>CAVLJG010000004.1:20768780-21443577 GCA_963669975.1 Acanthoscelides obtectus
TCAAGATTTAAGACGTTTAGAACATTTCATAAAAAGTTTTCTTTTAAAAATGGACCCAAAGATCGCTCTTCAAGCCAGTGCATTTCTTTTTGTGGAATCCAGTGCTTTAATCCACACCCAAAAGAACCCAGAAAAATGCTACACTAGTAAATGAAAGGGTAATAACTAATATCTACTACAAAAGAACCCAGAAAAACGCTACACTAGTAAATGAAAGGGCAATAATTAAAAATATCTAAACTACTCAGCTCTCAGAAACTGCATTCTTCACAAAAACTAAGAGAAAACATTTTAAAAAAGGTAAACACAAACAGAGCTAAAATGTTGACATTATTGCCACAGCATGCTTAAAAATATAGTTATGTTGCCAAAAAACAAGTTGCAGACATTATTTTTTCTGGGTGTAACATTTATAATGTCTAGTATATCTAGGAGTGATAATGAAATTACCAGCAGTGCACAACAACTTTTTCCTGTCAAAATACATAATGATGGACGAACGAAGGGATTTGATAGCCTACCTAAACTACTATTTACGCTTGATAATAATGAAGGTCAGGCATCCGCTTCAGGGAAGCGTCAAGCAGAGTTTTTGCTAATAAACCGGAAATCGCGATTTCAATTATGTAGCTGCCTAAATTTTGCAGACCAATAAGTAACAAGATACACGCGAAGGTTACATACACGTACTTCTTTGGAGCAATAAAACCGATTTATGCCAGCTACGTGCCTCGGCAACCTAGCAATTGTTTCTCTGCTTACTGTTAAGTTTACTGTTAATTCTATCGTGTCGAGCGCTCGAAGATATATAAAATGGAACGTTCGGCTTAATGTTTTCTACTCAATTCATTTACAATGTTACAATTTTAGTAACCTCAATAACTCTTATAGGATCCACTGAAGAATACGTGTCTGGGAAATCTCGTTCGTAATCAGTGAAACATAATGACAGATACTAGATTAAATTAACAATAAAATTGAAAGGCATTGGTGTAATTTTATTGAAATGGAACATATTTTCAAAAACAAATGGATTTTACTAGGCCTAAAAATTAAGATGATTCAACGCAACTTTGTATCGTGTGAAAGCGTAGATTGGTGGAAAAATGGCGCCAAGTGAGTCTTCTCTTTCCATGCAGTTTATAAAAGATTATGTTCAGAACAAATTAGATCGAAATAAGTCGGCTTAATGGACCTCATGTCCTGGATAGAGGATAGTTGCTATGCTTTCGTTATTGTTCCCAGAGATCAAGCCTAGGTCATGTCGATAGTTTGCAAAAAATCACAAAACAGCTGTCCATGGTTGGGTATCTTTGGTCGGTCGGAGAAAGCAGCATGCTTAAGTCAGATAAAAGTTAGTTACAAACATGTATAAGTCCGTCAAGCAGATATATACAGTAAGTCCGTAGTACCAAACGTACTCGTCTTGCCCTACCCGTAGTACCGTCCATCTGGCAACATGGCCTCTCCCCAATACCTGACCGCACCATGCGTCGGTCACAATGTTGCCAGACGTACGAGAAATCTCCTAGATGTACGATATTATAAGTTTTTGTACGAGACTAATACATGTTTCGTTCAATTTTCTACGTATTCAACATTGTGTGGAAAAATGATACTAATGCATGGATAGTAAATCGATGTTTCAGCAACATTTTAGCTTTTTCAGTTGGCCCGGTTGATCAATAGTTGGTCTGTCAAATATAACCGTGCTCAGGACTCTCTACACAATGCCAGCGCAGGTATTTTGTAATAGTGATTTTGTTAAAACGATATCATTACCGCTATTTATTGTTTTTCTCTAGCTGCAAAAATATCATTTAAGTAGGTAAATGTTGATCTTATTGGATCATATCAACTCTAAATACTTCCATTTTATACATTATACTACAGCGCGTTGACATTTGGTAGCCTGATGGTCATATTTGACAATCCAATCTCCTACCAATCAAACCAACTGAAAATGCTTCTCCTGAACTCAAGCTCTATATACGCCACTATGTATGTACTGCATGTACAAGAAATTTGGCATCTCTGGTACGAAATAAGACGCATGGACAAGTTTCGGATTTAGAGGGAAATCTATAATCAAATTCGAGCGGATAACCAAATGGAAATGGTATTTACCATTTTGGATTGGTATTTACCGATCCGTTCAAGCAAGTGTGGTTATCAGTTTGGTTATAGGATCCGTGACGTCATGAATCAGCTGTTATATGTCATAGTTATCACCGCAAATTTTTGGTATTTACCCAACTCGGGAGTAGTTTTATATTTCTGGTTATTATTTGACATGTGACAAGTTAGAATTTTGCCGGGTATTGGATATTTTTATTGTACTTCAGCTTCATTTTTGGGAAACTTGATACAGGCTGACTTCAGTTTTAGCGGGGACACTTTAAATCTAGTTCCTACGCTTAACAAAGTATCCTGTATAGCAATATACCACAAGAAATTTAAAATATGGCCGTATAAACTCACTGGATGATGTCCACCTGTATACGGTTTTGTTAATATCTTTTTTTCATCGATTTTTCATCATTTCTGCTAAATCAATAAATATTTTCTTTGACATGCGGAAAAGTTTAGAGAATTGAAAGTTATCATAGCTACAAAGCCATGCTTCCATCAGTAAAAATTTTTTTCTGAAAAAAAACATTCCTCCCATTAATATTATGAAAGTTTTCTTTTTTTCAACTTTCCATACCCCGTTGTAGACGAAAAAGCACCGATTATTAAGTGATAATAAACGCTTGTATTTGATTTATGATATGTGAAATATGTCTAATAGGCGCGTCGAATTACCGGGGCTAGAATTGTACTCACGTTCTAGCATCGAAAAATTGCGATATACCGTCCCCCATTCCTCTACAAAACCACACCCTCCATTTTTTTACCCCTAACATTTCGTCATAAATGATCAGGATCCTCTGAAACGTCAAAAAGACTCAGTCTTAGCGATTTTTACTTGACCGATTTACAAAAACTACAAAGCTGTTCAGTCCTTGTGTAAAAATTTCATCCAAATCTGGGCAGTACTTTCCACATTATGAACAGGCTGAGGATTTGTGGGCAGACCGACAGACAGACCCACGGAAATGAGTGACATGGTTTATCGTGATGTCATATAACATCCAAAAAACGAAATATCTCATTTTCGCCAGTAGGCGTGGGAAGTAAGAATACTCGAGCTCTAAAATGTAGTTTCAGCACGTAGGTGACGTCTTAACGGATTTTGGGCCAGAGACTAGTCCTACAAGCAACCCTAGGTTGTTTCTGCCTATAAATAGGCAAAAGCGTTCACAGTGATCCAGAACACCAAGCAAGATAATAAAAATTAATTCCTGTGGCACGACATTCAGTACAACATGGCTTTTTAGGTTGCTGATTTCACATCTATGGTTGGTTGGTCTCTACGAGGGCATTTGAGTGTGAACTTAAGATCATCTGAACGACACTTTGAAAGAATACTGACAGTGGCGACGCCTGACTTTTCCTAAACTGTTACCAAAACCAGAAGTGAAAAGTCTTATTAAAAAAAGTTTATTTTGAACCTCCCCTAATTTTGCCAATGAATCTTAACAATTTCCTGTAATTTCCTCGATTGTCAGAGTCATCCCCTTCAAAATGAACGGTAATTCCTGTTTTGCCAAAAAACATACGGTATCTAGAAGTATGCTGCCTAAAAGCTTGGTTAAGACAGCTTTCGATTCTTGTTTTGCCAAACTGAATTAAATTAGTTCCCCATCTCACATGTAACGGAGAAATTTCATATCTCCCCTTTAGAGCCCTAAAACTATTTAAATCGTTGACTCCGCTGCATTTTATTCTGTATAAAACAGAAGACATCGCCAACAATACAATCTGTTTTTTTGCAACCACATAACCAAGAGTTTCCATATACCAACTTAATTTAAAATATCAAACTACGTTTTTTTATTCTTTTTCAAAATTACCTAAAATAGGGTCTTCCACTTTCAATGATCTACATATACTTTTTTTCTTAAAAATTATATAAGGAAAATGACTTTACAAGTAGTTGATCGATTACGCAGCGACACTCATCCATCTTTAATTGCACGCACACTACAGCCGGTAACCAAAACGGCTACTGACGAGTGAGAAGTGAGTTACCATATCAAAAAATGGTAACAAGCCCACATAATAGTCGCAGCGCCCCACGCACTCGGGCGGCCGCGATCAGACACGAGCCGATACCGACGGTCCCCGACGGACTACCAAGTGTATCCATAAATTAAAATGGTAACAACCGACAACCAAGTCGAGGCGAGTCAGCTTCATCGTGTTCGCAAAACCTAGACACATAGGGCGCATTATATTCGTGGGGATAATTTGCTATTTACTGAATTACTATTACATATATCGCTGTTGGTAAACAAGTAAATGAAATTATTACACAGTACTTAGTCATAAAAAAAGTTTGTTTTCATCAAAGTACTTTAAGGCCATTTTAAGAACGCTCAGAGGGCAACTTTAAAATAAGGTGTGTAATCGATTCCGACCACATGACATAATATGATGGTAGTCAAAGTTATATTTTTCAACAGTTTGTAAGAGTTAGCAAGAATTAATTCTTGATTTTATCTGGGGATACTTCAAGGTCCACAAAAATCAAGCCCAATCAGTGGCGTAGCTATCTTGAGCGGCACCCGGTGCGGAAGTTGGTGATGTCAACCAAGTCAAAAGCAATAAATTTTATATGATTTATAAATGTCAAATATTGAACAAATAAAACACAATAACAGCTAAGACAGAAAAAATATGTTTATCTTACAATTAAAATCTCTTCGTTCTAGCTTTTAGAGCTGCAAACTTCATCAAAATTTATAGTTTGTATTGCCTCGTACCAAGATTGCTAAGCCGCTACGGACACGCAAACAATCATGAACAATTTTAGTGCAATCAGGATTTGTAAGATATTCTGTGAAACCCCATTCCACAATAAAGTTAAAAAAATCTAGAGATACCCAATTAGGAACTGTAACATTAGCAGCTTTTAAGTGTCTTCACAGTCTTGGTATCTCCAAAAGTAATTCTGTTGCTGAGATCTCATCATAAAAATTTGTAAATTTGGATGTAACTAATTTCAGTCCTTTAGTATTCGCCAAAAGCAAAGTATTTGTTTGTACGATCTCAAGCAATGAATCTAGGTCTTCCCAATCCGAACAATGCGCGCAACCTTATTAAAAACCTCAATAAAACAATAACAATGCGAGAAAGTAAAGCAAAAATAAAAATCCGTAAACTCTCGTTATACATGAAAACAACAATATTGATAGATTTAGATTATATTAAATTCATAATTCGTATCTTCTTTGTCGTGATCAATATCCAGATATTAACTTTTAACACACAATACAACGCTTGATACAGAGTTTTGCCGTAAAAAGTAGTGTTGCGTGATTCACCACAAACTTCAGGAATGATAATCCAGCATGGTAAAGGTAGCTTGAGCAAATATTTATTTGTATAGCCATCATGATATTTGTGATATTAACAACTCGTTTTTGTTGCGCTGTGTTTTGAATTTTTGGTTTTCAGCCGGCTTCTATTTGTTTCTAACATGTGCTGATAAACACTTCTCGCGCTCCTCTCTCTTACACATTGAACTCAAGCCGTCAGACAAATTTGGTTTTCCCTGTATGCTCGTAATCGCATATATTTCCCCCTAGACAATTGTGGTGTAGCTTTAGAAAGGCTGTGAGAGCTTTGTTCTGGGTCAAAAAACTCCAGCGCCAAAATCCTCTAGAGACAACGACCGGTCTGTGTAGCAGACCAGTCGACTTATTTTTGAATCCCCTTGTCCCCTAGAGTTATCGTGGTGATTGATTATCTCGTTAACCGTGGTCGTTTACATGAGATGAGCAAGGCGGCTATATCTCCACTTCTAATGCTCAAAATCCAGGAATTTCTGAAAACATATTCCCCTGGATTATAGGTCAGTTGACTGAGATCGTTGATTTTTGTTATGACAGTCCAAAATTTTATTTGAAAAGTATCGACCATCGGTCTTGGTCGATACTCAAGTGGAAAATCAACATAGTTTGATCGATAGCAAAATTTGTATTCGAAAATAAGTATACGGTAAAATAGTACAGTTACAGTAACGACACGTCAAGAAGTGGCCTGCGTGTGAAGGAAGGCACACTGCACAAATTGTCTGCTAGCGCTCGTCTTGCAAAATCTCACCTGTTGAACAAAATCAATATTCCCATGCCGATTTTGCAGAATTTGATACCGATATTAATTCTCTTACTTTTCGATAAGACGCTTGATGCAATTTCTTAGATGCACATTAAACACCTATCAGATTCATTATACTGCTCTACAGCTGCATGCTCGCATGATACGGAAGGTAAGTAATAGCTGGTATTACCATATTCATCCAGGCTAAATATGTTTGCAAATTCAGATAAATTGCTGCACCTGGATCCTTGCATGATTGGCAACGTTGCGTCATGCCTCTGGCTGAATCCGGATAGAAGCGAAATGATAAATTGCCATGGACGATTTTGCATTTTTGAGCAAGTGATTTTTTGGAGGAAATATGTATGTGCATGTGTCATGTAAATGACAACACTGATATGGTTAATACCAGTCTTTTTCTAGACTCCCTGTCCCCTGCTTTAGCATATCGCACACTACTGGACCTGAGTCGAATTTGGCTGTGATGCTCCAGCTGTATAATGCTTCTAATATTTCAGTATTCGTGGTTTCTACTTCATTATAGAGGCATTTGTTTAATTGAAACATTTACCGGCTCACACAACTAATTATTGAATTTTTATATGAGCTTTAGTGACAACCTCAAGAGCTTTGAAGAATAAAACTGCAACTGAGCTTCTGGAAATTATATCATTTGAGTGAAGAAGAGCAACTTACCTCTATTGCTAGCTCAAAGTCTTTCCTGTCTATCTGTCCGCTCTGATTGACGTCTGGAAAGAAGAGAAAAGCATTATTACTTTAGCAATTTTCTGCATTTGGTATACACATTTCTTTTTTGGATTGTCAGCTGTTTAGAGCAATGCTCTCCCAGAATGGATTATAGTATTGATACGACAGCTGTTCATATTCCCATATACAGAATAGGCTAAAAGTGCGTGAACGGAGGACTTTAGGCTCAAAAACACATGGGTCATGGTGGAAAGCCCTGAAGATTACAAATTATAAATATGCTCATTTACAACATTTAAACAGGGCGGTTCATATCCAAGTTGTATTTTTTAAAATCGGCCCATTAGAGATTACATATTGCATATTTGGATTTCTTGGTCCACCTTAGTGTAACTTTATGTGTCACACTTGGCATCTAAAACCAACGTATTTGTTCACAATTGGCCATTTTTAAGCTTAGGACGTTGTGACATGACATGAAAGAAACTAGCTGAAAATTGAGAGAATAAGACGTTATGACTCTGGAATGGCATTGACCACGAACGGTGCTATCCAGGTTAAGCCAGAATGCCAAGGTCCAACTACTTCACATCGAGATGCCTATACAGGGTGTTCCTTAATGATGTGCGAATATTTAAGGGTGTGAATCTACATGAAAAATTAATGTTACTTTGCTATATAAACTATGGTCCAAAAATATTTCCTTACAAGAACAAAAAAAAAAAATGGAAATTAATTAATATTTTCAGAACCGCTTCAGATGTTTCACTGATATTTAGTACGTAGTGAAACTTAACAAAGTCGCATATTTTTCAATGCAAAAATAATTTTTAGCTTTAACAGTGGCGTGCGTATGGGTATTGACTTCGATATTTTTTAAGAAAAAAATAGTACGCCAATGTTTTTTTATCAAATATAAATTATTTTAGAATTCCCCGTTCGATTTAAAACAAATGATCTGTCTTGACTTGTTTTCCTTCGATGCGCCATTTTTGAGTAAAAAAATAAAAACCGTTGTTGTATGCAGGGTAGCACAAAATAGTTATAAGTTGTTTACCGAACTAGTGCTGTAAGTGGCGCCCTCTAGAAGTTTGAGTATTATACCAAAATCTGAAATACTTCTCACGCAATAACGAAAAAAAGAAAACAAAATTGTAAATTTGACAACCCTGTATTTCGCAAGGTATGTTTAGGTCAATTTACATATTTTGGTCTGTAGTATCTCCAGTTTCGAGATTTCAGAACCTTTCGCAGACACCCTGTATAGGTGATGTGTCATCAGCATATGCCACACAAAGACCTGGTGTGTGATGGAATAAGTCGTTTAGGTATAATATAAAAAGGCACGGACCTAAGATTAAGCCCTGCGGTACCCCAAACCAATTTTCCTCTAAATCGGATACAGCGCGGTCTACCACAGCACACTGCTTTCTGTCGTATAAGTTAATAAGTTTGGAATAGCTTTAACTCGGCCTCTGAAGTCATAATATGTTTGTTAGTAATAAATCGCAGCCGAAATCTCTGAAAAGGTTTCAGTGTAAGTGACACGTGTTAACCAGTCCCAAAGCACTCGACTTTTGTATCCAAAATTTTTCTCATAGCCAAACTGATTACAATGCAGTGTACTATTATTATATTTTTAAAGTGATTTCAAATATTTTTGCAAGTATTGGAATAATGGTAATAGGTCTAACATTTTTTATGCAATTTGCACTAACTTTTTTGGAAAAAGGTAGCACATTTATTTTGAATTCCGTAGGAAAATTACCTTCTCTAAGATCATGATTGTACTCGTATAAATCAGTGAAGAGTTCAAGCATTGTACCTGAAACTAGTTTTAACATGCCATAATATTCCCAACAGTAATGCTTTGATCACATGTAACGAGTACAGTGGTCTCGGCCTAGCACTCGGTTAGTATAAACAGGTAACCGAGCGCTCGGCCGAGCACTGGGCCCAGTAGAAGAGCCAGACAGTCACTCGGACCCTTTTCTCCTTACTAGACCCAGTGCCACCCCCCCTACCTACTTGGTATATCGCTCGACACGCGCTCGACAGGTTTGAACAGGCACTCGGTGTGCTATGTCACTCGCCATCTAAAGCAACTGCGAAACTGCGTCTAGTTTTATGGTCTGACTGTTTCATCTTTCAATAAAATATGGCTAAGAATAAATGGGACTTTGATACCACAATCAAATTTATCCCACAATATAAATCCCATTCTTGCTTGTGGAATTTCCAGTCGACGGACTACAAAAATAAACAGAAACGGGATGCTGCAATTGCCGCAATAGTTGAAGAAACGGATATTGATGGCCTTGGAGTGCCAGAAGTCAAAAATAAGATTAAAAATTTGAGATCCACGTACAGTCAAGAACTGAACAAAATTAATGATTCAAAGAGATCAGGGGCTGGGCTCAGTAATGTGTATACTTCAAACATCAAGTGGCTGAAGGAAATGAGGTGTTAATTCACGATCTGGAAAGAAAGACATATGAAAATGTAAGTAGTTTATTTGGTTGGGTTACAACTATGAAATCATTCTATCTTGCCATACAACAGCACCTGCTCCACTAAAGTATTCGGCATACTTGTCTCTGAGATTTCTTGCTATTCGTGGTGAATTATTGGTAGTGTGATCGGTGATAGATGGCAATGTGGCTATGAGTTCTCGTCTCTAAGTCCCTTCAACAATTGTTCCAGGGTCAACATCTTCTACGTCCACGCAATCCTTTGGAAAGTAACAACTGGGATTTGTTAGGCGCAACCAATTATGCAGAGCACATGAGGCTCGAATAATCTTATCGTCAGTTGGTATAGGTTTTTGAAATATTCTAAATCTGCTTGTTAGGATGCAAATGCATTTTCGACTAATCTACGTGCTCTGGATAATCGATAGTTAAATATTTTTTGTACTCTTGTGAGGTCTGCGCCACTGTATGGTTTCAATAAATATGTCTTCAGTGCAAAAGCATCATCACCTACTAAAAAACCACCTGTTGATAGCATATTGTTTTCAAGGTCGCTATACAGGGTGTTTCAGTTTATTATTGCATAAATTTAATTCGATAGAACTTTTAAAATTAATGCATAAAGTCTATATAAACATGGGTCGAAAAATGCGTGGCTTCCGAAATATTTTTTAAAATAGTTTTTTTAAATATTCCGAACAATATTTGATGTATAATAGTGAAAATTGGTATACAAGGGCTTTTTGGTACGACAAAACGAACCATGGGTATAGATTTACTGTAGCCGCTAGAGGGCGCTCTCTACTGTACCTGTAGTGTATTAAAATGACCGAAAATTTTTTCTTAGTGCAATTTTTTGCTTTTTGAACAAAAAAACTGATTCTTCGCACTTTTCTGCATAAAAAAGCTCTCCCATGAGTTTTCGTTATAGTTAGCCGTAATTAAGATGATCGTTTAGATTGTGTTTTTAAACACAGCAATAATTCCTAACTCCAAATAAACACAAAAAAACAGAATATTAATTTGTTTAATTTTCCAATATTATTTTTAACAAATTAAATTACTTATTTACAACTAAAATGCTATTGGATAGTTAGGACAAACATACAAAATCTAAAGTAGTTGCTCAAAATGTAAACCCAATTGTTCAATACACAATTCACATCTACGAATGATCGAACGTGGTATAGCATTATTCAAATAAGGCCTTATTTCATCACATGCATTCCTGATTCTGTCTATTAGCATATCTCTTGTGGTTACGGGAATCTGGTACACTGTTTCTTTTTGAAATCCCCGCACAAAGAAATCTAATGGACTTAGGTCAGGGGATCGTGGAGGCCAGGCGACTGGTCCTACACGGCCGATCCATCTTTCTGGATAATTTTCGTCCAGCCAGTTTCTAACTATTCTCGAATAATGAGCTGGACAACCATCAAGCTGGAACCAGGCCAATCTTCTTAAATCTAACATAACATCATCCCACATATTTGCATGTCCAGCCTTTAAAAATTCCAAGAAGGTCGCAGCATTTAACCTTGCAGGCAAAAGGTAGGGTCCAAATAGTCGATTACGGTAGATGACAATCCACACGTTCACACTAAATTCATGCTAAAAATTTCTTTCCCGAACTGCATGCGGATTTTGATGCGACCAAATATGTTGATTATGAAAATTTACCACTCCAAGTCTAGTGAAGCATGACTCATCGGTCCATAAAACGTTACTTAAAAACTTCATTATTATCAGTTCTATCAAGAATCCAGTGACAAAATTTGATTCTTCGTTCTCCGTCCCCTGGCTGTAGTCCTTGCACAGGTTGTAAATGGTAAGGACGTCTATGGTCATTTCTAAGAATACGGTGAACATGGCTTGCTGAAATTCCCAAGGCACCAGATACTCTCCTAACACTTGTGGTCGGATCTCTATCAAACTCACGCAGAATCATACGGGTAAATCTGCGCTGACGAACATTTATGTTTTGATCCCTTTGGAGATTTCCAAGACCATTTTCAATTATTTGGCGATGCACTTTTACAAATACTGAGCGAGTTGGATGACGTCTGCTTGGAAATCTTCGTGCGTATTCTCTGGCTGCTTCTGCTGGGTTTCCATTTACAAAGCCACACACAAAATGAATATCCGCTAACCCTTGGTTGGAGAATAAAAATGGCATTTTTATAAAACTTACAAAAAAAAACAGGTAAAAGAAACTAAATTTCGTGCATTCACAATTGCAAAAATACGTTTCAGGTTTCAACAGACAACAAAACTAACTGTCAACTAATTGACGTTTAACCTTATTCTGCTTTCAATTTCAAAAATATTTGCAGGCACAGCCTACTTCTAAAAATTATCAAGATACTGACTTTTTAACGTTATTTTATCATAAATAATTAAAAATGCATCGAACCTCAAAAATCGAAATATCTCAAAAACGGATAACGATAACGAAAATTCACAAGAGAGCTTTTTTATGTTGAAAAGTGCGTGTAATCAGTTTTTTTATTCAAAAAGCAAAAAATTGCAATAAGAAAAAATTTTCGTTCATTTTAATACTCTACAGGTACAGTAGAGAGCGCCCTCTAGCGGCTGCAGTAAAACTATGCCCATGGTTCGTTTTGTCGTACCAAAAAACCCTTGTATATCAATTTTAACTGTTATACATCAAATATTGTTCAAAATATTAAAAAAAACTATTCTAGAAAGTAAATTTAAGCACCCTGTATTTTGGAAGCCAAGCATTTTTCGACCCATGTTTATATAGACTTTATGCATTAATTTTAAAAGTTCTATCGAATCTTAAAGTTATGCAACAATAAACTGAAACACCCTGTATAATGTGCTATTTCTGAAAATTCCACTGTCCGAGTTTCTTCTATTTGCTCCGATATAAACATAACGGAAACAGTAGTCATGGTCAACAACAGCCATAAGCACAACACAATTCGTGTCCTTAAAATTGAAAAATTCACTTCCACAGTTCGGAGGTGCTTGAATCAATTCATGCTTCCTATCTATAGCAACCAGGAAAATTCCATCTAGTTCTGAAGCCTGCTTCTATCTTTTGCCATTCTTGATAGTTCTGTGGTACCTGAAACAATACAGGATTTCGGTTATTTTCAGATTAATGGACCCAGCACTGAAGATACCATTGCACATGGAAATGACCCCTCCGTGACCTTACACCGAAGCAATTACTACAGCTGATGTAACACAAACCAACGCCAAAAATTTACCTACATCAGCTTCTACTAGCAGCATTGGAAATATTTCACATGCAAGGAAGAGAAGTAGGGATATTGTCAAAGCGATTTCTGATTTGAAAAGCTTACATGAGCAAGTCAAATCTGCCGAAGAAAACCCTCTTGACGTGTTTGGGAAGAGTGTTGCATCGCAACTTAAAACTTTTTCGGTAGAAAATGCCTTATTAGCTCAGTGTTGAATCCAAAGCCTTTTGAGCGAAATCGGTATCAAGGATTACAGAGAAAAGTCTGCGCCGAATAACAGCAGTCAAAGATCATCTTCTGTATTTTCAAATTTCACTGATGTTAGTTATAATGGCTGATTTTTTTGCTAGTATCTTTTTGGCAACACTGTTTTTGACAGATGACGCGTGAATCGTGTCTTGTGTCATTGTCAAACTTGTTCAGTTTGGTCTATAATTCAACCATGAATCGACTTACGAACGAACAACGCTTGCAAATTATTGAATTTTACTATCAAAATTCATGCTCAGTTAAGAGGGTGCATCGAGCACTGCTTCCAATTTATGGGCAATTTGGTCGGCCTACTGAAGGAGCTATTCGGAAGCTTGTGACTAAATTTCGAACCCAGTTTACATTATTGGACATTAAACCACCAACACGCAGACGTAGAGTGAGGACTGAAGAAAATATTGCGGCTGTATCCGCCAGTGTTAGTGATGATCGTGAAATGTCGATTCGCCGCCGTTCGCAGCAATTGGGCCTCTGTTGCTCGACTACGTGGAAAATTTAAAACCTTATAAGATACAGCTGGTGCAAGAATTGAAGCCACACGACCTCCCACAACGTTTCCAATTTGGTGAATGGGTGCCGGCAAAGTTGGAGGAAGATCCACATTTTTATCGAAAAATTGTGTTCAGCGACGAAGCTCATTTCTGGTTGAATGGGTACGTTAACAAGCAAAATTGCAGCATCTGGAGTGAAGACCAGCCAGAAGCATTGCAAGAGCTATCAATGCATCCAGAAAAAATCACTGTTTGGTGTGGATTATGGGCCGGTGGTATCATCGGGCCGTACTTCTTCAAAGACGACAATGGCCGGAACGTAACTGTGAATGGCGAGCGCTACCGTGCGATGATAACAAACTTTTTTTTGCCCAAAATGGAAGAGCTGGACTTGGCTGACATGTGGTTTCAACAAGACGGTGCCACATGCCTCACCGCACACGAAACAATGGCCCTATTGAAAGGCGAGTTCGATGAACAGTTTATCTCACGTTTGGGGCCCGTCAATTGGCCGCCTAGATCGTGTGATTTAACGCCGTTGTACTATTTCTTGTGGGGCCATGTTAAGGCTAATGTCTACAGGGATAAACCAGCAACAATTGACGCACTGGAAGCCAATATTGAAGCATTTATTCGTGAGATACCGGTCGATATGTTGGAGAGAGAGTGTGCCAAAATTGGACCTTGCGCATGGGCCATCTAAAGCGGAGCCGCGGCCAACATTTACTAATCCTCAAACATTAAATTATATCGACCGTTCTATCGATTCAAATAAAGATTTAATCGTTTTTTCAAATTTTTTTTTTTTTTTTGAAAATCAAATCCTATACCTCTTAAAAAATCACCCGTTACATCTACTGCGTCAACAGACCATGTGACAAACAGATTTGATGACATCACCTCAGAATCGGACACTCTTCGCACCACGAATGATATTATAACGTTAGCTATGGCTGCTGCCTGTGACAGTGACATCGGGAAGGAACAAGTTTAATGTCGAAATAAATTGCTTGTTACTTTCATAATAAAACGAATTTACTATTATGTTATATTTAATATCAGCCCAAGAATTTAAGAAACTATTCACTCTCAAAAAAATGTCTGATAAAAAAATCACCTACCTTTACATAGTCTTTCAAATAGACATATATTGCATCCAGTACCTTTGGTATGAGTAACGATATTGCAGCTCGAGATATTCTATAGAAGGCTTGAAAATAACGGTAGCTGACTCCTGTTGCAATATACGTTATGTTAATGCCACCTGTAGTTTAATCCTTGCAGGTATAGCTTGCCTCATGACAGTATTTTCTTTTTTATCATTGGAGTGAGAGTTTCCAATAATGCATTGAAATGCTCTACATCCATTCTAAAAAGTGCTCTGAATTCATTAGGATCTTCCCACTGCAATTCTCTAAAAAGTGTGCTTCTAGCACCAAATTCTGATCTCCTTGCAATCCATTTTCTTGTCCACACACGCTTCTTTTTTTCGCGCAATAATTCATATAAATCTTCAATCATAAGTGGCATGAGTAACTTTGTATATTTCTTGATACAGCTGTTATGATTCATTTTTATTAGCAAAACTAGCCCGACAATGCACTGGTTCAAAGAAAAGTTCCAGATGCGTGTGAACACCTTCTCGCCCGTACAAGTCTCTCGGCCTAGTTATATTTTGCTGTCTCGCCACTGTACTCGTTACATGTAATCAAAGCTTAAGACATCTTAAAACAATAACAACAACCGAGTCCTCCTCTTGTGTAACATAATTCATAAAAAAACAATTACTCGGAGACGGAGTTTTGTTAAGTACACTTTTAGCTGTTATACCACAAGAACCAAGAACGACTAGACCTATACCGTATTGATGATTGCTAAAAAGCATTAAACAATATTGTCTACGGTTGTTTATGGTCGCAGAGATCGAAAGTATACAGATTCTATTCAGTCCTCATAGGTTTTAAGTATTGTGCCATGAACTATGTAAGACATTATCGATTATTGAGCGCTTTGCAATCTGTTCATTAAATCTGGACTCTGTTATTGACTGCGATATTAACCTGAATCGTGGTAGCAGTGGCTTTTAAATGAAATTAGCCCAAAAATACAGAGCATGACGTCACGCGACCGGGACTGAGGTGGAAGACGCCGGAGACGGTGAAGTTAATTGTTGGAAATTATCGGATAATCCCATATACGAACAAGGAGGTACTTAAGGATCTTGGAATTTTGCAAGAAGTGGTGACAGGGATTTATAATTTTGCTAATGGCTTTATGTTTGTACTTCACTATACTCATTTATTAAAGCGATAAAGGCTTTTCCTAAAAGTTTTGGCACAAAATATGTATCGGATTTTATTTTAGTGAACAAATTTATTTTAAGACTAACATAAATAACAACTCAATACTTAACTAAACTATACTATCGAATTATGTGGAGTGGCCCATTCTGCTCTAAAAGACGCAACTTTCTTCGAATGTCTCTCATGAGGTCCTGAACGGAATTCAAATCAATTTCTCTCAGTTTTCCGTAAGTTCGCCGCCTTAATCATCATTCGGGAAGTTTGGGGGATTATCGTTTTTGGGAACAGAATGTATATTGTGTTGTCTAAGCCTGTTTTGGGTACCTCTTGAGAAAGGGCATGATGCTAGGTCTAGTCAAAACATGATATGGTCATTAGAATGATGTTCGTGGATAAGCTGGAGCAACTTAGAAAGACAGTTATCAATATACCTGTGATTATTCACAGCTTCACCCCTCACTCTTCCCACAAAAGGTTCAAAAGGTTGGAATACACCGCTGCTGGAAATTGCGCAGCAGACAAGGATTTTATCTTCAAATTTCGCTTCATGTTTGTATCTAATATTGTCAGGGGATTCCTCTACGTTGTCGTATAAAAGCCGTCGTTCCCCTTCATTTCAGAATTACTCAAAGAAAAATACTTGCCCCCCCCCCTTTTTCCTCAATTCCAACGATATCGCACTCTTAGAAGATCTGTATTGACGATATAGTCTCCTTGTTGACATTCAAACCTGATTTTTTGCTCTTCTCATCAATCTCTCTGACCTCTGTGCAGTAAATGCACGTGGTCTTTCACTTTAGGAGATTCAGACATGGTATTTCCTGCTTGCACTTCGCTATTGATCGATAAATGGTACTGCGCGTTTTCTGCTGGAATATTCGACAGATTTCGGCTTTGGGTATCCGCCCAACGAACTTGTAGATACTTCTTATTATTATACAGGGTGTTTCAGTTTATTGTTGCATAACTTTAAGATAGAACTTTTAAAATTAATGCATAAAGTCTATATAAACATGGGTCGAAAAATGCGTGGCTTCCGGGTGTTTAAATTTACTTTCTAAAATAGTTTTTTTAAATATTTCGAACAATATTTGATATATAACAGTGAACATTGGTACACAAGGGTTTTTTGGTAGAACCAAACGAACCATGGGCATAGTTTTACTGTAGCCGCTAGAGGGCGCTCTCTTCTGTACCTGTAGTGTATTAAAATGACCGAAAATTTTTTCTTAGTGCAATTTTTTGCTTTTTGAATAAAAAAACTGATTCTTCGTACTTTTCAACATAAAAAAGCTCTCTTGTGAGTTTTCGTTATAGTTAGCCGTTTTTGAGATATTTCGATTTTTAAGGTTCGATGCATTTTTAATTATTTATGATAAAATAACGTTAAAAAGTCAGTATGTGGATAATTTTTAGAAGTAGGCTGTGCCTGTAAATATTTTTGAAATTGAAAGCAGAATAAGGTTAAACGTCAATTAGTTGTTGTGTGTTGAAACCTGAAACGTATTTTTGCAATTGTGAATGCATGAAATTTAGTTTCTTTTACCTGTTTTTTTTTTGTAAGTTTTATAAAAATGCCATTTTTATTCTCCAACCAAGGGTTAGCGGATATTCATTTTGTGTATGGCTTTGTAAATGGAAACGCAGCAGAAGCAGCCAGAGAATACGCACGAAGATTTCCAAACAGACGACATCCAACTCGCTCAGTATTTGTAAAAGTGCATCGCCAAATAATTGAAAATGGTCTTGGAAATCTCCAAAGGGATCAAAACATAAATGTTCGTCAGCGCAGATTTACCCGTATGATTCTGCGTGAGTTTGATAGAGATCCGACCACAAGTGTTAGGAGAGTTTCTGGTGCCTTGGGAATTTCAGCAAGCCATGTTCACCGTGTTCTTAGAAATGACCATAGACGTCCTTACCATTTGCAGCCTGCGCAAGGACTACCGCCAGGGGACGGAGAACGAAGAATCAAATTTTGTCAGTGGATTCTTGATAGAACTGATAATAATGGGAGTTTTTAAGTAACGTTTTATGGACCGATGAGTCATGCTTCACTAGACTTGGAGTGGTAAATTTTCATAATCAACATATTTGGTCGCATCAAAATCCGCATGCAGTTCGGGAAAGAAATTTTTAGCATGAATTTAGTGTGAACGTGTGGATTGTCATCTACCGTAATCGACTATTTGGACCCTACCTTTTGCCTGCAAGGTTAAATGCTGCGACCTTCTTGGAATTTTTAAAGGCTGGACATGCAAATATGTGGGATGATGTTATGTTAGATTTAAGAAGATTGGCCTGGTTCCAGCTTGATGGTTGTCCAGCTCATTATTCGAGAATAGTTAGAAACTGGCTGGACGAAAATTATCCAGAAAGATGGATCGGCCGTGGAGGACCAGTCGCCTGGCCTCCACGATCCCCTGACCTAAATCCATTAGATTTTTTTGTGTGGGGATTTCTAAAAAAAAAAGTGTACCAGACTCCCGTAACCACAAGAGATATGCTAATAGACAGAATCAGGAATGCATGTGATGAAATAAGGCCTTATTTGAATAATGCTATACCACGTTCGATCGTTCGTAGATCTGAATTGTGTATTGAACAATTGGGTTTACATTTCGAGTAACTACTTTAGATTTTGTATGTTTGTCCTAACTATCCAATAGCATTTTAGTTGTAAATAATTAATTTAATTTGTTAAAAATAATATTGGAAAATTAAACAAATTAATATTATGTTTTTTTGTGTTTATTTGGAGTTAGGAATTATTGCTGTGTTTAAAAACACAATCTAAACGATCATCTTAATTACTTGTAATGCCCAAATCGAAAATGTAAAAAAATATTATTTTCCCATAAATAATTAAAAATACATCGAACCTTAAAAATCGAAATATCTCAAAAACGGCTAACTATAACGAAAACTTACAGGAGAGCTTTTTTATGTTGAAAAGTGCGAAGAATCAGTTTTTTTATTCAAAAAGCAAAAAATTGCACTAAAAAAAATTTTTCGGTCATTTTAATACACTACAGGTACAGTAGAGAGCGCCCTCTAGCGGCTACAGTAAAACTATGCCCATGGTTCGTTTGGTTCTACCAAAAAACCCTTGTGTACCAATGTTCACTGTTATATATCAAATATTGTTCGAAATATTTAAAAAAAAAAACTATTTTAGAAAGTAAATTTAAACATCCGGAAGCCACGCATTTTTCGACCCATGTTTATATAGACTTTATGCATTAATTTTAAAAGTTCTATTGAATCTTAAAGTTATGCAGCAATAAACTGAAACACCCTGTATAAATAGATAAATATCAACTGACAGTAAAGTAAGTGAACAAACTTTTACTTCCACCGGCAGCTTGATATTATTTTGTGTTTGTTAAAATTAGCCAATGACTTTTGAGCCAAAACTTTTAGAACATACGTTATTTGGATTTAGGTTTGAGAGAATGTTCTTAGTAATTCAGATGCGTCGGATTGCGCATCAGGTATCAGTTGGAGGCCTTGGCGGTTTCAACCGGTTCATTTACCACCTTAAATTCGATTCTACGACACGGAATTTTTTGTTCCATTTTATTAATTCGGTGTTCCATTTATCTAAGTGAACCGATTTCGTCCCCTTGTAGCCACGGAAAATGAGAATGGAAAGCTTAAGCGGTAAAACGGTTTTATAATAAAATTAGGCTACACCTGAGCTGCGCTCGCGTGGAAGTACAGGTAGTGTGAAGTATGAGTCATTCGTTTCGCATTAGTGTGGAAGAGATTGGTTTCGCAGAAAGAAATTCGATATTCAAATTAATGCAATAGTTACTTTTTCATTGAACACTTTTTATCCAGTATTGGTGCAACAATAAACTAAAATTATTGTTTCACATATTTATATCCTCGACAAAAAGTAAGGAGTTTACCCAAAAATTTATTGGATCTTGAAATAACCTTGAAGGTTATGGTCAGATTCATTGGCCATGATATACTTGAACTTAGACTTGTCCTCAATTTGCATTTCAAGAATTAGAAATAGATGTTTCCCGTTAAGAATTTATTTGACCTTGGAATAACCTTGATGGTAATAGTCAAGTCTATGGACATACTTGAACATAAAACTTCTTGCTATTTTTATTTCAGATGTCAAAAATAGGAATTTACATTTAAAAATATGACCTTACCTTCAAATGAGCTTGAAGGTCATATGGATATACCTGTAAAATAACGCTGAAAACGGAAGCTTGGTGGTTTGAGTTAAATTATTATTTTATTAGATTTTTGTATGTTGGACATTTAATTTTGCAAGAGTAAGCGTCAGCTTCATTTTCTAAACATCAACTCCAATATTTATTCCATTTTCCGATTCTGCATATAATTTTGCACTATACCTACTGTCTCAGATGCATGATGTTACATTGTTTAACTCTCGATATAAATCACTTCATATACTCCATATTGATTCTATTCTTATATATTTACAAGGTCTGTCGCAAAGTAAATAGGACTTTTGAAAGATATCCAATACAAGTAGCGCCATCTATTCTATATATAGCGTTGGATAGGTAAATCCTTCATTGATGAACTTGTTAAAACATTTACCGAAACGCATCAGACGTTGATGCAAGTGTATGGTGATGATTGTTTATCTCGTAGAGGTTGAGTGGCTTACACGGTTCAAAGGGGGTCGTTAGTCGCTGGAAGACGACGAGCATGTTGGTCAGCCAAAATTTGTGATTTAGCCAGAAATGAAAAAGTGCGTGAATTTATCAGAGATGAACCAAAATTTTCATTGAGATATACAGAAATGGAATTAAATATCCACGTTTAAGGTCTCCATTAGATGAACATTTGAAACCTTACAACTTTATTACACAACATTTTTTCTATGAAGCGTATGTGTCAAAATACTTTGCCATTTTGTCAGTTTATGAATACCCTTAAATACCCATGAAGATCATAGCCAAGGTCTTAGGCAAATACATACTTCAACATAAAATTTCCCACTATTTACATTTTCGGTGTCAAAAATAGGAGTTTTATTTAAGAAAACTGTCTTGGCCTTCAAATGACCTTGGAGATAATAGTCAATGACACATTTAAGATAACCATTAGATGAATCTGTTCTGCAACATTTTTATCTAGAAAATATATTTTTCGAAATAATTTCATATATCCATACTTTTTGAATATCTTATAATAAATCGTACACATATGACCTGCTTGTTTGGGTTTCAATTACATTTTTATGTTTCTCCGTATTGTGGTTTCGACGTGATCCTGACAGACTGGATATACACGAGTATAAGAAGATATATTTTTAGAAGTTTGTAATTTTGGTGAATTTGCTCCAAACTTTGAGGTTGTATTCTCCAAGTAATGCTGATAAAATGTTATAATTGCCCAAATTCGATTTAAACCGATCCTAGAGGCTGAGCAGTTGGGTATGTTTGTGCCTAAAGAGCGAGATCGATAAAATCTGTGCCTCTTTTAGCTAAGTGATAGATATTTTTGTACCACACTGATAATGCGAAGCTTTTTGTCATTTCCTAAGAGGTGAGTATCTGACTGGGTTGTGATCAACTCATGTATCTATTTGAAATAAAAGTACATATTAAGAACACTAAGCGAAATTATAGAAAATTTTCTAAGATCCTTCTATAGGTAAGACAGGACGAACACTTTACGTCTCTTTTCAAAAAAAGCTTCTCTTATACTACTGCCAAGTTATACAATAAGCTTAATTTCGAAATTATAATAAGGGAAAAATTGCTGAAATCGTGGTCACTCAGCAATACATAACCGCTCCCTTACTACTCTGTCATCCAATCTACTTGAATAGTTTTGAAATAAATTGGCCACATACGATATCTCTGTTTTCACTAAAGTCTATAGCGATATATCCATATTTTTATTTATTTTTGAACCATCTCAAAAGGTTTATTGTATACAGGATGTTAAGGAAATAATTTTCGTAACTTTAAGAGGTGATTCCTTGCATTACTCTAAGCAAAAAAGTTCATTATAACTTATGTCGGAAAGTCAATCGTTTTGGAGGGAAGTGAGTCGTAAATAACTAAATTTTCTCAAACATTTGGCAACGCTGTAACGCAACCTTGTTACGAGAAAACGACGACCGCAACTGATTCATTCAATTGTTTACGTTTGTATGATATTTTTGTTGAAAATATGCTTTGAGTAAAAAGCGTGGGGTGCTTTTTCCTACATTTGCTACATTTGCTATATGTGCATTTTGTAACATTTAATATATCAAGCACCCCACGCTTTTTACTCTGAATTAAATTATTCTGTTAATAACTCAAATTTTATTTTGAGGTCATTAATTATGATTGACTGTTCGACCATCTACCACTGCAATCTAAACTCTTTGTAATTGAAATGTATTTTCTACTTTTTAGTTTGGTTAGCTATAAAAGCGTGTTTTTTAGTTTTTTAAAATTATTTGTTAGTGTGCAAATAGTTCATTCCACGTTTGCTTGCCTTGATCGCTGTTCGCTGACGTTTAAGCAACACGTAAAGCTACAAAACGAGGTCACAACAAGTGTACAACAGCTTGTGCTGAGTTAACATCTTGTCAAAAAACCTATAAAATGTTGAAAAAACTTACGAAATGTAAAAGAAATCCAACGAAATGTCACTTTTCAAGATACGCAATACCCGTGCTGCACTGGAAGCGTATAAATGTACTAACCCCAAAAAAATGAGATATATTCCCTAAAATCCCCAAACCACAATTTTTTAGCCCTACAATTTTTTTGAATTGTACAACAGCTTCTAAAAAGTAGTTTGAGCGATTTATATTTTCATCGTTATTTTGTAACTAGCTCCTCCGGCATCGGACCGATTTTCAAACACTACAGAGCTTTTTTGTACTTGACACAGTAGTAGAATAGAATAGAATAGAATAGAAATTTATTGGTTTCTCAGTTATAAACAAAAAACAAAGAAATTTATAACAGAGGTAACACGTCATTGTGATACAGTGTAAATAACACACAATTTTTCTAAAGTACATACAAAACAAACATTCATAGACAACATACAACAACAGCGATATTAATGCTTACGGTTTCACTAGAGCGCAGAACTCTTCAATATTATATGGTTCTATATCGCATATATATTTATGAATGCTTTTTTTGAATATATTGAATGCTGAAATGGATTGAAGACGTCGAGGTAAAGCATTGTAAAGTTTCAGTGCAGAGTAATGTGGACATTTTTCGGTAGAATTTAGCTTATGTGATGGTTAGAAGTATTTCTGACTTTTGCGAGTATTGTAACTATGGTTGAAGACGTTTTTTTCAAACTTTTCTTTATGGCTAAAGATAAATAGTAGAGTGTTATAGATATAAATTCCCGGTAACGTTAATAAGCGGTTGACTTTAAATATACTTCTACATGACTCTCTAGTTTTCATTTTGAACATTGTTCTTATTATCCTCTTCTGTATGATAAAAATTCTATTGGCTGCGGGACTATTACCCCAAATTGTTATTTGATAAGACATAATAGAATACGCAAGCCCATAGTAAGCAGCCTGCACAGCTTGCAAGGGCAGGTGACAAGTGAGTACTCGTGGTGCATAGCATGCTTGATTGAGTTTTGAAGCCATACTCTCAATGTGCTTATCAAACTTAAGACAGTTATCGTAGGTGACACCTAGGTATCGCTTTTGATACATAGAGGTTCATTATTTAAGAGTAGTTCTTTGGTGGCATGGCTTGACTGAAATAGGACACAACACGTTTTTTGTATGTTGAATGCTAACTTATTTATCTGCAGCCAGTTTTGAATATGGTTTATTTGTGTCTCTATCCCCTACAAAATCCAACCCGTACGTCCTCGAGTTCGTTCTGCGGGGCGGCCTTGGGCGCTGAACCGTGTGCGACCGTGTAGGGGGGGCAACGGGGTGCCGGTCTTGCGGTGGACCGCCTCGATTAGTTTTTGAGGAGACCCGCCGGAAAGCCGGTAGCCCGGCCAATCGAATGATTCGTTGAGCCACAGGTGTCTCGGATGTATATCTGGGACGCCTGCAGCTCAACGGTCATCATGGGCAATGGTACGTTACCCAACCCAAGGTGTTAAGCGATTCCGTGCCGAGGGGTGCGTGGCGGTGGGGATGCACCGTCTTAAACGGAGCCTCTGGGACACCGGGCGACCTCCCAGAGTATCCAGCCTTGCGTCCGTGTAGGGGCACCGCGGACGTCGATCACCACTTCCCCTATACTCGTGGGAACATTATGGAACCAAACGATGGAAAAAATAATAAAAAACCCGAGGCCCCCCCTACAGGGGACCCCGAACATCCAGGCGACCCCTCACCAGGGGACCCTGATCGTACTCTGACAGAGGAATCTGTCAGAAGCTTAGCGAGAGAGCTAGCGGAAAGGGTGGGCTCTCTAAAGATTAACAAAAAGTCTCGGCCAGGTTCCGAAAGGAAAAGGGCTCGGAAGCGGAGAGAGGCGCAGATGACGGAGGGCTCGGAAGGTCGGGGCACCACTTCTGGGACCCCGGCTGGACGGACCCAACCGCCATCTGGGCTAGACGGTGCGCAATCCGGTGTGTCAGCGGAGACCCTAAAGCGGCCCGGTGACGGGAAGCGGCAGAGGTCTGCCGGTGGGACACCGGAGGGCGCATCCTCGCGGAAGAAGCCTCGCACTGCGACGCATGCGCAAATTAGTTATGCGCGAGCGTCCCAAGCGGGTCTCAGGGTGGCCGTCGTGTCCGACGGTTATCCTGGGACTCAACTTACTAATGTACAGGTGCAGCAGGTCCAGGAGGCGGTCAGTGTGCTGATAGATGGGATCCCAGATGAGGTGACCCTTCCCAGGTACATTGACTGCTACCTCTCTCGAGGGGCAGCCATCTTTGTCTGCGAGGACGAATCCTCTAGGGCATGGTTGGAGGCCCACGTGGGGGATCTGCGGCCGTGGGAAGGCGCAAGGCTCATTACGATGAGCTTTGGAGACCTTCCCATATACCACCGCGTGATGGCCTGGTTTCCGGGTCCCAACCTGGACAACGGGGTCATCACGAGGAGACTCAGGAGACACAATCCTGGGACTTTTCCCAGCGCGTGGAGGATACTTGAGAGGAAGGAAGAGCCGATAGGTGTCCGACTTGTCCTCTCAGTTGATTCCATAAGCTGGAAGGTCATTGTAGGTAACGGCAACAGGCTGTGTTGCGGTGGAAGTTCGGGGGTGTTTACACTCCTGAGCAAGAAGAAGAGCAGTGGAGCGACACCTGCTGGAACTGGCCTGGCTCCAAACCAGGAGTCGGACCAGCCCAGACCGACGGGAGCTGTGGCGGTAGACCAGGCTCCTTCACAGGGGATGGGTCGGCCGGGTCAGCTCTCGCTGGAGCCACCGGAGGCTACGGACGTGGAGGCGGCGGGTCCAAGCGGGATATCCGCAGAAAACATCGTGGCGGACCCTGCGATGGATCTGGTCCCAGAGGAAAACGATAGCGACTCGGACGAGGATGGAATCCTGAACCGAGTCCGAGAACTCCTCCGTGGAAGCGGAGATGAAGGCGGCTGTGGCAGCGATGACTGCGGCGGCGACGGCGGTACGCCCGAATAGGGGTTACATACCGTCATTCGAGAAGGTGTAGGAAGGGCCTCTCAACATCCATGGTAAGTTTTAATTTCATCCAAATTAACTTACAACACTGCATAGCGGCTTCGAGGGCCCTTACTCAGGAGATCACTCGAGGCCGACATGACGTGGCTCTCATCCAGGAACCCTGGCTGAGAAACGGTTCAGTAAACGGGCTTAGTATACCGGGCTATACGCTTTTTAGCGATACTCCGGACACTAAGCCCAGAGCTTGCGTAATGACTTCCGTCAACTCATGGCAACTTAAAGAATTTACATTTAGAGACTTAGTTGCAGTCAGAATTAGATATAAGAAGGAAGGCAGTGACAGGGACTTGGTTGTCTGTTCGGCTTACCTTCCTTACGATTCAAGAGACCCTCCTCCGTCTAAGGAAATGGGGGACCTTGTCGCATTCTGTAGGGATTCTGGACTCGACCTTGTGATTGGATGCGACAGTAATGCCCATCACGTTGCGTGGGGCAGCTCGAACACCAACAGACGAGGCGAAGACCTGATGGAGTTTCTTGTGGCATCGAACCTTGAGGTTCTGAATGTCGGTAACATGCCCACTTTCAGCAATAGTGTAAGAGAAGAGGTTATCGACGTAACACTGAGCACGCTTAACTTAGCTCAGGACATCAGGGACTGGAAAGTGTCTCTAACACCCTCTCTATCGGATCACAGGTATATACTGTTCAAGACTGATGGAGAGATTCCGGATAAATATGCTCGGAATCCCAGGCATACTAGATGGGGGTCCTTTAGGGCAGACATTGACAGTAAGCTTGGAGCGGTCCCATACAGGCTTGGCAGGGGCTCTGATATAGAAGCAGCTGTCGAGTCTCTGAGCAGGGACTTGACGGCCGCATATGAGGAAAACTGCCCGTTACGCAAAGTACAAGGTAAGGGCAAGGCAACCTTCTGGACCAAAGATTTAGAGGATAGAAAACGAGCGGTGCACAAACTTCTTAGCAGAGTTAAGCACAGGAGAGGTTCTCCTCTATGGGAAGAATACAAAAAGGCATTGCAGGAGTACAAAAAGGAGATTAGAAGGGCCTCCAGAGAATCCTGGAGGCACTTCTGTCAGTCCATAAATGACATTCCTGCTACTGCAAGAATACACAGAGTCCTATGCAAAGACACTAAAGCAAGATTGGGATCTCTGCATGATCCCTCGGGAGGGAACACTACTTCCGAGGAAGATACTCTGAGGCTTCTGATGGATACGCACTTTCCCGGTTCCACAGTAGCGCGATCAATCACAGAGTGCATGCAGTTGCGCAGGCCCTCAAGGGAGGACTGGCGCACGGCAAGGGAGATTGTCACCTTCGAAAGGACGGTATGGGCAGTAGATTCGTTTGCCCCATACAAAAGTCCAGGTCTGGACGGCGTATTTCCGGCCATGTTACAGCAGGGACGGATTTCGGTTGTTCCTTACCTGTTGAATGTGTTTCGAGCATGTGTGGCCACGGGCTTCACACCTAGAAGTTGGCGGCAGGCTAAAGTGGTATTCATTCCTAAACCGGGCAGAGATAGATATACTGGCCCGAAGGATTTTCGACCGATTACTCTTTCATCTTTTGTGCTTAAGACCCTGGAAAGGATAGTTGATAGATACCTAAGGGATGGCCCACTGGAAAGGTGTGTCATTCATGCAAATCAGTTTGCATACCAAGCTGGAAAATCGACTGATCTGGCCTTACACAATCTGGTTGGGAGGCTGGAGAAGACTCTAGATCAGCGAGAAGTGGCACTCGTGGCCTTCTTAGATATTGAAGGTGCATTTAATTGCACCACAACCGACTCTATCAGACAGGCCTTGGTTAGACACGGGGTTGGATCAATCCTAATAGATTGGGTCCTCTCTACTCTGGAGGGTCGGGTAACAACATCTATGCTGAATAACGTAAGCTGCAGCGTGAACGTAGCTAGAGGCTGCCCTCAGGGTGGAGTTCTGTCACCCCTACTGTGGTGTATCGTGGTGAACGAACTGCTCGTTAGGCTCAACAGTATGGGTGTCTACGTGCAAGCCTATGCTGATGACGTAAGCATAGTGGTTAGGGGGCGTTTCTGTAGAACAGTCTCGGAAATTATGCAGGGCGCTCTGCGCTCCGTGGAATCGTGGTGTAGGGAAGTCGATCTTTCTGTTAATGCTGAAAAGACCGAGCTGATCCTATTCACTAGGAGAAGAAGGCTTGACGGACTGGTCATGCCTACCTTCTTTGGGACTAGATTAGTTTTGTCCCAGTCAGTGAAATATCTGGGAATTATCCTGGACTGCAAACTGAACTGGAGAGAGCATGTGGAACACAAGGTTAGCAAGGCTCGCAATTCGATGTGGGCTTGTAGACGTGTTGTCGGTGGAAGGTGGGGGCTTAAACCCAAAGTGGTATACTGGCTCTACACGACGATAGTACGTCCATCTCTCTTGTACGGCTCCCTGGTCTGGTGGCCTTGCATTAGAACTGAGTCAACTAAGGCCAAACTCAATAAAATTCAGCGTTTGGCCTGTATTAGCATTACAAGCGCAGTGCGAACAACGCCATTGAGTGCAATGGAAGCTCTGTTGGATCTCCCACCGTTGGATCTGGTGATCCGCGGTGAAGCGAGAGTAGTCGCTCATCGACTGTGGAGTCAGGGCAGCTGGGCTTTCTTGAATCCGGTCAAGGGGCATACTGCCATATTAGTCGAATTAGATAGGGAGGACCCCGTCCTTCTAAGCAGGGGTGATCGTATTACCCCTAAATATCGCTTCAACCGCAAGTTCATTGTGGAGTACCCAACGAGGGAGGAGTGGGACGCCGGTAGCCGAGGACTCTCCGAAGTGAGCGGGCAGGTCTGGTACACGGACGGCTCGGTCACCGAAGAGGGCTCAGGTGCTGGGGTCTCTGGACCTAGAACTAGGCTATCTCTGCCTCTCGGTGAGTACACCACCATTTTCCAGGCGGAAATCTTTGCGATTCTGGCTTGTGTATCTCACATTCTGGAGGAGGGTGGGCCTAGGAGAAGAATAACAATCTTATCCGACAGCCAGGCTGCAATGAAAGCACTAAGTGCATGTAAGATTACTTCGAGTCTTGTATTGCAATGCAGGGAGGCTCTGGATTGCCTCGCAGCGAGGCATCCGGTATCGTTAATATGGGTACCGGGGCACGCTGGGATAAGGGGCAATGAGACGGCGGACACTCTGGCGAAAACAGGATCAGCCAGCAAGCTCGTTGGTCCTGAGCCAGCTCTAGGAGTAACCGCGCATAAAGCTAGGAGGAAAATGGAGACGTGGGTTGCAAGACAACACTCTCAGAAATGGAGAAGTATCTCTAGACATCTCCGCCAGGCACGAGAGCTCATTGAAGGGCCCAGTGCTAAGGATGGACGCTTCTGCCTATCTCTGGGTAGAGCCAACCTAAGGTTGCTGGTGGGACTGTTGTCTGGCCATAACACGTTAAGGCGGCACCTGCACGTGATGGGGGTGGCTGAGGATCCCTTATGCGAACGCTGCGGAGTAGAGGAAGAGACCTCGGCGCACGTTTTGTGTCGCTGTGAAGCTCTGAGCTACTATAGGCAGACTATACTGGGGTCCATTACTTTGGACCCTCAGGACGTAAAGGAGCTTGGACTCAAGGCGATTCTCAACTTCGCTAAAAGGGCGAGGCTTGTGATTTAAGTATTGTAGAGGTGCATAAGGGCCCGCTTAAGCGGCCTATGCACTGGCTCCTTATGGTGGCCGGGATGCCTCTAAAATTCAAGATTCATTCATTCATTTGTGTCTCTATCAAGATTCGGATATAAGACTTTCCTTTATATGGTATCAGAATAGTTATATCATCTGCATAGATGAAACTTAGATTTTGCCTGTTTTTCGTGCTGGTGGATATATCATTAATATAAATAATAAACAATGTTGGGCCCAGTGTACTGCCTTGAGGAACACCAGTACTATATGTCCGAGTACTAGATGTTATTCGTTTCCCGGTTTTGTTCAAAATTACTTTCTGTCTTCTATTACAGAGATAAGATTTAAGCCAGTAGTACGCATTCCCGCGTATACCATATTTATATAATTTGTTTAGCAATATTTCGTGATCAATGCAATCAAATGCTTTTGACAGGTCCACAAATAAACCACATGCTGCTCCTTGATTCTCTCGATATTCATGGATTGCTGTGGTGAAATCGAACAGTGCCGTGTTCACACCTCTACCTTTCATGAAGCCATGTTGGTTATTGGTGAAGTATTTATTTGCGTGGAAAAAATTAATAAGACGGTTGTTATAAGCAATTTTAAAGATTTTTGAAAAATTTATCAGTAAGCTAATAGCACGGTAGTTGTCCATATCATCAGGATCGCCTTTTTTATAGATTGGTAATACGAGTGCAATTTTTAATGCTTCTGGGAATTCTCCTTCACTAAGAGATGTATTTAGGATATTAAGAAGAGGGTCAGATATTATGGTTATCATTTTTTTAATGATGGGACGTTGTCAACACCACAACTTTTTATTTTTTTTAGGTTGCATACAATTCTGAGCAATTCGTCATGATCTATTGGAGTTAAAAATATTGTATCATTTTTTTGTTCTAGGTTGCAGTCATAATTCAAATTTGGTAGTTTTGAGAGGAGTTTTGGAGCAGCTTCGACAAAGCTTTTATTGAAATGGTTTGCTAAAGCATTTACATCATTATGTACCGGTAAAACAAACTGATCTGACGACGCTTTGGGTGTGGTAGTTAATTCTCGTACTGTATTCCAAATTCCTTTTACTTCTATTGCCATGATTATTTACTTTGTTTAAATAGTATTGTGATTTTGAATCTTTTAAGAGTTTCTCATATGTCTGATTATAACTTTTAAAAACATCTTTATATTTTATATCGTTTTGGGAAATCATTTGAAGAGCACTCACCCTGAGTCGATCCAATTCTGGGGTTATCCAAGGAGGTTTCTTACTTCCCGCAGCTCGCTTTTTTATCCTTTGAGGAAAATAGTAATTGAAACTGCTTTGTATTATCTGAGAAAATATGTCCCACTTTTTGTTTACGTTGACACTACTATAAATTTCGTTCCATGATGCTGATCTTAGATCTTGTAGAAAACTATTTATATGTGAGTTAGAAAACACTCTAATCAATTTGGATTCATAATCGATATTGGTACTGAGTGAAAAGAGGGTATGTTGCCCTTTATGGTCAGAAAAAAGTGTATCAATAATCTTAGACTGAAAGTTCACATCTGTGTGAATGAAAATATTGTCCAAACATGATTTGGAGTCATGTCAGTAAAATCTGATGATATCCTATTTGTCACCAACAGATTTATATTAAAATCGCCGGCTATCACACATTTCTTTTTTTCATTACTAATCATATCTAAAATTATTTGAAGTTTCTCAAAAAACGCGTCGATATGACCGTCACATGGACGATATACAGGGTCTTTGAAGTTGAGTCATTAATTTTCAGACAATGATTGCAGAAGGAAGATAAACCAAAATATGTGTGTAAAAATAAAAAAAAATAAAAAAAAAATGTTACCTTGTTTTATAAAGTATCCTCCCGACAAGTATTTCAGTGCGGACCTGTATTTGATCGTGCGGTCTTGGAGCACCGGCATGCCCTCCCCTGTGAGGTCTTAAGTCACCTGATTCACGAGCCCTTTGTACTACATTCAGCATTTTCGTAAACATGTGCCATTTTTTATTTCGTTTGAACCACGCAACAAACACCACTATTCACTCACGCGTTACCGACTGACACATCGACTGAATACAACTGAATAAAATTGTACATTGTAGTAAAAACATCGTTTCAAATTCTTTCGCTTTTTTGTTTCCGATGCGATGAACGGATAAGGCGGATTATATCCGTTGTTGCCAACCACGAGCACATAATATTATTATTGAGACAGGGCGGTACTCAAACTTCTAAACGGCTATAACTTTGTTACTTTAATTTTACCAGAAAAATGTTAAAGGAAAAAAACATTTCTTTTGATCAGATCTACTCACTGTTAAAATAAATGACTCAACTTCGAAGTCACCCTGTACAGAAACGACGACTGAGACGAGCTCTTTCAAGGTTGTATCCTTGCCTAGAAATCTTATGCAAATCAACAGTACCTTTTACGTTATAGGCAGACCAATGATTGGCGGACAGACTGACAGTAGTGTAGCAAGTAAAATGAATCTGAAATTTGTCCAGCAGATAATTAAATCCGCCGTTTGTTTGTCAAACTTGGATCATTTCAGAGCTATTTGCATTACTGTCGTGTAATGGAAAAACTTATTCCAGACATTCAGGAGCTGCTGACGTTGTCTCCTACCTAACGAAACAAAAAGATCAGCAAACACCGCCTTGTTAGCATTTGTTACAACTTTCCTCATTTTTCTTTTTTTTCTTCAACTCGGTGAATTCTTACGGGCAGGCTATAAATCATTGAGCTGATTATACAAAAGATCCCAGGTATCTCCTTAGGGAGCCAAGGGATTATTTTTAATTATTAAAAGAATTGGAAGGAAGTACTTAGCGAAATATCCATCCGATGAATAATGGAACACAGATTATGAGTTATGCCTAGAGGATTTCTTAAAAATAATACACCGAGATCGGATTTAAAATAATTACTTGGAAGATGATTCGAATAGAAATCAAATCAGACAAGATTGAAAGAAATATTTAACGGTGGAATTGAATCCATAATGTCCTTTTGATACTGGAGTAGCCGCGAAGGCAGACTTTAAATAAGAAAGTACCGTGACTGCTTTTTTATTATGGAACAATATAAGGATTCATCACCTGCTTTCTGTAAAAAATAGTATTTGAAGCGTGGCGTGGTGGTTTCTTGAGTGAACGTGATGCACTTTCAATCCACGAGGTACCTTACATCTGCTCTAAAAATATTCTAATTTAAATTTTATTGATGTCAAGTAGGTTGACTACAATTTCTTTGCAACGCTGTCATCATTTCATAAATGATTATGATCGAAACGGCTCAGTTAGCTAAGAACATGTATAACAAAAAATTCAATGGATCAAATTAGTCAAGCAGGCTCATTTATTAAAATTTTTATATTTAGCATGCTCTACTATTCAGAATTAGATATAAGAAGGCACTGACAGGGACGTGGTCGTATGTTCGGCTTACCTTCCTTACGATTCCTCCGTCCAAGGAAATGGGGGATCTTGTCGCATTCTGTAAGGATTCTGGACTCGACCTCGTGATTGGATGCGACAGCAATGCCCATCACGTTATGTGGGGCAGCTCGAACACCAACAGACGGGGCGAAGACCTTACGGAGTTTCTAGGGGCATCGAACCTTGAGGTTCTGAATGTCGGTAACATGCCCACTTTCAGCAATAGTGTAAGAGAAGAGGTTATCGACATAACACTGAGCACGCTTAACTTAACTCAGGACATTAGGGACTGGAAAGTGTCTCTAACACCCTCTCTATCGGATCACAGGTACATACTGTTTAAGACTAATGGAGAGATTCCTGATAAATATGCCCGGAATCCTAGGCATACTAGATGGCGGTCCTTTAGGGCAGACTTTGACAGTAAGCTTGGAGCGGTTCCATACAGACTTTGTAGGGGCTCTGACATAGAAGCAGCCGCCGTCGGGTCTCTGAGCAGGGACTTGACGATTTCATATCAGGAAAACTGCCCGTTACGCAAAGTTCAAGGTAAGGTCAAGGCAACCTTCTGGTCCAAAGGATAGAAAACGAGCGGCGCAGACACTTCTTAGCAGAGTTAAGCACAGGAGAACTTCTCCTTTATGGGAAGACTACAAAAAGGCACTGCAGCAGTACAAATGGAGATTAGAAGGGCCTCCAGAGGATCCCGGAGGAACTTCTGTCAGTCCATAAATAACATTCCTGCTACTGCGAGAATACACAGGGTCCTATGCAAAGACATTAAAGCAAGATTGGGATCTCTTCATGATAGCGAGAGTAGTCGCTCATCGACTGTGGAGTCAGGGCAGCTGGGCTTTCTTGAATCCTGTCAAGGGGCATACTGCCATCTTAGTCGAATTGCAAAGGGAGGACCCCGTCCTTTCTAAGCAGGGTTGATCGTATTACCCCTACCGCAAGTTTATTGTGGAGTATCCAACGGCTCGGTCACCGAAAAGGGCTCAGGTGCTGGGGTCTCTGTGCCTAGAACTAGGCTATCTCTGCCTCTCGGTGGATACAGCACTATTGTCCAGGCGGAAATCTTTGCGATTCTGGCTTGTGTATTTCACATTCTGGAGGAGGGTGGGCCTAGGAGAAGAATAACAATCTTATCCGACAGCCAGGCTGCAATGAAAGCACCAAGTGCCTGTAAGATTACTTCGAGTCTTGTACTGCAATGCAGGGAGGCTCTGGATTGCCTCGCAGCGAGGCATCCGGTATCGTTAATGTGGCTACCGGGACACGCTGCGATAAGGGGCAATGAGACGGCGGACACTCTGGCGAAGACAGGATCAGCCAACAAGCTCGTTGGTCCTGAGCCAGCTCTAGGAGTGACCGCGCATACTAGGAGGAAAATGGAGACGTGGGTTGCAAGACAACACTCTCAGACATGGAGAAGTATCTCCAGACATCTCCGCCAGGTACGGGAACTCATTGAAAGGCCCAGTGCTAAGGATGGACGTTTCTGCCTATCTCTGGATAGAGCCAATCTAAGGTTGCTGGTGGGACTGTTGTCTGGCCATAACACGATAAGGCGCCAGCTGCACGTGATGGGGGTGGCTGAGGATCCCTTGTGTGAACGCTGCGGGGTAGAGGAAGAGACCTCGGCTCACGTTTTGTGTCGCTGTGAAGCTCTGAGCTATTATAGGTAGACTATACTGGAGTCCATTACTTTGGACCCTCAGGACGTCCAGCATGTCACGTGCCAAAATCACGTAACCTTTTTTTACCATTTCGATCACTTATCAGTAATTTGAATGTCTCTTTATTGATTATAGAGTACCGATTCCTAGACTATACTCTTTTTAATGATTTTCTCTTGGCAAATTTCATAGTTTATTGACTGTATAATTTCACACGTATTATATCTTTTTTCTCACTATTGTTATAGTATTATTGACTATCTTAGAAATTTCCTCATAACATTTTGTTGGTCCCTCGTAGACAGAGTTGGCAACCAGCGCGCCACCTTGTGACTTTACACGTACTAGCAGTACGAGGATATTTGGTTCTATCAAAATACCTTCTGTTGAAATTTGATTTATTATCAAGAACACTATAAGAATTTCAGTCAGAAATAATTAATATCAGTATCCATAAAATACCCAATTAAAATGATATTCTACCTGTTCACATCAGGGTTTTTTATCAAGGGGAAGGGATGTCTGCCAACAAAATCGGTTGCAAAACAGCTACAAGGTAACTACAAAACAAAGCTGGAGGAGCGCTAACGGTGGTTCTCTGCAATGGCTTTCCAGTAAAAGGAAGCAGATATTGAACAGACTTCTTCAGGACAAGCATTATGGACGTGGTCCCATGGTATACAAAATAGAACTTACCGCTGGATTTTAAAATCCCATTCGAAAATGGACGGGTAGTACCCAAACTAACACAACTAAACTTGTGTTTGGGGCGTTAATATCCCAAAATCTGGAAGTTAACGGAAAACACGCCCACACACACTACAATCTCCGCAGGAAAGTAAAAGCTAAATTGCGCTGGATGCGACTGTACACCAAGTTTTCAAAACAAGGCATCTTGATCGGAAATCAAAGATCAAAAAAGGTTAAATGAGTGGCCCTGAAGAAGGCATGTACAATATCGGGTGATTTTTTAAGAGGTATAGGATTTAATTTTCAAAAAAATACAAAAAATTTGAAAACACGATTAAATTTTTATTTGAATCGATAGAACGGTCGATATAATTTAATGTTTAAAGATTATTTCATGTAAATGTTGGCCGCGGCTCCGCTTTAGATGGCCCATGCGCAAGGTCCAATTTTGGCACACTCTGTCCAACATATCGGCCGGTATCTCACGAATAAATGCTTCAATATTGGCTTCCAGTGCGTCAATCGTTGCTGGTTTATCCCTGTAGACATTAGCGTTAACATGGCCCCACAAGAAATAGTCCAACGACGTTAAATCACACGATCTAGGCGGCCAATTGACGGGCCCCAAACGTCAGATAAACTGTTCACCGAACTCGCCTCTCAATAGGGCCATTGTTTCGTGTGCGGTGTGGCATGTGGCACCGTCTTGTTAAAACCACATGTTAGCCAAGTCCAGCTCTTCCATTTTGGGTAAAAAAAAGTTTGTTATCATCGCACGGTAGCGCTCGCCATTCACAGTTACGTTCCGGCCATTGTCGTCTTTGAAGAAGTACGGCCCGATGATGCCACCGGCCCATAATCCACACCAAACAGTGATTTTTTCGGGATGCATTGGTAGCTCTTGCAATGCCTCTGGCTGGTTTCACTCCAGATGCGGCAATTTTGCTTGTTAACGTACCCATTCAACCAGAAATGAGCTTCGTCGCTGAACACAATTTTACGATAAAAATGTGGATCTTCCTCCAAGTTTGCCAGCGCCCATTCACCAAATTGGAAACGTTGTGGGAGGTAGTGTGACTTCAATTCTTGCACCAGCTGTATCATATAAGGTTTTACACCCAAATCCTGTCGTCAAATTTCCCACGTAGTGGAGTAACAGAGGCCCAATTGCTGCGAACGGCGGCGAACCGACATTTCACGGTCATCATTAACACTGGCGGATACAGCCGCAATATTTTCTTCAGTCCTCACAAGTCGATTCATGGTTAAATTATAGACCAAACTGAACAAGTTTGACAATGACATGAGACACGATGCACGCGTCATCTGTCAAAAACAGTGTTGCCAAAAAGATGCTAGCAAAAAAATCACCCATTAGAAAATCAAAAGGAACGGTAAAGAAGGCATCTTGATAGGTAAAGAAGGTATCTTGGTAGGAAGGTAAACATTCATATACGGCTACGGAAATCACAAGGTGGCGCGCAGATTGCCATCTCTGTCTACGAGGGACCAACAAAATTTTATGAGGAAATTTCTAAGATAGTCGTTAATAATACTATAACCTTAGTTTCCAAAAGATTTCAAAACAATACTGAATCGCTAAGATATAATACGTGTGAAATTATACAATCAATAGACTATGAAATTTGCCAAAAGAAAATCATTAAAAAAGATTTGGTCTAGGAATGGGTACCATATAATCAATAAAGAGAAATAAAACCATTTGATCACGACTCCCTGTTACTTATGTATACAAAATTTCATTCAAATATCATTCTAACTGGGTATTCTATTTTCTTTAGCATCGAGTATACCTACTCGTATTTAGGCTTACACCGTTTAGGACTAGGTCTGTACACCTCAGGCAAAGCACTGAAAACTAAGTGCAAAACGAAATCAATCAAACTAGAGGCATTGTAAGAGAGAGAGAGCGGTAGCAACATGCGAATTTTTCACACCAACAATCATACACAGAAAGCGATGCAATCAATATACCACCTAGCAGGGTGCGGTAGCTCGCAACTCGCTTCATCACATTAGCGCTGCATTTGAAGCTGACAGATTATGAAAAGGCAAATTGATGACGGGTGATTTATTATTTGAATCTATAAATTCGGCGGCGTGTGTTGCTGAGTATAAATTTAAAATCGAATCGTTTATTTGATTAAAAACTCATTAACACTCCGACGTCCTTTGTCTAATCGACGATAAATAATATATCACTGGCTCTACATTGCAGAAACGGCGACCGGGATGACCTACATTCAGAATGCGAAGATGGACATTTTATCTGTGACCGGCCGCAAAAGTGTAGTTTATGAATAAATTTCTTGAACGTCAAGTTTCAATTTTCGTGACGTATTCCACCTGATTGGATACGTTAATTAATGGTTTCACTTTTCAGCTCATGGACTGCTTAAGGCAATAGGGCGGTAAAGTTTTTTAGCTCCTGCTATTTATAAATGAATTCGCTGTACTGCGGTAAAACGTAGCAAACTCAATACATTTCTTTTATGATTACAATCACAAAATGTACCATCGATCACGTTATTTGACATAGTTCATTTTTCCAAATAGTTCATGTTAATTACATTTCCTGAGCATAAAGGCAGTAAATCAATTTATCAAAAATTAAAAAGCAATAGCTTTCAGACTGCATTGCTTTTATTTTCTGTATGATACAAGTATACTAAGCGACATATAAATCCGAACACCCAGTTTAAATGGTTTTATTTTAATAAAATTTTGTATAAGTACTTAATGAAGCATAATAAGTAAATGATAAAAAAATCAAAATGATTGCACTGCTTTAAAGCCCTTTGACCTTTAATAATGTGTGGATGCACCCTGATGTGCTACGCATTCTCCAACGCGCCTAGGCAAGCTTCTGATCAGGTGGTCAATGTCCTCCTGTGGTATCTCATTCCAGGCAACCACCAACTCCTCTCGAAGTGCTTCTAGAGTCTGAGGAGGACGTTGCAAATTGAGCAATCTCCTACCCATCATATCCCACACGTGCTCAATTGGGGATAAGTCGGGAGATCTTGGTGGCCATGGTAACAATGTGACATCATTATGTTGAAAGAAGTCTATTGTGACTCTTGCAACATGTGGTCGGGCATCATCTTGTTGGAAAGTTGGATCTGCCAGGGTGTCAAGATAGGGTAAAAGATCGGGTTCTAGAACTTCGTGGATATAACGCTGCGCGTTCATGTTACCTCTGATGAAGATTAAAGGTGACCTGGAACCATAACCTATAGCACCCCAAACCATAACTCCAACAGTGTGATGAACATGTCTTTCAACAAAAAACTGTGGATTCCTCCTTTCACCACGTCGCCTTCTAACCCTGGCACGACCATCGTGCATGCCTAAACAAAATCGAGACTCGTCACTAAAGACAATACTGTTCCATTCCTGATCCCAGTGACGATTGTCTGCACCACTCAAGGCGATTTCGTCGGTGTTCTCGAGTTAAAGGGAGGACCCAATGTGGCCGGTATGAAAACAAGCCAAAACTTCTCATTCGTCGGTAAACACTTCGCATGCCAATAGGTCTTCCGTGTTCTGCAAACCATTCATTTGCAATGGACCTGGTAGTGGAGAAACGGTCCCTTAAGGCCAATAATCTTAGGCGGCGATCTTCACGGTCTGTTATTCTACGGCGGCGTCCAGTGCCCCTTGCTCTTTGCGTACGGCCTTCTCGAAGCCATGCCTGACAACACCTAACCACAGTGTCTACACTTCTTTGCACTCTAACTGCAATTGCCCGAAAAGAAAGTCCAGCTTCCCGAAGTCCCACTATACGGCCCCTATCAAACTCACTAAGTTGACGAAATCGTACAGATCTCCGTACTCTAGGCATCGTAACCGATCGTAAAGGATGTCAAGAACCAAAATCCGCCAACGTTGATTCTTTACTGCGGCTGAAATATTCATTTTTAGAGCGTTAGTGAATTAAAAAAGCAGTATAAAAACCGGAATGTCCAACTGATAAGGCTGAACATTTTTTCACTTGTTATTTACAGTAATATAAATACATTCACCAACTTTTATTAAAATAAAACCATTTAAACTGGGTGTTCGGACTTATATGTCACTTAGTATATTTCCTTTTTACCCTCTATAACGTATTATGATGTTAACCTGATTGGCTTTTTGTGATAATTCTATTATTTGTGGATAACCTTGGTAAATAAAAAAATATGCTGTTTTCAGTTTACTTATATAATTTTTGCGAATTTCAATATAAATAAATTATATTGAAATAAAATAAAATTCTGCATTACTGCGTTTTACCTTTCAAAAAATAATATAAGTAAATAGACTTTGAAAACTACGGGAATAGGCAGTGAATTTGTTTTTGCAGATTATTAAAACAGTAAATCACATGCCAGTGCTTTTTAATTTACAACAATTACAGACAAAAAGCCTTTTATTTACCACAAAAAAATCCTGAATCTTCATACGTTATTGCATTTTATTTAAATACGACAGTTTACGTATTGCCACCACTAGAACCCCATATATTTTAATTCACTACAAATAATGTTACAACTACAGCACGCCCTCGCCCATTATTATCAGTACACCACCTTTTCATACTCGTATTACTTCTAAACAACTCTGAATTATGAATTGAAGTTTGAGAATTCAGAAAGATATGCCACTTTAAACACTCTTTATGTAAACGCGATGAAGGCAGATTACAAAAACTTCAAATTTCATGCATGCATTTTATCACGGGAGATGAGAGGCGAGATCATGTTTCTCACGTACGGTTGTACAACGAAGGAAATATTGGCGGAGCCTGAATTGAATTTGTACGTTTCATAAGATTATCACCAAAACTCCTGCTTATCTGTATGCCAAAATTCGTTACTGAACAGACGTCCACACTCTTAGCCTGCGTTAATTTCGACTATTCTGTACAACATTTTTCAAAGCGTCGCACAACTGTTAGTCTAATCATATTAGCAAATTTCCCCGAAATTAATTATTATTAACTATAATTAGTTTTTGATTTTATTAGTGCAGGTTGTTCAAGGGGGTATTTAAAACATGGACGCATAAATTGGGTACACTAATTTTTGTGGGAAAACTTTTTATTTGAGAACAAAGAATGAGAAAGCGTGTTTTTTGGGATTCAATCGAAAGTGTTGACAGGAAAGCAAAAACTTGTCGTATAAGGTTTTTAGGCATGTATGAGACCTACAAAATGAGATCACACCTGAACAGATCCGACTAAAAGCAAAAAGGTTATGGCCTAAAAACGAGGCAAAATGCAGGTCTTGGCACTTATTGGTAATGCGATAATTTCACGCAACTGCTTGAAATTCTTCAGATCCGTAGGATTCATATTTCTTAATAACAACAACAAAATTGGATTATATTGGTCGAGTAGTTTTTTGAAAATTTCTAATTGTTTATCCCAAAACACCTCTTTTCCGGCCATCACTACTAGTTTATTATATACAGGGTTCGTTGAAAGAGCATTTAATAGCACGGGTACGTGTTTACCTTGCCGATGTGAATCACAAACCATTCCGAAAGATAAATGTTATTTTTAGGCGAAATACAAAGGTTACGTCTTTTTCTTCCAAACAAATTCAAATATTTCGTATTTGTGAGTAACTGAACAAATGCGCTACGATATTCGGAAAACATATGTTACTATACACATTTTAAAACCAAGCGGATGTAGTAGTAGTACTAGTGGTAATATACCTACGTCTATTTTCCCCCAAAATACAATGTGTTAATAAATACAAATGCCAACTTCAGTACAATAAAAAGTAAAATAAAACATAATACCTGACTTTCACAAAATAATCTTAAGCTAACATGTTTTATAAGTCACAGAAAATTTTTAAATTGTCTATTAAAGCCCATTGAAACCAAAATAGTTGGTTGTGCATGGGCAGGTTTTTTCTGATATAATTTTGATAATAAATTTTACTTAGAGCAGGATTTTATACAACAAACACATTGTAAGGTAAGGAGGAGTAGCACTTATATAATAAAGTTTATTTCACTAACTACAGAAATATGGAGGGTGAGGAGGAGTAATACTAGCGTAGCACGATTTCTAGTAAATAATTTCTACTAGATTTCGTGTCTCTTGTCTACCAGTTAAAAAAATATATTGTTTAAATAAAGATTGTATCAAAGACAATGAGTTTATTCTATCAAGATACATACGGTACACGTATGGCAAACAATTATAAATTTTACATGATGTGGCATCGCAAGCTTACATTTCTTTGAAAAGTTTGTATTTTTAAGTTTTAATTTTCTTTATATCTAGTACTAGAAGCATGGCTAGTTTTATTGAAGTTGTTTTTCTGTTTGTAACGTATATGAATTGAATTAATCCATGCAGAAACAGTTGCTTTAGGTCAAACACCCCAGTCTCTGAAAATAATTTATCAGAAGGATAATTAATTTTTTTGCCAGATGTTACTTTCAACACTCTTTTTTGCAGTACATCCAGAGGCTGCAAATGACAATATGCGGCACTTCCCCAACTCAAAATAGCATATCGTAGACGTGATTCAACTAATGAATAATAAAATATTTTCAGATGCATGTAGTCTATGAGCTGCTTTAAGTATTTAAAGCGATATAAGAGTTGTCGTAAGGTGTTTGTAATGTTAGCTGTATGAACATCCCATCTAAAGTGGCGATCAATGGTGACACCTAAGTATTTATAGGTTTTCACAGATGTTAAAGATATACTTTGATTTATTAAAAGTTGTTCATACTGAGGTAGACAACGTACTGAATTAGAAAAAGGCATGAAGAATATTTTTTCATAGGTCACGGTTAAAAGTTTATGAGCACAATAATCAAAAATAGTTCCTAGATCCCGCTCTGCTTTAATTTTTATATTTTCCTAAGTGTTATCATCATACAGGACTGCAAAGCTAAACACTTGACCAACTGACGAATAAGTTAGAATGATGTTTATGTAAATTGTAAACAAGATTGGACCCAACACAGTACCCTGAGGTAAACCGTAATCAACTGTCTTTTCATTACTGAATGTCTCACTAATCTTCTCTACTTGTTTTCGATTTGAGAGATAGCTTGTAAACAACTGTAAAGGTCCGCCTCGTACTCCTGCATCCTTCAAGGTCTCCAACATCTGCTGGTGATTCACAGTGTCGAATTCCTTGGCAAGATCCAATAATACGCACAGTACCGGTGTACTCAATTCTAATGTTTTTCTAATCTCTTCTGTTAACTTAGCAATTGCATCCTTAATAATAATAATAATAATAATAATAATAATATTTATTTACTCTAAAATACAGGGAACATGAAACGAGTAAATAAATATAATATATCCATAGGAGGACAACGCCTGTGCATGGATCATATGTATGTTGAATTGCAAAATATAATAAAATAGAGAGAAAAAAGAAATTATTGGTAAGAATGGTAGAGCATTTATTGTGTAATATTTGAGATTATTTTATTAATTTGATTTCTCCCTATCGTGTTAATAAATTTTTTTAATTTTTTTTGAAGTTTTAATGTATTGCGTAATAGTTTTAAATTATTTGGTAAATGTTCGTACAATTTTGGAGCTATATACAGGTGACATCGTTTCATTAGGGATTTGTTTGGTTTAGGAACATTTTTTGCGCGTAATTTATATCTGGTTTTATGATTATGTTTAATTATGTCGTGTTCACTAATAGTTTTGTGATAATGAGTGATGGTATGTAAGAAGTAAAGTTGTTTAGTATCATATACTTGTGCATCATTATATAAGTCATTAGTTGGGTATAATTTTGATTTGCCTAACATTGATTTTAAAATTCTTCTTTGAAGTACATCTAAATCGTTAAAGTATGTCGTGCATGCAGCACCCCACACTACTATACCATATGTTATGTGTGGCTCGACTAAAGCTTGATATATTATTCGTAGATAATATTCAGTTAATATACCGGTTAGAAATTTTATCTAATATGCTATGAACCTAATTTTCTTTAGTATGTGAGAAATATGTACATCCCATCTCAAGTGGGGATCTAGATAAATTCCTAAATATTTTGTATCATTAACTCTATTGATTTTTATATTTTTATCATTTACCTTAAACCGAAGGTGGTTATATTTTGGTAGATGATTAGATAGTGATGAAAATGGTAAAAAATGAGTTTTAGTAAAGTTAATTGTTAATTTTCGGTTGTTAAACCACTGAATAATTTTGCAAAAGTCATTTTGGATAATATCTCTTAAGTCGTTCCAATCCTTACCTTTATAGAGTATAGCAGTATCGTCTGCAAAACTGACTATTTTACCAGTACTGTTAATTTTGAATATATCGTTTAAATAAATATTGACCCAAAATTGTACCTTGTGGAACACCACATTTAACAAACATTTCTTTACTATACGAGCTTAATAATTTTACTGATTGCGGTCTATTTGATAAATAATTTTCCATTAAAGTATACATCTTTCCACGAAAACCTATTCTTTCTAAGATTTCCTAAAGTATATTGTGGTTAACTGTGTCAAACGCTTTTTGTAAGTCCACAAATACGCATATGGATGGTACTTTTCCATCTATATTTTGGGTTATTTCATCTACTATACTTAATACCCCATCTGTTGTAGATTTGCCCGCTATAAAACCAAATTGATTTGAATTTAGAATTTTGAATTTATTAAGAAAATTAGTAATTTTATTAAGGAGTAATTTCTCAAAAACTTTAGCTAAACTTGATATAAGTGAAATAGGTCGATAGTTAGTGACGTCCGTATTATCATTAGATTTATAGATAGGTATGATGATTGCTGTCTTGAAAGCTGATGGAAATACTCCAGATTGGAAGGATTTGTTAATGATATAAGCAAGTGGTTCTGTTATTTGTTTGGCCAGTATCTTTAGATGTTCAGCTCTAATTTCGTCAACTCCAGGGCTTTTTTTATTTTTTAGAGTCATAATGGCATTGAAAACATCCTGATAGTCTACTTCAGTTAATACAAATGAATTATTCAGTCTTGTTTCATGCAGATGAATATCAGCATTTTGTTTGATATTATTTGCTAAGTTTCCTCCTATATTCGTGAAAAATTCTATGAACTCATCACACATTTGCTGAATATTGTGTGTTTTCTGTGCTGTTTTTGTTTTTATTTCATTAATATTGTTTTTTGAATAGGATGACTTATTGAATATATCATTGACAGTGGACCATAGGTGTCTAGAGTCATGTGAATTATTATTCAATTGTTTTATATAGTAATTTTTTTTTGCTTTTCTCAAAAGTTCTATAAATTTGTTTTTATACTGATTATAATGATCTATATTTTCTTTCGTGGGTAAATATTTCATGATTTTATACAGTCTTTCTTTTTCGTTTGCAGATTTTATTAGTCTTGGTTGATATTCCCTCTCGAAAACCGAATTGCTTATCTGAAAGATATTTGCATTTGTCCAAAAATTTAACTAGCCTATTTTTCAAATATTTTAGCTATAATTATGACAGATATTGGTCTATAGTTATTTATACTTTTTACGTCACCTTTTTTTATGTACAGGTGTAACTAAAGCTACTTTGAACTGTTCTGGAACTTCATTAGAAATATAAATCCGGTTGATTAAGTGACATAGCGGCATTGAAATAATGTCAGCAGTATAATTAAATATTTTGGACTTCAAGTTGTCAAAACCGGGCGATTTTCCATTTCTTAATGTATTAATGATTGAGGTTACTTCAGTTACATCTATCACCTCTAAGAAAAATGTACTTTGATTTATTTTCCTTTGCGGTCTTTTTTTGTTTGGCCTCACAATGCGCTCAGCATAGTATTTGCCAATATTTACAAAGAAATCGTTAAACTTATTTGCAAGTTAGTGTTATTGGCGAATCACATAATTTATTTTCATCAACTATTTCCTTAACTGCACATTTATAACTGCCATTACAGAGTTTATTAACTACGTTCCACCAGTTCTTAGGAGGAGTATCTTTGTTTTTATTTATTTGTTTCTTGTAAAAATTGTATTTAGCATTTCGTATGAGTTTTTCTAATTTTTCTTATATTCAAGATATGTTATCAGAATTTACAATACCTGATGTGATCCAAGGCTTTCGCTTGATCTCGCGCCTTTCAATTTTTTTGTAGTTATATTTTTATCAGTTAAAGATCTTAATATGTCTATCATCTTTTGTTGCGAATTACTCACAAATACAAAATGCTTGAATTTGTTTAAAAGAAAAAACGTAATCCTTCGTTTTTCGCGTTAAAATAACATTTATCTTCCGGAATGGTTTGCGATTTATATCGGCAAGATACTCTAGTGTATTTTGCTAGAAAATGCCCTTTCAACTAACCCTGTAGGGACTATAATAAACTAGTGTTGATGGCCGGAAGACAGGTGTTTTTTGATAAACAATTAGAAATTCTCAAAGACTACTTGTCCACATCTATTCCAATTTTATTATGGCTATTTAGGAGTACAAATCCTACGAATTTGAAGAATTTCAAATATCTCCGAGAAACCGTCGTCGCATCACCAACAGGTGTCAAAACCTGCAATTTGCCTCGGTTTTCGGCCATAACATTTTTGCTATTATTCCGATCTTTTTACGAGTGGTCTCATTCTGTAGGTCTCGTAAATACCTTAAAATCTTATCTGGAAGGTTTTTTCGTTCCTGTTAACACTTTCGATTGAATCCAAAAAACACGTTGTCTCATTTTTTGTTGTCGAATAAAAAGTTTTCCCACAAAAATTGGTGTACCCATTTCATGGATCCATGTTTTGAATACCCCCTTGAATAACTTGCACCAATAAAACCAGACTTTTCAGTTATTTAGCAAACCAGCGGTATTTTCGTCTAACATGATTAGACTATGGATAGATTTCATACAGAAGATTGTCTATGGATGTATTTAAAAAACAATGTAGCGTCTTCTGTTGGCCGATGACTGAATAATATGAAACATAAAATTTAACTAGCTTTTTATGGTGGATAATGTAGTTTTTCATTTTTTCTTTCAACTCTTTTCGGATGAATTTTCTTGCTTCTAAGTAGTATTGTATTTTTTTTTCGGTCGAATGGATGATCTACCTATACAGTGGTAAGATCCCAATACTGCCGTTTGCCAGGAAAGTAGCTAGTATTTGTAATTTTTGCGTGTGCTTATTTTGGCAATAAAAACCATTTACTATTATACTGTTACCGAGAACACACTTGAAAATTGCTTGTCCTCTAACAAAACTTGATTCACCACTATTAAACCATACACATCTGCAATCGATTTCAATGTTACATGTCCTTGAATTTATAATTCTATCAGACGTAATCACCAAAGGGTTTGTTGCGGACACGTCCGGGTCCCTTCTGCTTTTGAATTAGCTATTGACTTCACGCTCTTTCTATCCTATAGACCCACAACAATGTAGAATCAAAAAATATGTTACTATTGACAAGCTAAAATCACTGCTTCACATCTAGTCGCTGATATGTAGTTTTTGATCGACACCGCAACATCAATCTCTATAAAATTTAAATGATTGGAAATAAGAAATAATATAAATATGTCTCTCTGTAGCATACATTCTCTCCCGTTAGTTGTATGAGGTTTGTTACCTGTTGTCACTTTAGTATGAATCCTTCTTTTCTCACACACATAAAAAGTTTAATAATTGAAAATGAAAACGAATAAAACAGTAATTCGAGGTTGTTTACTGTATGAGTACAAACTTGGTACAAAAGCTGCAGCGGCCGCGTGAAAAATATGTATCTACTGCATTCAGAGATGATGCCGTTAGTGATGGAACAGCACAGAAGTGGTTCAAAAAATTTTATTCGGAAGATCTAAGTTTGAGCGATGAATCGCGCTCAGGGAGACCAAAAATCATGAACAACGAGGATCTTCGACAGGTTGTGGACGCAAATTCAAGGACAACATGCCAAGAACTTGCAGAAATGTTCATAGTGAGTCCTGAAACTAGTCGTTTGCATTTTCATCGGCTAGGAAAGACGTGGTAGTTCAGCAAATGGGTCCCACATGAACTGACAAATGATAGCAAATTAAGTCGTCTTACCATTTGTTCAGTAAACATTTCACGCAACACTAATGAACCATTTCTTAATCGGTTATTAACCTGCGACGAAAAATGGATCTTGTATTCGAATTCTAAGCGTTTGTATCATTGGTTGTCGCCTACTAATTCGATAACACACCCGCCCAAGGCTTCCTTGCCCCCAAACAAGGTTTTGTTGTGTGTTTGGTGGACACCAACTGGAATTGTCCATTATGAGTTTTTGGAAAGGGGTCAAACCATCACTGCTAACTTGTATTGTGAGCAGCTTCAACGAGTACAAGCAGCACTCATCCAGAAACAACATTCTTTGATCAATCGGAAGAAAGTGATATTCTTGCAGAATACCGCCAAGCCTCATACCGCAAAAGTGACCCGAGAAAAAATTTCTGAACCCGGCGGGGTAACGTTACCGCACCCGCCATATTCTCCCTACATTTCGCCCAGTGATTATCACCTTTTTTTTGTCTTTTGACAACTGTATGAGGCACCGACAATTCACAACTCGAGATGGTGTAATAAATGCAGTCCGCCAATTTTTTTACTCCAAATCCAGGAGTTCTACAATACCGGCATACAAAAATTGGTTCCACGTTGGCAAAAGGTCATCGAATGTGATTCTAATTACTTCGACAAATAAATAGAGTCTTATTGTTTCTCAATAAAAATTTATATTTTTCTACTAAAAACCGCATGAACTTATTTAGTTATCTGATAATATACTCCACCAACCAGGGCTTTTTTATGTCTCCCATTTTTTAAATTGAGCAAATTTGCATATGTAATTTCCTGGATAAATCAAAAAGTGGATGCAATACTGATTTCTAGCTTTGTATATAGGGGAAGAGTAGGTAATACGCCCTACTTTTTTTCAAGGGCCTATTGAAAGAAATCATTTGAAGATATCGGCAAGATCTTAATCAGGGGCATAGCTTGGCTCTTTTACAACGTAAAGGCAGATGTTACATTGATCTAAATCGTTTAGACAGATATTGATTGCATATTTTCCAGAACCTTGAGTGGGGCGTTTTGTCAACTGACCCTCAGGTAATACGCCTCGCACGAGTTGCAAAATGCCCCACTACCTTCAATATTATATTAATTTGAAGATATAAGCAATAATTGAAAAAATGAACATTCAAATAACTTTAATGAATATCAGAGTAAGATACAGCACTTCTGATGAAATAAAACTAGAATATTACTTTTGTACAAACCAAAATGAAATGATAATTCGACACTATTAGTGTTTGATGAACTGATAAAATGAATCTTTGAAATATAATACATAGGTATATAATGTTTATACGCATGAATGGAACTCATTTCTGGATAGATGCCCTTTTAGCTTTTCGTCCACAACGATTACACATAGGAGCATACATTGTACAAAATTCATGCAGCCATGCTGAACAAGTGGGACATAGGATCCAATCCTCTGTAGATTGTGTTTGGTAATAGTTTTCAGTACATTCGGCACATCTGTTTGGGTCCTCATCAGATAGCTCTTCTTCCGACTCCTCAAACGTCTCCATATTTTCATCATTACTATCTGAAGACGATGAATCCCACGCATTCTTCTTTGGCTTCTTCTTTAACACCTTTTTACCTTTTACTCTACTAAGGTCATCCCTTTTTTTCGTATTAGTCACTTTTGTTTTAGCCTTCTTGAGTTTATTACTCTCAGCTTCAGCTTTAATCTTTCTTTTATTTGCCAGTAATGTTCTTTTCTCAATATTTTCCGGCGAAGTGAGAATGATTGCTGTTTGTTTCCTTTTGGACAGATTTTTTGGTAGTTTGGGCACTGGATGTATTTCACTTAGAACTTTGGAAGGCGTTTCTTTGTCTTTTACATCAGAAGATGGAATGGCTTCTTCAGGCGTTTTATCACAAATGCCTACTTGTTGGGATGCACCATTTTGTGGGTGCTTTTGCGGCGTATTCACAGATTCGTCATCATGTAGGGAGACTGGAGTGCTGTGGAGACCTGACGTTCCTGGCTGTGACAGAATCTCAGTTGCTGGTGCAGTATTTCCTGTAAGACTCTCATCAGTACTTCTTGTACTTTGATTGTTGACTTCGTCAATGTCAACTAAATTTTGCTCTTGTAGCGAATCTGATAATGAGAAATGATAGTCTGCAACAGCATGGGGATCAAATGGATAGATACCGCAGCACTTCAACGCTGAAACACCATTGGATACAGTGGCGGCCTTACCCAAAGCCTTGCCAATCAGTTTTGAGACATCATAGCGCGCAACTTCTTTTCTCTATTTTGTACCATGCAAGATTTAGCTTCTTGTGCAAAAAACATTTTGAGTGGCCTAAAAAAGGCCTTGTCAAGAGGCTGAAGTACATGCGTTGTGTGGCTTGGTAGGCATAACAGTATCACATTATTTTCTTTGGCTACTTCTAGTACCCGAATATTGTTACTATGCGAACTGTGACCATCTAATATTAATAAAGTCGTTCGAGGACCTTTGTGTCGTAAAAATACTTCTTCAAACCACTGCATGAACAAGTCCGAGTTAATATAGGATGATTTTTTATTCATAAGGACCCGTGATCCTGGTGGAAGCCCTTCAGAAAACTGGGGCTTAGTGTAAGTTCCCTTATATATTAATGTAGGAGACATGAAATTACCTCCAGCATTGCAACATGCTATAACTGTCACATTTTCACCTTTTTCACAACTTGTGAGAGTATATACATCTTTGACCACTTTTGTTGCCACTACTTTTCCTGGCTTGTTATTAACCTGAATCCCTGTCTCATCCATGTTATATATATCTTCAGGATGAGATGCAAAGTCATTTTCTTCGTAAATTTTGGCCAAAAGGTCATAAAAATATTGAATGTCTTTTCTGTTTACTCCATATGCTCGTGCAAGTGATAAGCCTTCTGATTTTCTTTGAGTTAGTTCTGGATTTCTTTTCATAAATCCAGTAAACCACACCCTACCAGCTGATCCCGACCTTTCAGAAAATGTATGTCAAGTTTTTTTGCTAACTGGAAAGAAATTTCCCTCACATCATTTCTGTCTGGTGCAAAACCAACTTTTTCCAATTTTTGTATATGTGCTACAAGTTTTCTTTCATATTCAACTGAAAATACAGGGTTGCGGCCAAGGGGGACCTTTGATTTTCCCGTTATAAGGTGTCTTCTCAATGTTCTGGATGGTATTCCAAAACGTCTGGAAGCCTCATTAATGCCCATAATTTTTCCCCGGACTTGCTGCATCGCCTCTTCCAAATCTTCAGCTGCCCATGACGCTCGTAGTGACTTCCGTTCATATTTTCGTGACATATTCTGGAAAACATAAGAACCATGAATAATATTTGCGGTTTTAATGGTGGGGCGAATTATAAACCATACAATGGGGCATATTGTAAAATATGGTGTCTAAAACGCCCCACTCTGATGCAAGAAAGGAATTTTAGGTTATGTTGTTTGACACACACAGAGCATGAAGCCAATTTTATATGTTTTAACATGGTGCATATAAGTTTGGAATAAAACAAATAGTATTAACGATATATAAATTTGTTTGGAACTTACCACAAATTGTCCGACCACTGAAAAACTATCCTTTGCAATATTTTTTTAACAAGCTACAGCACGCGTGTAGGAACATAAACCATGTTGCCGGCAGACTTTCTTCGATGCGCGGATGCCGCATTGTGCCGAAAAAGTGTGCTTGTTTCAGTGAAACGCTAGTGGGGCATTTTGTCAACTGGGGCATATTACCTACTTTTCCCCTATCTCAAGCAAGAAACCAAGGGAATCATCATCAACACAGATTATATTAGCATACAGATCCTCACTAAGCAGGTGCTTAGGTATGCACTGTCGTTTCGCCCGTTTCTCTCTAGATAAAGTATACAACTTACAGCTTAGACCTCCAATAATCTCTGAAGTAGATGTTACATCACATCAGAGCAAACCACGCTTAGGCAAAACGTATAGCCACTCAACGTGTGCGCATCAAGTGAACAATAGATAATTAGAAATTGAGATCTTATAGAAAAATCTACATAATGTCAATCTTCTAAATTCGTAATAACCCTGCGGAACGAGTGCCTCTTTATTTAATCGACTCCAAACTCATTTAAGATAACCTAGGATTAGAAATTTCCCCCTTGTCCTTGCAAAACGGATTAAGATAACTTTCTTAGAAAAATAACGTCGAGTAATGGCAAAGGGTAAAGTTCCGTCCGTTGTGATTGTGGCTGTGTATGGATTATCGACCAAACTTGTCAAACAGGAGAAAAAGCAATAGGTACACGTATTTTCAGGATATCTGATAGCAAATGGAATATAACTTTCTTATTTATGAGTATGTGTAACAGCCTATAAAGTTATCGAGAAAGAATTGTTCTCTGCGTAATACGATGATGAAAAGGCATGTTAGACAATAATAAAGTTAGAAAGTTATGTACAGAAGAAACGAATAAGGATGGAGAAAAGCTTATTTTCAAGGAACCGTGGGGGAAATATATACTAAGTGACATATAAATCCGTGCACCCAGTTTAAATGGTTTTATTTTAATAAAAGTTGGTGAATGTTTTTATCTTACTGTAAATAACAAGTGAAAAAATTTTCAGTCTTATCAGTTGGACATTCCGGTTTTTATACTGCTTTTTTTTAATTCACTAACGCTTTAAAAATGAATATTTCAGCCGCACTAAAGAATCAACGTTGGCGGATTTTGGTTCTTGACATCCTTTACGATCGGTTACGATGCCTAGAGTATGGAGACCTGTACGATTTCGTCAACTTAGTGAGTTTGATAGGGGCCGTATAGTGGAACTTCGGGAAGCCGGACTTTCTTTTCGGGCAATTGCAGTTAGAGTGCAAAGAAGTGTAGACACTGTGGTTAGGTGTTGTCAGGCATGGCTTCGAGAAGGCCGTACGCAAAGAGCAAGGGGCACTGGATGCTGCCGTAGAACAACAGACCGTGAAGATCGCCGCCTAAGATTATTGGCCTTAAGGGACCGTTTCTCCACTACCAGATCCATTACAAATGAATGGTTTGCAGAACACGGAAGACCTATTGGCATGCGAAGTGTTTACCGGCGAATGAGAAGTTTTGGCTTGTTTTCATACCGGCCACACTGGGTCCTCCCTTTAACTCGAGAACACCGACGTAATCGCCTTGAGTGGTGCAGACAACGGTCACTCTGGGATCCGGAATGGAACAGTATTGTCTTTAGTGACGAGTCTCGATTTTGTTTAGGCATGCACGATGGCCGTGCCAGGGTTAGAAGGCGACGTGGTGAAAGGAGGAATCCACAGTTTTTTGTTCAAAGACATGTTCATCACACTGTTGGAGTTATGGTTTGGGGTGCTATAGCTTATGGTTCCAGGTCACCTTTAATCTTCATCAGAGGTAATATGAACGCGCAGCGTTATATCCACGAGGTTCTAGAACCCCATCTTTTACCCTATCTTGACACCCTGGCAGATCCAACCTTCCAACAAGATAATGCCCGACCACATGTTGCAAGAGTCACAATAGACTTCTTTCAACATAATGATGTCACATTGTTACCATGGCCACCAAGATCTCCCGACTTATCCCCAATTGAGCACGTGTGGGATATGATGGGTAGGAGATTGCTCAAATTGCAACGTCCTCCTCAGACTCTGGAAGCACTTCGAGAGGAGTTGGTGGTTGCCTGGAATGAGATACCACAGGAGGACAATGACCACCTGATCAGAAGCATGCCTAGGCGCGTTGGAGAATGCGTAGCACATCAGGGTGCATCCACACATTATTAAAGGTCAAAGGTGTTTAAATCAGTGCAATCATTTTGAAATTTTTATCATTTACTTATTATGCTTCATTAAGTACTTATACAAAATTTTATTAAAATAAAACCATTTAAACTGGGTGTTCGGATTTATATGTCACTTAGTATATTTGTTTATCTCTTTCACTTCTTAATTGCCATTTCTTCACTGGCAATTTGTACGCAATATGAAGCACTCCTTCAAACAGTCTTATTCTGGCAAATATAGCATATCATCGTGGATTTTGCGTTGGTTGCGGCATTACACACTTTCGCATCAACCATTGTGAGGATCATTACGTTTTTTACTAGAAAGCTTTTGTTCAATTGCGCGAACTGTGTCGGTTCCAAAGACTGTATTTTCTTTTCTATATCATTTATTTCCTCGTTTGTGATATCTACTTCCTTCACAAATCTTATGCGAATGGGTCGCTAAAATCGTGGCGAAGAAGGCAACGGGTTTCGCCATATCTTACTGCTTTCGCTAGAAGACAACTGTAACGGAACAAATTAATGAACTTTGGAATGTATTTGCATCAGAATCAAAGTTATTTTTTCAAATTTTTGATTAAATGTTGTCTGCTGTGACCCATCAAATCCCCATTTATATGTCAAAATTAGCGTGTTTCTTTCTTCACTATTTAAATTCTGGCGAACATGTGTCAAATGCAACAAAACTCGCGAAGCAGTATGATTTAATACATCTTGAAGATTATGTTCAGCGCAAGTAGCAATGGTTTTATGAGATTCTTGTGCAGGATAACAGTCTTTTTTAGCCTTTTGTAAGATGGTATAGTTTCTCGTTAAAACTTCTAATTGTATCATACTGTCTTGTTGACAGGCCAGCTTCGACAAACATAGACAATGCTTTCATTGGGGTTAATACGGTTGATAGCTGCTTTCCGTCATTTTGAGATTGAATGAACGCTTTTCGATATTTTTTTGCTCGCGTTGGAGATTGCATTAGATCTTTTATCACCTAGCCTTGCCCCTAGAACGTAACTTCGTATGAATGGCAAAAGTCAACTCTTCAGAGCTTATTTCATCACGGAATGCTTCTGTTTTTCGTATTTTACTTCGCTCGCTAATATTACTAAAAGATTTCTGTGGACGCCTCGGTTGTGATTTGTTTGTGGTATTTCGAATGTCATTTGGACCCAACGATTATTTATTTTAAGGAAAAGATCTTCTATGTAATGTGCGGCAATCCATCTACGTTTTATTTCTGATTTTAGATTTGACAATTTGTGTTTAACTGCTTTTCGTTGTTATTTTGAATACTTTTGAGAATTCAAAAAAAAAGATTCAGCATAGTCAAATTTTTTGTTCATGGCGTTATTGGGATACCCTTGCATAATGTCGTAAAATTTTTTTCGAGTAATGATCTTTACTCCAGAGGTCCCTACAAAGAAAGAAAAGAAATGTCTTAAACGAACGGTCATCTTTTATTTGGCGATTATACTGAAATTTGGATGAAGTTGGAAACATTTTCTCTCGATATAATTAGCCAAGATTATATAATATGAGCAAAATCATAACCGGAATATATCCAGAAATCCATCAAAACCATTCGAGTTTAATTAATATCAAAGGTAAAAATGATTTGAACATAGATGTCGGGAAAACGTCATTTTTTCTAATAAATCAGCTAATATTACAATAAAAATTGACAAAATGGGTTGTACATGCCTGCCTCAGAAACGTTTATGTTGAAAAACTGGTAATAACTTGTAAAAACTTAGAAATATCGTCGTCACAATAAATACGCTGAGAACAGATACGTGAGCAATAAAGAATGATCAAATTCGCTACTGACGAGAAATAGCAGTGGATAAACAAAAAAGTGCGGGGCTTTTTCTAGCATCTGTTCCGGCATCTTAGACACATGCCAGTTTTGCGATACGAGCCATTCTGCAATATCAACTTTTGTCCGGATTTTTAATTCAAATAATATCTGTGATCTGAACAAAAAACTTTGAATGGGCTAATCGGATGCGTAGATCTACGGCTAACTGAATCTCAAGCGGTCAGTTTTCTATCTCGAATTCCATCCCTCCACATTTTACGATTCAGATTCAAAATTCTTACAAATTTCTTAAATTTCCGATGAGCCGCTCTCCAGAACCACTGCTATGCCAGATCTCTACAAATATTTGCTTTGCCTTGGCGTTAGAACCCCAGGAGGACCTTAGGCGTATCATTTTACCTTAAATTAAGCCCACGATGTTCATCCGTTGATATTTCAGTGCCCAACTTCCCCTATGTATACAACGAGACTCCAAAATGGGAAGTTCTCCATGAAGACATTTAAGGTTTTAACGTAATGCGTATCTGTAATGTAAACCTGTGAAATCTTGCCTCTGTGGTCTCGGACATTGACAAGTTATTTGCTGGAAACCTTAAAAAAAGCGCAGTCTTCGAGCGAATTTCGTAATGATACTTGTTTGTGTAAAGGGTTGATAAGCATACAGCAAAACGGGATACATTTTAAATTACATGGTCTATTTTCATTGAAATTTAGTTTCAGAAATTTAGTAATCTACAAATCAATCATTTTATTTGATACTCCCATCAGAATTCAAGAAGACTAGCAGCGAGATCCTCTCTGATGGGGACCTGGTGGTTACCACTGCATGTACAGATTAATGTATTGCACCTTGCCAAACAAAAAGCGTCCTAGCGCTCATCCAGTTACGATGGATGGCCGAGTTCTACCATAGAACCGTTCATTTAGGCAGGTCGGAGTCCGGATCACCGAAGAATTGACCTGTCACGAACACATCTTGTCAATAGCTGCAACTTTTGAGAAAAGCTAGGCTATTTAATTAGGGCTCAGAAGTACTTTTCTCTATATGTCCTCCTCACTCTGTACAAGGTCCAGATAAGACCCAGCCTCGAGTATTGCTCACATGCTCGGAGTGCTGTTAAGAGGAAGGCTATCCGACTGATCGATGACTCTTCTCCAACGGACAGTCTAGGGACCCTTTTGCACCGACGAACCATCGGCGACCTACGACCGCTTCTTTGTCCCTAAGGTAAATCAAGATTGGGGAACAATCTACATGAGGAGGCTTTTTCCCAGTTCTACTAACCTAAGACCGTTCAAAAATCGAATTAACAAAGCTACTTTAAGCTTCTCATAGCAGCTGCCGTACCCTAGCATTTAGGCATTTACTAAAAGAAGCATTTTCATTTACTTTAGGTTGCTCACCCCCACGTTCGTCTTCCCATAGCTCTTACAACGATGAACTGATCTTCATCAAGCTTAGAGAAGAAAGAAGTATCGACGAAAAAGAAGCATAAATCAGTTCATCATTTGGATAGCTACTAACTATGTCACACACATTTATACACCTACAGATGTTAAACTCTTAACACGCTTCCCGTTGGAGTCGGCAGCCAAAAACAAGTCTGTTGACAAAAAATCAGGTCTCCTTGGTGAAATACGTATGCAACTTTTCCCATTGTTATTTATTTTTTCTTTTCTCCGTACAAAGATTTATTCGCTAGTGTTGCCGACGGGCCGGGTGGCAGCCCTGGAATTCTTTAATAAATCACCTTGGCGCCTTCCCTGCTTTTATCAGACACCTTTCACGCCGAATTTACACAGACGCTGGAACCATGATTAATTACGTACCCTAGTGCCCCCCTTGTGCAGTACAAAAAATAACCAAAACATCTCCCCGGAAAAGAATGTTTTTAGTCGTCTTAGTCTATACTTCCGCTACAGACATCTGCAGTGCTTATTTTTTTGAGCATTTGGTGCAGTGTATACGAAATTGCGTTTGCCATTCATGTTCTTCCGACAGTAGCTATGAACGCCTTTCCCTGATTATAATGACGTCAATTAGGTTGTCTCTCATGCAACGCTGTCATCTGTCTATAAGAAATTAATGTCGGCACTGGTTAGACTTGTTTTTGATATCAATTTTTAAAACTGCGCGATGAATATATAGATCCGATTTAAAAATACATTTTTTCATATGAAATGGTGAAAACACCATCGGCCATGATTCAAATTCAAATTCCTTTATTAGTTCCGAACACTATACAGGGTGGCTCATCGAAGACGAAACAGACGCATTTACTGGCAGCTCAGTTTTTTTTTTTGAAAAACGCTCAGACCCGTCGATTTTGTTTTCGAGGGGGACACAAGTTTGGCAAATAAATCACGTTACCACGTGCAGCCCCTTAAGCGGGGGTGACACCACCCCCAAAATCTTAAATGGTAAAGGGGGGTCGAGTGATACCTTATTTTAAAGGTCTTTCAATTCCCTTTATAATGAAATAAAATTAATGTACTTCAGTTCGGTACTTTTGAAGATTTATTGATTTAAAGCTTAAATAAAACTAATACACCATCATTAGTGGAGATCAATACATTTGGCAGCAAAGTAATTTAAACATGAAGAATGAACTGACCCGTTAGGCAAGTAAATGTTGAAAATGGCCACCACGACTCTCTATGCAATAATAAAGATTTTGCTCAAAACGTTGCCGCACATTTTGCCATATTTGAGGAGTAATTTGAAGGCACTCATTCATAATTTTTTGTCGCAGGTCTTCTAATGATGTTGGCTGAGTAGCATACATTTTGCTTTTTAAATGACCCCACATAAAGAAACCCAAGGGGATAAATGTGGCGATCTTGGGGGCCATTCGATGGCACCTCTTCTACCAATCCATCGATTTGGAAATGTCTGATCTAAATATTGTCGAACACGTAATGCGTAATGTGGTGGGGCACCATCCTGTTGGAACATCAACCTATTCGCAATGTACCGCCGATCATTCTGATTTTCAATTATGACTGACAATGCAGGATCTATGGCGTCTTCCAGTAATTCCAAATACATTTCACCGGTCAAATTTCCAGGTAAGAAAAAAGGTCCAACTAAATGATCGCCAAAAATACCAGCCCAAACTTTTAATTTTTGTGGCTGCTGTGTATGAACCTCATGATAAATTCTAGGATTAGAATCGGACCAATATCGGCAGTCATGATGATTTACTACGCCATTTAAGAAAAAGGAACATTCGTCGGAAAAGCAAGTGTTGAATAGAAAATGTTTATCGTTTATAATTCGTTCACTCATATCTTCACAAAATCGTAATCGCCGATCAAAATCGTCTTCATTAAGTTCTTGTACCAGGTGAATTTTATATGGTTGAAAACTAAGGGCCTTTAGAATATGTTGGACAGTACGTGGACTAACAACACACACAGTCTCCAATTTGCGGATACTTAACGTAGGATCTACATAAACTTGCCCTAAAACTCCCACTTCTATTGCTTCGTTCCTTATGGCATTTTCAATGTTGCGTTTTTTATTGGCGACTGGCCCTGTTTCCCGAAATTTAGCTACAAGTTCTAGAACATATTTTCGATGCATGTTACTGTTCTTATGTCACTCATTAAATATTTAAACTTTTTCTGCTGTGGAATATACCATGGTTAATTTATGTAATAAAGCGTTACAAGTTGTTTTAGCAACAAAGTTTGGTCAAATCAATCGCAAACTATGTACTAAATTCCTATTTAAAATAAGTACGAGATATTTCCTTATCTTTCATCAAGAAATAACTTTTTTGGCACAAAAAAACGTTACAATAGCTATTTTCAACAACAAAATGATAAACAAACCATGGGCGAAGTGAAGAAAAGCATTTACTTATTAAGTAAATTCTTTTAGTCGAATTTCTTCTGAAAGTAGTACAAACTAATCTGATGTACCTATTAAAGTCTACTTTAAGCTTTAAATCAATAAATCTACAAAACTACTGAACATATGTATTGAATTTAGTCAATGCAGCCCGACTCTGTTGACATACATTTTCGAAATACATGCTGTCTGTTACTTAGAATGTTATACTTGATTATGAATTTATATATATATATATATATATATATATATATATATTTTGAGACGTGGTCATTGTCGTCTAGACCAGTTAGGTGAAAAATTAAAGCTTCCGCCTTTTGTTGGGTACTTCGACAAAATTTAAGCAAAGAGGACTCTTTATACTTTTTTTAATTCTCTCTAGCTTTCAATGGACTTTGCCATCATCATCAGGAGCTGCAATTACAATGATAACAGTAGCAACAAAGGTGTAAAATGAATTTAAATTGACTCAACTTACAGTAGTATGTGAGGATGTTGCTAATTGTTGTTTAGTATAGGATGAGGGAAACGTCCAGTAACATGGTGAGAGCTGGATAGATTGTACAATAGTCAAACTTATATAAAATATGACAAGAACAAGTTAAAAACAGATTAAAAATTATTTAAAAAATTAGAGCATTACATCGTGAAGCCACTTGATGATTGCACAAATTAGTGGTCATGGAATGATGAGTGACATGAAACCCTTTGACAGAAGGCCGAAGGATGTCAATGTCAGTATTGAAAGATGGAACGAATTGTGGGCGTGTGCCAAAACGTTGCCAAATCACTTCAGATGATGAGATTTTCAGAATTTTATGTTAGAATTTGTTAAACCGACCAGAGGCAGTTGAATAAACTATATTATTATTAATGGGAATTTGAATTAACAATTATTAATAAATCGTGAGGAGAGAATTATTATATTTTGAGTGGAATGAAATTTACTGGTGGAATCGGCCAAAACACAGATTCTAATTATGGTTGTGAAGGGTTGAAATTTGGGGAGATATGTAAGTTCTCCAATTTTTCGCAGTTTAGCAAATATGAGTAAATGACACTCAGTTGTTTAACATCTGTCTTTTTGTTGATACAGTCCCACATTTTCATGAATAACAACTGTATCAACAAAAAGACAGATGTTAAACAACTGAGTGTCATTTACTCATATTTGCTAAACTACGAAAAATTGGAGAACTTACATATCTCCCCAAATTTCAACTCTTCACAACCATAATTAGAATCTGTGTTTTGGCCGATTCCACCAGTAAATTTCATTCCACTCAAAATATAATAATTCTCTCCTCACGATTTATTAATAATTGTTAATTCAAATTCCCATTAATAATAATATAGTTTATTCAACTGCCTCTGGTCGGTTTAACAAATTCTAACATAAAATTCTGAAAATCTCATCATCTGAAGTGATTTGGCAACGTTTTGGCACACGCCCACAATTCGTTCCATCTTTCAATACTGACATTGACATCCTTCGGCCTTCTGTCAAAGGGTTTCATGTCACTCATCATTCCATGACCACTAATTTGTGCAATCATCAAGTGACTTCACGATGTAATGCTCTAATTTTTCAAATAATTTTTAATCTGTTTTTAACTTGTTCTTGTCATATTTTATATAAGTTTGACTATTGTACAATCTATCCAGCTCTCACCATGTTACTGGACGTTTCCCTCATCCTATACGTAAACAACAATTAGCAACATCCTCACATACTACTGTAAGTTGAGTCAATTTAAATTCATTTTACACCTTTGTTGCTACTGTTATCATTGTAATTGCAGCTCCTGATGATGATGGCAAAGTCCATTGAAAGCTAGAGAGAATTAAAAAAGTATAAAGAGTCCTCTTTGCTTAAATTTTGTCAAGTACCCAACAAAAGGCGGAAGCTTTAATTTTTCACCTATATATATATATATATATGTATATATATGATGTGACGTCATATAAATTGTAAACAGGGAAAAGTCAGCCGTATGTCACCTGTGGAACGTTGTCTTCTTTGAATACTCCTAAGAAAGGCTTAATCAACGTAAAAGGTTATCGTTTTCTCGTTTTATTGCAAAAACAATCATGGAGGTTGGATTCGTAAAAGCAGAAAACACAAATTTGCCGAAAATTGACAGTGATGGTAATTTTATTTGCTTTCAACACATATTTCTATTATGCTGAGCTGAGGGACAACCTACATCTTTGTGAGTACAGGCGTACCAAGAAAGAATAATTAAGGCACTTACATAAGCTCCTTTTCAGAAGTCACTCAAAACTAATCTCATGCCTCTTAATCTCTGAATAATTTTATCTAATACTGTATTTCTTCTTACACATCTGCAAGGGAATCGTAAAATGATGATGCCGTAGGTTACGTCCACTTTAAACGAGGCGATAAAATCTGCAAAATGTAAAAACTCTACCAAGGTACGGTTCAAGCAATATAGAGTGTTACGTACATTTTTTCCCTGGGCATTATAATCTACAGCTTTCCTGTGGTCTTTATCGATGTATTTTACATTGTACATGTAAATTAGTAGAAGTCATGCTTATATGTTTGGAAGACTCTCCCTGCTGACATTCGTCGGAAAATTTCTGGAAAGGGGGCTGCGATTAAGCAAGCAAAAGGTCTTGTCATCCTGATGACATTCGTAGAGCGACGAATCTCGTCCATGAAGTCAGAAATGCACTCCATGAATTCCGCAATGAGCAGTGGAACGACTTTCTGGCGGGGATGCTTGAATCAAGTATTCCTCTCTGGAAAGCAGAAAAATCGCTCAGAAACGGAAGGCAAGAACAACTACCACATATTCATGGTCCTGGAGGCATTTTTTTTTTTAGGACTGAGGATAAAGTGGAGGTGCTGACGTCATGGAAAGGCAGCTCTCTCCCAATTATGATCTGGACAATGACTCTTCACATGAATCTCAGTATAGCACATCAACGGAATCCTCTGAGATTCCGTTTTGCACACCAGCAGAGCTCCAAGGCCACATTAAGGACCTAAAGGTGCGTAAAGCACCTGGAGAGGATCAAATCACCAACAAAGCACTGAAGTTGCTTTCACTCAAGGCTTTGACGTATCTGGTGGCAATAATCAATGCAATGCTCAGAACTAATTACTTTCCTAAGGCCTGGAAGGTCGCTGAAGTCATCATGATCCCAAAGAAGACAGGTTGGATATTCCCCCAGGATTACCGTTCCATTAGTCTGCTGTCAGCTCCTTCTAAGCTCGCTGAAAAGGTGATTTATCGTCACGTTGAGAATTTCTCGTCAGATCACAATGTGATTCCTAACGTGCAATTCGGCTTTCGGTCTGAGAATAGTACGGAGCTACAGGCAGTTAGACTGGTGCAGCATGTACCCAGGGGGTTTACCCTGAACAAAAGTACTGGTGTCTTGCTTTTAGATGTATCAAAGGCATTTGACAAGGTGTGGCACATGGGCCTCTTGTATAAGCTCATCCAAAAGGGTTTTGCATTTTGGCTACTAAAACTGTTGAAATCTTTTCTAGAAGGAAGGAAGTTTCGGATCAAAATTAACAATGTTTTTCAACAATACGACCCGCAAGAGCCGGTGTTCCTCAGGGTTCGGTCTTAGAACCAATCCTTTATTCACTTTATATTCATGACGTCCATTACCTCAGCAACTGTCAACTCTATCTCTATACTGATGACACTGCATTGCTAGCCCAGTCTTGTTCTGGTAACCGGGTTCACGACAGGCTGCAGAGTGCCGTGGAGGAAGTATTGGAGTGGGCGGATTGGTGGTTGATCAAAATTAATATGTATCTACTTCGAAAACGCAGGCAATCTATTGTACTAAAAAACGTCGCGGTGCCCCCTCAGAGATAGCAGTGAATAGAACTCATATACATGGGAGCAATCTGTCAGGTATCTTGGAGTCATCATTGACAAGAGGTTTACCTGGCAGAAACATACTGATATTTTGAAAACAAAATTTCAAATTACCTTTCGGCAGCTTTATTCTTTGTTGTGCATAAATTCAAAATTAAGTTTGATCAACAAGATTCGCTTGTATAAAATGGTCATAAGACCCGCAATCACCTACGCATGCGCATCTTGGTGTTTTCTTGCCAGGACGCACATGCAGAGGTTGCAAGTCCTGCAGAACAGAACCCTACGCACAATTGCTAACGCCCTTTGGTACTTGTCAAATGAGACCATTCACAGAGATCTTGATATCCCATATCTAAGGGATTATGTAAAACAACAGACGCAGTGGCGTTATAAACAAGCGGAATCGCACAAACGCCATCTGTTGCGTGACTCAGTAGACTACACAGTCGAGCAAGTTCGCAAACATTCCAGGCCGCGCCTCGCGCTGTGATCAAAATTAAATTGTAAATTCAGACCAGCCAAAACTATTTCAGTATACAAAACCGATCAAAATTATTTTTTGGAGTTACAAAATAATTCGAGTAGTAAAAGCAATAATGCTTAAGCTATTTCAAATGATTTCCTTTTTTTCTTTGCTCTATTTCTTCCTTCCTTTTTTTCCTTCTTTCCCTTCCCTTGAACATGTTTGGTATCTCGGTAGCCAGACCTGACAGACTAACAGACCGACGAGACTTTTAACTAAGAGCAAAGGTTCACCGGACCGCTCTGACGAATAATGACGAATAGTATATATGTTTGAAAGTTTGACAGGTTATGGTACTGTCAGGTGCTGTTTTAAATGGTATGACGTCAAAGCATATATTTTTGTATGGGCCAAACACGGTGGACAGCGTTTTCGCCTGTCTCAGAAAAATTTCTCAAATGTTTCGGCCTTATAGGCCTGAAAAAAATGCAGAATTTTTTGTTTGTTTAATATAACAAATATCAACAACAAATTTCAACCGGCCTATTATGGAGCACCAGGGATGGGGTAGTTTTCACGAATCTCGCATGCGACACTGGGATTTTATTTTTGTGATTCTTGTCATCGTTTGCCACTGTCACGATCATTTTTGCAAATTTTACTGATTGATGGCTGTTGGATAATGTGGTCAATAACGTTCGAACGGTGGAAAAATCTCAAACGCATCGTTCATTGTGGCATAGTTTAATATTGTCGAAAGGAAAAAAATGTCGATATTCAAGAAAGCGCTTTGTGAGTTTCGTGCGACATTATAGTTATCTTGTATGCAACAACCACTATTCGACATTCGAGAACACCCACACCCCCGCTCCCCCAGTGCGAGTCACAATGTATTTTTTTCGAGTCAAAAAATTTCCATACTTCACTTAATTCCTATATTTCAATTAGTTGTCTTTTGTCACTGTCTTCCCTGAACCCTACGACATAGACCCACTTAGCCTGCCCCTGTTCGTACCACAAGTTTAAGGCTCCCTTTCTCTCGGCGGTTCAGCAAAACCGCTTTCCGGCAGCTTGGGATGATAAATGGCGAAGACCATTTCGTCCTTTCAGTTTGACAATTATAAACAAACAACAACGACGAGCAGCGAACGCCCTGTCTGAATAACTCCCCGGCAGTTTTCCGCTTGAATTAATAATGAGGGCTTTCTTCCATTTCACGCAAAGATATACTGACGGGTAAGGATGGAGTAGCAACAATGAAAACTTAAACGAGGTGGATGTGATGATGCGCCGTTGTAACGTTTCAACACAAGTTTCGAAATAGGAAAGACGCGATATTTTTGCTTTAACTCATTTCATGGAGATCGATGAACTCGGCCTAAGTAAAGCTTTGTTTGTCGCGTCGCCAAAATTGTGTAGTCAGTAATCAGGATGCAAGTTCATACTACAAGTCTTTATTTTTATATCGAAGCAGCCGCGTAGGCACAAGCCTAAATGCCGCAACACCGCGGCTGCTATGATGATCCCAGAGAAATTTTGTTAATACGATTTTTGAACTGCCTAAGGTTAGTAGAACTGGGAAAAGCTTCCTCTTGTAGATTGTTCCACAATTTCAACACCCTCGGGTCAGGCGGGTCTGTCTGGCAGGCACATCGCGCGGCGGCAGCATGGAAGAGAGCTCTGAGGAGCAAAGCCCGTTGGTGTAACGGTAGAAAAGAGCTAGATCGCCGACAGTCCGCCGGTCGAAAGAGTCCCGAGACTGTCAGAGAAGAGTCATCGATCAGTCGTACTTCTTAGCCCTTAACAAATAGTCTAGCATTTTCTCAGCGGCTGCAGCTATTGACGAGATGTGTTCGTGCCAGATCAGATCCTCGGTGATCTGGACTCCGACCAGCCGAAATTAACTCGACCATCCATCGAAACCGGGTGAGCGCATAGACGTTTTTTGTTGGTGAAAGTACAGTACTGTATTTTGGAAGCATTGATCTGTACAAATTGCTGCATCCCCAAGCAGTGCTAGCCTCCAGGTCTCTTGTCAGAGAAGAAGTCAACGCTAGTCTTCTTTTTTCCAACTCAGCGGCAGCGATCGGCTTGTCACTCTGAATTCCTGCATGTAGAGTGCTGTCATCAGCGAAGCTGTGGATTGGGTTGATCGTGCAGGAAAGGAGGTCGTTGATATGTAAGATAAACAGTGTCGGAGCCAAGACCGATCCCTGGGGAACACCCGCGTTGACGTTTTAGTATGAAGAGAAGAACCCGTCAATTACGACGGATATCTTGCGGCCAGAGATAAAGTCAGCCACCCATCTGCAAAGCTTTTCTGGGAGGCCATAGAATGGAAGTTTGCTTAAGAGGGCAGCGTGCCACAGCTGATCGAACGCTTTCGTGATGTCAAGAGCAATGACATGAGCCTCACCATGAGACTGGATGAGTTTACTCCACAACTGCGTGACGTAAGCTAGGAGGTCCCCTGTGGATCGTTGGTGCCGGAAACCGTACTGCCTGTCGCTAATCAAGCTGTGACGTTCGAGGTACTCCAGAAGCTCGCGATTTATGCACCTCTCCATCACCTTACTTAAAAAAGAAAGCAGGGCTATAGGCCTGTAGTTGTAAGAGTCGGTCTTAGATCCTTTTTTTATGATCGGTAGGATATGAGCAAATTTCCAGTTTTCTGGGAAGGTGCCGGATTCATAAGATATCTGGAAGAGACGCGAAATGACTAGAGCAAGCTCCGCTGCATACATCTTCAATACAATGACAGGAATCACGTCTGGATCAGAAGCTTTGTTGATGTCGAGCGACAAGAGCACTCGCCTTACGGTCTTATGCCTGAATGTTACTTCCCGCATAGTGTAGGGAACCCTTTCAACTGACGGCTCTTGGGCGTTGCGGGGGACGTCCATGGTGGAGTTGGCAGCAAAGATCTTGGCTAGCACTTCCGCTTTGGCCTTTGAGTCGAATACAATAGTTCCATCCTGACACGTAGGTGGTGGAAGGCTACTGTGTGAGAAGTTCTTTTCAATCTGCTTGGTCAGCGTCCAAAAAGATCGACTGCCATTGCGCTACGACATTACCCTGTAGCTATCACCCATCTATATCGTGCTGGTTTTTGGCATTGCGAACCGCTTCGTTATATTTGTCTCTGGACTCGACGTCGACTTGTCTGTTCTCTACAGTGGGGTTTTGTAAGAAGGTTCTGTGTGCTGTGTGTTGATCTTCTGCTGGCGAGCAGTGTCACACGATTTGTTAAACCAGTCGTTGGACCCTGGTTTAGGCACTTTCACTGCGTGAGGGGAGTATTCCTCCATTCCGACGTGGATAATTTTTGTTATCGAAGAACAGACAGCCAACGCATCCGCGCCAGTGAAACAGACATATCTCCAAGGAAAGCTAGAGAAGAAGTCTCTGAGCCCCTCCCAGTCGGCATGTCCGTAATGCTAAGTTTTACGGCCTGTACGAGTTTCTGCTGCCACAGCGGGTTCTGACCGAAACCTAACCTCCACAACACCGTGGTCTGAGTTACCCAGGGGGGACATGACAGCAGTGCTGTAAGGGACAGGATGCGTGGTCAGAAAGAGATCCAGCAGGCTACTGGCGTGTGACGAGACGCGGGGGAAAAAGTAGGGCTCGTCACCAGGTGGGTCAGCCCTTGAGTATGAGCGAACGCTTCGACTGCACGACCTGCTGCATCGGTCTTGTTTGAGCTCAGCCAAAGCTCATTATGGGCATTGAAATCACCGAGAAGGACTACCTCTGAAGCGGGGTGATTGATGTTGAGGAAGTCGATCTGGACGGCGAGGTATTCGAGTAGGTCATCCCAGATATGGTCCGAGGGACAGCTATAAAGGCATCAAATTCATTTGGGTGATGTTTTGAAGTTGAGGCGTAGCCACAGAATGTTCTTCCGGTCTGATTCCAAAGAAACATCTCTGGAACAGGAAAGACTGCTGCGGACAAAAGCCACAACTCCCCCATTCTTTCTCAGATTGGAGCGCACCTCGTAGTTTGGGAAGTTGAGATGGTTAATCGGTGCAGACTCTGAGATTTTTGACTCCGCCAAGAAAAGAACGGAGGGACGATTGGATTGCAGGTAGTGATGAACAGCATCAATGTTGCTGTTAATCCCGCAGATGTTCGAAAAACAAATTTTATCTTCGATGTTGTTCCCTCGAGGCCACCCTCCACCCGGACATTCCGAGACTGGACTGAGTTTTCGTCCGCAGTTCTTAGTGCTCGAGGGATTCATCATCATTAATTTCTTTGTTTTGGAAGATAATCGACTGCATAGCTTAGGTGTGGAAACATGCGGACATTTATAAGACACCCTGGGAAAAGCTAGCGGGTGGTACCGCCTCGGTCGACTGGTCCTTGTCTACCACCTCCTTTTTACGTGTTAATGATACTAATAGACCTAAAGTGGCCCTTTGACGGACTGACGGACTTCTACCGCCACCCGGCAATCGGTACTGAGGTATTCCTTAACGCGTGTACAATCACTTGAACGGGAAGAAGTTGTATACTGGATACAAAAACTTTCGGAACAAGCATTTGCCAAGGCCCCGCTCAGCAGGGATCTGATTGATTTAAGCCGCTAATTTGTCATTTCACATTAAATTTGTGCTTTTCTGCGAAAACATAAAAGTGCGTGGGTTACATTTAATCCTAGCATTCCAGACAATTCTCTAAAATCGTGGAAGTTTCTATATATTCCATAAAGCAGTTTAACCTGATTATACCTGCGTTATAAGTAGTCACTTTACGACTCCATTCTAGTACCACGACATTCGATGAAAGAAGCACACACATGATGAATATCAAATCCAAATCTTTTTATTGATAAAGATACAAATATAATAGCAGGAGTTTCCATATTATGATTAACTAAATATTTGCTTTTAGTCAAGAGTCTGCTTGGATTACCACAACAATTTTGAAAAACCAAGTAGAATTTATGCCATTATTGCTAGTTGATGGAGAGAATATTTCGTATTGTTCACCATTCACAATCTCGATTTAAGCAGCATTGTTCTTATGATGATAATTATTTACTTTCCACAATACGGAGAGGCGTTGAAATTTGTACGCTAACCAATTAAAAACTAAGGGTTATAGGCATGGTTTTATCCGCGAAAGTATACAGCGTGCTCATAAGGTATTTGTAGATCAAAATTCTCGAAAGATACGTTTCCTAAAGAAAAATGTTGTAGTACAAAGTGACCTTGACTATGACCTTCAAGGTTGTTTGAAGGTTAAGGTAGTTTTCTTAAATGAAACCCCTATTTTTGACACCGGAAAGTTAAAGACCGGAATAGGTAATAAATGATTGTAAGTCCTTGCCCATGACCTTCATGGATATTTGGGGATGACAATGACAAAATACCTCGAAACATCCGTTTTATAAAAAATGTGTAATTTTGGAAGGTTTGAAAAGATCTGTCTAATGGTGACCTTGGACTTAATCTTGACTATGACCTTCAAGCTGATTTGAAGGTCAATGTAGATTTTTTAAATCGAAACTCCATTTGAAGATCTAATTGAATGTCCTTGCCCATGACCTTCATGGATATTTGGGGGTGACAATGACAAAATACCTCGAAACATCCGTTTTATAAAAAAATTAGTAATTTTGGAAGGTTTCAAAAGATCTGTCTAATGGTGACCTTGAACTTAATCTTGACTATGACCTTCAAGGTTGTTTGAAGGTTAAGGTAGTTTTCTTAAATAAAACCCCTATTTTTGATACCGGAAAGTTAAAGACCGGAATAGGTAATAAATGATTGTATGTCCTTGCCCAGGAACTTCATGGATATTTGAGGGTGGCAATGACAAAATACCTCGAAAAATCCGTTTTATAAAAAATGTGTAATTTTGGAAGGTTTGAAAAGATCTGTCTAATGGTGACCTTGGACTTAATCTTGACTATGACCTTCAAGCTGATTTGAAGGTCAATGCAGATTTTTTAAATCGAAACTCCATTTGAAGATCAAATTAATTTTTAAAGGAAAATATCTGTTTTTAATTCCTGAAATGCAAAATGCGGACAAATTGAGTACAAGATCATATCCTTAAAGGTCATTTCAAAATCAGATAACTGGTAAGAAAATGCTTAGTTTTAGTCGGGAATATAAAAAAGGGAAACATTTCAATCGATTTATTGTTGCTTTAAAATGTTGCGACACAAAAGACTTTACACTACTTCCACGCGAGTGGTTGTTCTTTTTTTGAAAGACTTGATTCACATAAAAATCTACTTGACCTTTATATGACCCTGGAAGCCAAGCTCTAGATCAACGCGGAGTCTTTCAATACCTTTTAAGACATTTATGAAAATACTACTTTTGGTGTGTATACTGAATCATAGTGCTTGGTCAGAAAACTACAATGGGCACTCTTATTATTATTGCAAATATAGCAGAATATTGACCAAAACCTTGGAAACTGGTAATAGGATCATGGTCTACAGATCACTGCTAGCAAATCACATCTTATATAATATATCAAATTGGAAAACAATATTGAGCCCACTTTTCATGTCAAAGTGAGAGGTGAATCTATACCTTGTTCAGCTACTGTGAGAAATCTGGGAGTAGAATTTAACTCAAATCTAATATTCAAGCCTCATATTGATAAATGTTTCAAGAAAGCTTATGCTTCTCTGAAAGTTCTATATGCTCATCGATATGTTCTCCCTGTTCCACTTATAATATTGCACTGTGAAGCACTAGCACATAGCCATTTTGATTTTTGTAACAGCGTATATGGGTTTTGTTTAGTCAAGATTGACATGGACGGAATTGAGTATGTACAGAAGTCCTGCCTTAGATTCATTTACAGACTACGCGAGTTTCGCATTACTCATGTAACATTTATTGGCTCTATAATCAAATTCCTAATGACTTGAAAATTCTGCATCAAAACTCGCAATTTTTCTTTTTAAAAAAATGTGTAGTAGCTACAGGGCTGAACTTAGATCATTTGTAAATGCTTTCAGCTCTTCTTGTAACATATTTCGTTCATGTATTTTGCTGCAATGTAATATTTACGCATGTATGCTGCAAATAAACATTACTGTTATTATAATTATATATTTTTAGAAATATCTGGAATATTAGAACTGGAGGTACAACCGCCTTCATCATCATATCACACATCATATTTAAAAAAAAATTGTGAGGGGTTATAGGAATAAAGTACTTACCAAAAAAGACGTGGAACACATATAAAAGCTTCTTTTTCCTGAATTCTGAGATTGGCATGTTGCTTAGGGGGCCCTGGAAGGAAAGGGATACAGTATTATTTCGTCTCATGGCGCACCAAATGCTGCTACTCAAATATGCACGACTAATTTCAGATCAATTTGTGCTTCTAATAGCTATAAATACAGACTAACAATTACATTGTTTCGCTTGCTGCAGACATTAAGCATATTTTATACCTCGTAAAATTTGATATTAAGCATTAAATACCTAAAAATATCCGTTAGCAGTTTTATGTCTTGAAACTGTGATGGTGATTATGAGTTTCACGTGACGGAAGACTTCCACTTGGCGACATTGAAAGTTTATAAGCTTTAGGTTACACAAACCTACTCATTATGAGATTCAATCTGTAGATTTGTGAATCACACCAAGATGCTTTGAATACGTGGATTGAGTATCCAGTGTTAGTTATCATCTTATATCTGATCAACAAGAATACCTACTGAACAGGAGCGGCTCCAGGGGGGTGTTATGGGCGCCCGCCCCCTTAAACATCAGAGTTTAAAAATTTTTCCGATTTGCAGATGCTCCCCCACTCTTCAATTTCGATTCGCGGTGAGACCCCCCACCCGAGACGTACATCTTCCCGACCATGAATCCTGAGTCCTTCCCTCCTCCAGTACTTTTTTGAGCAGGTAATGTCATATTCATCATATGGACCCCCCAAACGTATTTTCTTTGCTATAGCATATCCTTTAATACGAAGAATTTTTCTTTCTGGGCATCGGAAAGCACGTAATATAATTCTAGGTTGGGAGACGCCGGCATGCCGCGTACCCAACAGCATATCCTCTAACATGATTCGAGAGATCTTTCTCTTTCGGCATCAGAGAGCATGTCATATAAATCCGCGGTGGAAGATGCTGGCATACCGCGGATCCAACAGGATATCCTTTAACACGATTGGAGAAATTTTTCTTTCTAAGCATCGGAGAGCATGACATATGATTCTCCGGCCGACGGTGGAGGCATACCGTGGACACAACAGTATATCCTCTAACATGATTGAAGGATTCATTCTCTCTCGGCATCAGAAAGCATGTAATATAATTCTGCGTCAGGAGACGTTGGCATGCCGCGGACCCAACAGCCTATCCTCTAACATGATTTGAGAGATCTTTCTCTTTCGGCATCAGAGAGCATGTTATTTAAATCCGCGGTGAAAGACCCTGGCATACCGCGGATCCAACAGGATATCCTTTAACACGATTGGAGGATTTTTTCTCTCTCGGCATCGGAGAGCATGTAACATATTTCTGCGTCAGCAGACGTAGGAATGCCGCGGACTCAATAGCATATCCTCTAAGATGGTTGGAGGATTTATTCTCTCTCGGCATCGGAGAACATCTCATACAATTCCCTGGTAGGAGACGTCGGCATGCCGTGATCTAACAGTCTATCTTTAAAATGATTGGAGGAATCTGTTTCTTCGGAATCAGAGAGCATGTCATATAAATCCACGGCAGAAGACGCCGGCATACCAGGGATCCAACAGGATATATCTTCACAGTGCATCGGAGAGCATGTAACATAATTCCGCGTCGGTAGACATCAACATGCCGTGGACCCAACAGCATATCTTTTAACATGAAGGAGGGATCCTCTGTCAGCATTAGACAGCATGTCATAAAAATCCACAGCGGAAGACGCTGGAATACCGCGGATCTAACAGCATATCCCTTAACACGATTGTAGGAATTTTTCTCTCTCGGCATCGGAGAGTATGTAATATAATTCTGCGTCAGAAGACGTCGGCATGCCGCGGGCCCAGCAGCATATCTTGTAACATGATTGGAAGGGTCCTTCTACCGGGAATCGAACAGCATATCCTTTAACACCTTTGAAGGATTTATTCTTTCTCGGCATCGGAAAGCATCTCATATAGCATCTATATATAATGTCATATCCTTTAACATGATCGGAGGGATCTTTCTCTCTCGGTATACTTGGGTACCAAAATGGAAGAGAGTAGCATAACACGCCACTGCTACTGAGGCGAAGGTGTGCCTTTGTATAGGAAAAGTCGGTGCGCGCGGATCCCGCTGGCCGTATTCATGTCTTTACATGCTAAGTTAACACTGTTTTGCTACTGTCTTCCGTTTCGGTTCCAGACTATAGATGTCACGGAATGTTCACGGTATCGGTGGCATTTTACCATCAGTGTTCGCTAAGCTGGGAGATAAATACCTTTTAGATTTTTTTGGCGAAATTTTTCAGTGTTTTCCAGGCTCCTGATCTGTGTATACTTCATGGATTATGTGATTTTAAAATGGGCAAAATTCAGTCATTCAGCTTACAGCGCTTAAATCAAATCATACGTTTTATATTTCATTTGCTATAACAATGTTAAAATGATAGTATTATATAGATTTTATTGAATAAATACCCATTTATAGCTATATCCAGCTGCAAATTTTTGGTCTATTTTCACCAACGTACTCGAAAACGTATTTTGTTTTTTATTGCATTACTGATAAAAGCATTTTTGAAACGTGTTTATCAAATTAAAAATGAGCGCTAAAGCTATCTGATTGACAAAACACCCAGTCAATATTAAATTCGAATGACATCCCGTCATCTTAAGCAAAAACGAAATGGAGACACGTATGAATAAAATGGATGAGATAACGCTCTTACCTTGCATATAGTTTTATGGTTTATAGTTTTAGAACGACATTAAATTAGCTTCGAAACTACATGGTCGTTACCGATTTGATCGGTTCGATCAGCACAAAATTTATGTTATTCTATGAAACGAGTTTAGTACGCTATAACCCCGTTACTGTAACGCTTTATATGCTTTATAGCTGCATTACCCCTGACTTTTTAGTTGGTCTTTCTATTAGCCGTCAGCAGTCACGGGCCGCTATGAGCCTGATAAAGACAGGACCGGATCTCAACATTTTCTAAGTTATCAGATTTAGCAGCAAATGCCTAGCATGCTATGACTTTCAACATAATTTACAACAGGCGAAGTTGAGGTTACGGTTTTTTTAAGAAAACATATTTTTTGTTGCCTTTGAAGCATTATGCCCTGAGAGCTTAAGACGACAATATTATAAGTCAAATACCAGAATTGATGACAGTAGCAGAAGTCATCGTGCGCCACTGCTTTGACGCTGTACCTTGATTACAGCCACGTTTACCGACATTCCACAAAGAAGCGCCGCATTTGCCAATGCCTCGGCGTAATAGCAGTGGCGAACGATGAGTTTCGCTACTGTCATCAATTTTGGTATTTTACTATAAACCCCAGTGATTTTTTTGCAGACGAAAAGATTACTGTATTTCTAACGAATCATAGCATAGAGGAGCTGCACGTTTACTCGGATGGTTTGTCGAAACCACTCAAAAAATAACATGAATAACATAGGAATTAAATGTATGATGTCAGTTAAACATGCCTGTACAATTAGGCGATAGTCTCCTCAGATTTGACAACATTGCGATCTAGTTCACCGCCCTACTGACAGCACAGACCACCCAGCAACGTGACAACTCTGCCTGCCTCGGCACACGCAAACCCAGCACGGCGTTGCATATACGGTTACATACATCACCGCTCAGTTAGCGCTCAGCATTCGAAGCAGATAAACGTATGCTTGTTGAATTGCGCGGCACGCGTATGTTGAAAATCTATCTCTATCAATCCAGTTTTAAGGTCAAAAAGCACCAAAAAATTGCATATATTCTCCCTGACCCCCTACGACCCTCAACATCTAATTTCTAACCCGTACAAAAGTTTTTCTGAAACTGATCAGGGTCCCCTCGAATGTCAAGAAACGAAGTTTGATCGAATTTAATTTTTCCGCTATTTGCCTGTAGCTCTGTCCCCACTGGACTGATTTTCAAAAACTACAACGTCTGTTCGTCCTTGGCACTGAGCTTCATCAAGCTCGAGTGGTACTTTCTAAGTTATAGACAGGCCAAGGACTAGCGGACAGACAGACCGATGTAAATGAGTGACAATTTTTCGTGATGTCCGTCATAAAATGACCAAGAAACAATATCTCATTTTCGAAGTTCTCCGCGACAATACTTTGGCGCCAGTGGTGTAGGAAGTAAAAATCGTGCAGGAACACACCTCATTCTGTCCTATATATCAAAAATAAAGAACTATCTGTCCAGCAATATTTTCATTCACACAAATAACATGAGGGTCACAAGTCGCTAGCTCTTGGGGTGTATTGAATATTTTTCAAATGTGGTGTACGTCAGAGTACAGTGTTGGGCCCTCTTTTTGAATGATGTATTTAAAATTAAATGTGTGGGTAAAATAGTCAGATTTGCTGAAGAAAACAATCGATAATGACTTTTGTAAAATCATTCATTTTTCAACACTAGAGAATTAAGCGTGAACCTTGGAAAATACGCAAAACAACTATCCGATTATTCAAACCTTTTCTTCAAAATAAACAATACAAATTTGAAAATTGGTGGACGGTATCAAATATCTAGGGACTTTCATAGATCATCATTTGAGGTGTGACCTTCATGCAGCCTAATTTTGAAGAAAATAAGATTTGTTACATACAAAATCAAATTCTTCACAGGCATATTTTTAGTCTAATCATATTAGGCGAAAATCTCTCGGGTTTGTGAAACAATTGTAAAGTTTGGTTTTATTGATGCAAGTTGTTCAAGGGAGTATTCAAAACATGGACGCATAAAACGGGTACACCAATTTTTGTGGGAAAACTTTTTATTCGACAACAAAGAATGAGGCAACATGTTTTTTGGGAAAGTATTGGCAGGGACAAAAAAACTCTTCAAATAAGATTTTTAGGTATTTATGAGACCCACAGAGTGAGACTACACGTAAAAATATCGGCCGCATAGTAAAAAAGTTATGGTCGAAAATCGAGGCAAGTTGCAGATTTTAGCACTTGGTAATGCGACGATAGTTTCACGCGGATACTTGAAATTCTTCAAATTCATAGGCTTCTTTTTTTAAATAACGAGAACAAAATCGGAGACGATTGGTCAAGTAGTTTTTGAGATTTTCTAGTTGTTTATCCCCTTGGTTTTTCGCATAAAAATAACTATTATTATTCGGAATGGTTTGTGATTCATGTCGGCAAGATAAACTAGTGTATTTTGCTATAAAATGCACTTTGAACGAATGCTGTATATTGAAGCCTAAGGATTTGAAGAATTTCATGAAGCTGCGTGAAATTGTCGTCGCATTAGCAACAAGAGCCATAACCTGCATTTTGCCCCGGTTTTCGGCTATAACTTCTTTACTATTAGTCGGATCTCATTCTGTAGGTCTCATAAATATCTAAAAATCTTATTCCAAGAGTTTTTTTGTTCCTGCCAACACTGCCGATGGAATCCCAAGTTTTCTCATTCTTTATGCGTCCATGTTTTAAATACCCCCTTTAATAACTTGCATCAATAAAACCAGACTTTACAATTATTTCGAGGAAAGTTGCTAATACGATTAGACTAATTATCATGATTTTGAGCCGCATCTTATCGTATGGCTTATTAGCGTTGGGTACAGCGTATTTAAACGATATAGCAGTTTTACAAAGAACTATTTTGAGAACTGTGTTCGAAAAATGAAAATTGTATTCACAAATGCTTTATACAAACCAAAATTATTCTATCAAGCAACTTTATTTCTTATATACTATGAGCCCTAAGCCCCATAAGACCATAATGAAGCAATCTTATATGAACGCTTACCCAAATACTTAAAACAATTTCGAAATATGTACAAATAATTTTAGAAAGAAATTATCAAAATGGATACGCTCAACAGGAAGACAACATATTATTGAACTCATATCAAATGTTTATTAAAACACGTCTTCTACATATACAGGGTGTCCCGCGAGGTAAGGGACAACATTTTTCTGCGTATTCCTCAGGTTAATTCGAGTCGAACAAGTCGTATGTACATGGGTCCGCAAATGCTTCTTTATCGAGTTATGATTTTTTTATTTTTAGTGGGCGAAAACCACAATATTGTTGGAAAATTGATTTTATTTAACAAAAAATTTAATACTGTTCGTATTAAAACAAATGTTTACAATAACTAAAGTCCACATTCACGTTGTACTACCCGATTAATACGTTGGTGTTTGTTTGTTTGTTGACAGAGTAGTTGTGTCAGTTTGATTGAACTTTGCAAAAATTACGTCATGCTTGTCTTCACAAATGAGGAATACGGTGATATGATGTTTGACTACGGATATTGCAACGGGAATGGCAGAGCATCAGTGAACGAATACCGCCGCCGGTATCCAAATCGAAGAATACCTGACAGAAGGGTATTTGGAAGAGTTTTGGCACATGTGAAAGCAACAGGATCGGTTCCAAATGCTACTGTAACACGTCCAGCTGCTGCCCATGACTTAATACTGGATAGTGTTGAACGGTCATCATCAACCTGCGCCCGCAGAATAGGGTAGACCGGTGAAATACGCCCCACATTTTGGAAAATGGAAATCACCAACATAATAAACCAATTTTTTTATTCATTAATACAAAAACAAAGCAACTAAACATCGTTTTTCTCTAATATAAACATAATTTCTCACTAAGGTTAAGAAAAGTTACAAACAACCAAACTTAAAAAAAAAGCATTTGGGGCGTATTTGCCCGAAACTTGTGAAATACGCCCCTAGTAGAAAATTAACGTTTTTTCGTGGCACAAAGATTACACATGTTTGTGTGGTTCGTGCAGGTTTCATGTAACCATTTACTACATGCTTCACATTGAATCCAGTCAACCTTAGATTTGGTGGTGTAGTAGTATTCGCGACATTCAAGGCAGTAATCATCAGTGTCATCAGATAAGTCTTCAGAGGAGCTAAAATGTGGTTCAGTTTCCGACGAAGACGAACTTGATACATTTTGTTTTCTTTTAACTTGTTTAACGCAGGCTTTCCTCCTAATTTTTTTCTCATTTTCGCTCGGCTTTTTTCGTTTGTCTTTTTTATCTTGAGCTTGTTTTTTTTTCTCTGAGAATACTCGTCTTTTAACCCGATTTTCAGGAGACGTCAGTTCTAAAGCATGTTGTTTCCTTTTCGGAATTGTATTAGGTATTAGAGGAATTGGGTTATCTTCTCTTAAAAATTTTGAAGGAGTTTCTTTTTCTTCTAAATTTAATGAAACTTCTGAGGCTTCGTTGGAGGTTTGAGAATCGGTAGACATATCAGAAACACCCATGTTTGTATGCCCAGGAGAGAAGGAAGTAGAAGGTTGAGCTTTATTTGGCCCTGGAGTTAAATTAGAATGATTTGATGTTGAAGGAAGAGCTTTATTTGCGCTAGCGGCTGAGATACTGGCGTCCGAAATGGAGAAAAAATGTTCTGGAATGGCCTGAGGATTGTATGGATAAATACCACAAGCTCTGAACCCAGATGTGGCATTCGCGACGGTTGCCGCTTTTCCCCATGCATTCCCAATTAATCTCGAAATATTTATTCTGGATAGCTTTCTATTTTTATTTTGAATCATCCAGTTTTTTGCTTCTTGAAAGAAATAAGTTTTAAGTGGCTTAAAAAAAGACCTGTCCAAGGGTTGAAGAGCTTGTGTCGTATGACTGGGGAGACACAAAATAACTACTTCATTTTCATTAGCTAAATCTAATAGCTCAATAGCATTACAATGGGATGCGTGCCCGTCCAATATTAATAAGGCTTTCCCATTGCCTTTTTTTGGCAAAAAGTAATCTTTAAACCATTTTAGGAATAATTCTGAATTAATGTAGGATGATTTTGGATTCATTAGCACACCGGATCCGGGAGGAAGACCATCCAAAAATTCATCTTTTTTGTTCTTTCCTTTAAATATTAAAACAGGTGGCAAAAAGTAACCTTCTGCGTTGCAGCATGAAACTAAGGAAATATTTTCTCCTCTTTCTGATGTTGTCAATGAATAAACATCTTTTGTCCCTTTAGTTGCTACTACTTTCCCAGGCTTGTTGTTAATCTGAATGCCTGTCTCATCGACATTGAATATTTTATCTGGTTTATTAAGCAAGTTATTTTTTATGATGACATCGCGCAAAAGAGTAAAAAAATTGCTAACATCTGTTCTGTTCATTCCTGTTGCCCTAGCTAGTGAGAGCCCTTCTGACTTTCTGATACTAAGCTCTCTATTACGTCGCAAAAACCCTTGAAACCAATCATCCCCAGCTGATTTGGCTTCTCTGGAAAATCGGTGATTTAAATGAAGCTTCTCTGCAAATGAAAATGCCATTTTTTTAACAGAAGTAGCATCTGGTGCAAAGCCAACTCTTTCAAGGGCCTTTATATGTAAGACCAGCCTTCTTTCGTGTTCTATTCCTATTTCTGGACAACGGCCTAAGCGTACTTTTGAAGACTTGGCGATCAAATGCCTTCGTAAAGTACGAGATGAAATCCCATACGCTCTACTTGCTTCATTTGTGCCCATTTCTCTTGAAATTACCTTTTGCATAGCCTCTGCCAATGCTTCTTCACTAAATGAAGCACGGGTGGTTTTGCGAACATATACTCTACCCATATTCTGTAAACCAAAAGTACCTAAATTAACTAAAACTCACACCATTGGGTGGGGCGTTTTACACGAATTTTACTGGGGCGTATTTCCGAAACGCGGGGGAATACGCCCCACCGGTTATCAAGCTAACATGAAATGCAAACCGAGGCGGAATTGGCGCAATTTATAGGTTAGAAATGGTGTTTGTCTAAAGTGATCCCAAAACTATAAAAATTTTGCAAGACATTCTAAAATAAAACAAAAATATTACATTTATGGGCTCTAGATGACAGTAATGCATATTTTTTTCAAATAAAACGCAATAAATTGGCATAAACACACACGGCCGACTTTCTGGAGTATGACAGCAACGTAATGGCGGTGGCTAAGGTAACTGCTGCCGGACGTAATTTGTTACGGTGACACTGGGGCGTATTCCCCGGTGAGGCGTATTTCACCGGTTTACCCTATCACGTCGCACTGGTGGTAGTCGAATGATTGTGTAAAGAAGAATGCATAACTTTGGTTTGTACCCATTTCATCTGCTCTGCTGCTCACTGATCCGGACCCTCGTATGCAGTTTTGTAACTGGCTCCTCGCAAACCGTAATCTTGTTAAAAAGATTTTGTTCACCGACGAATCTACAGGATGCGGCAGAGAGGACGGACGTTTTTGGGATGGGTAGTACTCTCCGCCTCCGTCTACGAGAGAGGTGGGGAGGGTGCCGTTTGACTCATGAGATCCTAGCATTATTTTACCAGTTGTCGTTATGGAGCCTTGGACGGTGGAGTACCGCGTTTTCGCCTATGATTGTTTCGTCCGAAATAATGAGTCAGTCATCGTCGTACAGCGTGAGTTTCGACGCCGCTTCAACATTCATCCGAATAGAGTTGTTCCCTCTCGAAACACCATCCTTCGTTGGGTTGAATCACTGTGCAGGCGTGGTGAACTGATCAACAGAAGACCAAGAGGAGCGCCGCGAACAGTTCGAACTCCTGAAAATGTTGAACGCGTTCGACAGGTCTTTCTTCGCAGTCCGACTCGATCTGCCCGGAAACATGCTGCTGTACTTCGCCTTAGTGATTGTTCGGTAAGGCGAATTTTGCATATGGATCTCCGCTTTCACCCCTACAAATTGGCCATTGTGCAACAGTTACAGCCCGGAGATTATGCACAACGAATGAACTTCGCACGTGAGATGGAAGCACTGATCGATCAAAATGAGAACCTCATTTTGTTTATGAATGACGAAGCCCACTTTCACCTAAACAACATGGTTAACCAGCAGAATTGTCGTTATTGGGATAATGAAAATCCGCAACAGTTACACGAAAGACCGCTGCACAGCCCAAAAGTAACGGTTTGGTGCGCTGTATCGCAAACTTGCATAATTGGCCCTTATTTCTTTGAAGACGGTAATGGTCGTGATATTACCGTGAACTCAGAGCGCTACGTCAACATGATCACCAACTTCTTTCTCCCTGAATTACGACGGCGACGTGTTCCAAACCGACGTGGGTGGTTCCAGCAGGATGGGGCGACCGCCCACACAGCCCGAGCATCCATGGACGTTATTCGCCCTCTCTTCCCTGGTCGCCTTATTTCCAGGTTTGGCGATGTTCATTGGCCTCCTAGGTCTCCAGATTTAGCCATATGCGATTTTTTCTTATGGGGACACCTCAAGGCTAGATTATACGCGAACAAGCCCCGAACTCTGGACGAATTGAAGGGCGAAATTCGCGTGGAAGTCGCCCAAGTTGAGAGAGCGATGTTGGAGAGAGTCTACGCGAACTTCCAAGAACGCCTCCAGTACTACATCAATGATTTCGGCCACCACATGCCTGATGTGATTTTCCACACTTGACTGTCTCAAATGCTATTTCCTTGTGAACCTGATTCCATCAGTAAATTTGTTTTCGAGTAAAAATTAACTATTTTATGATTTTTTTAAAACCGTCCATCCTCTCTGCCGCTTTCTTGTACGTTTACCCGAGACGTCGTCAATAATTTCAAGAATTCCCATATTTGGCAGCTTGAAAATCCCCACGCAACTATCGAACGGAATTTCCAACACCGTTTTTCTGTTAATATCTGGTGCGGTTTGTTAGGAGATCACTTAGTTGGCCCTTTTGTGTTTGACGGTCCGTTGACATATGAAGTTTATCTTCAATTCTTACGAGAAGAACTGCCTGTGTTGTTAGAGGATATTCCCCTGCAGAGGAGACAACAGATGTGGTTACAACATGACGGTGCTCCGCCTCACAGTGGTAGAAATATGTATGTATAAGTATTTAAATAACACTTCTTCTGGGCGTTGGATTGGACGAGGCGGCGCAGTTTTTTGGCCACCCCGCTCGCCCGATTTAAATCCCTTGGATTATTACCTGTGGCGACATATGAAGTCTTTAGTGTATGCAGAGAAATCGCATACCAGGGCTGAACTGCTCTGTAAAATTGCTGATGTCGCTGACGACATAAGAAGTAATCGTCTTGTTATTGGGAAAGCCACCAGTCACATTGTTAAACGGGCTAGACTATGTTTACAGTATGCAGGTGGACAATTTGAACATTTTTATTATACCTAGTAATTTTGTGTTAAATAAAGTGATTTTCCAACAATCTTGTGGTTTTCCCACCATTAGCACCGTAAAAATAAAGAAATCATTATCTCGATAAGGAAACATTTGAGGACACATGTTCATAACACTTTTTCCATTCGAATTGGCCTGAGGAACACGTGGAAAAATGTTGTCCCTTACCTCGTGGGACACCCTGTATACCTCTTTGATATACATTTTACTTTAAGTTTTCTGTTTTGTTCTTGGAATGTCACACGTTCCAGCATACAGCTGATACATGTACAGGCATTGTCATGTGGAAAAGTTATGGTAGTCATTATTAAAATGGGTAATAGGAGGGTCAAAACAAGTCAAAAAGTTCATACGACCCATTGTCCAAAAGTCAACAGATTTTTGTCTAAATGGCTTTATAGTTTACAACTTTAAGTGTTTTATACCGACCTCAATCACCACAATCTTACTAATTTTTATAATCTAATCTAAAACGTTTTTAAATTGTGTAATTAACAAATAAATGGCATTAAGTTAAGCCAAAATTTGTAGTCAGTAAGTAAATTTCATTAAATTAAATATTTAAAATACAACTGACAACAGCGCGTCGGTCTTTCACTCTTATCGAACCGGCAATCGATCGCAAACAGTAACAGTTTGCGTCTGGCATTGCGGCGTTGTCAGATTTTATTTTACTTTAAACTCGTTTTTCTCTAAAAAAAAAAAAAATGCCGTTTTGACCCCCCATGAAACTTTTTGCGTCTTTTAATAATGACTATCATAACGTTTACACCCTGTATATTCATTTACCCATTCCATATTGTTGTTATGTTATGGATTAAATAAATATCTACTCCATAGTCCTGTTCTGTTTAACCGAACAAAATCCTCCCTCGTACGTTCACTAACAGTAATTTGAATGTAGCGCGTGGGCTTTTCGTTAGTAAACGTGAGTGTTGTGAGGCAATTTGCCATTCATCGCCGCCAGCATGGTATCCGAGGTGTCCCACCACTCTCTATAAAACCTCCAACTTGCAACAATAAATCGCAGCGGAAACTGTTTCCCTGCGGAGTCTAGTAGTTGATGGCATTTTCTATGCGGGGCGATTTCGAATGGTTCGGGTTCGAAACGTGATTGAATTTTATCTGTATCAAAGACGGTTTGAATAACTGCTTACACATAGTCATTGTGTGAGTGGTCAGTGTTGTAATCGCGAAAATATTTTAAAAATGACATGTACATCACGAAAAACCATGTCACTCAGTTTTGTAGGACTGTTTGCCAGTCTGTTTGTCTACTAATTCTTGACGCCTCTACATCTCCGGAAGTACAGCTGGTACTTTAATGAGATTTTCATACAAGGTCTCAAGTAGGTTTGTACGTTTTGAAGATTGATGTTGCAGTAGAGGTAAGGATAAAAAACGGAAGAAATTGAAATAACATAGGATTAGCTTTTCGGCTGTACTGAAAACATCGTTTCTACTATTTGAAGTAAAATCCACTGTATATCAGTACTTTCTTGCGTTATTCTAAGATGTACTGACAAAATGTTTTCCAGAAACATTGGAAAAACATATTCTAACCGATTTTCTCGAGGTTTTGACACTTTAAACGTCGTAGAATATCATGAGTTGGTCAACTTAACAAGTTAACGTTTACGTTCCTATGTTTCGTGTCTATGTTTGTGTATTATGTTCATTCTTTTAGGTTCCCCAATCAAAATTTTCATCGCTTCCCAGAAAAGTGCAAAAACACTATTTTCGTATTTTCGCTAATTTTCTCGAGTTAATACATTTTTTTAATAGGATATCATAACTTGTCTGACTCAAGAACCGAATGCGCATATCCAGGGTGTAAGGGTTATGGTAGTCATTATTGAAATGGGTAATAGGGGAAGGGGGGGGGGTCAAAACAGTCAAAAAGTTCATATGGCCCATGGTCCAAAAGTAAATATATTTTTGTCTAAAAGGCTTTAGAGTTTACAACTTTAAGTGTTTTATATCAACCACAATTACCACAATCTTACTAATTTTTATAATCTAATCTAAAACGTTTTTAAATTGGGTAATTAACAAATAAATGAAATAAAGTTTTTCTAAGTTAAGCCAAAATTTGTAATCAGTAAGAGAGTAAGTTTCATTAAATTGGATATTTAAAACACACTTGACAACAGCACATCGGTCATCATCACCGGCAATCGATTGCAAACGGTAACAATGGTTAGCTATCCTTTTGCATAGTTTTGCGGGTTGGCAGATTTATTTTAGTTTATAGTCGCTTTTCCCTACAAAATGCCGTCTTGACCCCCATGTTATATGAAACTTTTTGCTTCTTTTAACGCCCCCTATCACCCATTTAAATAATGACTGTCATAACGTTTACACCCTGTATATTTTCAGCATTCTTACAGGTCCCATTGTCGAAATTGTGGTTTGTAGTCCGGAAAATTGTGAAAAAAGGAAAATGCGTATTTTTGCGTGAATTGATGAACTTGTCTAAAATTAGAAAAATCGGTGAAAATGTGGTTCTTTGGATTTTTGCCTTTTTTAGACGAGAAATCATCATTTTAGCAACGGAACTGAAAAAGACGTAGAACAGGACATATATTCAGAGGGTTACTGTGTTAGCCAAGTAGTTCTTTCCTGATCAAAAACGTCAGCAACTGAAGAAAATCAGCTAAAATGCGGTTTTTCTTGTTTCATGTTGTCCAACTTATGATATCCTACGTTCAAAATGTCAAAAATTGGAGAAAATCGATTAAAATTGGGTTCTCTGATGTTTTGCGTATTTTATTAGTGAATCTAAAAAGAACATAAGAAAGTACTGGATGTATAGTGAATTTTTTAGTTTGCGAAAATTTCATTACCCAACAAAAAGTTCGAAAAAGGATTTCAAAATTTTTATTCTCGGACCTATGCGTTCCACAAATATTCATCACAGTTATGTAGGATGCAACAATATAGCATCGGTGATTTTTTCAAAAATTTTTGAGCAAAATTGCTCCTGTAAAAAAAATATTTTCTGCCCTCGGTGCGTATGTATTTCAAATCGACGAATTCCAGATTCATTCCGGCACGGGTATCATATAAAAAACCTACAAAATGTCAGAAAAAACCTATAAGATGTCAACTTGGATACTAGGTAGTTTTTAGGGCGCAAACAGTCATTCCACGTTTGCTCACTAGGAAAGTTGTGAACGTCCATCTATGGAAGACTCACTCAACTAAACTATGCATTATTGGTTGCATAGTTTTGTGAGGCTGAGTGATCCGGGTCTGTAGTTTTTATCTCTGAGAAGAAAGTTGGTTGAATAGCAAAATCGCATCTGGATGATTGTGTGTATTGGTCTGCATGTGTATAAAATCAGTGATATTTGCTGTGTCAGAAAATAATTACTGAATATGCCGAATATGACGGGTTATTTACATGTTGTGCTTTCTGAAGAGACGTTATGTTTAAAGTTATAAATTGCGAAAAACTGAGGCTAATTACGGGAAATCATCACAGCGCCCACCTTGTGTGTAATTACTGTTAGCATGTATACCTATGGCTTGTAATTCGACGGTGTACAGTGAATATAATTATTTCTTATCTCTCTCATTTTTGGAATTCAGAAAATTTGTATATGTAATTTCCAGAATGGATAAGAAAAAGTTGATGCGTAACTAATTTCTAGCTTTGAATCTCAATTAAGTGTATTTGAGACAAGAACCCAATGTAATTATCATTAACTCATACAACTTACAGCTTAGACTTCCAGTAATGCCATCTCAGAAGCAGATTTTACATCACATCAAAGCCAAACATTGATAACAAGCCTCACGACGTTTAGGCTACACGTACAACTAAGTGCTAAGTTAACATCTTGTAGACTAACCTACATAATGTCAAAAAAAAAAAAAACAGCATAATGTAAAAAAAATCGGCATAGTGTCACTTTTCAAGATACGTGATACCCGTGCGGTACTTTCTAGGCACAACACTTCGTCTAGTTGTCTGGAAGGCGGTCGATGGTTGTCGAACATTCTCCATGCGCTCCTGATATTCTGGTTGCCTGAGCACAGATCTACGAGGGTGCCTCATAAAGTTCTAGTTACGAGAGCGTTACACGACGTTTCAGAAACCTCGGTTCATTTTCAGAAATTTATTGAAATTGGAGCTTGAGGTGGGGGTTGTACGTACTGAATCTTTCGTATTAGTGAAAGACGTTCTCTACTATTAAGAAGCATCTGATCCCATGAATATTACGCCCATTTTAGACATAATGGTCACATATGTTTTCTATACATTTGCATTTGTGATAGATGTATTTTTCATAGATGGAGATGCAGAGGTTTCTGATATATCGTAATTAAGTGAACATATTTTGTTCGTTTGGACTTGATTACGAAATTATAGAAAACTGCTATTGAAACCATAACCGAAGGCTTGGGAGGTATGGAGCCAAACTTGCATTTCTTGTGCTTTCATCATTGTAACTTCAACTATTATCGTAGTGCCATGCCACTTTGTCTTGCCTACGGTATGTGAATGCGTGAGAAGTATCACGTAAATCCACTTATCCCAATGTTCTCCAGTACGTTAGCCCCAGGATATGCATTTCTATTCCCTGCTTTAGATAAGAAAACCTCTTAGCTGCTGTCCATCCTCATATATTCTAAACATAAAGCGACTATAATAGGATCGTTTTTGTTATGGTATGTGACAGCACATACTTTGTCCCGAAATACCTCCTTTGCATTTAGAGCGGATACCGAACTTTTTGTCGTCTTTGAGGTAGACTATGTAATGAAAATCGATCACAACATTAGCATATTGACGTTTACACGGTTTTATTTACATACGAACATCTTTCGGGCTATTGAAAGATCGTTTACCTTACTAGAATAAAAAAGTAGACTGAATCAGGTAATGTGTAGAAATTGATGTAAATTCGAGAAACTATGAAAATACAAAGTTGTTCACGAACATCAACGACTATCCAAAAATACGAAAATCCCTTCCTGACAATAGGGCTTACGATTAGTTAGTTGCTTTGTCTACCGAAGGTATCTAAAGATATTTCTACATCTACATCAAAAAAAATATGCTCTTTCGTTATAGCCCTAATTCTATTTGCAGCTAATCCGATAGTAGATTAGATGCCACAAAATCTTTCACAGAACGTTCCTTTTACGAAACTACTTGTTTTCCCATTATCGCGTGCCCAGGGATCCATACTAATGTGACTTGATACTTCACGGAAACATCGCTTAAAGCTTTCCTGCCCTCCAGAATAAGTCCCGACGCTATCCTGCAAGTACTTATTGCTTTAATTGTCCTCTAGCTATCCGAGTAGATATTCGTTTCCTAGGTAATTTTTCATCCCCGACATAAAATACCACTACTTGCGTTTCAAGCTATATCTAACAGTTGCATCACCCGTTTCAAAAACCTATGAATAAATTGAAACTTGAAATGTCGAGTTACCTTCACATTTCAAAAACTGCTCTTGGTTCACGTCGAATATATCTTAAGCAAAAGAATATCATTAAGTATATTTTACTAAACTTGACCTCTTTGTTATATCATTATACCTATCGGAATTTTATAATACAAAAAGTGTAGGAAAATTTGTTAATTAGTAGTATTAACAAAACATATGAGTTATATAAAAATTATCAAACTGTATATATGACATAATAAATACTAAAAAGTACGAGGGATGTCTTTTAAGTATTGCATATAGAAACATAGTGGGCCGCGCGGATCGAACGACGGTACTGAATCTTAACCTCACTCATTAGTAAACTTAAATTCAAAGTTTTACAACAATACGTGCAGTGCTCTCACTACAGTGAATTTTTAAGTGTCTCCAAATCATTAGAAGAATGGAACTCAACCGAGAACATTTTCGGGCCATAATTTATTACAACTTTCAGAGACAATTATCGCAACAAGAATGCCTTGCTGAGTTACTGTCTGTTTTCGGCAACGAAGCGCCACATCAGTCGACAATTTCCCGTTGGTAAGGAGAATTTAAACGTGGACGGGTGAGTCTTAGCGACGATCCCAGGGTGGGTGCACCAAAAACGGCAGTCACCCAGGAAAACGTCGATGCTGTGCGCAAACTCATCATTGAAGATAGACATGTGACATATCGCGAGATTGAGGCGTTCTTGAAAATCTCAAAGACCTCAATTCAAAAAATTTTACACGAAGAATTAGGAGTAAGAAAATTAGTTTCTCGCTGGATACCCCACGTGTTGAAGAGCAGAAACCAGTCAGGGTTAATTGGTGTCAAAAACGCTTGACCGTTTCAATTCTGGAAACTCAAAAAATGTGCACAGCATTGTTAGTGGGGATGAATCGTGGATTTACTGTTATGAACCAGAAAATAAACGACAGTCGGCTGTTTGGGTGTTCCAAGGTGAAGAAAAGCCAACAAAAGTCATCCGTTCTCGAAGTGTTTCGAAAAAGATGGTCGCGACATTTGTGTCAAAAGCAGGTCATATTGCAACAATTTCTCTTAATGAGCAAATAACTGTTACTGCGGATTGGTATACCACCATTTGTTTGCCAAAAGTCATCACCGAGTTTCGAAAAATCAACCCCAAAAGAAGAATCATCCTCCACCAAGACAATGCAGGCTTGCATACTGCCCAAAAAACAAGGCAGTTTTCAACCGAAGAAAACGTGGAATTATTGTACCATCCTTCATATAGTCCCGATCTAAGTCCCAACGATTTCTTTACTTTCCCGAAAATTAAAAACAGACCGCGTGGTCAAAGGTTCCAGGCACCAGAAGAAGCAGTTGAAAAGAATTCTTAAATATTGTCCTATCAACATGCCACACAGTTTATTTTTGTATGCTTTAGTATCTTAATATCTCAAGCACATAGAAGAAACCCGGGAAAGGCTAACTTTGGGAAATCGAATTTTCTATTTTACATCTAAGCCATAAATCGGCTATTGCGAAAAAGTAGATAGACATATGCGTTCAACGTACTTGAAGTCAACAATTGGTGGTAGAAGATCCAACGTGGTTATTTGTTTTTTTCAACAAAATGACTGGTCTTGCAAGATGAGTTTTGTTCGTATAATTACACTATTAAAGTATCTATATGACCATCTCTTTAAAATATTCACGGTATATTTAAAATACGATTGAAACAATGGTTTTGGTAGGGAACATGAAATGAGTGATTACGGTCAAAGCTGAAGAGGCAAGGTGGATTGTGTGTTAGCTCGTAGTTTTACTTTTTCTCTTCAGGGAATATAAAATTGGTACATGCAAAATATGAAATGAAAAAATCAAGGATCCCGATACAGTGTTTGAAATGACCCCTTCAAGTGCCCGTCGCCAAGTAGTGTATGCAAAAACTGTCTCGGTGCCGGACTTGTGTTGAATGAACATATATTTCACGGTACCTACTACTTGAAAATGAAAGAACGTACTTGCTTACGAGTATTATGTTACGCATTTACCATTATACAAAACACTTTCAGCAAAAAATGCATTTTGATTCAGCTGCAAATAGTATTTTTTTTCTTCTTTTTTGTTACTTCCTACGCCTACTGGCGAGAAGTAATGTTATCGCGAAAATGAGATATTGTTTTTTTGGATGTTATATGTCATGAAAAACTACACTCATTTCCGTCGGTCCGTTTGGCCGCTAATCTTATAATCGCCTATAAAATGAGAGGAGAAGCTCGAATTTTAATTTAACTCTCGCACAATGTTACTACCATGCCAAGGACGAAAAATCTTTGTAGTTTTGGAAAATCGGTATAGTGATGGCGGAGAAACAGGACAAAAACAAAAAAAAAATAAAATCGCTCAATCTTGGTTTTTTTACGTTTCAGTCGATCCTGACCATTTCTGGAAAATTTTTTGTAGAGGTTAGGGGTTAGAGGTTACAGAGGGTGGGGGGAGTGTACACCTCAATTTTTGACGTTGGGTTTTTATAGATAGATGTCTCGGTACATTCACGCTTAAAACTTAGAAATATCTCCTACAGTCGGGTGTCGATATGTGCGATGCGTTGCGATGGACAAGCGTCGTCGCCGGTGGTCGTACGTCACAGTCGGCAATCGCTTTCGCACTGCTGTGGTGCTGTGGGCTGAGCTGTGTGCACTGAGCAATATCTTCATTCACTCGGGATTTGTTATAGCAACATTCATGTGCGCCTGCAGCAGGAGGATGAAGGTCATTCGATTTTGTGTTATACATGTTCGTAGCTAACTTTTTTCTAAGTAGGGCTAGCTTGTGCAAAACAATCTTTTACGAGCTGATGACAGCGTAGCGTGGGAAGTACCGAGTCAGCTTACTTGACGCCTTTATTTAAATGCTCAAACTATGTTCTGTACAATCAGAGAACATTTACAGTATGCATAGTATGTATAATGCGAGGTTGAAATGTATTATATAGCACTGAGTATGAGGCACTATCTACTGGATCCCGTTTTTTGTAAAACTTGAGTCACAGTGTAATAAATATACTCAACATGTTGGTCAAAAAGCGAGGTAAAAAAATCTGTGTCATTATGTTGTACAAATAAACAGAATTCGTCATTTTTCGTTCGTTTATTCTGCCACGCTTGTGGCGTATAACAGGGGTGGAATAATAAATATATCACCAGAGTTGCTTGTATTTCGAGGTCAGTACGCACATTATATGAAAATAACTGGCATATTAATGCTTATGGAGGAATATAACACAAAGAAATATTCGTGCTTGCCAACTAGGTTAACTCGCTTCCATTGAGGTAATTTGAGTACCTAATTTATATCTTGGAATTGCTTTGCACAATTTATAGAACGCAGACAGTGCTTTTCTTTAACGTCAACCCATTTATTTTTTGAACAGAGCCTGTCAGCAAGTTGAAATTCGGGGTTATGAAATTGATGCATGAATGAAAGTTGACATTTGAAAATTTCAAGGTCGTGACCTTCATGATATCATGCATTAATGCCGAATTCCGACTAATTAACCCGCAGGTCATCTTGCAGACTACGTAGTTGTTGGTGCGCAAATAGTTCATTCCGTACAACGCGTACAGCTACAAATCGAGTTCACAACAAGTGTTCAAGCTTGTGTCATAAAATCTCTCTTTTCAAGATATGTAATGCCCGTGCCGATCCGCACGGGTATCATGTAAAAAACCTATAAAACGTCAAAAAAAAAAAACCTATAATATGTCATCTTGCAAACTAGGTGGTTTTTAGCAGTCATTCCCCGTTTTCTCACTAGGATCGTTGTCAACGTCCATCTAAGGAGGAATCACTCAACTAAACTAAACGCATTATTGGTTGCATATGTTTTGTGAGGCCGAGTTATCCTTGTCTGTAGTTTTTATCTCTGAGAAGAAAGTTGGTTGAATAGCAAGATCGCATCTGGATGATTATGTGTATTGGTCTGCATGTGTATAAAATCAGTGATATTTGCTGTGTGAGAAAATCATTACTGAATATGCTGCCAATGAAGTATATCCATTCGCTGTGCCCGACGGGTTATTTTTATGTTGTGCTTTCTGAAGAGCGGTTATGTTCAAAGTTATAAATTACGAAAAACTGAAGAGAATTGCGGGAAATCATCACCGCGCCCGCGTTGTGTTTAATTACTGTTAGCATGTACAGGTATATGGCTTGTAATTCGACAGTGTACAGTGAATATAATTATTTCTTATCTCTCTCATTTTTGAAATTCAGCAAATTTGTATATTTAATTTCCAGAATGGATAAGAAAAAGTGGATGCGCAACCAGCTTTGAATCTCAATTAAGTGTATTTGAGACAAGAACCCAATGTAATTATCATCAACACATACAAACTTACAGCTTAGACTTCCAGTAATGCCATCTCAGAAGCAGATTTTTCATCACATCAGAGCCAAAGATTGATAACAAGCCTCATGACGTTTAGGCAACACGTACAACTTAAGTGCTAAATTAATATCTTGTAGAAAACCCTACATAATGTCAAAAAAAAATCAGCATAAGGCCACTTTTCAAGTTACGTGATACCGATGCCGCATCGTTATAACGTAAATATCCTATACAGGGTGTTTAAGAAAGACATGCCATTATTTCTAGTATAAAAAGTACATCCCAAAATAACAAAAAAGTTTCAATAAATATGGGTTCAAAGATGCCCCCTTCCCCCTACCTACAAAATCGAAAAAATATATCAACGGAGCGGGTAAGATTAAGATTTTAGACTTTGTTTGACCACGTGATAAGCAATAAACACGCAAAGTTTTTAGGCTCTAGCTAACCCAGGGACATAGAAACTGGCGTACCTAGACCTCCGGTAGGAAATATTTTCTACGCCACTAGCCTTTTCAGACAAAACAGTACATTATATGAAATACCATTCAATTTTTCGTAGGTTTTGTACCTTAAGCAATTTTTGTCAGATCACTCGTTTTGGAGATATTTAGTTTTGAATATTTGAGGTAAAACCATAAGATATTCTTATGAAAAGGTTTAGTCTCCCTATTCTGAAAACACCGTGAAACCTATGAAGAAAGTTATGGCACCTAAGGATGAATTGAATAATATGTCTGTCCTATCCTCAATTGGTTTGTGTTTCTATATAAAAAAAAAGGAAACGCTGATTTAAAATTTAAATAAATAAAGATAATGAGAATTAAACATGACAACAATAAACATTTGATACAACTTACGTGGTTATTTCTAAATTTATGACGACATAACATCCAACCTTAAGAAGGTGTTTGAAATAGGATTCAACACAAGCCCGTGCTCTATCCACAAGGATTCTCTGACTTGGCGTATTACGAGCAGTTTTTAAAGCCTTCTGTATACTTCGTCCTCATGCTCCGTCTCCGAGGTTGCTAACGATTTGTGATATATCAGCTAACCAAATAAGTTCCTGCGGTTTCTAATAGAAAAAAATAAATTTTTATTGAGAAACAACAAGACACTATTTATTCGTTGAAGTAATTACCATCACATTCAATGACCTTTTGCCTACGTGGAACCAATTTTTGTTTGCCGGTATTGTAGAACTCCCTGGATTTGGAGTGAAAAAATTGGAGGACTGCATTTGTGGTGCCTCATATAGTTGTCAAGAGACAAAAAAGGTGATAAACAATGGGCGAAATGTCGGAAGGATATAGTGGGTGCGGTAACGTTTCCCAGCCGAGTTCAGAAATTTTTTCTCGGGTCACTTTTGCGGTATGAAGCTTGGCGTTATCCTGCAAGAATATCACTTTGTTCCGATTGATCAGAGAAAGCTGTTTCTGGATAAGTGCTGCTTGTACCCGTTGAAGCTGCTTACAATACAAGTTAGCAGTGATGGTTTTACCCTGTTCCAAAAACTCATGATGGACAATTCCAATTGCTGTCCACCAAGCACACAATAAAACCTTGTTTCGGTGCAAGAAAGCCTTGGGCTCGCTTAGAATTCGAATACAAGATCCATTTTTCGTCGCAGTTTAATAACCGATTAAGAAACGGTTCATTAGCGTTGCATGAAATGTTTGCTGAACAATTGCTAAGACGACTTAATTTGTTATCATTTGTCAGTTCATGTGGGACCCATCTGCTTAACTTCCACGTCTTTCCTAGCTGATGAAGATGTAATCGAATAGCTTCAGGACTCACTCTGAACATTTCTGCAAGTTCTTGGCATGTTGTCCTGGAATTTGCGTCCACAACCTGTCGAAGATACTCGCTGTTCATGATTTTTGGTCTCCCTGAGCGCGGTTCGTCGCTCAAACTGAGATCACCCGAAGAAAATGTTTTGAACCAGTTCTGTGCAGGTCGATTACTAACGGCATCATCTCCGAAGGCGGTACATATTTTTCGCGCCGCCGCTGCAGGTTTTGTACCACGTTTGTACTCATACAGTAAACAATTTCCAATTACTGTTTTATTCGTCGCCATTTTAAATCATTAAAACTAGGTATGTAACAATTTTCAGCAACTTTTTATGTGTGTGAGAAAAGAAGGATTCATACTAAAGCGACAACAGGTAACAAACAATCGCTATCAATCAACAACATCCGTGGCAATGTGCGATATGCAGCAACCGTACGAACTTATTCGGTTAGGTACCTGATATTTAAGGATTTTACCTCAAATATTCAAACCTAAATATCTTCAAAATGAGTGATCTGGAAAAAAAATCACTGAAAAACAAAATTTATGGAAAATTGAATGGTATTTCATAAAATGCACTTCGTTTCTTCGAAAATAGCAGTGGCGTAGAAAATATTACCTATCAGGGGTCCAGGTACCCCCGCTTCTACGTCGCTGCTTTAGTTTGCGCCAAAAAACTCAGAGGGTCTTTTGCCCCTCAAAATCGCAAGTAATGGTTATGAATACAAACAGTAATGAAAGAGAACATTTTGAACAAAATTTAGTAATTTCTATTAACAATGACAGAATCTCCATAGTTCAGGAGACAAAAAATCTAGGCATTATATTTGATAGCTCGCTTGGCTTCTGCAGTCATATAAAAAACAGAACAAATTTAGCTTACATGCTACTAAAAAATATAAACAAATTAAAAAAACATTTATCAGCCAAACAAAAATATTATTTGTGTAATACCTTAATTTTATCACTTTTTGACTATGGAGATGTAGTCTATGGTGATTCGCTATCGTCGCGAACCAAAAAATGCATACAAAAAGTTCAAAATAGTTGCATGAGATTTGCGTTTGGAATTCCATTTTGAAACGATATCACTCCTTATCTGAATAACTACAACATATACTAAGTGACATATAAATCCGAACACCCAGTTTAAATGGTTTTATTTTAATAAAATTTTGTATAAGTACTTAATGAAGCATAATAAGTAAATGATAAAAATTTCAAAATGATTGCACTGCTTTAAAGCCCTTTGACCTTTAATAATGTGTGGATGCACCCTGATGTGCTACGCGTTCTCCAACGCGCCTAGGCATGCTTCTGATCAGGTGGTCAATGTCCTCCTGTGGTATCTCATTCCAGGCAACCACCAACTCCTCTCGAAGTGCTTCTAGAGTCTGAGGAGGACGTTGCAAATTGAGCAATCTCCTACCCATCATATACCACACGTGCTCAATTGGGGATAAGTCGGGAGATCTTGGTGGCCATGGTAACAATGTGACATCATTATGTTGAAAGAAGTCTATTGTGACTCTTGAAACATGTGGTCGGGCATTATCTTGTTGGAAAGTAGGATCTGCCAGGGTGTCAAGATAGGGTAAAAGATGGGGTTCTAGAACTTCGTGGATATAACGCTGCGCGTTCATGTTACCTCTGATGAAGATTAAAGGTGACCTGGAACCATAAGCTATAGCACCCCAAACCATAACTCCAACAGTGTGATGAACATGTCTTTCAACAAAAAACTGTGGATTCCTCCTTTCACCACGTCACCTTCTAACCCTGGCACGACCATCGTGCATGCCTAAAACATAATCGAGACTCGTCACTAAAGACAATACTGTTCCATTCCTGATCCCAGAGTGACCGTTGTCTGCACCACTCAAGGCGATTACGTCGGTGTTCTCGAGTTAAAGGGAGAACCCAGTGTGGCCGGTATGAAAACAAGCCAAAACTTCTCATTCGTCGGTAAACACTTCGCATGCCAATAGGTCTTCCGTCTTCTGCAAACCATTCATTTGGAATGGACCTGGTAGTGGAGAAACGGTCCCTTAAGGCCAATAATCTTAGGCGGCGATCTTCACGGTCTGTTGTTCTACGGCGGCGTACAGTGCCCATTGCTCTTTGCGTACGGCCTTCTCGAAGCCATGCCTGACAACACCTAACCACAGTGTCTACACTTCTTTGCACTCTAACTGCAATTGCCCGAAAAGAAAGTCCAGCTTCCCGAAGTCCCACTATACGGCCCCTATCAAACTCACTAAGTTGACGAAATCGTACAGGTCTCCGTACTCTAGGCATCGTAACCGATCGTAAAGGATGTCAAGAACCAAAATCCGCCAACGTTGATTCTTTACTGCGGCTGAAATATTCATGTTTAGAGCGTTAAAAAATAAAAAAAAGCAGTATAAAAACCGGAATGTCCAACTGACAAGACTGAAAATTTTTTCACTTGTTATTTACAGTAAGATAAAATACATTCACCAACTTTTATTAAAATAAAACCATTTAAACTGGGTGTTCGGATTTATATGTCACTTAGTATATTAAAAATGACGAATCGCAGAAAATATCACATGTATTCTTTTATCTATAGGGTTATAAAAACAGGTCAACCGCCCTATTTAAGAGAAAGATTTGTGCCTTTGCCTGGTCCCCAGAGAAGCAGAAATAATCTCAATTTTATCGTACCTAGGCATAGGTACGCGTTCCTTCCGACGATCGTTTGCCTATGGGATAATTTACGAACTTCAGTTAAAAGCTTATCATCAAAAACATTCTCAAAACTGACAAAAACGTTGTTACAGAATCACCAGCTACTTTAGCAGCGTTTGTGTGAGCAAAAATATCGTTTTTACATTCCTACTCGCTGACAAGTTGTATAGATTTGTTCTTCGCGTCCGTTGCCAGTTCCCGGGGGTTCTTTCTTCATTTTTGCCTTGTTGTCTTTCACCGCCTCTTCATTTGCCTCTTTATTGTTTTTTTTTATTTTGTTTAAGGACTTTTAGGGTGTTCAGGGCTTTCTCGCATGGACTCTTTGTATTAAAGGGTCCAATGTATCGGTTTTATAATCGCGAAACTGTCCTTTTTCGTCATTGCTCTATATGTAGAATTTCCTTTGTTTATGATGTTTATTCATGACGAAATAAATATTTTGAATTTGAATTTGAATTTGATGAAATATCTGAAATTCTAGCTTAGTATCTCTACCCGCTCCGTAGGTATATATATATATATATATATTTTTAAATTTCGTAAATAAAACTTCATCACCCTGTATCTCGGTACGGGAGCATCTTTAGAACCATATTTATATGGGCTTTTTTGTAATTTTTGGACGAACCTATTATCTTAGCAATTCCTGCCTATAAAATCGGCCAAGTTACTTGGTACGTGTGCCGCACAAAAAATAAATTTGAGAGGCATTAGAGAATACGTTTCTTCTCCAGGGAGTAAAGTGGGTTGTCATAGTTGCCAACTTACCTTGTCAGTCAAATAACTGAAAATGTATAAAATAACTGTTCTTTATTTTAATATTCATTACATGCAGGCTGACAGAAGCCAATCTAGCACTGGACATGCCATGCTGTCAAAATTGTTTACAATAGTATAGTGCTGCATTCTTGTCAAAATATGTAATTGTCTTACTTATTGCTCAAATCTGCTACTTTCAGTATGATTATCAAGCTTGGAAAAGCGACTGAAATGTGAGTGATAGCATAAAATATAGTGCTAGGTTTAAAGAAATGTCTCTAAATATAATTGCTACGTAAGCTAGAAACTGCTACTGCTACTCAAGATAGGCGTAAGTTTTCAACGATGTTACTTCGTCTCGTATAGAATTTATAAACTTCCCTTTTAAATACCTTAGAAGTTAATGTACTGTGAGTATTATATAGACTGGTTAATCATCTACCTGTCCAACTTTATTTTGTTAAAGCTCAAGATACAGATTCTTACCCTTCGAGATAAATTTAATATAAACATCATTTCTAGATAAAAGCTCTCAAAAATTCGTACTATTTGCTTTTCAAATGGAATAATACAAATGTTACATATTCCCAGAACAGGACAATCGAATATAAATACAAACTGCAATTTAAAGCTTAACATAATATTAATAAATTGCTATCATTTTATCTTTGTAAAATAAATATACATATAAACAAATAGTGGTAATTATTAATCATCATTTAAATCTGGAATCGCACAACGTTTGTTTTCCCCATTTTCATGCTGAACTTCAAAAGATTACATTTTTCATTAAATGCAGGTACGATTAATGACGGATTCAAGAGTTGATTCGACTAGCTTAAATTTTAAAAAACAAAACATTTGTTTCTACCTGCGCTATACTCTGAATGCAGTAATTATAATTCCATAGCAAACAGTTCTGACATTAATTTTGATTCTGTCAGCAAAATTTTGCCAAACATCAGAGACTATTAAAATAGCTGATTCTTTTAGGTTCGTTCTTTGTTCTTGTATGCACACTATTAGTTCAGTTTTCATTATATTAATGAATTTATATAAATAAATAATTAAACACTAGCACGATGGAAGGCAGTTCTTTGAATGTTTTGTCGTAGTATAATTGATTTTGATTACCCCGAAGCAAGGTCCCCAGGGATTTTGCTCTAAAAAATTCCCCGAAAGACATCTTTTTTTTTTCTTACAAATCCCAACAGACTGGGACAAAATCGCCCAATTTCGCAACGTCCATCATTCCACAATTTCGTTTTAAAGCGAATGAATCACTACTAAATAGCAACTCTAACTCTTATAGCTTTCCACAATTACTCTAAAACAAATCATATAAACAAATGCTCTCAGTCGCGCTAGCATTGACCAGTGCAGAATAGTAAGTTAATATAAAAGCGTAAAAACGATTTGAATACGGTGTAACGTGTATGGCATCCTTTAGCGCCACCTCAAAGTATAATGGAAATCTCTCCACATAAAAGATGAAAACATAAAAATTTGATAACAAGTATGGATTTCCATAATCGGAGAATACAAATACTTGTAAGAGAAGTTTTACATGAAGCAATGTAAAAAACTGAGTTCATTTGAAACGATAAGCGTGAAGCCATTTCTCATAAACGTCATTTAATCTCTGCCTTGAAAAATTAATTTGTACCAGTGGCAGCACGGTCACCATATGAGTTTTACTGGAAGACAGATAGGGCAGGAAATACAAGTACTATAACAAATGAAACCTATTTTTTTGTTTTATTCTTTTACACAAGAATTCTACAGATTAGGTAACATTTATCATATATAAAATGGGGCTAACATTTAAGAGGTGACATCTTTTGGCATTGATTAACGTATTCTACCTGAAGATAACCAAAGTAAGACTATATTTCCAAGCAAAAAAAACTATCCGAGATGAAATTAGATACCACAGCGTCATAGATATATGGTAATTTGTCACAGCTATGTTTCCCATTTTCGCGCTAACTAGAAATATATTTTGAACAAGTTTGTATCGCATATGTTCGGCTACAGCGCCACCTATGAGACATTAACCTTTTCAAAGTAGATTTATAATTAATGCCGAGAAGAGACAAGCTCTCATATGCTGTGGTATCTCATTTCATGTCGGATAATGTTTTGGACGCGAAAATATAGTTTGAGGTTGACTATATTTAGGTAAAATACGTTAATCAATGCTGTGCAGTACTGTGAGGATTTTGGAAAAACCGATAAATACATCTTGATACCTTTGGATCAATCTATTCTTGTATATATAAGAAGGAAGCTTGTTTATCATCCACAGTTCGGCTTACATACCACAATTTAAATATTAAGATGTAATCTGGTACACGCAATGCATTATTAAAGGCACATTAACAGGTAAAAATTGTTTGTAATGCACTTACATCAGTGTCGTTAGTGCAAGTCTCTATGTTTATCAAATAAAAAAATAAATATGCCATGCCACCGGCTCTTACAAAAAGGGAGTATCTTGAAACCAGAATGATTTTGTTGTGCTTAAAAACTGCTCATTGGTGACTTTTATTGTGAGGTGCAGTTTTCGGAATACAAAAATGAGAAATCAAGTTTGTTTATTCCTTAACGAACCTCCAAAAGATACTTCTCAAGCAGAATTGATTTAGCTTTGAGAAAATGACACTTATCTTTACAAAAACCGGTGGCTACAATTGTCAAAGACGGATAAGCTCAAAGAACACGTATCGTTTAAGCAGGGAATTTTGCGGGTTCATTTTTGAACGAAGGTTTTTCCATATTCGTACATGACGAATTTCCCCTTAACTTTCTCGGGCAACATTCTATAACACCCTTTATATCTATTGATTTTGCAGTTTTGAATACAATTAACTGTATGTCTGAATCATAAGAAAGCAGTATTCGATTTTTATGCTGATAATACTATAGTAGTTGACTAAGGCTAAGGCTTCAGCATATACAGCGAGCTTCATAATCGGGCAGTCCGATATAAAAACAAGCTTCATCTAAGCCATCTATAGAAAACTAATAAAAACTAGACTAATATATTCGAATATAAACTATAAAAAACAAAGCATGACAATAATAATAATAGAGGTAGCTTGAAAGACTAGAATGGAAGCCATACTGTGGTCCTTTGATGAGTCGCCATGACGCTGCTAGATGATGACGTGGATGAACTGTTGGTGTTAGTACGTACCCCAAAGAGATTTCGGGGTATGTAACGCGTCATCATTTCACGCAGCACAGTCTTGCCATAATTAAGAGTGTCCATTCCAATATGGAACACCAGAGGCGCTACTAACGCTTCAGGTCGTCCTAGAAGAGGGCAAACACATTTTCAGTTGATACTACCTACACTTCTCATATATGTTTTTTTCTATTCTATAATTACAATTATACTACATAAAAAGAGACGTAGTAGGAAACAAGTACTTTGTTAAGCGTTTCTAACATTTCATGTAGTCCTGGAAAATCTCAGTTAATAGGGGAGCGCGGGGTAATGGGGGCTATGGTGATTGAACGGAATGTAGGCAATTTACGTGATTGGTAAACTCTTGGCCGCTTCCGCCAACATTCAAGAAACTTCGCCTGACCGGTACGAGCCGTTAGTGCCATGAGTTCAGTCACAAGGGACGGTTGTTTGTTTTTCGCTGGGTCCTTATGAAAAAATGTGGATTGCCAGCGCCAAGGTAAGCATGAAGCTTTATCCTTATTTTATTCTGTTTATATTCATAACATCCGTAGATTCATTCACTAACTAGTGCAATTTGTTTAATTACGATTGGAATTAGAATTACATTATTTATATTATTACCTTTCAAAATGGTGGTCTGGGAGAAATGGGAGCCTAGGATGGCTTGTACTACCCGACATAGCTCTTATTACCCTACCAGCTTTGAAAATATATTTTCACACCATTTTTCATAAATATTTTTCTTTTTATTTCAGATGCCACGTAAAAAAGTTCGGAAAACCACGAAAGCTTCTTGGACCGCTGATACATTAGAAAATGCAGTCAATATCCTCAGAGCAGGAGACATTTCGGTGTACCGAGTATCTCAGCAAACTGGCATTCTTTACAGCACTTCAACGAAGAGATTTAATTTAGCGAAAGCTAACGACGATCGGTACAAAAGAATCCTAAGTTGGGAAGATATCCGGTATTTGAGCAATAAAATACAGGGTGGCGCATCGAAAACAAAACAGACGCATTTGCTGGCAGCTCAGTTTTTTTTTGGAAAAACGCTCAGACCTGTCGATTTTGTTTTCGAGGGGGACACAAGTTTGGCAAAAAATCACGTTAACACGTGCAGCCCCCAAGGCGGGGGTGACACCAACCCTAAAATCTTAAATGGAAAGGGAGGTCGAGTGATACCTTATTTCAAATGTCTTTCAATTCCCTTTTATAGTGATGTAAAATACATGGGCTTGAGTAGTTTTGAAGATTTATTGATTTAAAGCTTATAGAAGACTTTAATAGGTACATCAGATTAATTTGTACTACTATCGGGAGAAATTTGACTAAAAGAATTGACTCAATAAGTAAATGCTTTTCTTCACTACGCCCATGGTTTGTTTATCATTTTGTTGTTGAAAATAGCTATTGGAGAATTTTTTGTGGCAAAAAAAGTTAATTCTTGAAGAAATATAAGGAAATATCTCGTACTTACTTTAAATAGAAATTTAGTACATAGTTTGCGATTGATTTGACCAAACTTTGTTGCTAAAATAACTTGTAACGCTTAGTACATAAATTAACCATGGTATATTCCACAGCAGAAAGAGTTGAAATTATCGAAATATTTTTCGGAAATAATCAGTGCGCGAATAGAACAGTAGAAATATTTAATAAGCGACATGAGAACAGTAACGTGCATCGAAAATATGTTCTAGAACTTGTAGCTAAATTTCGGGAAACTTTGTCAGTCACCAATAAACGCAACATTGAAAATCCCATAAGGAACGAAGCAATAGAAGTGGGGGTTTTAGGGCAGGTTTTGTAGATCCTACTTTAAGTACCCGCAAATTGGAGACTGTGTGTGGTGTTAGTCGACGTACTGTCCAACGGATTCTAATGGCCCATAGTTTTCATCCGTATAAAATTCACCTGGTACAAGAACTTAATGAAGACGATTTTGATCGGCTATTACAATTTTGTGAAGATATGAGTGAACGAATTATAAACGATGAACGTTTTCTATTCAACACTTGCTTTTCCGACGAATGTTCCTTTTTCTTAAATGGCGTAGTAAATCGTCATAACTGCCGATATTGGTCCGATTCTAATCCCAGAATTTATCATGAGGTTCATACACAGCAGCCACAAAAATAAAATGCTTGGGCTGATATTTTTGGCGATCATTTAGTTGGTCCTTTTTTCTTACCTAGAAATTTGACCGGTGAAATGTATTTGGAATTACTGGAAGACGCCATAGGTCCTGGATTACGTGCTCGACAATATTTAGATCAGACTTTTCCAGATCGATGGATTGATAGAAGAGGTGCCATTGAATGGCCCCCAAGATTGCCAGATTTATCACCTTTGGATTTCATTATGTGGGGTCATTTAAAAAGCAAAATCTATGCTACTCAGATAACATCATTAGAAGACCTGCGACAAAGAATTGTGAATGAGTGCCTTAAAATGACTCCTCAAATGTTGCAAAATGTACGGCATCGTTTTGAGCAAAATCTTTATTATTGCATGGAGAGTCATGGTGGCCATTTTAAACATTTACTTGCCTAACGGGTCAGTTCGTTCTCCATTTTTAAATTACTTTGCTGCCAAATGTATTGATCTCCACTAATGATGATGTATAAGTTTTATTTAAGCCTTAAATCAATAAATCTTAAGAACTACTGAACTGAAGTACATTAGTTTTATATCATTATAAAGGGAATTGAAAGACCTTTAAAATAAGGTATACACTCGACCCCCCTTTCCATTTAAGATTTTGGGGGTGGTATCACCCCCGCTTAGGGGGCTGCACGTGCTAACGTGATTTTTTGCCAAACTTGTGTCCCCCTCGATAACAAAATTGACGGGCATGAGCGTTTTTCAAAAGAGAGTGAGCTGCCAGTAAATGCGTCTGTTTCGTTTTCTATGCGCCACCCTGTATACTGGCTAGACACATTCAGGCTATGTCAAATAAATTTCATGGACTGACGAGAGACCAATTTCGAAAAGTATGTTACGGTGTGAACTGCTAGAAAAGATTGGCTGTCTGGATTTTTACAGTGTCATTCTGAGTTGAGTATTAGAAAGGCCGAAGCGATTAGTATCAACAGAGTTCTCGAATTTAACAAGATAAAAGTAAATCTTTTTTTTTTTTTGATAATTTGGATAAACTGATGACGCTACACCACTTCGAAACTACGATGATTTACAATGTAGACGAGACTGGTATAACGACCGTCCAAGAGACTGAAAAAGTTATAGCTCTCAAGGGGCAAAAACGCGTCGGATCTGTGACGTGATGGGAAAGAGATAAGACTGTAACAGTTATATGTGCTATGAGTGCTTCAGGGTTTTTCGTTCCACCGCTTTTCATATTTCCACGAAAACTTCACTCACCACAGCTGGAAAAAGATGGACCTCACGGAGCTGTTTACGCATGTAGTCATAATGGCTGGACCAATGAAAATATATTTATTTTATGGCTACGTCATTTTATTAAATATACTAATCCTACTGCTGATACTCCCGTTTTGCTAATATTAGACAACCACAACAGTCATGCTACTCTCGAAGCTTGGAATTTGGCAAAAGAGCACCATGTTGTTTTATTCCTCGCTTAAAAGAGCTTACAGCAAAGAATGCAACTTGTAAATAAAGCCTATACTAGAGTAGATTCTATAGAAAAATGAGCATAAGGCTTTCAAGCAACGGGAATATGTTTAACATGTCTCCTATTCCATCTACGTCAAAGCAGACAATAAATAAACCATCGACTGCTAGCCCTGCTTTGAGTCCATCTATTCTTTGTGACGCATAATTTCAAACAGAAGTAGTTCAGGAGGAAGCTGCTGTAAGCCCAGCTCCGATTCCAACAATATCATGTGCAAGACCAACACGAGCTGCTATTCGGGAGGAACATACCGTCAGATCTACCGCAACTCCGTTCCAATCATATTTGGGACCGACACTAATGACGATGAAACAATACCTGACTTTGTTGATATTCTAAAAATTGTGAGCCCTCTGCCACAACAACTCATAACTAATAAAGAAACGAGATCGAAGAACAAACAACATTTTTAAATCTTAACAAGCACACCAATGAAGGCAGTATTTGAAGAGAAGAAGAGAAAAAGGAATGAAAAAGGGAAAAAAACTAAAAAAATAAAGAAGACGGTAATAAAGAACATTGTGCCGAAGGTAAATGTAACAAACAGAAGCTTATTAAAGATAGAGCGGTTAGAAGCAAGAAGACCACAATCAGAAACAAAAGGGCCAAAAAAGGCAAAAAAATGTGTTTAATAGTGATGATGAAGATTCACCTGATGATCAAATTGACGAACGTACAATTTGCGACGACGAGTCAGAATACTCAGAAGAGGAAACTTTATGTGCAATTTGCTTAGACACGGGAAAAAGTGGAGAGATGTGGTACCGATGCAGAAGTTGCAGAAACTGGGCTCATGAAAAATGCTCTGGAAGAGATAGTCCAGCTTCTTATATTTGTACCTTTTGTTTGGATACGTAAAATCCGGGTCATAAAATTATTGAAGAAAAACATATGATAAAATTATTGAAGAAAAACATATCTTTATTTTTTTTATTTGTGTTACAATGAATAGATCGTAGTAGCTAAGTAAGATCACATTTAAAGTATGTTTAGCTTAACTTAATATATGACTGTATTTAATCCTAATAGTGATTAAAACATACCTGTATGATTATTCTAATAAATGTGGTTTTTATGAAAGTTTTCCCTCAGTAGGTTCCCATTACCCTGCGCTCCCCTACAGACTATACTTTTCACTCATATTTTGTAGTTATAATTTACAATAATTGTACTTCATAGAAACAGACGTAGAAAGTAGAAGAGGGTAAACATTTCAATGCATATAACCTATAGTTCTCACTCATATTTAATAATAACGTGTTTTTTATTTTCTCATTATATACGTACAATTCGCATACACAAGAGAAAGACAATAATATTGAGACAACCTTAAGAGGCACTTTTCCCTACAGGTGTTCTTCCACTCAGCCCTTGTCTAAAACTAACAAAAAAAAAACAGATATAGGGCCACCGAAGTTAAACCTGGAAATTGTAATAATTTAATTGTTTATAAGATAATACAAAACTAGTTCCACAAATTTATGTGTATTGCATGGTTTGATATAATAAGGAAGGGAGTTATGATATCTAGCAAAAAGAACTGGTATATTGATTAGCTGTTGGTATGGTTTCGAGATTATCGAAATCTGCGCAAAATATTACTTTTTGGTGGGCAAAGAGGGTTCTTATAGCACAATTCTTTGTGATCTACGCTGAAAGCACATAAGCGCAATATTTTCTCCATGGTTAGCCAATTTAATTCCTTCAATTTGTGTGAAACGTGCTCTTACTTTTTGATCCCGTATAGGAATCGAATGTATACGTCCTCTACACGTTGAATACGATTAAGGCTGTTTTCATCTAAACATGCACCATATACATGTGCACAGTAGATACATTGTACAAGAGTATTTCTTAGTGTTTATTGATGAATATGCTCTATGGCGATAGTGTGATTTCCTAGATGCGTAAGCTCTCTGTACACATGTCGTTACGTGATCAATAAACCTCAGATCCTGGTCAATGAGTACAATTGTACTTTTGTAAGAAACGAATGCAGTAGTAAGGTTGATTATATTAATGTAGAACACTGTATATGCTAACTCCTAAAGGAACTGCTTGAAAGCTGCATTTGCAATATCAGATCCTAGTGTAGCACTCTAGATGTGTGTCTATTACTTATTAATATATACGTTTTGACTGCTCAATAAATATCATTTGATTTGATTTGATTTTGATCTTTAGGTCATCCTAGAAGAGGGGAAATATTTCATTCTAGATACACTCACATTTCTCATTTATGGTTTGTTTATTTTATAAATGTATTTCATAGAAATGAATATGGCTGCGAAGTACTTTGATAACTCACTGATGGGGAAAACGCCTCCAACGCTTCAGATCGTCCTAGGAGAGGACAAAGGCTTCAACAGGTACAAACATTGATTAACACTTCTTTAGATGCCACCTCTGAAGCTGTTATGAGTTTCCTTCTCTCCGATTGAGTGGTTCTGAGAATACGAAATCTTAGGAATAATTACGGGATTGAGGAGTGACGTCTCCTCGGAAGTTAAGAATAAACAATCTTCTTTGAAAGGAAAATGGTTTTTATTGCATGCTTCAATACAATACTTTAAACCTTGAACATAAATACGATAATAACATAAGTCCAGATAAATTTCGTGTAATTGATTTGGTTTGGGGTCTAAAGAAACACAATTCCATGGTAAAAAGTTGGCGACGTTTCAGGAAAATATGTTTTCATCTTTCGGGCCTCAACAAAAAAATTAAAATACTAACTTTACATATACTATTATTAACAATTTAGATAAAAACATCCAGGTAAAAGACGCTGACTTTAAACTAAACACGATCCTTGCGTCCGTCCAACCAAACCACGGACAGCTTGTTTCGTGCTTTTTAGCTACTCATCGGCATGGACTAGGATTGGTCCCTGGTCTCTGGGACAAAGAACGAAAGCATCGCAACTATCCTCTATCCCGGAAGTACGGTCTAATGAAATTCGATACTCATTTTAGTTAAAACAAACAATTTTAAGATATTCCCGATTTTTTTTTATCAACAGTATGAACAATTATTGTCTACGAGACCCTTCCCACTTCAGTTGGCCCAACTATTGATATCTTAGTTTTTTCTTATCAAACACAAATGATAAAAATGTCTCAGGGTGATATAGGTTTAAAATATTAACAATGAATATTTTGATAATATATAGTAGAAAATACCAACTTTATCACTCCCTAATCAAATTTGTAGCATAAAAATAACACATGTTGCAATTACAGCATATTTCAACCCTAAAGTTGCACGACTTGTTCATAGGCCAAAGAAAAGCCACTATTAACTCCACAGCAAAAGAAAAATCGGCTTAGATAGGCTAAAGAACATAGACAATGGACACCTCAACAATGGTGTGCAATACAATGGAGTGATGAGGCCCGATTCGAAGTTTGTGTTGGTGACAGTCGCAGTAGAGTTATTCGCAAAAAAATGAAGCATTTTATGTTGACTGTCTGAAGAGAAAAGTGAAATTTCCAGCATCCATTATGGTCTGGGGTAGTATGTCTTCAAAAGGAGTAGGAAAACTCCATTATATTGATTGAAATGTGGATATAAACAAATATTTGGAAATTTTAGAAGAATCGCTTTTACCAGTGATGGAAGAATGTTTGACATCCGGCAAAGATTTTGTGTTTCAGCAAGATGGTGCAGCGTGCCATACCTCAAAAAAGGCTATAAAATGAAAATAATGTACCACTTTTGAAATGGGTTTCTAGCAGTCAAGATCTGTCACCTATTGAAACTTTGTGGCACGAGATGAAAAAGGTTCTACGACAACATCCTGCTAGTACAATCACCGAACTGAGACAAAAGCTTCAAGAAATATGGGATTGTTTTACACCAAATTGCAATATGCCCCAAAGAATTTCAGCCGTAATAAAAAATAAAGGTGATGTTACCCAATGCTTTGTTAACTTCGCGCATTTATTCGCACATTGTTTATTTGTTCAGATGTTCTATAAGCTATAGGTCTAAGTGATTTCAAATATGTATTTTTTAAGACTAGAGTATATCTAAAATGTTTTTGACAAAATAAATTGTTTTAGAAGTAAATAGTTTCGTCATGTTTAGTTTATAAAGGCATATTTTGGGCCAACTGAAGTGGGAAGGGGCTCGTATAACTCCATATAATTCAATAAGTTCCGACCAAACATCTTTAAAAGGCCGAGCATGGAAGGATAGTTCCCACTGACTCAAATATTTGTAGTTTCTAGGTTTTAATAAGGGTCAACTTCATAACGAGTGCTATTCTGAAATGCTCAAAGGGTATTCCTTACCGCTTGGCGATATCTTATCGACAAACGCGAATGGCTTCGTAGGTATGGATCCCTACCTGCTAAAAGATGTCGGTCAAGGTTTCCTCCTTTATGTCTTACGCGTGATAAGATATTGTAAAGTAAAGGGCTTCCAACTGCTCTCGAAAGTGAGTTTGTTACGGATCCTGAACTTCGCCTCAAACATGCCTGGAAGGCTTATCGAGTCGAAGACCACGTCCCGGGGATAAATACCTCCAACATTAATTAGTTGAGTATTAAATTCTGAATCTCAGACTCTCCCCTTTCCCTTATTTCATCCCATTTGCCCCTCATTGTTGGAATTAATCGCTCTTTGATTATGGGTGAATATTCGATGGACTTTGTTATCAAATATTCAGATTTACCAAGGTAGGGAACACATGTACTGTTAAGAAATGAACACGGATAAAAAGACGGATTGAATCTGGCAGCCTGAGATCTTACAACTTGGAGGCAGTTGAATAAATTTTGGGTTGAACCGTTTGTATTGTAGCCTGAATACAATTTTACAATTGTGCAATATCCCGAAACATTGAATAAGGCCAAGAGCCAAGATGAGACCTCGTCTGGGAAAGTGTTTGAGCGTCTGGTTTACTAGATAAGGGTGAAGAGTTAAATCCTATAAAGTATCGCAAGGGGTAAAATCGTCATAAAATCCAAATCAGCAAGAGAAAAAGGGTGATTCAACAAGGCACCGATCGTATTTTTCTCCACCAGAAAAAAGCTGGATCAAACAGTTCTGTTTGATGATTCGATTTCATGGTATGAATTTGTTTCTTGGAACCAGTTCGTTCACTGTTTTAAGCGCATGGGTATGATTCTTTAAATCCTCAAAACATACATACAAGCCCGCATTCATTATTTATTACTCTGCTGCAATTAGATCGTGAGTTATCCCGCAAAGCTGGACAACGAATCGCAGGATCGAAATAAGACAGATCAAAGCGCTATCTATTACCGGAATCGACCACTGCGAGAGGATATAGCAGCTTTCGGTTGGAAATGTAAAAGGTCTCAGTTCGCGTTTTAAAGCCCAGTCATCTCTGTAACCGCTAGATGGCTGCCGTATCGCCATAATAGCCAGCAGTATTTGTCTCAACAATCGAACATCCTGTATGATGTAAATTACTCCTAAAATGGTTAAAGCTTTATTTGGATTTGAAACGCATAGCTGTTATATTACTTCTGTTTGCGATACGTGAACTTCTGCTGCTGAGTAGTGTTGTATTGTGCTGTGTAACTGTGTTTTAGATCATCAGAATGAGTTTTATTTTGATTCTTACTGCTGTTTAGTTCCTTTGTAATGATTCGGTCAGTACCGACCCATCTCTATTTTCCACATCGAACAAAGCGCAAATCAGGATCTTCCGAATTGTCACGTTTTCCTGTTTATCCACTCTGCAGCGTGCAGCCGGCGTTATTGTACAATCGCAGCTTTATGTTCGCTCCAAATTAAACTCAGCCGTTTTATGATGTAGACAGAAAAGAGAGACGGTGAGAGGATTTCATAATAAAAAAACACAGTCTCTAATCAAGAAAAGGTCCAATTGGACATGCTCTAGGGAGCGAGCAGACGAAAAACGTATTTGCCCTGATTGCGTGCACAGAATAAGGGTTGAATGACCCATTATGAGAAAACCGTAGACTTTTCATGAAACACACCACTATCATTTGACGTAATGCTACAATTTGTCTCCAGTTGGAACTTTCGTCTGATGTGCGTTAAACATTAGCACATCTGAGAGTGAAGGATAATATTGTTTCGTTGTATTCGTTATTATTCGTCAGAGCGATCCGGTGGACCTTTGCTCTTAGTTAAATGTCTCGTCGGTCTGGTAGTCTGTCAGGTCTGGCTACCCAGATACCAAACATGTTTAAGGGGAAAAGAGAAAGAAGGAAAGAAAGGAAGGAAGAAATAGAGCAAAGAAAAGAAGTAAATCGTTTGAAACAGCTTCAGCATTATTGCTTTGACTACTCGAATTATTTTGTAACTCAAAAAAATAATTTTGATCGGTTTTGTATATTGAAATAATTTTGGCTGGTCTGAATTTACAATTTAATTTTGATCACAGCGCGAGGCGCGGCCTGGTATGTTTGCGAACTTGCTCGACTGTGTAGTCTACTGAATCACGCAATAGAGGGTTTTCGTGCGATTCCGTTTGATTATAACGCCGCTGCGCCTGTTGTTTTACATAATCCCTTAGATATGGGATATCAAGATCTCTGTGAATGGTCTCATTTGACAAGTACCAAAGGGCGTTAGTAATTGTGCGTAGGGTCTCGATTTTGTTTAGGCATGCACTATGGTCGTGCCAGGGTTAGAAGGCGACGTGGTGAAAGGAGGAATCCACAGTTTTTTGTTGAAAGACATGTTCATCACACTGTTGGAGTTATGGTTTGGGGTGCTATAGCTTATGGTTCTAGGTCACCTTTAATCTTCATCAGAGGTAACATGAACGCGCAGCGTTATATCCACGAAGTTCTAGAACCCCATCTTTTACCCTATCTTGACACCCTGGCAGATCCAACTTTCCAACAAGATAATGCCCGACCACATGTTGCAAGAGTCACAATAGACTTCTTTCAACATAATGATGTCACATTGTTACCATGGCCACCAAGATCTCCCGACTTATCCCCAATTGAGCACTTGTGGGATATGATGGGTAGGAGATTGCTCAATTTGCAACGTCCTCCTCAGACTCTAGAAGCACTTCGAGAGGAGTTGGTGGTTGCCTGGAATGAGATACCACAGGAGGACACTGACCACCTGATCAGAAGCATGCCTAGGCGCGTTGGAGAATGCGTAGCACATCAGGGTGCATCCACACATTATTAAAGGTCAAAGAGCTTTAAATCAGTGCAATCATTTTGAAATTTTTATCATTTACTTATTATGCTTCATTAAGTACTTATACAAAATTTTATCAAAATAAAACCATTTAAACTGGGTGTTCGGATTTATATGTCAATTAGTATATAAGCGAGTAGAGTCATACGACATTGTTATGTCCTTCCAAGGTCTTCCGGATTATAAAAGAGATAAAGAGGTTGATGCGACACACATAACGGTGTCTCATATTCTGGAGAAATAAAAAGATAACACCATCTTTTATAGACGACGTGGCAAGGAAAAATACCAGATCTGGTCGTAAAGGTCGGTTTGTTTCATATAACGACGTCTGATGGCTATATTTTAATGACTCCGACGCCTTGTCAACGTTACCAAGAAAACAGGTCGTTTGCTAAATGTCTCTGCCAGACACGATAGACAATATAATTTGTAAGTTTCATGGAATATGGTAATGATCCATATCATTTTGAGGTCTTATTAGAGGTTCTAACAAGCACATGCTGCATCAATAACTTCCGGAGCGCACGGGCGTTAACTTGGTTTAGAGAAAGTTTGAACAAAGCCTTCTTTTGACACTTTGAATAATAATAATAATCATCAATTCCTTCCACTGGACCAAATATGTGGCTTAGGAAGCATCAGCGGATAGTGTAACATATAATTTAGGATAGTGCAACACATAATTTTACAAAAAATTATAGCTACATTGCAGTAAAGGCCTGATTATCAAGATTCCAGATATTCCGACACAAGGCTCATTCAGGAAGTAGTTATTTAGCGTCCAGATGGAAAGAGGAGTAAGATTTATGAAGAGTCTTTTTTGTGTTAACTGTTGGTTACTGGAAAAATAGCTTATGAATTTTTTATTTATTATCCATTGTAGTTTATATTATTTTCACAACATAGGAAAGTGTTATCTTCAGCATACATAGTTTAGCTCATTTGTTACATCACCTACACCAGCCAAGTAGTTGATAAATAGTAAAAAAGGTAATGGGTTTAGGATCGAGCCCTGAGGTACACCAATCTCGACATTATGCCATGAAGAATAGCATCCATCGACATCAATAATCTACTGCCTCAGAGCAAGATATCTCATGTCCCCCAGGTCTATAAACAGTCCTATTCATCTTTATCTTATACAAACATTCGTACGATTTACTAATGAGCTATACTATAGCCGTCTCAGTATTCCTTTGTTTTCTGAAGCCATGCTGCGAGGCAATACCAATGACTGCACGCAAAGTGTAGTCATTTGGAAAGGTGTTGATCCGATTTACACAAAAAGCTGACAGAGGCAGAAGCAAGCTTTAATGTTCTCAGGATTTTTATCTCCATACAATATCAGAACTAGGAGATGTATAGTTGAAGCACATATTAGTGTGAAATAAATATGGTCTGCTTTCATACGTCCGACCAAAGACAGCGAACCATGGACAGATGTTTTATGCTTTTTGGCTACTCCCCAGCATGGGCTAGACTTGGGTCTCTCTTTTACATACTAGGCTGATTGGGAAAACCACTGGGTTATCCAGAAAGAAAAAAGATACATGCCGTTCAAATCGCACCTACCTGGCACCACAGCGTACAGCTGTAACAACAAATCGACAAATTATGACCTTCAGATACTTATTTTGAATAATTTGATGTGATTTCGATTGCATCAATACCACATATATTCTCTCTGCGTTAGATTTGAAACCCCGGACTAAGATGTACTAATGAAAAATCGATGGCAGACATTTAGGAAAACTCGTGAATATGCATAGTAAACTTATAGGACAAACTGGTAGAAGTGGAGAAGAAACTTCATTCGTGTACCTCCAATGATTCTGGTAGAATACATTAGAAGTCCACGTTTCGAAAGCCTTTTTTAACACTTTCCAACTGGAGGGGGTAAACGAAAAAGGTCTGTCATCCGCATTTGTGAAAAGCTGTAAGCGTGCATATTAAACTGATTGGGCAAACCGACAAAACAAAAGAAGATACGTTATTTTTGTACCTCGATTTTGGTTCTAAGCGAAATTGTTCTTGTAACCTCCGGACTGGAACGTGTTGATGAGAAATCTATTACCGACGTTTGTGAAAATGGAGGATGCGCCTACTAAACTGTTTGGACAAGCGACTAAAAAGGAAAAAGATGCCTTATCTTTGTATCTCAATTTTTCCAATAATCCTAAAGGGAAATACTCAAATTCTACGTTCCGAATCACCTTCTGGTAACCTCCCGACTGGAACGTATTAGCGCGGAAAATACGTGGCCAACATTTGTGAAAAATGGTGAATGCGCTTACTGAACTGATTGGGAAAACGGATAAAAATAAAAATGCGTATTTAAAACCTACGTTTTGGAGGACTGTCTCATGACTTCAGGATCCAAGCGTGTAAGCTAAAACTCTTTGACAGACATCTGTGATAAACCGGTAAAATTGAAGGTGCTTAATTTTGTATCTCGATTTTCGAATATTTCTGGAAGATAATACTGAAGTATTAGTCCAAAATCTGTTGTCTAAATTTGTGAAATATGCATAATAAGCTGATTTCCTAATTCCTATTTCGCCTTTTTTTCTCATTTCAACTGCAAACGAAGTCAGCTCTGAGAGATCGCCTAAGTCAAGCTTTTGACAATGTTTATCTTTTTCATTAGGACATACTACAGAAAATATTGAATGTCAATTGAAGCCACTACACTATCAATGGGACAACTGATTAATCAAAATAAAAGTTTGTTCAATAAGAACACTAGATTGGAAAAAAGTATAAAACCATCAGCTCCATAGTACCAGTCTGTTGAATTTTAACCGGACAACATGACGGTTGCTGAATGAATGACAAATCAATATAAAAATCAACGAATTGAATTTTGAGAAAGAAGGAATATGGACACGTAATGGCACATGAAACAATTGAATTTGTTTCCAAAATCTCATTTGAAATTTCTTTAAGGAAAAGAAACTCCAACTTTCAGTATACACACTGCTGTTCCTGATTTCTGATATTCACATATATTTTGGCTCTAAGCCTCACATTTCTACCAACCTAATCACATATAGGCTGTATTGATTTGAAGCGATATTAATCGCATATCGTTAATACCAGAACGACATGTCGTTGTTCTTTAGTTAATCCCATACATCCAAACCATTGTTCATGGATGCCTGCTGGGTGAGAGATACCACTAATTTAATTTATCTGACACAGAAAATTGCTTCGAATTAATGAGATCAATGCGGACGTGTATCTATGTGGTGTATCATAAAACCAAATAGGCCTGTGTTGAGTTTTACTATGCATAGCAGAAGATCCAGAGATTATAGAACTATCCCGGCTTTACTCTGCAATGTATGTGGAGCATGATTGAATTGTATTGGTTCCATTCATTATTTAATGAAATTAATTGGATGCGAAATTCATTACATGCAGAGTTAATATTGATAAGCACGTATACAGCACGTTACAGCTGAAATTGCGCAACGAGAAAGATGCGCTATTCTTGGTTTTGCTTCTACTTGAAGAATTCCATGTAGGACTATGCTTCTAGTATATGAAAAAATTAATCAAAAAGAGTTTATTTGGAAAATGCTACTGTTATGGTGACGTCATTACTATTATCTGTAATTACAAACGTCAAACCGCTGGTCTTATGATGAAGTAATGCCCCATGGTTGTAAGTAATGACTATGCAGGTATATTCTGATGTAAAAATCCGCATCTTAGGCCCGTATCGTCAGCCGTCCCAACAATTGTAGGGCGCGTTTATGGCCTCCTTGATTGTCATACTCCTTTCTCCCCTTCAAAAATTTCTAGATTACACTTGTCCCGTGTCAGCGTCAGCGCTCTCCTATTGTGAAGATTTGTTTTCCTTTTAAATTGTAGGAAATTTCAGGCTGATAAAACATGATATAACGCAAAAGCAAGCACAATTGGATGCAGATAGATGTTTGTGACATAACCTCAAAATAGAGCACTGACATGGAAAAATAGAAAACTATGACAATCAAGGAGGCCATAAAGGCGCCCTACAATAGTAGCGACGACTGACGATACGGGCCTTAGTCTCGTCCTGTTTATGCTTTATTGATAGAAATTGCTGTTATAAAAAGATGTACTGACCTTTTTCCTTGCCATGCCACTGAAAAAAAAGTGTTGTAATCGGAAAGATTTCGAAAATGAGATATTATGTATTTTGGATGTCATGTAGAACACGAAAAAACATTGTCACTGATTTCTGTTGGTCTGTCTACTATGCCAAGGACGAAAAAGCTTTGCAGTTTTCAAAAGATGATCCAGTGGTGGCGGAGGTACAGGCAAAGGAACAAAACAAACAAAAGACGCCCAAACTTTTTTGACGTTTAAGATGCTGTTGGTCATTTCCAGAAAACTTATTGTAAGGGTTAAAAATAGGAGGTTGGGGGTATGTCTCAATTTCTTGACAGTCGCGTATCATTAGTATTTGCTAGTTTATGGCTTACGGGCTTGGCCCAGCAACAATACTGTTGGTACGCAGTGTGGTTCTGAGCGTTCTTTGTATCGTGATAGATATCTTTTCTGATAATTTACAGCTTTTGGGAGACTAATAACTCACAAGAAAATGTCATAGATTTAGATAGCTGGGTGCATTCTGTGAATTGTCAAGTGACACAAAGACCTTGTTGAAGTTTTTTTTACAATGACAAAACACGTAACACTACACAGTCGAGCAAGTTCGCAAACATTCCAGGCCGTGCCTCGCACTGCGATCAAAATTAAATTGTAGATTCAGACCACCCAAAATTATTTCAGTATACAAAACCGATCAAAATTATTTTTCGGAGTTACAAAATAATTCGAGTTGTCAAAGCAATAATACTTAAGCTATTTCAAATGATTTACTTCTTTTCTTTGCTCTATTTCTTATTTCCTTTCTCTCCTTCTTTCTCTTTTCCCCTTAAACATGTTTGGTATCTGGGTAGCCAGACCTGACAGACTAACAGACCGATGAGACCTTTAACTAAGAGCAAAGGTCCACCGGACCGCTCTGACGAATAATGACGAATAGTAGTAAAACACGTAACATGACATGAGCTCATGACATTTCAAGTGACACTGAAAAGAAACCAAGCGATATGCAACAAAGAGTGCCCTTGGTTTAAGAGTAACTTTCTTAAATTTTGATATACAGGATGGCGCATCGAAAACGAAACAGACGCATTTACTGGCAAGTCAGTTTTTTTTTTGAAAAACGCTCAGACCCATCGATTTTCTTTTCGATGGGGACACAAGTTTGGCAAATAATCACGATAACACGTGCAGCCCCCCAAATATTGCAAAATGTGCGGCAACGTTTTGAGCAAAATCTTTATTATTGCATGGAGTGTCATGGTGGCCATTTTCAACATTTACTTGCCTAACGGGTCAGTTCATTCTGCATTTTTAAACTACTTTGCTGCCAAATGTATTGATCTCCACTAATGATGATGTATTAGTTTTATTTAAGCTTTAAAGCAATACATCTTCAAAACTACTGAACTGAAGTACATTAATTTTGTATCATTATAAAGGGAATTGAAAGACCTTTAAAATAAGGTATCACTCGACCCCCCTTTCTATTTAAGATTTTGGGGGTAGTGTCACGCTAACGTGATTTTTTGCCAAACTTGTGTCCCCCTCGAAAACAAAATCGACGGGTCTGAGCGTTTTTAAAAAAAACTGAGCTGCCAGTAAATGCGTCTGTTTAGTTTTCGATGCGCCACCCTGTATTTCCAATTATAATACATATTTTTTGAACTAAGATCCATCTCTTGATTGTAAGAGCTATGCTTCTCTGAAACCTCGAAACTACCTTATTACTCAAGTACCTCTGATCTTGAATCACTATCATAATTCCATAGAAACTCGTGCCTTAACTATAACCCAGCCATCGTAACTTTATTGCAATACATGGACCGGCTATATTTATATACCTCGACATTATCTAAATACATACTTTTCTAGGTATCTGGTATTTACTGAGATGTCAGTGAGAGATACCAAACACAACCTCAATACCTATTTTTATTTTGACTTCGAGAACAATCTAAACATAAACTAAACATGATCAAAAGGACACACAACCATGACAGATGTTTCGTGCTTCTTGACTACTCATCAGCATGGTCTGTCTCTAGACGAATGAACGAAAGCATCGCAACTATTCTATATACCAGAGGTACGGCCTATATTGAGAACAATATTAATTATTTCATTCTAAGTGATCTAAACAGTCCAGAATTAATATCTGACCTATATAACTGTAGCGAGATATAACTCATACTGGCTCAATTCAGAACTTCACTGCACTACGTCCGATCCCAATTACTCATTCTCTAAAGACAACTTGGGCGACCGAAACTTCCCGGATCCTCCCTTCAGCCCACATCTATAAATTTCAGGGACACGGTTTTGGGGGTTGACAGTCGTGCGTGTTTTGTGACGTGCTGGGAATTGGTTCACAGCTTTGAATGATGTTTAGGATTTCTGTGCCTGTGCGCTTGACCCAAATCGAAATATAACCACAGTTTATTAAGAGTCTAGTGCCAGCAAGTTATTGTTGTGGCATATTGACATCACATATCCATAAAAACGTTTCTATCCATGACATACTCCATTCTTAATGAATTGTTTTTGAGACAGGCTTTTGTCTATGCGGTAGAAATTAAATTACTTTTTTCACGTAAAAGTCTTTACTATGTCATAATTTTCCGATCTTTAAAAACCACCATTGCCAGCATAAGGAATTTTTGTCCTTGATCAGTGACAGTCAGTATGGTTTCCGTCACCAACGATCTACGGCAGGCCTCCTAGCTTACGCATGTATGAAGTCATATGGCGAGGCTCATGTCATTGCTCTTACATATCAAAGACCTCCTTTCCCGTTCGATCAATCCAATCAACAGGTTTGTCATCTACATGCATGAATTTAGAGTGACAAGCCGATCTCTGGCGGTGAGCTGGAAAAAAGTCTAACAGCGACTTCTTCTCTGGCGAGAGACCTGGAGGTTATCACTGCTTGGGGGCACAACAACCTGATACAGCTTCAATAAGCGCTCTAGTGCTCATATGGTTTCGATGGATGGCCGAGTTTGTTTTTAGAGCTAAGTACTACGAGCCCCTTCCCACTTCAGTTGGCCCAACTATTGAAATCTTAGTTTTTTCTTATCAAACACAAATAATAAAAATGTAGCAGGATGTTATAGGTTTAAAATATTAACAATGAATGTTTTGATAATATATAGTAGAAAACACCAACTTTATCACACCCTAATCAAATTTGCAGCATAAAAATAACACATGTTGCAATTACAACATATCAACCTATTTCCATTTCAATGCAAAATAAGTCTATAACGCATAGGTGGCTGTGAAAAATAAAAGCCATGACAATTGTTTTTATTAATCACAGCTGTCAGAATACGTTTAAAATAGTTTTGGGTAGTTAAGGTTTTCAAAATGGGTAGAGGAAAGGTTATTTGTGAGAAAATTCGGTTACTGATAATTAAATTTTTTAATTCTGGGAAATCCAACTCAGAAATTGCAACTTTGTTAGACTTATCGCGGTACAGTGTGAGAAATATTGTAAGAAAATATAACGTAACTGGTTCAGTTAATATTAAGCCACGATATGTGAAAAAAAGTAATATCACAAATGCCGACCGAAAAGCATTAAGAAGAATAATCGTGAAAAACAGGCGTGCCAAGTATTTACAATTAAGTGCTCTGTGGAGTGACGCTTTTGGAAGGAGAATTTCGAGGTCCACAACTCATAGAGAGCGCCACAAACTGGAATTTAGCACTTGCAAGGTAAGTTTTCTTATAAAAAAAGTGAAGTAAAAACCCTAAAGTTGCACAACTTGTTTATAGGAAAAAGAAAAGCCACTATTAACTCCACTGCAAAAGAAAAATCGGTTTAGATGGGCTAAAGAACATAGACAATGGACACCTCAATAATGGTGTGCAATACAGTGGAGTGATGAGGCCCGATTCGAAGTTTGTGTTGGTGACAGTCGCAGTAGAGTTATTCGCAAAAAAATGAAGCATTCCATGTTGACTGTCCGAAGAGAAAAGTAAAATTTCCAGCATCCATTATGGTCTGGGGCAATATGTCATCAAAAGGAGTAGGAAAACTTCATTTTATTGATGGAAATGTCGATACAAACAAATATTTGGCAATTTTAGAAGAATCGCTTTTACCAGTGATGGAAGAATGTTTGACATCCGGCCAAGATTTTGTGTTTAAGCAAGATGGTGCAGCGTGCCATATCTCAAAAAAGGCTATGAAATGGATGGAAAAAAATAATGTACCACTTTTGAAGTGGGTTTCTAGCAGTCCAGATCTTTCACCTATTGAAACTTTGTGGCACGAGATGAAAAAGGTTCTACGACAACATCCTGCTCGTACAATCACCGAACTGAGACAAAATCTTCAAATTGTTTTAGAAGTAAATGGTTTCGTCATGTTTAGTTTATAAAGGCATATTTTGGTACAAATCTTGAAGTGGGCCAACTGAAGTGGGAAGGGGCTCGTATCTGCCACATAGCCTCAGACTATACAAGATCCAGATAAGATCTATCCGACAGCACTAATCATATCTTTAGGGTGCTGCTGCCCCGTCTACATTATCCATTCTCAATGCAGAGCAAGGTGGTCCAACTGATCGATAACTCTTCTCTAGCGGACAGTCTCGGCACCCTTTTGCTCCGACTGCTGCCTTATACCGCTATGTTAACGGGGCTTGCTTCTCAGACATCTTCTCCACCTCCTGAATCATGTCGAACATGTACATCCAGAACTAGCCGGTGCGACTGCTCCTTGGTCGCTAGGGATGCCAAGATTGTGGAACAATCTGTCTGAGGTGCATTTCTCAGTTCTACTACCCTTAAGCAGTTCAAAAATCGGATAAACAAAGTAACCTTAAGCTCCTTGTAGCAGCCGCAGTGCTCCTATATTTAGGTTTCTGTCTTCGTGGCAGCTTTGGTGCAAGAATTATTCTGCTCGTGGTAGATTTTCTAACCTAAAAATGTACGTGAATGTTTGAAGGATGGACATATACAGGGTGTTTCAGTTTATTGTTGCATAACTTCAAGATTCGATAGAACTTTTAAAATTAATGCATGAAGTCTATATAAACATGGGTCGAAAAATGCGTGCCTTCCGAAATACAGGGTGTTTAAATTTACTTTTTAAAATAGTTTTTTTTTTAAATATTTCGAACAATATTTGATGTATAACAGTGAAACTTGGTATACAAGGGTTTTTTGGTCCGACAAAACGAACCATAGTTTTACTGTAGCCGCTAGAGGGCGCTCTCTAAAATGAAAATTTTTTCTTAGTGCAATTTTTTGCTTTTTGAATAAAAAAACTGATTCTTCGCACTTTTCTGCATAAAAAAGCTCCCCTGTGAGTTTTCGTTATAGTTAGCCGTTTTTGAGATATTTCGATTTTTAAGGTTCGATGCATTTTTAATTATTTATGGGAAAATAATATTTTTTTTACATTTTCGATTTGGGCATTACAAGTAATTAAGATGATCGTTTAGATTGTGTTTTTGAACACAGCAATAATTCCTAACTCTAAATAAACACAAAAAAACAGAATATTAATTTGTTTAATTTTCCAATATTATTTTTAACAAATTAAATTAATTATTTACAACTAAAATGCTATTGGATAGTTAGGACAAACATATAAAATCTAAAGTAGTTGCTTGAAATGTAAACCCAATTCACATCTACGAATGATCGAACGTGGTATAGCATTATTCAAATAAGGCCTTATGTCATCACATTCCTGATTCTGTCTATTAGCATATCTCTTGTGGTTACGGGAGTCTGCTACACTTTTTCTTTTAGAAATCCCCACACAAAGAAATCTAATGGATTTAGGCGACTGGCCCTCCACGGCCGATCCATCTTTCTGGATAATTTTCGTCCAGCCAGTTTCTAACTATTCTCGAATAATGAGCTGGACAACCATCAAGCTGGAACCAGGCCAATCTTCTTAAATCTAACATAACATCATCCCACATATTTGCATGTTCAGCCTTTAAAAATTCCAAGAAGGTCGCAGCATTTAACCTTGCAGGCAAGAGGTAGGGTTCAAATAGTCGATTACGGTAGATACTAATCCACACGTTCACACTAAATTCATGCTGAAAATTTCTTTCCCTAACTGCATGCGGATTTTCATGCGACCAAATATGTTGATTATGAAAATTTACCACTCCACGTCTAGTGAAGCATGACTCATCAGTCCATAAAACGTTACTTAAAAACTCCTTATTATTATCGGTACTATCAAGAATCCACTGATAAAATGTGATTCTTCGTTCTCCGTCTCCTGGCTGTAGTCCTTGCACAGGTTGCAAATGGTAAGGACGTCTATGGTCATTTCGAAGAACACGGTGAACATGGCTTGCTGAAATTCCCAAGGCACCAGAAACTCTCCTAACACTTGTGGTCGGATCTCTATCAAACTCACGCAGAATCATACGGGTAAATCTGCACTGACGAACATTTATGTTTTGATCCCTTTGGAGATTTCCAAAACCATTTTCAATTATTTGGCGAAGCACTCTTACAGATACTGAGCGAGTTGGATGTCGTCTGTTTGGAAATCTTCTGTGGCTGCTTCTGCTGCGTTTCCATTTACAAAGCCATACACAAAATTAATATCCGCTAACTCTTGATTGGAGAATAAAAATGGTATTTTTATAAAACTTACAAAAAAAAAACAGGTAAAAGAAACTAAATTTCGTGCATTCACAATTGCAAAAAAACGTTTCAGGTTTCAACAGACAACAAAACTAACTGTCAACTAATTGACGTTTAACCTTATTCTGCTTTCAATTTCAAAAATATTTAGAGGAACAGCCTACTTCTAAAAATTATCGAGATACTGACTTTTTAACGTTATTTTATCATAAATAATTAAAAATGCATCGAATCTTAAAAATCGAAATATCTCAAAAACGGCTAACTATAACGAAAACTTACATGAGAGCTTTTTTATGTTGAAAAGTGCGAAGAATCATTTTTTTTATCCAAAAAGCAAAAAATTGCACTAAGAAAATTTTGTTGGTCATTTTAATACACTACAGGTACAGTAGAGAGCGCCCTCTAGCGGCTACAGTAAAACTATGCCCATGGTTCGTTTTGTCTTACCAAAAAACCCTCGTATACCAATTTTCACTGTTATACATCAAATATTGTTCGAAATATTTAAAAAAAACTATTTTAGAAAGTAAATCTAAACACCCTGTATTTCGGAAGCCACGCATTTTTCGACCCATGTTTATATAGACTTTATGCATTAATTTTAAAAGTTCTATCGAATCTTAAAGTTATGCAACAATAAACTGAAGCACCCTGTATATCGCAGAACTACAACTTGTCTGGTTTCTGGGCCACCAAACGTGACAGACTCACGACATTCACTGACATTACAGCTTCTCCGGACCGCCTTGAGAAGCAACGACAAGTAGTAGACATCGCAGAAATTGATATGAAGTTGGCGAAACAAATTCAGTACGTATTGGAATCCTCACCCGATCCGTAATACTAGGTCTGTAAATTAAGTGACGAGACTAGCAACACTGGAGGCGCCGGGCTTGGGGGGAGACAGGGGAACATGTGATCAGTTGTCAGCACAAGTTTGAACTCGCTCGAGTCATTTAGTTTTTTCTGTGTTCTAAAAATGAATGACATCAGTTTCGAGTAACGGCGTGTTGTCAGGTTTTGCTTCAGACTTGTGCTCAGTGCAGCGGTAAATCTTGCTTCAGCAGGCTTACGGAAATAGTGTTTTGTCAAGAGTTCAGGTTTTTCGGTGGCTTGAGGCATTTTCAGAAGGAAGAGAGTCGATTGAAGATGAACCATGAAGCGGAAGGCCTTCTTATCTAAGAACCAATGAAAATATCGACTGAATCCGGGATCTTGAGCGTTCAGATCGTCGGTTTACAGTCAGAATGATCGGAAAAGAGTTAGATTTGACTCACACCACGTTTATATTATATATATATATATATATATATATATATATTTATGGTAGTCTTTATTGAAATGGGTCAAAACAAGTCAAAAAGTTCATATGACCCATGGATCAAAAGTCAATAGATTTTTGTCTAAATGGCTTTATAGTTTACAACTTCAAGTGCTTTATATCGACCACAATCACCACAATGTTACTAATTTTTATAATCTAATCGAAAACGTTTTTAAATTGGGTAATTAACAAATAAATGGCATTAAGTTTTTCTAAGTTGAGCCAAAATTTGCAGTCAGTAAGTAAGTTTGACTAAATTGAATATTCAAAACACACATGACAACAGCGCGTCGGTCATCATCACACTTATCGAACCGGCAATCGATCGCAAACGGTAACAGTAGTTAGTATGTTGTTTTGTTTTTGTTCAAGTACGTCGTCGTCTTGATTTACAATGTTCTCGAATCAAGAGTTCTCCGACATGTTGTTAGTTTATGGTGAAGCTCATCAAAATTCAAATCTTGCAGCTCGGGTACACCCAGACTGAAGGACATTTGTGCAAGTGTACCAAAGACTTCGAGATACAGGAAGTGTTCAACCCACTCATATTCGCACTTGTACTTGTACTGTAGAGTAGGAGGAACAAATTTCAAATATCGTGGAAATCAATGCAGATATCAGCACTCGGGAATTAGGCCGCCGCGTAGGACTATCGCTTACCATAGTCCATAGAATCCTACGGGAAAATTGGCTTCTTTGAATACAAAAAAGTGCAGTGTGGGTTTTAAAAAGAAAAACAATGTATATATTAAAATTGTGCTCCCTATTTATAAGTGGATTTTTTTAATACGTTCAATAAACTTTCACACACCAAGAGAAGCGCTGAGACAGTTAGTGGTAAGTGCGTTTTTTGTGTGTTTGCATTTTACGAGTACATTAGCAAATAATGAAATAATACCTAAGAGTCAAAAATAACAAACTCCATCTTTATTTACACTGCGTTCCGTCGTAATTTGCGTCTGGCATTGCGGGGTTGTCACATTTTATTTTACTTTAACGTCGCTTTTCTCTAAAAAAATGCCGTTTTCACCCCCATGTTATGTGAAACTTTTTGCTTCTCCTAACCCCTTCTATCACCTATTTAAATACTGACTATCATAACGTTTACACCCTGTATATTTGAATAAGCAAATCAAAATAAATCAGGCTCATCACTTGCAGCCTCGTACAATGGAATATTTCGGGTTGTGGAAACGGGACATTTACCATCATGACAGGCTGGAATTCTCTAACTGAAAAAGTTATAATAACCTGTACACGTACTTTTCACTGATATCAAGTACATCAACAGCCATATTCTCAATTTTTTTAATCTAACGTTGTTGTTTGACACATTCGTCAGGGATTATCCTTTAACGAACCAAAGAAATTGAAAGAACCTTTTGCGTCTTAACAAGTGGCTAGTTCTCGGACTAGCGACAAATATAAGTTTTTGAATCAACTAACCCAATTTACGGCTGAATAACTTCCTGATTCTCCGCAAGATAGTTGCTTGAAACTTCCCCCGTAGTTCCTCCTCATAAAAAGTTGCAAAGTGACACAGGTTGACGACAAATTTTCGCCCCGCCGTTTGTTTTGATTTGGGTTTAAGGGGACTGACGTGGTAGAATATTTTTTCCTGCGTCTTCCCTTTTTTAGTTAAACGGTTACGAAGGCGAGCAAAAGTTTAGAAGAGCTTACTCATTTTAAGTTTTGAAGTGATTAATGCGTAAGCGTAAAGAACCGGGAAGGGTGTCTTCCGAAAGCGCGTTGAAAACATTCTTAATATCTTGGAAACAGAAAAGTGGTCGTACCGTTCAGTTTTTAATATAGAAAGTGTGGCAGAAGAAAGAGGGAGACCAAGCAGATTGCGAAGCCCATTTACTTTCTTCTTTGACGAAATTAGTTGGAACAATATTTTTGTCTATTAAATGGCGTGTAGTGAACACGGTGAGTTTCTATTGTGTAATCGGTTGATGCCGCAGTAATCTAAAAAAAGTTATTCGCAAACGCTTTGTTCTTAGCTTGAAAAATATGCCCCCTCCGACAGGGTTTGATATAACATGACATACAAATTGAGCTTCATACCCCATAGTTTCTGTCATTTGAACGTTTCTTGAATCATACGCATACGCAACCAAAATATTCTTTTTCTAAAAAAATTCAAAAGGAACATCCTGCATAGTGTTACATTAAACATCTTCCTTTGAAGAAGGCATGCTAAAATATAGGAGTATTCTATAAAAAAACGCATATTTGTGTTGAAACGTAGCTATGAATCACCCTATGCAGAACAAGGACCGTATATTTGAATCTAATGTTTGTAGTTTTTTTTATTTTTCCATTACACAGAGGAACTATCAACCGATTATACTCTAAAAACTAAAGGTCGTTCTATATTAATGTGCATATCGGCATATCAGCAATATAGGCATAACGATTTTTTAGAACTAAACATGCATGGGGTACCGTGGGGCTATAGGGGGATAAAGGGGAATGGGAGCACCACACGGACTTTAGCGAAGAAGCACGTGTGCATGCAGCATGCATGCATCCTGACCCCGCCTACGAGATCCGCCGGGTGGTACCTCCGCGTTCGACAGTCACAGACCGTCTACCACCCACAACATACGAATCGGCCGAGATAACTGCCTATATGCCGATATAGGCCAAGCGATACAAATTAGGAAGTTACTAAGGATCAGAATTATTTAGCTGAAAAAAAAAACAGCAGATAAATTTCTATTGTCTTTGATTTTTGTTTGCATATGATTCAAATTGCATTAACAACTTTTGATTGGAATTCTGGGGAAATATTCTCTCACGGTGATCATTTTTGGGATTATCAGCATTTTCCTAGAGTATTGAACTGAGTGCCTTCAAAAAAAATGAAATAAAGATGCGTCTCATACTGGAGACATGAAACTGAGGCTGAAGGAAAACCTAGTAGAAAACCCAGGTCTGTCTTTTATGAAATGCGTTTTAGCGTCTCCAGTTTCACGTTCCATGTGGTGTTACTGAATAAATGGAACATACAAATTATTGACACACTGTTTTATCATGTAACTTGAAAGAAGTTTATTAGCTGAGTTATTCATTTTTCGTTAAATCCAAATTTTATTAAGCTCTGTCGAACGGCTCTGCAAAACACAGTAGTTCAATTAAAACTAATGTCGTATCTACTTATATTACTTAAATTACATAAATTGATTAAAGTGAGACATTAGATATTATTTAAAAAATACTCCACCAACATTACCCGAAAAAATGTATTAGTGAAATTTTTTTAAAAACAATTTTAATAAGTATTACATCGATATCAAATACGTTGCGAATATCCTTCAAATGAAATGAAAAAATCAAACCGACTAAAATCACCTTCATATGGGTCCCTTCCTTGTACGGCCAAAATGTTGCAGGTGGCGTTGTGAATCTATAATTAGGTAAATATTGAGGGTGATATATGTATATAGTTTAAAAAGTCACACAATATACTCGACTTTCCCCTACAACTAAAGAATAAGTAGTAATATTTTCGTGATTTCTAGATGTTCCCAAGTGCTTCAACCTGATTGTAAGTTAAGTGATAATTATTTCCTTTTCCTTAGTACCATGTAGTAGAGACAATAATAGTTAATTTACTTGAAAACATAGGTTTTGCTGTGAGCTCGTATTGTATTTTTAACGTCGACAACCGACGTCAACAAAGCGATGAACCGCATTGACAAAATAACGACGGCAACGGTTCGCTGTGCTTTTTAGTTCTGTGGGTGTTACTGTGAATAGGAAGCATGGCAATAACTGCTACGACTTTTTGATAATTGGCGTTACAAACAACATGACCTTCAATGGTACAGCCACCTTAATCTCGAGTTGGAGGATTTTAATTTAGACTTTAAGGATTTCCACAGATGTTGAAGAAAAAATGAAGACAAAGAAGTTTTAGCAACCAGTATATATTATAGGATTTGACAGGATCACTCATGTAAGTGTTGTGTGCCGTTGGGTTATTACGTAATATAAAAAAAAACGATAAAATATTAACCTGTTGACTAAGTAGGCTGGGGTGCAAATAGTTCATTCCGCGCTTGCTACAAGTGTGCATGGAGTGAACGTCTTGTAGGAAAACCTACATAATGTCAAAAAACCCATATAATGTCAAAAAACGACATAATGTCAATTTTCAAGTATATCGAAATATCCCTGCCGATCTTTGACCTCGCACATGCCACCACAAACGCATTTACATCATAAGAGAGAAATGTATTATAACCTTGTCGAAATCCAGATTGCTTAGATGGAATAATTTTGTTGGAATGTAAGTAGGCGCAGAGCTGCTCGTAAACAACGCGTTCAAATACTTTAGAAAACATTGGCAGTAGACTAATCGGTCTGCTAACTTAGTCTCCTCCCAGCAGCTGATGCAATTCGCGAGACGTGTACATGCCAAATCATTGATCACCTGAACTTCCATTAGCCAAAAAAGGAAGACCTTTTTAAAGCCTAAAAAGCTGCGCCAGTGTAAGTTTATTGGTGTATTCCCCCGGCTATAAATTGAGTCACCCCTCTAACTTTTTTATATGACCCACCAGAAGGAAAAGTTGAATATAAAAGTTATGGGGCCTAATTCAAAGTTTTTCATATAATATCTTTTTTGTATACAGAGTCTCGGAAAAGTGCTATCAAATAAAGTAGTATTTCTTAAATCGAACACTCTGTATATTATCAAGTAAAACGATAGTCTCTTATATTTGATTCAGAATATTTATGATTTATCATACTTATTTTCATTTGCTTGGCCAAAAATAAAAAACTTGTGTCATTTACTCATGTCATCTGGTATAGGGCCATAATGACACACAAACTTCAAGTGAAGTGATGAAAATAAGTTTAACAAGCCATATATATATAGAAAGAAGACCATCATTTTCTCTGGAAATAGTGGAATAGGTTATTTATATAAAAAATACAACTTTATTCTATAACATTTTTCTGAGATACCCAGTATACAAAAAAATATTTCAATAAAAACTTACCATATTAAGCCCCATAACTTTTACATACATTACATTGCATTTTTATTTTGCAAAGTCATATAAAAAAGGTGGAGAGAATGCCAATTTGTAGCCGAACACCTGGTACAAGTGTATGAGGGTCCTTAAGGATAGACCGAGGATCTCCGGGAGTTGTATACGCTAACTCCTTCAGAACAGAGGAACAGGAGAGATCGATAATTTAATTCATTTCAACTTAAGCATGAATTTGGTTGAATGCGGCTGAGAATCGAGATTTTCACTGTGCCTCCAGTTGTGTTAGCTCGAAAAATTTCGTACAGTAGAGGAAAAATGGAAACCCAAGCGTTGCCTGTGGGGAATTATAGTACATCCACTGGGACAGAAAGATGCCTATTTCATATATGAGTTTAAATTCGACGAAACCTACTCCAGCGTTCGACTGATTCGGAGCCCCCTAATGTTTGGAATTGACAGTCTTTTTTAAACTAGTTGCCATTGCTGAAAAGACTAGACCTAGACACATTTAACACCAATCTATTTCTTAGGCAAAAGATTTACATCACATAATCTAAGGCGAATGCTACACGATCACTAGTGTGACCTGTCAGTATTTAACATTGAATCTCGATCTCCTACTGTAAGGCTACATTTTCTTTTTGAATTGTAGGACATTGTAGTCTGATGTAAATCAAAACCATGAACAACTTGATGCAAATAGGTATTTGTAACATAACCTCAAAATAGAGCGCTGATACGGAACAGTAGAAATCATAATTGTAGGAACGACTGACAATACGGCCCTTAGAGACAATAATAGTTAGTTAACTTGAAAACTTATGTTTTGCTGTCAGCTCGTATTGGATTTTTAACGCCAACGACCGATCTCAACAAAGCGAGGGATCGCATTGACAAAATAGCGACTCGCTACCGCGTCTACAGTATATTCAGATAAGAGATAGACCGGATGTAAACAAAAGATTCGGGTGATTTTCACGCTAACGCCGCCGTCTCGACGTAAAACAGGAGCCCTCATTGGTCAATTCGCAATTAAATGCCTATGCCGAGCGGCAGAGCAGTCGTATCAAGGCAGAGTCACATTCAGGTTCAGACGTGTTACGTATGTCGTATGCATCATTGCAATTTGATATTTCTTTGGACGTTTTCTTTTGTTATCTTATTAAGTTGTTGATTTTGTCGTTGTTATTGTTATACCTTGCTATTGATTGTTATTGTTATCAACTGCTTGCGCAAAATGCCCAGTAGTACAGATACTGCCGATGAAGTTGTAAACTCCTGTAGTCCACCTAGGAAACGCTCTAAAAAAAGACACCTGAGTGCAGAAACGAAAGAGGTCATTTTGAATATATATAAGATCGAGCGCGAGGAGAACGAGGCATCAACCATCAAAGAAATTGTTGTGAAGGTTTCTCACAAAGTTGGGGTGTGTCACGCATCACTGTTTAATGTGTTAAGACAATACAAAAAAAAAATCACACCTTTTCTGAGCCAATGACCAGTAAACATCGCAAAAGTATTGTTAAATCATTGGATGAAGCTGATAAGCATGCGATTAGGAGGAAAGTGCATGAATTCTTCTTTAGGAATGAAATACCTACTATAGATAAAGTACTGCAGGAGATAAATGGAGATACAACGTTGCCAAATTTCAAATGATCAACTTTCCATGCGTTACTGAAGCATTTAAATTTCAAATGGAAAAAACGGGGTCGTAATAGTTTACTACTGGATAGAGAAGAAATTGTGCTATGGAGGAGGGATTATTTAACAAAAATTGGGAAATATAGAAATCAAAACAGGAAGATTTATTACCTTGATGAAACGTGGGTAAACGCAGGACACACTACAAGTAAAGTATGGGTTGATGATTCTGTAACTTCATCCAGGAGGACCTTCCTAGATGGACTGTCCACCGGATTAAAAAATCCAGCAGGTAAATACGAGTAATAGACAACAATCGGATGTTTTTCAAACCTTGGGAACAAGGTTCTAAACATTAATTCCAGGGGGCAGATAAAACATATTACAAGTAACAAAACTTTTATAACTTTCGATAAAATGCGTGGATGTTTTATTGTCATTTTCATTTGTTAGAACTTTTTTAAGCCATGTTTTTATGTGTTTTCGATATTTCAATAATTTTTTAATATAATCTTAAAATATGTCGAATATTATAAACTTAAAAAAAGTTACTAAGTTTTATATTGTGTACCGTTCCTAATATTTCTAATCATTTTAATTCATACTTTAAGCTTTATAAAGTTATAATTTGTTAATATTAATATTTGCGCGTATTTCAGGTTCCTGATCATTCATTTTTGAAAGGTTTATAACTTTAAATTAAATTGTGAAGCGCTGAGTAATCATACGACGTTCAATATTCTTTCTTTCAATATGACTAAATAATCCCAATTATAGCAATCTGATACTCATGTCTCAATGTTTTTTCACTGATTGTGATGAAAACATTTGAAAAAGGTTCGCTTATTGAAATAAATCTACACCAGTTAGTACTTCGATTTCCAGGTAAAGGGAAAAGGCTCATTATCTGCCATATTGGCAGTGAGGATTGATTTGTTGTTGACGGTCTGTGGTGCTTTGAGTCTAAGAAAACTGGAGATTACCACGAGGAAATGAATGGCGAATCGTTTGAACAGTGGTTTTCAAAAATTTTACCGAACTTAGAGGAAAACGCAGTAATTGTGTTGGATAATGCGCCTTATCATTCTCGAAGAATGGAGAAGGTCCCAACAACGGCTTCAAGGAAAGTTGATGTTCAAAATTGGCTCCGCTCGAAAAATATCAACTTTGAAGAAGCAATGCTGAAAGTACAATTATTAAGAATTGTCAAGGATCACAAGGCGGAATATCAAAAATACGCCATTGACGAAATGGCAGCAAGTCAAAATAAAACTGTGCTCCGTTTACCTCCATACCATTGCGAGCTCAATCCCATTGAGCTCATATGGGCAGAGGTTAAAAATTATATAGCTAAGCACAATACAACTTTTAAATTTTGTGACCTCAAAGGACTTTTCAAAGAAGCACTAGAATTAATAACAGCGCAAAAATGGGAAAACTGTATTAAGCACGTGAAAGACAAAGTTGAAAAGAGAATGTGGGAACTGGACAATATTTTAGAGGAACAAGTCGAGCCATTCATTATTGACGTTGGTGCTTCAGGCAGTATCGATGATGAAAGCTCATCAAGCTCATCTTTCCAATAAAAGATGTCGTTCATCAAATTCGGTAAGTTATAAGTAATTATAAAGCTACTGTATTTTTTAATTAATTATTGACATTTTTGAACCCATTTTGGAAAAACCTATTCAAGAATCTACTTTCTGACAATGTTCAACCATGCACATTTTTTTACGTTTTGAACGTTTTAATTTGGTTACATATTTACCTAGAAATCAAAAAATATACTAATCAATATTCTAAAAGCAATTTTAAGAGATATACGATTATTTTTAATTTAGGCTACTTTAAACGCCATTTTGAGATTATATTCGACTGTATTTCACCAAACATCAGGCGGCATCCGAAGCTGGAAATCGAAGCGAAAATTTTGAAACCCTTATGTATATTTACATCATTATATATTTCTTACCCCACCCCCACATGATCCTATATCCATCACCAATCGTATACACATCGAATTGTGCTAATTTACTACAAAGTTACGCAAAGCAGCATCTACTATCTAAAATATGTACTGCGTGACTCTTAATACGTCCCTGCCGAATGTTACAGCGTTCGATGATCACGTGGTCTTGTTTATGTCCGGTCTATCTCTTATCTGAATATACTGTATGTCCTTGAGTTCGAGTGATGTACGCATGAGAAGAACAAATCTCTCATCACATGACAAAAACTACGACTTTCTAATAATTGGTTTTACAAGGAACATGACCTTTCATGGTCCACTGACCTTATTCATTTTTTATCGTATGAGAAAAACCTATTTGAAATCTGTTAACTGAAACAGAACTTTTTTAGGTACATTGTATTTCCCGTTAAAGGGTCCTGCAAATGAGATTCATCGACGCTTAGGCAACCAATTTCCCGATCGCACATCAAGAACGTAAGCTACGCATCGAGAAACTTTAACCGCCATGTACTAGCTTCGAAGAAGACTCTAGTTCTGTTTGGAACGCTTCTGGTTTCATTGATTCGAAGATAAATATACGCACAGATGACAGAAGCAGGCAGAGTCAACCGACAGCGCATGATGAGTCAGTAGCGCGAAACGCGATAGTCCAGTCAATTTCGTAATAAATTAGTTGCAAGTGTTGTAATGAATTATACTTTAAATGGTAAAAGTTGGGTTTTCGTTAAATACATTTCATGTTAAGCTGTCAACGTTCGATGATAAAAGATATTTTTCTCACATGTGTTGGAAGCATCTCCTACGGAGAAACTTATTTTGTCCCGCTAGGGCTCATTACGGCTTAGATTTTGACGCTCAAACTTTTATTTGTGTTTTGAGGACGTTTTGTAACTTCTCGTTCATAGAAAAAGGTTAGAACACTAAGAATTAAAGCAAAATATTGACATCCCGTAGAAATAAAAAATTTAAAAGATACCATTTTGTGGTAGGTTAGAAATCAACCTTGGATAATTTACTTCTAAATATGAACATGAATATCCGAAAGTCAGTAAAATGTTATGCGCCTGTTGAAATCCACTAAGACTACAACTTTACCTATACGTGTCCCTTCCCACTTCAGTTGGCCCAACTATTGAAATCATAGTATTTTTCTTATCAAACACAAATAATAAAAATGTAGCAGGGTATTATAGTTTTAAAATATTAACAATGAATATTTTGATAATATATAGTAGAAAACACCAACTTTATCACTCCCTAATCAAATTTGCAGCATAAAAATAACACATGTTGCAATTACAACCTACTTTCATTTCAATACAAAATAAGTCTATAACGCATAGGTGGTTGTGAAAAATAAAAGCCATGACAATTATTTTTATTAATCACAGCTGTCAGAATACGTTTAAAATAGTTTTGGGTAGTTAAGGTTTTCAAAATGGGTAGAGGAAAGGTTGTTTGTGAGAAAATTCGGTTACTGATAATTAAATTTTTTAATTCTGGGAAATCCAACTCAGAAATTGCAACTTTGTTAGACTTATCGCGGTACAGTGTGAGAAATATTGTTAGAAAATATAACGTAACTGGTTCAGTTAATATTATTTTATAAAAAAAGTAATATCACAAATGCCGACCAAAAAGCATTAAGAAGAATAATCGTGAAAAACAGGCGTGCCAATTATTTACAATTAAGTGCTCTGTGGAGTGACGCTTTTGGAAGGAGAATTTCGAGATCCACAACTCATAGAGAGGCCCACAAACTGGAATTTAGCACTTGCAAGGTAAGTTTTCTTATAAAAAAAAGTGAAGTAAAAACCCTAAAGTTGCACAACTTGTTTATAGGCCAAAGAAAAGCCACTATTAACTCCACTACAAAAGAAAAATCGGCTTAGATGGGCTAAAGAACATAGACAATGGACACCTCAACAATGGTGTGCAATACAATGGAGTGATGAGGCCCGATTCGAAGTTTGTGTTGGTGACAGTCGCAGTAGAGTTATTCGCAAAAAAATGAAGCATTCCATGTTGACTGTCTGAAGAGAAAAATGAAATTTCCAGCACCCATTATGGTCTGTGGCAGTATGTCATCAAAAGGAGTAGGAAAACTTCATTTTATTGATGGAAATGTGTATACAAACAAATATTTGGCAATTTTAGAAGAATCGCTTTTACCAGTGATGGAAAAATGTTTGACATCCGGCCAAGATTTTGTGTTTCAGCAAGATGGTGCAGCGTGCCATACCTCAAAAAAGGCTATAAAATGGGTGGAAGAAAATAATGTACCACTTTTGAAATGGGTTGCTAGCAGTCCAGATCTGTCACCTATTGAAACTTTGTGGCACGAGATGAAAAAGTTAACACGACAACATCCTGCTCGTACAATCACCGAACTGAGACAAAAACTTCAAGAAATATGGGATTGTTTTACACCAAATTTTTGCCAAAACTTGGATAACACTATGTCCTAAAGAATTTCAGCCGTAATAAAAAATAAAGGTGATGTTACCCAATGGTAATCTTTCAATTGTTGCTTTGTTAACTTCGCGCATTTATTCGCACGTTGTTTATTTGTTCAGATGTTCTATTAGTTATGGGTCTAAGTGATTTCAAATATGTATTTTTACGACTGGAGTGTATCTAAAATGTTTTTGAGAAAATAAATTGTTTTAGAAGTAAATAGTTTCGTCATGTTTAGTTTATAAAGGCATATTCTTGAAGTGGGCCAACTGAAATGGGAAGGTGCTCGTATACGATGAATTAAATTGCAGTAGTCTTGGGGAGTAGCAATTAATTTGTGAGTGCTTGTCTTGCCACTTATTCTGGTCGCACTTTCTGCCAGCACTTTATAAGAAAAATACTAGACTAAATGTGGACAGTTTTTGGGGTAATTGTGCATTACATTCTTTGGCGGAGAAGTATGCCATTATTGGCCGATCACTTTTATATACCGAGACGCATAGCGCTGAAGGATATAATATGTGAGGTATGTATAGAATTCGTTCACTACTAACACATTACGAACTGTCACGTTCGTCGACACATCAATCGTTTTCCATTTATTTTCAAATACTTTTATTTATGAAGTAGCATCAGGTCTTCAAGCTGTTAAAATGACGTGATAAATAAAAACAATTAATACAATCAATACCGATAGTTTCCGTGGTGTAGTAAAAAATATTCTTCTTAATCTATATACATAAATGATATCGCACAATGTTTGAGCCATTGCCAATTTCATTTTAACGCAGATTGATTAAAAGATACATGATACCGATAAGCTCAACGATTATTGTTAAGCCGCGTACAGACCGAGATTCCAGCGCAAGCCAAGGCACATGTGGTTACAGATCTGGAGGTGCTCGAATCGGTGTGTACGACGCAAGCCAACGGGTTCTAAAGTCGGCGTTAGCGTTCGATCCTCGAACGGTACATCAAAGGGAGGTTGATTTGGTCTAGACAGGATTTGTTGCGCTCCTAGTAGTACAAGACGAGCGCACTCCAATGCTTTCCAACAACAAAGACCAACGTCACATGTGCTTGCTTTAGTTTGCTTGGCGTTGGATTTTGGGTCTGTACGCGGCTTTAGAGAAATGGCTTAACACTGAAAAGTGATTTTCAATTATATTCACAAAAAAAAAGAATTCTATTCCCGCATGTGTTTCAAATAGAGAACGTCGATATTAATTATGTGAGCAATATTCGGGACCTGGGTGTTACACTATGTTAGATACGAAATGGAGCTTTAATAGCCATATACGAGTATTCTGATGAGACCATAAATAAAACGAATAAGTTGCTTGACTTTATTAGAAGACACTTTAGATACTTCAACAACTCTGCTATCCTGTTGTCATTATATTATGCGTTTTATACATAGTATCTATTTTTTGGAACACACACTACGAAGCCCATATAAGGCGAATTTAGTCTGTCCAACTTAAGTTCTTGCGAATTCTTGCTTATAAGGCATGATTATAGCTTGGTAATGGAACATCTCAAAATCTTACGTCTGGTTAAAGAAGGGTATTATCTGATCTATGTAATAATAATAATAATAATAATAATCAAATAAACTTATTGGGCAGTGTCACCGCTGCCAAATGTATGGTCATGCGCAGTCTTACTGCACATCACCTCCCAAATATTTAAAATGTGCTTCCGACCACATGACACATTTATGCCCCTCACAGGACAAGATGAGCGAAAGTGTGCGAACTGTGGAGGGGTGCATCCCGCTAACAGTCCCACTTGCAGATTCACCCCCAGGCGAAATCTGGAAGTCATAGCGCAAACACGCAGCAAGCCATACGCGGAAGCAGCCGTCTCAACATCTTCGGCTGCCCCCTCTGTTCAACCCACTTTGAACACGCAGAATGTGGACCTAGCAACTGCGCTTAGGTCCCTTCAACAAATAATAAGTCCCCTGATTAGCGCCACTCAGGCATTGCAGGCGATCTTTCTGAAGCCATTGAATGACTAAGTACAATAGACAACCGGCATTTATCATCTGTCAGGTATCTTGGAGTCATCATTGACAAGGGATTGACCTGGCAGAAACATACTGATATTTTGAAAACAAAATTCCAAATAACCTTTCGGCAGCTTTATCCTCTGTTGTGCAGAAATTCAAAATTAAGTTTGATCAACAAGATTCGGTAGTATAAAATGGTCAAAGACCGAAAATCACCTACGCATGCGAGGCTTGTTGTTTTCTTGCCAAGACGCACATGCAGAGACTGCAAGTCCTGCAAAACAGAACCCTAAGCACAATTACTAACGCTCCTTGGTACGTGTCGAATGAGACTATTCACAGAGATCTTGATATCCTATATTTAAGGGATTACGTAAAACAACAGGCGCAGTGGCGTTATAATCAAGCGGAATCGCACAGCAACCCCCTGTTGCGTGATTCAGTAGACTACACAGTCGAGCAAGTTCGCAAACATTCCAGGCCGCGCTTCGCACTGTGATCAAAATTAAATTGTAAATTCAGACCAGCCAAAATTATTTCAGTATACAAAACCGATCAAAATTATCTTTTGGAGTTACAAAATAATTCGAGTAGTCAAAGCAATAATGCTTAAGCTATTTCAAATGATTTACTTCTTTTCTTTGTTCTATTTCTTCCTTCCTTTCTTTCCTGCTTTCCCTTTTCCCCTTAAACATGTTTGGTATCTGGGCAGCCAGACCTGACAGACTAACAGACCGACGAGACTTTTAATTAAGAGCAAAGGTCCACCGGACCGCTCTGACGAATAATGACGAATAGTACTGTGGATGTTTATTTTGGCAATTTTATCTGTTTGATGTCCCTAATTTGCTAAGTAAATAAATATTTTTTTTAAGTAAATAACTATCAGTAGTATTGAAAAATGGATAAAGGATTTATCCCTGCCAAACAAGCCAAAGGAGCACTTATTCATTATAACGGGTGATTTTTTAAGAGGTATAGGATTTGATTTTAAAAAATTTGAAAAAACGATTAAATCTTTATTTGAGTCGATAGAACGGTCGATATAATTTAATGTTTAAAGATTATTTCATGTAAATTTTGGCCGCGGCTCCGCTTTAGATGGCCCATGCGTAAGGTCCAATTTTGGCACACTCTCTCCAACATATCGGCCGGTATCTCACGAATAAATGCTTCAATATTGCCTTCCAGTGCGTCAATCGTTGCTGGTTTATCCCTGTAGGCATCAGCCTTAACATGGGCCCACAAGAAATAGTCCAACGGCGTTAAATCACACGATCTAGGCGGCCAATTGACGGGCCCCAAACGTGAGATAAATTGTTAACCGAACTCGCCTCTCAATAGGGCCATTGTTTGGTGTGCGGTGTGGCATGTGGCACCGTCTTATTGAAACCACATGTCAGCCAAGTCCAGCTCTTCCATTTTGGGCAAAAAAAAGTTTGTTATCATCGCACGGCAGCGCTCGCCATTCACAGTTACGTTCCGGCCTTTGTCGTCTTTGGCCATCGGCCCATAATCCACACCAAACAGTGATTTTTTCGGGATGCATTGGTAGCTCTTGCAATGCTTCTGGCTAGTCTTCACTCCAGATGTGGCAATTTTGCTTGTTAACGTACCCATTCAACCAGAAATGAGCTTCGTCGCTGAACACAATTTTTCGATAAAAATGTGGATCTTCCTCCAACTTTGCCAGCGCCCATTCACCAAATGGGAAACGTTGTGGGAGGTCGTGTGGCTTCAATTCTTGCACCAGCTGTATCTTATAAGGTTTTACACCCAAATCCTGTCGCAAAATTTTCCACGTAGTGGAGTAACAGAGGCCCAATTGCTGCGAACGGCGGCGAATCGACATTTCACGGTCATCACTAACACTGGCGGATACAGCCGCAATATTTTCTTCAGTCCTCACTCTACGTCTGCGTGTTGGTGGTTTAATGTCCAATAATGTAAACTGGGTCCGAAATTTAGTCACAAGCGTCCGAATAGCTCCCTCAGTAGACCGACCAAATTTCCCATAAATTGGAAGCAGTGCTCGATGCACTCTCTTGACCGAGCATGAATTTTGATAGTAAAATTCAATAATTTGCAAGCGTTGTTCGTTCGTAAGTCGATTCATGGTTAAATTATAGACCAAACTGAACAAGTTTGACAATGACACAAGACACGATTCACGCGTCATCTGTCAAAAACAGTGTTGCCAAAAAGATACTAACAAAAAATCACCCATTATACAGGGTGACTTCGAAGTTGAGTCATTTATTTTAACAGTGAGTAGATGTGATCAAAATAAATGTTTTTTTCCTTTACCATTTTTCTGGTAAAATTAAAGTAACAAAGTTATAGCCCTTTGGAGGTTTGAGTACCGCCCTGTCTCAATAATAATATTATGTGCTCGTGTTTGGCGACAACGGATATAATCCGCTTTACCGGTTCATCGCATCGGAAACAAAAAAGTGAAAGAATTTGGAACGATGTTTTTACAATTATTTCATTCAGTTGTATACAGTCAGTGTCAGTCGGTAGTGAATAGTGGTGTAACTGTTGCGTGGCTCAAACGAAATAAAAAATGGCACATGTTTATGCGGACTGGTTTCCCAATCGAGTGCAACCAACCCCTCGTGCCTTTGTTAATGTAGTACAACGGGTTCCTGAATCAGGTGACTTAAGACCTCACATATGGACGGCATGCCGGTGCTCCAATACCTCACGATCAAATACAGGTCCGCACTGAAATACTTGTCGGGAGGATACTTTATAAAACAAGGTAAACATTTTTTTTTATTTTTACACACATATTTTGGTTTATCTTCCTTCTACAATGAATATCTGAAAATTAATGACTCAACTTCAAAGTCACCCTGTATGTCTATGGTTTTTCATTATCTTTATTAACCTATAGGCATAAATGTAACTCCTCTTTCCAGAAAATCAGTAAATAATTTCTCAGGGTAGATGAGACAAAAGCTTTTACAGTTGACCTCGTTTCAAAATGAATTACTTCAAGTAACGAACTCGATTAACAGGACAATGCAATGACTGTACCGTACGTGCAGATATTTCTTTATTATCCTTATCAGCTGGTGGCTCGCTCCTGTAATAAGTGTGTAAAATCTAATTAACTCATAAAATTGGGTCACAGAGAGCGATCCAGGCTCCGACGACATTGTGAGCATACAGAGAACAGAAAATGGAAAATGAGTGAGCGAAATGTGTGAGAAATCGAGGGTGAAAACTCGATAAACGTTTTATTTCTCTGTGTCGATTTTAAAATCACAATTACTTTTCCGATGTGCCTCGTGTAAAAGCTGTCGTTTGGGGTGGATAATGGATCCTCGATCTATTACAGGATTTTTCAGTATTGCTCTGCATTTGACAATTTTAATAAATATAACTTGAGAACTACCGCTCGGATTCTAATGAATTTTTCAAACACAGTTACTACTATGTCAAAAATGAGAAAGCTTTATAGTTTTTAAAAATCAGTCTAGAGGTGGCGAAGCTAAAGGCAAAAACACGAAAAAAAGTAAAATCGTCTAAACTTTTTTTTGACATTTCAGGGGCTCCTGATAATTTTAGGAAAATTTTATGTAGGGGCTGAAACTTGGGGGTTGAGGATTGTAAGGGGTAGTTGTGAATGTAACGTCTTTAATATTAGTCAAAGACGTTGTAACATTAAGAAGCTTCTGATCCCGGTAACAACGGGAAATTAAATGATATAGGTCCACTGCCGACTAAACAATTGGTATCAAACTCCAACTGGTCTGCGGTGGTGTCGTCACTGACACACCGCTACAGGAGAAATATCCATATAATTTAGCAATATTTGGATATTATCATAGTACGTAGTATGTACCACTTTAGGGCTGTGCGATGATTTTGTAAATGATGCCTTAGGGTCAAGTGGTGCAAAACGAGACGATTTTTAAATCTTTTAATTTTTTGTCAACAAAAAACCGGACTTTAAGGCTTTGTTATATTGCCCTGTATATAGAAAGCCACGTTAAAAAAGTTCATAATATTCATAATGAAGGGCGTTTTTGTTAAAAACCGTGTCTCGTTTTTAACCACTATTTAGGCTAAAAATGAGACAGCGAGAGGTTAAAAACAAGACGCTGTATTTTCTGGCCTTTTAGTCATTTTACATCAGTGTGGCAAAATATGAGACCCTGGGGAATAAAAACGAGACACACTGTAAGGGTTTTAAAACGTTTAGTAAGTCAAATAACATAGCTCGGTTTTAAATTGTGACAACGTGCTTAAAGAAAACTCACATAATTAAATACAAAACTATGTTTATTAAACTAAAAAGAAAATGAATCCAAAAACAAGTTAAATAAACCATACCTAATTCAAAAAAGGGGTAAAACAAGATTTTCAATAGGATTTTAAGAGCTAAAGTAGAAAACTTATTATTCTAACGTATTTTGTACTACATATTATTGAACGACGTATTTTTCAAAATCGATAGGAAACAAATATTGCTGAGAGATACGACAGGTCTTACTTTCTATTTCTGGCTGGGGAAGATTAATTTCTATGTCACTTTTGTCGATGAAGTACTTTTCCTCAATGGCCGGAAAAATAAATTTAAATCCTTTGCGCCTCAGATATTTTACTTCTACATCGCTCTCAAAAACTTTAAGGATTTGTGCCACGTAGTAAACTTGCGTTTTTTGCGCTTACAAAAATTTTTAATCCAATCTTTCCCGGGCTTTCCTTCCTTAAACTGGGTAGTAAGATGGTTTTCTTGTACATAGGTTTGAACTATTAGGGGGAATCCGGGAGACTTGCCCAGGTGGGAGACTTGCCCCTCCGTGATGTATTTACTTTAAAATTGCGCACCATAATCTGAAACGAGAGAAAACGGGACGCCCTCTAGTGCTTCTAGGCGTCTACGAAATCCTAGTTGACTTTTCTGTTTGTTTTGTATCTGACCCGAGGCATGTGGCTTTTTGCGTTTAAACCAAAAATTAATACTTTTACAAATTTCGTGATTTTGTGGGCAAATTAAAAGGTAAGTTTTAGATTCTTGTGTGGGTATATTAATTAGACATTGTAGATTTATGCACCATAAATGTTAAACGTGCACTATTCATGATTTTTGAGAAAATTGAACCTAACCTGAAACAGAAAGGTGTGGGAGACTGGCCCATACCTCAGGAGGGAGACTTGCCCAGAAGGGCAACTCTCCCTTTCTGATGTAATTCTAAATTGGTATTTGTTGATGCATTTTTTTTATCACAGGTCTGTACAACGCCATTTAAGTACAAAAAAAAGACGGTTCCACTCGCAAAAAACTTCATAAGGATGTTCTTAAAAATGCACTAGATGAACTAGGAATTCTTCGAAAAACTTCTGTAAAATATGATATTGATCGGAGGACTACAAAAACAATGAAAATAAACTTGAAAAAGTAGAAACTAAAGGCCAGTATAATACTTCACAAATATTCACCATACAAGAAGAGAAGCTTCTGGTTGAATATTTTTTAAATTGCAGCAAAATGCACTATGGACCTACTCGAAAACAAGGAATGAAATTAGCTTTCGAGTTTGCAGTTTCGAATTCCAAAAAAATTCCAGAAAGTTCGTCAAAGAATAGTATGGCAGGGAAGGATTGGTTTCGCAGTTTGTTATCAAGAAATCCCGAAATTAGTTACTCCGGAGGCAACAAGCTTGTCACGATCTACAAGCTTCAGTCGGAAGAATGTACACGTTTTTTTTCAAAACTTAAGGATTGTACGAGAAAAATTTAAGTTTGAACCACAAAATATTTATAACTGTGCTGGAGTAGGATGTACAACAGTTCAGGATTGGCCTAAGGTATTGGCCAGTAAAAAAGCTAAGCAGGTTGGTCAAGTTACTTCATCAGAGAGGGGCTCTTTGGTGACAGTTTGTTTTGCAGTCAATGCAATTGGAAGCGTTATTCCACCCTTTTTTATACCCCCTCGTATCAAATATCGAGAAGACTTCGTTACTGATGGCCCAGAAGGTTCATACTTTTTTAAAATTATTTTTTTGTTTTATTTTTTGAGTTTTTCGAATACAAAAGTTATTACTTATATTTGTTTTTATTTAATAAGGGGGTGGGCAACTCTCCTTCTGACTATGGGCAAGTCTCCCGCATATGTGGGAGAGTTGCCCATGTTTTCAAAAAAATAAAAAACTATATATTTTTTTCTGACTTATTTTTTTAAGGTTTAAATGATAAAACAAGGTTCCTAAAAATATATGCTACGAAGGCATCTAAAATTTATTGATTTATAAAAATAGAAACAAATTTTATCACCAATAATAAATTGGGAGGGGCAAGTCTCCTGGACTTCCCCTACTTGTATCTCTGGTTTAGTGAGAGCAAACCCCTTATTTTGCCATAATTTTTATCTTATCACTTAAGCCTACTTCCATTTCTTTGGTTAGAAAAGTTTTTCTTCCCTGTTTACCAAGTGAACGAGTACGTCTTCTCGAAAGAGCAGATTTGTCAATTTTAAACTGTTTAGCTGCATTTCTAAGAGATAAAGTGCCATTATCTATTAGTTTTAGGGCTGTTATTCACGACGTGCCTGCTTGCCAACAAATAAAAATAGACTAAATTCGATATGGAATATCAAAGCCGCATTTGTTATTTTGAAAACGCGATACTTGCCGATTCTCTACGATCACGTAAGCGGCGCAACAGGAAAAGTTTGTAAATACAATTTAAAAGATTTTTTAAGCAAAATGCACAATCAGATGCGATAGTTTTTTCTAGATGTTTGTGTTTACGTTTATTTATTATTCATTACATATTTCAATTGTATATATGTCGAAGTAATTTGTAACGTATTTTTTACATTGTTTTTTGCATTGGGAAAAATCGAATGTCTTGTTTTTGACCGAAATTTCGGCTGTCTCATTTTTTCACCACTTGACCCTAACCGTTTTTATATCTACCACATATATTTTTCTGAATACGATGATCCTTAAATGTACTACCTATTTCGTCTAATCTCTAATTTGTGTTACTCCATCTATGATCGTTCTTTGGATATTTCGTCAAGTAGATTAACTCAATACTTATGACGCAATGATATACAACAGACACGAACTGACAAACCGATATAAATATGAAACAAAGACTTGTGTGATCCATATATCTTTAAGCAACAGAGAATTTGTGAACCTAAGTTTGAATATAATCGCGAACTTGATACTTCCATCGTTTAGGTAATCGTAGATTTTGGAAGCTGATTCAGAGGCGGCGGAACTAAAATCGCTGGAACATATTGTTACAATGTTACAGAGATTTCTGCTCATTTCCAGACAGTGCTTGGATGGAATGAAAATTGTAGGTTGGAAGCTGTATGCGGTAAATGGTTGTAAATTGCTGCGTGTTTGGTGTCAGCGAAAAACCTTCTATACTGGGTGTTCCTTAATGATATGCGAATATTCAAGGGTGTGAATCTACATAAAAAATTAATGTTAATTTACTTAATAAACTATGTGCAAAAATGTTTCCTTACAAAAGTTTTAGGAAAAAAATGAAAATTAATTAATATTTTCAGAACCGCTTCAGTTATTTCACTGATATTTAGTACGTAGTGAAGGTTAATAAAGTTGCATATTCTTCAATGCAAAAATAATTTTTAGCCTTAACAGTGACGTGCGTACGGGTATTGACTTCGATATTTTTTAAGAAAAAATAATACGCCAATAGTTTTTTTGCCAAGTAAAAAATATTTTTGAATTCCCCGTTCAATTTAAAACATGTGATCTGTCTTGAACTGTTTTCCTGCGATGCGCCATTTTTTAGTTAAAAAATAAAAATCGTTCTATTGTATAACTTGCAAAATTATTATTAATTTAATTGGAAAAATTAAACAAATTAAGGGTAATGAACAACAATAACTGACAAACATAAATATAACGTTCCAACGAAATGATTACAAAAATTGTTTACTTAGTATGCATGCTTCCCGTCTCCTGCTCATGAAATTGCGCACTCGTTGAAATATCCCTGAGTGTTTTTTATTCTATCACAAGCTGCAACTATTCTTTCTCTTAATTCCTCTACAGTGCTAATGGGACTTGTGTACACTAGTGTCTTAAGATAGCCCCACAAAAAGAAATCTAAACTGTCTGGGGACTTTGGTGGCCATTCTTGGGGCCCACCGCGGCCAATCGAACGATTTGGATAAACAGTTAGTAAATAATTACGGACCGCTACACTGAAATGCGCTGATGCATCATCATGCATGTACCACAAATTGTTTCTTATTACTAACGGAACATCATCAAGCAGCAAAGGCAACTGTTGTTGAAGGAAATTGAGGTAAGTCTGTCCGTCCCAGCAAGAAGAATGGGCCAATAAAAAATTCCTGCACATACGTTAACCGAAAATTGGTGTTGGAAATGGGTTTCGGTTACGGCATAGGGATTTTTTTCTGCCCACAAATGATTATTGTGGAAATTCTGAATGGCATTTCGAGAAAAATTGTCTTCGTCCGTGAACAGAATCATTGATTCAAATTGCGGACTTTGTGTAATATTTTGAAGATACCACTGACAAAAGGTCACACGCCTTGGAAAATCAATGGGGAGTAATGCCTGTACTCTCAAAATGTGGTAAGGATATAACAAAAAATCCCCTAAAATTCTCCAAACAATTTGATGGCAAATATTTACGTGTCTAGCGATCTTCCTCGTACTCGTTTCAGGATGTTCTTCGACTTTGTGCAACACTGCTTTTTTAATTTCAGGTGTTCTCACACTTATAGGTCTACCTTCAGATGTTCCTTTTCGGACACAACCAGTTTCAACAAGACGACGATGAATATTAGAAAAAGTTCGACTATCTGGCAAAGCACGATCGGGATATCTCTGGTGATAAATCCGTCTGGCTTGCTCACCATTACCGTCGGCAAGTCCATATACGTAATGCATTCCCGCCATTTCTGCATTTGAATAATTCACCATTATTAACAAGATTGTAAAAACTAAATAATGAAAAAGATGTCACAGCGAACAGATTTGAATATCAGATACTTGTCAGATATCAAAAGCCATTGACATATTCCAAAGCAACTAGATTATTATTACAGAAATGTTATTAATGAAAACATTTGGATGATTCTGTATTTATCCATCTTCAATAAATAATAGTTAGAACACTATGTATGTTATGTTGTTTTATAGACAGACTGCCACCCATCTGCAAAGCCTCACTGGGAGGAGGCAGGTTTACATATGAGAACAGCATAATTATTACAACATGAACGCTCGAGCCTGCACTAACAGAAGTAATTTAATTTTTTATAGAGATGACATAACACTAAATCTGGTGTAATCCAATCACAGAAGATACACATGACTTGAATACAGCAAACCGGAACACTCCGTAGAGAGATGAAAGGCTTATCTCGCAACGCCATAATAGAAGTGTCATCCAGAACAAATCTCATAATCCGTCATCCAGAGAGATGAGCTGGAGATATCGGATGAGTATATATCAAGGCACTCCTCGAATCGTCTGGTGCAAGTGAATTGTCTTGCGCCGAGATGCACTTTCTCTGTTTCCTGCCGTTGTTCGCAGATCTAATTGGGTTTCCGACAATAACCGCAACAAGGGCTGAACGTCAATCCGAAACAGAACCGGGCTATGTTCAACTACGGTACTAATGAATTTAAAGTAGGTCCTGTTACCACTCAGCAAAGCCGCGCTTACAGAAAGGGCTACCATCATCAGTACAATACGAACAATTTCAAGTCACAGGAATATACTGGGTGTCCTCAAAGTTAGGACTTTTCTTTACAGAGCGGAAAGGTCTGGCAATAATAAGCATGCTTTTTAGAAACATAGATAGTCTAATCCATTGATTCCCAAAGTGGTCCATATCGACCCCTAGGGGTCTATGACAACCTGCAAGGGGTCTACGTCAGCGAAAAAAAATTTGGGGGTCCATGAAATGAATATGGGGGTCCACGATAGTGGATCTCAACACATACACTGATAGTACCTATTTACTTACATCATACTATCTTATAATATCAAAACATATACATTATTTATAAAAGTACCTATGAAGTAAAAACATTTATTATATATGTTTATAAAATTGTGTAAGTTGTAGGATGTTGGTATTCGCTTTGCACTGACTTGTTCAATTCGTCAGTCTATACATACGACAAATACGTTTATTCGTTTCCTGAAACTTGAAAAGGAAAGTGCTAAGAAAATATTTTAAAAAATATAAACAAATAGTATATCACACAAATTATAGTGAGTCAGTGTTATTTTGTTTGAGAGTGCTGGAGAAAGGTAAGTACATTATTTTTTATTAAATTTTGGTTTTGTACTCGTAGTTAGCAAAGATAGATAAATTACGCCAATCATGACTTTAGTTATTAGTAGTTAAATATTCAGTCATGCAAAATTACACGAGTATTCCTCAATAGTTTCTTTTTGAAAGTTTTAGCAATCGGTAATATAATTACAGTGCAATCTCCGTAATTCGCGCTAATTGTTGCAAGATGTTCGAATTATGGAATGTTTTCGGAAAAATCAAAAAATATGTTTAATATACAGCTGCTGGAAAACCGCATACTATCGGACAGAAGTTAATTTTGCCAGCCGTTGAAGAGGTTTTAAAAACTGTTTTACACAAACCTACATCTGATATCATTAAAAGAATTCCCTTAAGCAACAATACTGTTGAAAACGTATTGATGAAATGAGTTCTGATATTGAAAGCTTCTGATGCAATTATTTGCAAACGACCCATTTCTCTATACAACTGGACGAGTCAACTTTACCTGATAATGCAGCATTATTATCGGCATATGTTCGTTTTATTATGAATCAAGAAATCTACGAAGAATTGCTCTTCTCAAGAACTTTCATAACCGACACTAAAGGTGAATCAATATTTCATGTTTTGAAGGATTACTTCATTGAAAAAGCAATTCCTTTATCAAATATAATATCAGTAGCTACAGATGGAGCACCTGCCATGGTTGGACGTTATCGTGGATTTATAAGCTATATAAAACAAAATGTGTCAGGGGTGTTAGCAATACATTGCGTCATCCATCGAGAACATTTAGTTGCTAAAAATTTGAGTGTTAGATTGCATGAATCACTTCATTTAGTCATTGATGCAGCAAACCGAATCCGAAGCAACGCGTTGAATACGCGGTTATTTGCGCAGTTGTGTGAAGAAAATGACGAACACTTTCATCAATTACTCCTTCACACTGAAGTACGCTCGCTATCGAAAGGCTTATGTTTGACAAGATTTTTTGCAGTTTTTGAGACTATTTTAGAATTTCTGGATACTAAAGATAAAATTTTAAAAGAAAATTTAATGAAGAGGAAAACAGACATCGCCTATTTAACAGATTTGTTTACAAAATTTAATATGGTTAATTTGCAATTACAAGGCGACAGTTTAAATTTGATTAAAACAAAGTCCATCTTATCAGCGTTTCTTGCCAGAGTTAAACTAATGAAGCAAAATATTGGACGGGGCGAATTTTCTCAGTTCCCGAATTTGTCACAGACGAGCTGCCAGGAAGACGACGTTTCAACTTACGTTCAACATTTAAATGCCCTCTATTCAGATTTTGAATCTAGGTTTGAAGATATTTTGACTATGGTAAGACCACCGTGGATAATTAATCCATATGGTGACATAGAAGAAACGAATGTCATAATACAAGAGGAACTGACTGAACTAAGTACAAACGAAGAACTTAAGGTTCAGTTTAAAAACGGATATCAGCAATTCTGGCTGCAAAACAACATACCCGTTACTTATCCCGTATTATGGAATATAGCGAGGAAATTTTTAATTTCCTTTCCATCGTCATACCTAGTGGAAAGGGGCTTCAGCGCCAATCTCCTAACGAAAAAAAGAAACAGACTAGGCATCATTAGCCGAGGAGATTTAAGATTAACCCTTATAAAATTGACGACAAATGTTGATAATTTGTTATTAAAGCATCAGGTTCATCCTTCTCACTAAAAATATTGACTTATTGCTTATGTTATTTTATTTATAGTTTATTTCATGTTTATTGGTGCCTGACTAATAAATGCCCGCATTGGGAATAAGTGTCCGCATTGATTTTTTTAAAGAACCCCCCTTTATAGAAAATATATCTTTTTTAAATTATTCTGAAAGTTCAAGGATAGGTACACACTAAAATTCGTTTTTTTTGCCTATTTTCAGATAACTTAAACGTATAAGAAGCGGAATTTAATCAAAGTAACAGTGAAATTATTGCAGAACATACGTTTATGTTATAATTAATAAAACGAACTCGCTTATTGTACTATTTTAAGTAAAAAACTTTTTTTTTATTATTTTTCACTTTTTTTTTATCCCTCTTATTTTTTTTCAATGCGGGCACTTATTCCCAATGCGGGCACTTATTGGTCAGACACCTGTTTATTTAATGTTACGTATATTTTACATAACAGATACAAAATTTTATTTTGAGTAGTTTTAATTTAAATTCAATTAATAAATGTATAAATTAACATGTGTTTTTACTTTAAGTTTTTAACACTAAACTTCACTACAGTTAGAAATTTACAGGAAATCAATATCAGGTAAGTAGGGGGGGGGGGCTACCCAACACGGAAAAACATGGCAAGGTTTCTACGACACAAAAAAGTTTGGGGAACTCTGTACTAATCATATTAGACTAAAATACCCCTGGTTTGCGAAATAATTGTGAAGTCTGGTTTTATTGCTGCAAGTTGTTCAAGGGGGTATTTAAAACCTGGACGCATAAAATGGGTACACCAATTTTTGTGGAAAAGCTTTACGGTTAAACCTTTTTCAGTACGGCTCTGCTTAGCAAATAGCACTACCGAAGGAATCTTGGCTAATAAAGATCATAATAGTATGCGCTCCTGGACTTAAGTATCCAGGGGGCATCTGTTGTAGCCCGGACAAAGAAGAGGGATAAGCCTACCCAGATTTCCAAGGATGATATTGCAGGATAGGGATTAATACACCTGCCCCAGCAGCGTCCAAGCCACCAATTTTCTGGTTCGCCCTTAATTGGCTGGTAATCCTGCAGTATTTTACTGTCGCAAAAAATGGATGGCGCACGTGGGAGTAATTGTTTGGATTCATGCTGTTTTTTGCATTATCGGGAAAGTTATAAATCTGTTGGTGGTGAGGAGGCCCATTATATTTTATATAGTCATAGGAGGTTATCGTCGCTTGAATCATTAACAACCTTCAGACTGAGTCCTACTTCATAAAATTCATAAAGATAAAATTAACAAGATATCTTTAACTTCTTTAGATTGGTAATACATCATCTGCTTCGGTGACTGCTTCAATTTAATATAAGAGTGGAAATGTCGAGTAGGTTCACTATACAGGGTGTTTCAGTTTATTGTTGCATAACTTTAAGATTCGATAGAACTTTTAAAATTAATGCATAAAGTCTATATAAACATGGGTCGAAAAATGCGTGGGTTCCGAAATACAGGGTGTTTAAATTTACTTTCTAAAATAGTTTTTTTTAAATACTTTAAATATTTGATGTATAACAGTGAAAATTGGTATACAAGGGTTTTTTGGTACGATAAAACGAACCATGGGCACAGTTTTACTGTAGCCGCTAGAGGGCGCTCTCTACTGTACCTGTAGTGTATTAAAATGACCGAAAAATTTTTCTTAGTGCAATTTTTTGCTATTTGAATAAAAAAACTGATTCTTCGCACTTTTCAACATAAAAAAGCTCTCTTGTGAATTTTCGTTATAGTTAGCCGTTTTTGAGATATTTCGATTTTTAAGGTTCGATGCATTTTTAATTATTTAGGATAAAATAGCGTTAAAGTCAGTATCTCGATAATTTTTAGAAGTAGGCTGCGCCTGCAAATATTTTTGAAATTGAAAGCAGAATAAGGTTAAACGTCAATTAGTTGACAGTTAGTTTTGTTGTCTGTTGAAACCTGAAACGTTTTTTTGCAATTGTGAATGCCCGAAATTTAGTTTCTTTTACCTGTTTTTTTTTTGTAAGGTTTATAAAAATGCTATTTTTATTCTCCAATCAAGAGTTAGCGGATATTCATTTTGTGTATGGCTTTGTAAATGGAAACGCAGCAGAAGCAGCCAGAGAATACGCACGAAGATTTCCAAACAGACGACATCCAACTCGCTCAGTATTTGTAAGAGTGCATCGCCAAATAATTGAAAATGGTTTTGGAAATCTCCAAAGGGATCAAAACATAAATGTTGGTCAGCGCAGATTTACCCGTATGATTCTGCGTGAGTTTGATAGAGATCCGACCACAAGTGTTAGGAGAGTTTCTGGTGCCTTGGGAATTTCAGCAAGCCATGTTCACCGTGTTCTTAGAAATGACCATAGACGTCCTTACCATTTGTAACCTGTGCAAGGACTACAGCCAGGGGACGGAGAACGAAGAATCACATTTTGTCAGTAGATTCTTGCTAGAACTGATAATAATAGGGAGTTCTTAAGTAACGTTTTATGGACCGATGAGTCATGCTTCACTAGACGTGGAGTGGTAAATTTTCATAATTAACATATTTGGTCGCATGAAAATCCGCATGCAGTTCGGGAAAGAAATTTACTAATAGACAGAATCAGGAATGCATGTGATGAAATAAGGCCTTATTTGAATGCTATATATATAATGCTATACTACGTTCGATCATTCGTAGATGTGAATTGTGTATTGAACAATTGGGTTTACATTTCGAGCAACTACTTTAGGTTTTTCATGTTTGTCCTAACTATCCAATAGCATTTTAGTTGTAAATGTTTAATTTAATTTGTTAAAAATAATATTGGAAAATTAAACAAATTAATATTCTGTTTTTTGTGTTTATTTGGAGTTAAGAATTATTGCTGTGTATAAAAACACAATCTAAACGATCATCTTAATTACTTATAATGCCCAAATCGAAAATGTAAAAAAAAAATATTATTTTCCCATAAATAATTAAAAATGCATCGAACCTTAAAAATCGAAATATCTCAAAAACGGCTAACTATAACGAAAACTCACAGGAGAGCTTTTTTATACAGAAAAGTGCGAAGAATAATTTTTTTTCATTCAAAAAGCAAAAAATCGCACTAAGAAAAATTTTTCGGTCATTTTAATACACTACAGGTACAGTAGAGAGCGCCCTCTAGCGGCTACAGTAAAACTATGCCCATGCTTCGTTTTGTCGTACCAAAAAACCCTTGTATATCAATTTTCACTGTTATGCATCAAATATTGTTCGAAATATTTAAAAAAAACTATTTTAAAAAGTAAATTTAAACACCCTGTGTTTCGGAAGCCACGCATTTTTCGACCCATGTTTATATAGACTTTATGCATTAATTTTAAAAGTTCTATCGAATCTTAAAGTTATGCAACAATAAACTGAAACACCCTGTATTATTCCCACGCCTTCGTTCAAATTCGCAATTTTAAAAGCAAGGTATGTTCACTTGAGTACGGTGTATCATATACCTCGACCTCACAAGCTACATCCAATAAATCATATTTTTGTAATTTAGGTTTTTCGGGCTGTGCCGTGGTCGGGTTGGATTTGGTCCAGAGCTTTCGACTACATCTGCGGTAGCCATCTTCAGTGATTCGACGAAGATATCCAGTGGAGCGACAAAGTCAAATATCTGGGGATCGTATTTGACAAGTCCCTCACCTGGAAAGCCCACATAGAAGCTGTCATCGCAAAGACCAGAGCAGCCATGGCTCAACTCTACCCATTACTGGGTAGACACAGCCGGATGCCGCTAGCGACCAAGCTACGGCTGATCAAGGCCATCGCTAGACCTCAGCTCGCTTACGCCTCCGCGGTCTGGGGGTACGCTGCCCCCAGCTACCGCAAGCGACTTGCTGCTCTAGAGATGAAGCTACTCCGGATCGCCACCAGTGCACCATCCTACGTAAGAAACTCAACCTTGCGTAGAGACCTGCATTGGGACACCATCCACGAGTACATGAGGAAAAAAGCGGAGAAGACCTTCGAGAAAGCTCAGGACCACCCGAACGAGCAGCTACGATTCCTCATGGACTACGATCCGGACGAGAGGCCTCGCAACCGCAGAACCAGGTACCCTAGACCAAGGTCCCAGTTGGCACCCGCGAACTGGAACCTTGACTAGGAGACTAGGAGAACCCGCGGTTGCTCCCCCCCCCCCCCACGGCGTGGATGCAGAGGACCAGGAACCACCGGGACCAGGACCAACCACGACCAGGACCCACCAGGACCAGGACCCTTCAGGACCAGGACCAGGAACAACATATTGGTAAGAGGACTCGAAACTCTTGATTTTTCGAAAACAAGAGTTTCAAGAGAACTTAGCAGACCCTCTATCGATGATCGCTTAACGACATCGATAGAATGTGCGAGGTAAAGGGAACCAACCCGGCGTTCCCAGAGACTGAAACACATGAGGAGACGTTGTAGCAGACCGCAGGTCACACACAACACATGGCCTACCGAGACGCTGATGAATCGGGCCACGCGGAGGTTTAGGGTTTAGTGGGTATTAGGTAGTCTCCTCAAGACAACCTGGAGTCCCACACACGCCGTAGCTCGGGCTATGGTGTGTAAACGCATTCCCCCCTCACCAAAAAAAAAAAATCTTCAGTGGCGCTGTCGGCGAGAGCGAAGTGCTCGGCTTGGCGGGTCGACTGAAACTGATCGGTTAACTGGATGAGCGTGCGGTTTTATAGGCGATCGGCGGACTGAGGACTGAGTTGTCTGGTGGGGGTACTCTGGGCCTCTTGAGTGACGTGGCTTTTGCGCTGGGTTTTTTAGAATTCGGAACCACGTTTTGTTTAAAGGAAAGCCTTCTTCTTTTCTATTGAAATTATCATTGTGTTTGTAGATTTCAATTGCTTCTCTGTGCATTCGGGCTGAGTAGTGAGTGGATGTTGATAGGGCTTCAGTTTCGTCGAACAGAACATTGTGGCCGTCTTAGAGTGCGTGTTCGGCCACCGCTGACTTATCAGTGCGTCCCAGTCGACAGTTTCTTTCATGCTCCTTGATGCGTGTTTGGAAGCTACGTATAGTGGTGCCTACGTATCCTTTACCGCAGGAACACGGTATTCTGTATACGCCGGCACCACTCAGGGAAGCCTAGGGTCTTACTGATGTTAGGAAATGCTGGATTTTATTTGCCGGCCTGTAGATGGTCTTGACGTTGTGTTTCTGCAGCAACCTTCCTATTCTATCCGTGATGCCTTTAATATATGGTAGGAAGGAGACTCCCGCAGGTGATTCCTTGTCTCCTGCCGGCGGTCTGCTTTTTTGTCGTGAAACCTATTTGCGATAGCCGTTTGCTTGTAAAACGATGTTAACATGATCCAGTGCCCCCTGCAGGTATTAAGGCTCACAAATTCGCCCTGTCTATCATATTTTTAATGACATCTCTTTTTTGCCCAGGATTATGGTTGCAGTTCTTGTGTAGATATCTGTCAGTGTTTGTTGTTTTGCGGTAAACCCTGTGACCCAGCTCTCACGAGTTTTCAAAAACTTACAACTTATTACGATTCAAGACGCGTTTTCAAGAAATGCAGTGAATAGTTATTATAACATAAGAACGCGTGAAAAGTACTGATCAGTCTACCTGGCGCAATTGTCTTCTCGTTATTACGCTGGCGAGCGTCTAGTATCTACGAAAATATCTACGTCAACATCACGTACTTAAAAGCACACCTTAAAGGTTCTGTCAAATGGGTACACTCATGGGTGATAAAAGTCAGAAAAAGATATGATAGATATAAAACCAGTCAAATTATTGTTCCCAAAACCTTATTTTCGCATAACACTATTCACTATTTAAGCATCCCACGCTTGCTGCCACTATTTCACAGAACGTTGAAGTGACCCCTATTCCTACCACCCAAATGATACCCGATTTCCAGCCCTTATCGGACTAGAAGCTTCTTAATAATCAAACGTTTACAGACCCCTATCCCAACCTCCAATTTGCAATGTATACAATTTTTTTGAAAAGATCAGGAGACCCTGAAAAACCAAAAAAATCGCGAGACTTTTATTGACTTTTTTCTGTCTGCCGACACTGGATCGATTTTCAAAAACTACGAAGCTTTGTAGTCCTTTGCATAGTAGTAACTTTGTTTGGTAATTTCATCAAAATCCGACCGGTATTTTCCAAATTATAGCGGGGTCAAGGATTAGCGGACAGACGGAAATGAGTGACACGGTTTTTGTCATGTGACAGCTAAAAAACATTATATCTCATTTTCGGTAGAAAAAGTTTGATACTCGCATGGAAGAAGTGGTTAATTTCGCAAAAAGAAGATCTCGCCCTGTATATGTATCGTGAAATCCGGGAGACTCAAGTTGAACGGTCTAGATAGGGAGAGTGCTCCGGAATAATTTATGCCTTCTCTGCATAGATCCTAAAAACACGGCTTTTGCATTTAGAACTGCCGTTTCCACTTGCCACGCAGGCCAACCGTCCAGTAATAATAGTTCTGGGCTAGCAATTTATGTCCTAGTAATAAATACAACCTCTTTCATGGTCAGATAGAGACAGAAAGGCAGGCTTATGCCTTGTACGGAATTCACGTTTTAGTTCAGTATTTCGGATTTTGCTATTACAATTCGTAAGATGAATGCGTTTTGATATGATAATTCCATAACAGAGAGAAATAGGAACCTTCAACTATTAATCCCGTCGTCTTGGATTAAAAAGCTGTTGTGAGGCATATTACAAATGTCTCTACCTTTACATCAAGAACAGTGCTAGCTTGAATACATTTATTTACTTTCATCTGTAAACTTAGTTTCTGTTTACTTTTGGAAAGTTTGAAAAAGTCAGTATCCATATAGATTGTAATAACAAAGTTTTTGAGGCAAATAGTTTCATGACAAATTAAGCTAGAGCACATTTCCTATCATCTATGTATAACTCGTTTTTATGAGCTAGATGGTATCAGCACACATCCAACATATCTTGGACGCCATTTTCCCAATATGACGAGGTAAAAATTCGAAGGCAGCAAGGTAAAAACTCAAATGAAGTAGACTGAAATACAAAGTTGGGAAGTTTTACTAGCAAGACAGCCGAGACATTAAGTTTCGAAAAATTCTAAATGGGCTAGCCCGACTCTATCTCCCTCCCTTCTACGTCAAAAATCATGAGGTCAAACATTGCAAATCACAGACTCGTAAATGCTCAAACTGTATGAAACTTAAACAGAAAGATGGTAGTGTGCAAACGGATCATGCTGTTTGGGATAAGCAGAAATGCAAGGCATACAATGAAGCCCTTGATAGATTAAGACACGACCTACTCAGTCAGTAGCAACCAATGCATCCCTCTGTCGTAACTCACAAGGGAGTAGATTCTAATTGTAGTGATAGGCTGCAACCTCTAATATACTACCAAAATGTTCGTGGACTCCGAACGAAAGCTGCTATTTTTTATAATGCTATTTGTAGGTGTGAATATCCTATCATTGCAATAACTGAAACCTGGTTAGATTTCTCATGTATGAGTAGTGAATTTATTCCAACTACATATAATGTGTTCCAGACAGATCGAGATTATGTAACCACTGGTTGCTCAAGAGGTGGTGGTGTGTTGATTGCGATTGATGAGCGTTTTACAGCATCTTTGATAGAGATACCTGAGTTGGCAGTACTTTCTGCCCTAAAGATTGATGTAGTAGCAGTCAAGGTTTGTACCAACACTTTTTCAGTTTACATTTGCAATGTCTACATACCACCTGATAAGCCCAATGCTGAATATGAGCAATTTTATGATGCTATCTTGTCATCGCACGTCCTATTTGATAAGAATTTAGTTATAACAGGGGATTTCAACATAGCTAACTACACTTCATATGCTAATAGTCATGGACGCAACGCAAAATTGATATCGTTGAACAACTTTGCTGAGGGTCTTGCTATTAATCAGTTTAACAATATTTCAAATTCTATGGATAATACCCTTGATTGAGTTTTCTGTAGTGGTCTGTGTGAGGTTGAACATTCGTGGTATCCGCTGCTAGATGAAGACCCATATCACCCTGCCCTGAATATTTGTTGTAATGTCAACAGCAGTCTCAATACTAAGCATAATTTTCCGGTTTCATTTATAAATTCTTATAATTTCCGCAAAGCCAACTTCCCACAATTATATAATTTAATTTCAGACATGGATTGGGCTGCTTTAGATGGCTTTCATGACGCGAATGAAGCATGTGAGTTCTTTTATAATAAACTGTACAATGCTTTTGATACCTGTGTTCCAAAATATGTCCGAGCAACGAAACGTAAATACCCACCCTAGTTCAATTCAGAAATAATTAAGCTTATCAAACGCAAGGAGAAGATTCACCGATCTTACAGACGCAACAATGATCCTAAAACGTATCAGACATTCAGGGAACTTAGATCAAAAATTAAGATAGATTCAGATGAAGCATACAAAATATGTCAGACAAGCTGAGAACGAAATACAAATAGATTCGAATAAATTTTGGGGCTTCTTAAATTCTAAGCGAAAATAAATCAACAAACTTATCAAGTAGGATGATTTACAATGGTAATGAACTTTTGGAACCGAACGACATATTAAATGCTTTTGCGGATAACTTCTCCAAATACTACTCGTCTTCATCAGCCACCAAAGAAACTGATGACTTTTTAATGAGCAATGAATAACCACTCAATATTACTAGATTTGAGGAGGATGAAGTTGTCTTAGCCTTGAAGCAAATAAAACCTAAGACGACTACCGGACCGGATAATGTACCAGCTTTTATTTTGCGTGACTGTGCCTCTGTGTTGGCGTGTCCTTTGACCGTTTTATTCAACTTGTGTCTTACCACCTGTACAATTCCAGAATTATGGAAGTTGTCTAAAGTATGTCCAATACACAAAAACGGCAGTAGGAATGATGTATCAAATTTTAGACCTATATCAATATTGTGCAATTTTTCAAAAGCTCTAGAGATATTAATACATAACAGACTATATCATCATGTCAGCAGAAAAATATGTGTTCAACAACATGGTTTCATGAAAGGGCGCTCAACAGTATCAAATCTGATGAACTTCACACAGACCATAGCAGAAAACATTGACAGAGGATTACAAACAGATGTGGTCTACTTAGACTTCTCCAAGGCTTTCGACAGAGTTGATCACAAGATGCTATTGCATAAGCTGAAATCTCATGGATTATCCGATCCTTTAATACAACTATTTAAGTCCTACCTCACTGGAAGAAATCAATTTGTGATGTTTAATGGCATCAGATCGTCGAAGTATGTAGCCAATCACGGAGTGCCACAAGGCAGTAACCTAGGGCCTTTATTGTTCGTCATATTTGTGAATGACATAGTTAATGCTGTTGGCGAGAATTGTTTACTTTACGCTGATGATCTGAAGATGTTTTGTCGTGTAGTTGATGAATCAGACTGTGATCAACTTTTAGAAAATCTGGTCAGGTTGGATGCTTGGTGCTCACAAAACAATCTGTCATTAAACATCAATAAATGTTACGTAATGTCTTACACTTTGAAGAAAAATCCTCTGTTATTTGACTATACCCTGTCAGGTAGCTCTATTCAGAGGACTTCAACTTTATGTGACTTAGGCGTGACATTTGACTCCCAACTAGCATTCGTCAAACACATTGACAGCAAAATTTCGGAGGCAAATCGCATGTACGGCTTTATTTTAAGAAACTGTCGTGACTTCACTCAGAGTACCACCTTGAAGTGCTGTATTATGCATATGTTAGGTCGAAGCTTGAGTATGCATTGCTAATTTGGAATCCGCATCATATTATTCATATAAGTAGGCTTGAATGTGTTCAAAGACGTTTCTTAAAATATTTGTCACTGAAAGTGGATGGCGTTTACCCGCCCATAGGTATACCTCATGATTCCTTACTTGAAAAACATCTAATCAGCAGTCTTGAAGCAAGGGGCACTTGCCAGTCAGTAAGATTTTTCTATTTAAATTGATCAATAATGCTAGTGATGATTTAGCTTTCTTGGGTCAGTTATCGTTTAACGTACCTAGGCTGACATCCTGACAAAACGTTACGTTTTATCTACGTGCGGCACGGACAAATTATTTACACTATTCCCCTTTACATGTGATGTGTAGGAATTACAATTCTGCAAGTAACAGGATTGATATATTTAACTGCAGAATTGCTGACATAAAAAATACTATTAAGTAATCAGCATGTATCTTTTACACTTTGTAGTCTATTACTTATTATTGTCTTTTATATCTGTGTTATGTTCTGTGTTTCCTCACCCTGTAATTGGTATTTACTGTAGGGTGTTGTAATGAATAAAATAAAATAAAATTTATGATGTTTTGTGGTACTATGTGAGTCAGCATCCAGGCGCCTCACGGCGGTTCGGTTTACCAAGTTTATGAGCATACCGTTTTTGAAAAACTGAAACTGGAACATTCCTACAGCAATAACGTAGCTATCGATTCCAAGTTAGTTTACTGTGAGCCTCTGCAAGATAGAAAGGATTATGAGCAAATGTATTCAAGACATAGTCCTCGATGTTTCCATCAGGGCTATACGTAAGCTTGTTTACATGGTGTCTGGGTGGACACAGCGGAAAACCTAGGCAGCCCCAAATGTTGTTAATTTAGGAAGAAACAAAAAATTTCGTGTTTTTGAATCGAACAGCGACAACTTGGAGCATTCATAACAAACAAAACATGTGACAGGGCAGTACTACAAATTCCTTACCAAATAAACAGTGAGTACTTTTGCCAAATACCATTTTCATGTTTTCGGTTCCCTATGCAGGCGCCACCCTCTTGGTCTAACTGTCTAGCTCCCCCCTGCCCCCGAAACGAACATCTGCTTAAGCTGCGCCCCCCCTCTAGACATACTCATAAACTCACTGCTCTACTTTATGTCAGTTTTTTAACCTTCATATACCGATCCCAATCCCACGCAAGTAATCCCGAAGCGTCAGAAAAGCAACCGATCGTAGAACAGCGTGTTGGTGCAAAGCGCCCGAACAAAAACACGAGGACACAGAAAAATATAAATCCCTTGAAGCTTGAAGAGGATACACATAAAAGAGCGCTAATATGTCTTCTACCCCAACGATAATACACAGATATCCCTGCTCTTGATCCGAAGTGTTTCCAACCATGGACGTCGTCAAGAACAGTCCTACCAATTACATCAATCGTTCTAGTAGAAGTAAACGTACTCAGTGACAAAGATAATAGAATACCCAGTAAAAATCTTCTTAATTGAGTGGAATTTTATTTACTTATTGCAAAAACGTCCCTCTATTTATACTAAGTGACATATAAATCCGAACACCCAGTTTAAATGGTTTTATTTTAATAAAAGTTGGTGAATGTATTTATCTTACTGTAAATAACAAGTGAAAAAATTTTCAGCCTTATCAGTTGGACATTCCGGTTTTTATACTGCTTCTTTTTAATTCACTCGCTATAAAAATGAATATTTCAGCCGCAGTAAAGAATCAACGTTGGCGGATTTTGGTTCTTGACATCCTTTACGATCGCTTACGATGCCTAGAGTACGGAGAACTGTACGATTTCGTCAATTTAGTGAGTTTGATAGGGGCCGTATAGTGGTACTTCGTGGAAGCTTCGGGAATTGCAGTTAGAGTGCAAAGAAGTGTAGACACTGTGGTTAGGTGTTGTCAGGCATGGCTTCGAGAAGGCCGTACGCAAAGAGCAAGGGGCACTGGACGCCGCCGTAGAACAACAGACCGTGAAGATCGCCGCCTAAGATTATTGGCCTTAAGGGACCGTTTCTCCACTACCAGGTCCATTGCAAATGAATGGTTTGCAGAACACGGAAGACCTATTGGCATGCGAAGTATTTTCCGACGAATGAGAAGTTTTGGCTTTGTTTTCATACCGGCCACACTAGGTCCTCCCTTTAACTCGAGAACACCGACGTAATCGTCTTGAGTGGTGCAGACTACAGTCACTCTGGGATCAGGAATGGCACAGTATTGTCTTTAGTGACGAGTCTCGATTTTGTTTAGGAATGCACGATGGTCGTTCCAGGGTTAGAAGGCGACGTGGTGAAAGTAGGAATCCACAGTTTTTTGTTGAAAGACATGTTCATCACACTGTTGGAGTTATGGTTTGGGGTGCTATAGCTTATGGTTCCAGGTCACCTTTAATCTTCATCAGAGGTAACATGAACGCGCAGCGTTATATCCACGAAGTTCTAGAACCCCATCTTTTACGCTATCTTGATACCCTGGCAGATCCAACTTTCCAACAAGATAATGCCCGACCACATGTTGCAAGAGTCACAATAGACTTCTTTCAACATAATGATGTCACATTGTTACCATGGCCACCAAGATCTCCCGACTTATCCCCAATTGAGCACGTGTGGGATATGATGGGTAGGAGATTGCTCAATTTGCAACGTCCTCCTCAGACTCTAGAAGCACTTCGAGAGGAGTTGATGGTTGCCTGGAATGAGATACCACAGGAGGACATTGACCACCTGATCAGAAGCATGCCTAGGCTAGTTGGAGAATGCGTAGCACATCAGGGTGCATCCACACGTTATTAAAGGTCAAAGGGCTTTAAAGCAGTGCAATCATTTTGAAATTTTTATCATTTACTTATTAAGTACTTATACAAAATTTTATTAAAATAAAACCATTTAAACTGGGTGTTCGGATTTATTATTAAATGTTAAAATCATTCTATTGGTAACTATCCATGAGAGGAGAGTTATGAAAGTGCAGTAAAATTGATGCAATAATACATTCTAGCTCAAAATCGCAGTGGTAAATTTCAAAATCGGCCATGTGTATCCTCAACTTATAGTTCCTTATAAGTACTTTATAAAATGGCGAACTAGCAGGCTGTCAAAGTTAAGTGTTTTTGTGAATTGATATGCTTCTAAGTGAATAACGTTATGTCAATTATCTCTTGAAAATCTCTATCCGAATATGTAATGAAATATAAAATATTTAGTTGTCAAAATCTTTACATTTTTTCAAACTGAATGTCTCATACTTCATTGCACATTCTGATAGAGCCTCCCAAAAGAAGAAGATTAATATAACATGCTATAACGTTGTATGCAATCCAATATACAAAAATGCTCAGTTTCGACAGCTACCCAATCCGCCATTTTGAAAGACTTTATATGTTGGAGTGATGAAGTAAAGTAGTAGTACGCAACCCTCATTCCATGTAAAAAAATGTATGCGTCAATTTCCTCATTCCGAATTTCTGCTTGCCAACTTGACCCGTTTGAAATATATAATATCTATGAAAAGTACAAAATTAGGCCAAGAAATAGGGAAATTTAGTAAGTCCAACAATTTGGGCGACTGTAAATTTTGATGGTATCGTTAGAATATTACTTCCTGATGATAAGTTCAAGTTGGTGTCATGATAGGGCTGAAGCATTTGATGCGATTTTAATAATTCGAAAATCTCGAAAACCTCCAATCCTAAGTAAAAAAGTAATAAAGGCCTGGAAGATGTATTTTTTTGTCAATTTGTGATATTTACATTATGAAGATCGAGTCACGCACTCAGTTAGTCTATTAGCGATTTTCTCCGAGTAATTTCAGCAAACGCTGTAGCGATTACAATGGAATATGAGATTTAGTAGATAATGCTGGTTCATGGCATCATTCCCTTTCCATTGAGATTGTTGCAATGTTCGCTAAGGCTGCAAAGTGACAAAATGGCCAATAGACAGACTGATGGAAGTGAATGACTTGCATTTTCATGACGAAGACATAAAATATCCGAAATATTACAATTTCCATAATTCTTACGTGACGCAGTAAAAAAAAATACCTTGTAAAATGGTATTCTTGATCACAGATAATGACTTATGGAGTGAAAGCATGTCTGCTGACAAGTGAATAACGTTCGTAGAATGCGGAATAACCGCACGACCGGTTTGTTACAAATTTTTGAGCTTCACAACATATGTGAAATACCTTTTTTGCAAAAAATTTTATTCTTTACAAAAAAGGATAGTAATTTTTACACGCAAAGGTTGTTAGTTTTGCCACTATGAGCGAAAATATCATTTCACGTGGATTTGCCCTCAACTTTCTCGTAACCCGTTGACTATCCGACAAATTTTCATAGAAGCAAAATGATGAAGAATTTAATTTTCTACAAAATCGTTTCCATTACTTTTTTACATAGGAATAACAATTTGCGTGGTTAAACAAAAAATTGCACGATTTATTTCTTTTCGCAGTGAGAACCGCGGTGTTGTGTTTGCGGTCTTGCTCGACTACATATTCTACTAACTCACGAAACAGAGGGCTGTAAAAGAGATTTTCGTACGGTCGTGTAGTGTCGGAACCCGTACGGTTTTTGTCTACAAATGGACTTTTTCGGGAACACGCGCTGTAACAAAAAGCCGCGTGTCGGACAAAGGGACACCACGATGGGTCTTAATGAAGTGCTATTTGGGTCATGTCATATCATCATCGCTACCAGCTCATAATATATCATGGCACGCTCTGATTTACGCGTGTTATATGTCAAGCTCGCCTACTCGCTTACTTTGTAATGTAGAGGTTGGGAAGGAAAAAATAGGTCGAGTTTCAGCAAATTGATGTTATTGGTTTGAGTCCATAAGCTGTTTCATTAATAACGGATCGGTCGCCAAGGCTGAGCCTAAATGTTGAACCTTCATCATTTTCGATATTAGTCTGGAACACTAGGAATGTATCGATCCCACGCACTTTTAAATGTTTTCGCAGAAAAATACAATTTTCATTTGTGATGTGTCAACTGTCAAACTAGCTTAAGCCTGATCGACTTCCAGTACCTATGAAATTTCATCATAAATTACAGACAAACAAATCATATCTATCTCTAGTCTGAAATCGTTGATCAGGACTGAGAAAAACTTCTCAGAATATTCTTCATATTGAACAAGAGCTCAGAGTATCAACGTTTGTTGGTATATTAGCAGAAAGAAGCAAGACCAGTGAACAACTGTCCACGTAACAGTTAGTCGGCTAACATTCCTGGGGGCGTGAGCAGTGTAGTTAGCAACGATAACTTCTAGGTATTTTATCACAGGCATCCTTACCAGTCTTCTTTCCTCTAGCACAACCACAGAAAGCTGTCTGACATCTTGAATACTTGCATCTAAAGTGCTGTCATCTGCGAACCAGTTTATCATATTTATTATGCAGAAACGGAGGTCGCTGATGTGGAACAGAAGCAGTGACGGATTATCGTGCAGCTGCCGAAGAACTTTATCAGTTGAATGTATTCTACCAAATAGATATAACCAAATGCTATATACCTGCGTCCAGCATTTTCTCTACTCTACAGCAACCGCAAAACGAAGTCAGGCCATAAAGAACGTGATTCTTTGTTTAAGTGAAGATTCCGGAAATGTCTATTTTATCCATCAGGACATAAACGTGAAGTCCTTTTTTACAAAGCGCTAAAAAACTGAAACAACGTACATCAAAAATAAAGGTAACAAAATGAAATATTGATCAATAAGAACATTAAGATTGAAAAACTATAAAAATACGTATTTTCCACAGTATCAATTTGTCAAACTATATAGTTTATAGTTTTATATTGTTTTCCTCAAAATGACTTCATTCTGGAGACACACAGCGCAGGAGACGGTTCTTCGACTCATCATACCAGTGCTGGAACTCCGAGGATGAAATAGCCTACAGCTGGTCGGTTACAGCCGTTTGAATGTTTTCGACTGTCCAAAAATCAGTTCCCTTGAGGTGATTTTACAACTTCAGGAGAAGAAAAAAGTCACAAGATTTCATGGCAGGCAATTAAGGAGGCTGATGAGCCACAGGAATGTTTTTACTGGCCAAAAACTCGTGTATTGACATTGCTATGTGACAAGGAGCATCATCGTGATGCAATACCCAGTTGTTCTCGACGTGACTAACGGTATTGTGAGTCAATTTTAAGTCTTCCAAAATCATTCTGACTGTCAACCTACGATCTGAACGCACAAGATCCCGGATGAAGGCCTTCCGCTTCGTGGTTCATCTTCAATCGACTCTCTCGCTTCTGAAAATTCCTTAAATCAACGAAAAACCTCGGCTCTTGACAAATCACTACCCGCGCAGGCCTGATTAGCAAGTCTGAAGCAAAGCCTGATAGCACACCGTTGCTTGAAATTGATGTCACTCATTTTTAGAACACAATAGAAAAAACTGTTTCACAAAAAATCGCTACGAATCAAATAACTCGATCGAGTTTAAGCATGTACTGAAGGCGGATCACATGTTCACGTGTCGCCCCTCCGAGCCCGGCATCTTCAGTGTACGAGCCCCTTCCCACTTCAGTTGGCCCAACTATTGAAATCTTAGTTTTTTCTTATTAAACACAAATAAAAATGGAGCAGGGTGTTATAGGTTTAAAATATTAACAATGAATATTTTGATGATACATAGTAGAAAACACCAACTTTATCACTCCCTAATCAAATTTGCAGCATAAAAATAACACATGTTGCAATTACAGCATATCAACCTATTTTTATTTTAATGCAAAATAAGTCTATAACGCATAGGTGGCTGTGAAAAATAAAAGCCACGACAATTGTTTTTATTAATCAGTCAGAATACGTTTAAAATAGTTTTGGGTAGTTAAGGTTTTCAAAATGGGTAGAGGAAAGGTTATTAGTGAGAAAATTCGGTTACTGATAATTAAATTTTTTAATTCTGGGAAATCAAACTCAGAAATTGCAACTTTGTTAGACTTGTCGCGGTACAGATGTGTTTTGCTAGACGTCATAATATTTAAAACTTTTCAAAAGAATCCGAAAAGATTCGAGAAGGCTGAAAACTACCCCCCTGACCCTACATAAATTATAGCAGAACTGTTTCGCAACTCTCCCAACGACTCTGATATTTTTTATTTGAAGGATCCTTTTATTTACTTCATTTTCTCTTATAAGAACAGGTGATCTTGCATAGTTTTCGAGAAAAAAAAATGAATTCTTTAAGTGTAGAAATAGACAACTATGATATTGCTTATTACAATTTTATTTACCTTAGCCTTATCTATGTCACTATTCTTTAATTTATTTGCAGCGTTTTGAATCCTGCCCCATAGTTGATTGGCGTTGTCTATCTGAACCTCGTATACATTTATTTTAATGCTCTCCATATAAAAAAAATGGCAAGGATTAAAATCCGGGGAAAGAGGTGGCTATTGAATAGGAGCTTCTTGACCTCTACCAATCATCAAGTACCATCCAATTTCTTCGCGTTCAAGTAAGTTCATACAGAACGCCCAAAGTGAGCTGAAGCACCCGCATACAAAAGTATCTTTTACTTAAAAAACTCAGAGTCGTTAGGAGAGTTGTGGAAAAGTTCTGCTATAATTTATGTAGGGGTGGAGGGTAGTTTTCACCCTTCTCGAACCGTCTTAGGTTTTTTGTACAACTGACGCCCTCTAATGGACAAGCGAAGCACTTTTGCATAGGAGTAAATCATGTTCAATCGACTTATTTTGAGGTTAAAGGTTCGTGGTACTTCTATGAACCCGGAAAAACCGTGAAAAAGTACTGGTGTCTTGAGGTCGACCTTGAGGCTGAAAATGTGTCTCTTAGGATTCGGGCGTTCTTAGCGTCAACTGATGTTAAAATCAGAATCTACGCACCCAAGTTACCCACAAATCGAATTTTTGTTTTGGCATATTGTCATGGAGGACGAAAATTCTCAATTAATGTTAGAGGAGGACGCATATTTGCATCAGGGTGCACAAAACTCTGAAGAGTGGCAGGCTGATCTCTGCCGGAGAACTAGAGAAAAGAAGACTAGCAGCGACTTCTCTTCCACGAGAGACGTGGAGGTAAGATATCAATGCTGGCGTACACAACAATATCAAAACACGAAGCGCCTCAACGCTCATTCGATTTCGATCGATGGCTCTCTACCAAAAAATCGTTCATTTCGGATGGTCGGAGTCCAGATCACCGAGAACTTGATTTGGCATGAACATATACCTATCGTCAATAGCGGCAGCTGCCGGGGAAAAGCTAAACTATATGTTTACGGTTAAGAAGTACTTTTCTACACATAACCTTCTCACTTTGTGCAAGACATAACCTCTAGTACTGCTCTCATGCTTGGGGCGTTGCCGCCCCGACTACATTATCCATGCTCGATGATAATTGAGAGAAGGGCTGTCGGAGTGATCGATGACTTCTCTCCAACGAACAGTCCCGGGACCCGTTCGTACTATCGGGCCGTAGGTGATCTAGTCCTCTTCTACCCCCAACATGTTATCGCCGCGAGATGTGTCTGCCAAAGAGACATCAAATAAATGTCGAAACGTCGGCTTTATGAGTAAAGGATATTAACAAAAGTTATGTGTTTCACTTTTGTTTTATTACATACTTCTATTAACCTTATGCTGTTTGAAAATAGGATTAACAAAGTTTATTTAAGCTCCTCATTGAATGCCGCGGTCCCCTAGTGCTTAGGCGTCTGCTGGCTCAGCTGCGTCTTTATAAGAAAACCGGCACTGAAATTTTCTAAAAATATAGATGTTCGGCGACCCTGAAGTTGAGTCAAAAAATAGACAATTTGAGGTTCACTCTACACATTTACCAAGGAAATCACAAGTATAATTTTCTCATAGGAAGCCAAGAATAGAAATTTATGTATATTAGATTTTTGCCAGACATTCTTATAAGTTACTTTAAGGGTGTTAACTTCGAGACAATCAACAAATTGTGTCGTAGAGCCGGATTCGGTCAGGTCACATTAAATATTTTGATTTCAAATTCGCAATCGCATAGTGTAGGGATATGGAAGAGAGGACCGTGGATATCTATGAATTTCGCCATTTTCACGTATCTGGGTTGAAAAAATAACACGGTGACCGATTAGGGTAAGGCCGACGGTTTCCACCCAGCTTTTTATACCGCAAAATGTGTTTGGTAATTCTGTACACGAGCAACGTTTTGGAACTAATATCCCTTTGAAGGGACGCCAGATGTGCTGACGGCCCTTTCCATACCCTAATTTCCATTAGGATTTTTCCCTGTCAACCCTTCTTTTAAAACCAGGACAACGCATGCAGGACGCTTTAAACGTCAACAAAATAACGCTTAACGGCTTGGAAGGTAATCGCTACAGATATTATTAGCTTCTTGTTACAGAATATTTTTTTCAAGTTCGGACACAGTTCAACGATTGATTAATGTTATCGTAGAACCTTTTTCATCTCGTGCCACAAAGTTTCAATAGGTGACAGGTTTGGACTGCTAGAAATCCATTTCAAAAGTGGTACATTATTTTCTTCCATCCATTTTATAGCCTTTTTTGAGGTATGGCACGCTGCACCATCTTGCTGAAACACAAAATCTTGGCCGGACGTCAAACATTCTTCCATCAGCGGTAAAAGCGATTCTTCTAAAATTGCCAAATATTTGTTTGTATCCACATTTCCATCAATAAAATGAAGTTTTCCTACTCCTTTTGATGACATACTGCCCCAGATCATAATTGATGCTGGAAATTTCACTTTTCTGTTCAGACAGTCCACATAGAATGCTTCATTTTTTGCAAATAACTCTACTGCGACTGTCACCAACACAAACTTCGAATCGGGCCTCATCACTCCATTGTATTGCACACCATTGTTGAGGTGTCCATTGTCTATGTTCTTTAGCCCATCTAAGCCGATTTTTCTTTTGCAGTGGAGTTAATAGTGGCTTTTCTTTGGCCTATAAACAAGTTGGGTTTTTTATATTATTATTTTATAAGAAAACTTACCTTGCAAGTGCTAAATCCCAGTTTGTGGGCCTCTCTATGAGTTGTGAACCTCGAAATTCTCCTTAGAACAGCGTCACTCCACAGAGCACTTAATTGTAAATAATTGGCACGCCTGTTTTTCACGATTATTCTTCTTAATGCTCTTCGGTCGGCATTTGTGATTTTACTTTTTTCACATATCGTGGCTTAATATTAACTGAACCGGTTACGTTATATCTTCTAACAATATTTCTCATACTATGTATTCCAAATTTCATTCAATTCGGACTATTGGTTCCAAAAATATCTGAAAAAATGTGTATTGAAAAGAAAACTTTGACGCCCTTTAAAGGACAAATGAAGCACTTTTGCATAGAAATATTATAAATCACTTATTTCGAAGCTAAAAATGCGTGGCACTTCTATGTCCACGGTATTCAATACATTGTATATTTGAATACAGCGCTATAAGTTACCTCTATATCTCTACAGTACTTGAGCTTTCTTTCAGCTGTAACGACGAAAGTAGGGGTTTGCTTGTCTTGTTTTGCCCTACAAGATAATTTTCACGTATCAACTTCCAATGTGAAGATTTTCAAAAGTTCCTCCGTACGATCGATAAAAAAAGCTAATTCCCTTGATAAACAGATATCAGTTAAACACTAGGAGTCATTATAATTTAGATACATAAATTATTCCTTCCAATCTCATCAAGTCGAAAATAGAAAATGTACTCGGCGAATAGAAAAGCTACTATTAATAAATTTTATTATGGATTGAAACAAGTTTTATAATACATATTCCGCATTCACTAAAATCTCAAGTGAACCTGAAGTAGGTGTATTATTCAAAAATGAGTACCTACCTAAACAGATTGTTAGGGAAGTTGCATACTGCGCAAATCGACCCGTAACGCAAGTAGATGCTACTCGCATTTGCACACACGCCTGAATGTTGTGATAGAGATGAACTTTGCGTTTACTTAGTTTCTGAACATGCTTCTTATTCAAACTGCCGACATAGTTGTTGCATCTTCAGCCACTACTTCGTTTTTAATCGAATACCAACAGAGCCTAACACAATTCGCATGATCATGAGATGCAATTTGTCATACTGTCAGTGACAAGCATTAAATGTCGACAATAAAATATTCAAGGCGGTGAGACAAAACTAAAAACAGGTATGTCTGAATTTACACAAATAAACGTCTGAGCATGGAGGCCGATTGCATTATTATGTATGATTAGGAGAAATTGATGCGTGAAAGTAATTCCTGTAGTTCTACCGCGACTCACCAAAAACCGTGAAAACATCTAATACCTAAAGCTTATAAAAGTGAAAAGGTACTTAGCGATTGCCCCCTGTAAAACACTTACGAATTTGAAACACCGGCCAAATCTATTTATCGACCGGCAGGCCAACCTACGCAACGCGCAAGGCACAACTGCATAGCGGGTTGCCTACAGCGAAGTAAATTCAGTTTTCTATTGACTGTTGCAGAGAAAACTTGGGTCTGCTGCATTTGCACGATAAATATCGCTGAACTACTTTTATCCGGATTAAAAGTATTTAAAACTGACTATTGAACCTGGATCTTTCTGTAAGTACACAATTTCCACTAATTTTTTTGATACTTATGAATGTCAAATGCACCTAACCTCAACTTTTTGTTACATTTGTGAACTTTTGTAGGTAAAAATGGGGGATGAACCAGTGATGGCAACAAATGACGATGCCAGCGAATGTAAAAGGGGTGCAGTTCAACTAGGATACTGGAACGACAAATACATCCAATACTTTGTAAAGCATGTGGAAAAAAGGGCCCCAGAAATAAACAGGGGCTACTATGCCAGAGTCAAGGGTATTGAAACCTTTGTACAGAAGTTCATCAGTAAGGCTGGAAGCTCAGCACAAATATTGAATTTTGGGTCTGGATTTGACACATTATATTGGAAACTTAAGGACGAAGGGATACAAATTGCTAATTTTGTAGAGGTAATATTCCTGCACATTGTTTATCCATAGGTGCCAATTTGTTTATCAATAGGTGCCAATTCCCTTTTGTCAACTCTAGGGTGAATTTTGAGTTTTTGCTTTTTTTGCAGGTAGACTTCCCTTCAGTAACTGCAAAAAAGTGCTACCTAATCAAAAAGAATAAACCCCTGTTGGATCGAATATATGACCAGGATGGTGAGGTGAAGCTAAGTGCTACAGATATACATGCTGGAAATTACCACTGCATTGGGGCTGATATTCGAAATATAAATCAGCTGGAAGTCAAGCTACATCAGGCTGAAGTTGACTTCAACAGACCCACATTGTTCATTGCAGAATGTGTTCTGGTTTACATTGAAAATGATTGTGTTAATAAACTTTTATCATGGATATCGTCCAAATTCAAAACAGGGCTTTTTATCAATTATGAGATGTGTAATATTAATGATACATTTGGGGATGTTATGTTAGGTAATCTCAAAGCAAGAGGTTGTAACATGGCAGGTATAGCATATTGCAAGAACGTAGAATCACAGAAATCGAGATTCCTGAACAATGGATGGATGGGGGCAAAAGCTTGGGATATGGTTCAGATTTACTATTCTATACCTGAAAATGAGAGGCAGAGGATAGAACGAATTGAATTTTTGGATGAGAAAGAATTGCTTATTCAGTTATTTCAGCATTATTGTATCTGTTTAGGGTGGTTGAGTCCTGAGTTTGCAGACTTTAATTTCAACTGTTCTGATAATTAAAGTGTATGATTATTTGTTGTAGTTTTCTGATGTCAAAATGTGATTGAAAATAGTGTATTTGTTCTTATAGTGGAAATATTGAAAAGCATAAACAAGTGGGCAGCTCACAAAAGAAGAAACTAGTAAATACCTGCATTTTTAAAATGATTTCTGTCTTTCCACCTATTGAAAATATTTAGACTGTAGTTTGAATTTCTCAGGAATTAAAACAAAATTTTGTTTTCTTAACAATACCACAAGGGTCAGTACCTGGATTGACACCATTTATTTGGAAAACAACATTTATAGCAATACGTTTTGATTTTATATATTTTACCTTTTTGGTGTTCAAATAAAAAATATATTTATATTTTTATGAAGGGATCGACATATTTAATATGTTGTAAATTGCACACAAAAGTGAGAGTTCATATTCCTTTGTTAGATACTAATAGAACTTTTCTGGCATCAGAGAAGCTATGCTACTTTTCTGGAATATGTAAAAAGTATGAACATAAAAGTCTGTGATATTTTGTGAAAATGCTTTGTTTTAAATTATGTATGTTAGTTTTGTAAGATTATACGAATTACTTTCTTGATGCTTCGTTTTCCTCGAGTAATTTAACGCATCCGTTTTCTTTAAATTATTCACTTATTTTTTAGTAACATTTGGCTTATGTACTTTGTGTAATAAATATCTGAATGTTTGAATTGTGTTTAATTCCTCATTGAAATAGCTTTCCTGCAACTATACTCGTTCAGTAAAGTTCTTACATTTTATTTCCTAGGCCATTGGTCGAGGAAGTATTGCAATCGCGAAAAATTTCGAAAATGAGTTATTGTTTTTTGGACGTTATATGATATAATGTGTATACATCACAAAAAAACATGTGACTCATTTCCGTCGGTGAGTCTGTCCGCTAATCGCTATAACTTAAGACGTACCGGTGGATTTTGATGAAATTCTTACACAATGTTACTACTATGCTAAGAACGCAAGCTTTGTAGTTTTGAAAATCGGCCCAGTGGCAGCGAAGGCAAAAAACGAAAGAAAAAATACAATAATCGCACAAACTTCGTTTTTTGACGTTTCAGAAATTTGCGTTTTCTCTCGGAGTATATTTATACACTCCTAACTCTGTAATTCTGTCCATCTATTAGCCATTTTTATGGATAAATCTATGATTGAAATATGATAATAATAATTAACGTCTTTTTTATTTGTAATAGGATAGATATCTAAATCTCGCCTCTTGTAATACTATTACAAATCAAAAAGACAATTATTATCATTATTATATTTCAATGATAGATTTATCCATAAATTTGTCATTAAACCTTAGAACGATGGAGAAAATGTTTTAGATTCGTCTAGTCCGGCTTATACGAGTGTATGTATCTTTGTTGGAGCGGAAAAACATATACACGAACCTTGCACAAAATGCAGGTGTGGAAAGAAACAATGTTGCCAAATGGACAGTAACTGCCAGTAGGACAGGGAAAGAATGTCTATCACTTACTGTATGGGTCTGTTTGACTGCGTTTTTACGTTTAATTTTGCTGTTGTACCCACGTGTCAACTGACTCTTTTCTTAGAGGATTTAAATTCTGCTGAACTGAATCCTTTATGAACTGATGACGGCGTTGCGTAAGAAGTGCAGAATCAACCCACTTGACGCCATTTTTACTTAATCGTACTCGCCTGATGCTAATAAATTGGACCACTACCCAACTTAGCGGGTACACAGAAGTTGAAAGTACATACATACATACATACGACATCGAATTTCACCTCAACTTAGTTTCGTGGTGGGTTTCCATCGTTCCCAATATTCCGACTTCCTCTGTAATATGGTACACATAAGTATCTTGTTCTCCCCTTACCTGTTTTGCAAGTTTCTCCAGACCATATCTACGTATCACGTGAACAAAGTAGGCGATATATTTTCAACAGTAACAATATTCGTAGCCCTTTGTGATGTTTAACTCTGTAAAGATCGACTTCTTCATTCTTCTTATTCACAATTCGAATTCAGCGCTCTGAAGGTCATATTTATAGACGTTTTTTGACGATTGACTGCTGTTTGAGGAATGGTCTCTCCTTGGGTTTTAAGTAATCAATAAGCTTTCTCCAAGGGATAATTTAAAATTTGCATTTCATAGTAGGCTGTAGCGGTTTCCAACATAGGATTTCGGACTTTCAAGATATTTTACATTATTATTTAAGTTTAAAAAAACACCAATATTTTTCAAATACATACACTAGAAATTTTACAAGTTCCGAAAATATTACAGATTTTGAAAATTCTGAAATTTTGCAAATTCAGGTAGTCTTGAAAATGTCGAAATCCTGCGAATTTCGAAAAGTTTGAGTATTTTTCAAGTTTAAAAAACCTATGATGGAAGAAGCTGTCACAGACTAGTGTGGAATGCAAATGTTAACTCCTCCCTTAAACCTCCCTTAAGGAAGCGTTATTGCTTGTTTAAAATCCATTTCATCGGCAATCAGTCCTGAAATCAAATTTGTCTGACGGCTTACGATCAGCGAGAAAGAGAGGCAAGCGCGGGAAGTGTGTATCAATACATGTTAGAAAGAGGTAGAAGCCGGCTGATAAGCCAAGGGAATCACCACATTGCCTAGCAACGTTAACTCAGAAGGTCTTGCAATCTACCGCGTTGCCAATATGTAACACCAGAAACGGTTCGCACAGGCTTCTATACAATAGGTTAGGTCAAAACTCAAGAACGAGATGGTTTCGAAGACTTAATTCAATATTTTGTTCACATTTTGATTATCATTATTAATTTCAATTTTGTTTTAATTTATTTTTGAATTATCTTTGATTTCCACCGATGGTGATAAAATCAACATATCCTGAGTTATTGTTACATTTTGCGACAGCGAGCGGTCAGACAAATAGCATTACGCAATACAAATTATCACTGCCTGCGTGTACGCAGGTGAAAACCATTTCAAAGCAGGACGACACTCCCCTAGGAGCGCTAGATGGGTACTGACCATCTATCTATGATCATGGAGGTGGAAATCTTACCTTGCAACGTACGAGATGCGGTGTTACCAAGCGAACCAATGATGCAATGTTGCAGAATTTGTGGCGATCCTGACCTTTTATTTCGACTTAAAATGGAGTGCCGTAAGGACCGCTCTGGAATCAATCCTAAACAGATTCGACACAATTCAAAATACAAAAATGTGTAGATACGCTCAAAATAAAACCATTATTTGAGCGTAGAGAGTAAACTAACGCAAATTTTCAACAGACAAGGACAGGAATTTTAAATGGTGAAATAATCGGTCCGTTTGAGTTCCCAGAGACTTTGACTGCTGAGGTTTATTTAGGTTTTTTGCAAAATCATTTAGAAAATTTATTGGAGGACGTGCCACTGAGTATTTACAGGGACATGTGGTTTCAGCATGATGGCTGCCCAGCGCACTATGCACTCTCAGTGAGAGAGTATCTCGATCAAAACTTTCCAGGCACATGGATAGGGCGGTCTGGTACAATACCGTGGCCAGCCCGGTAACCAGATTTGAATCCGTTAGATTTTTTTTTACTGGAGAACTGTAAAAGAAAAAGTGTATTTCAAGCCGATTCAAAATGTAGCTGAGCTACGGCAAAGACTATTGGAAGCAGCTGAGTTTGTTAATAACCGTGGATTCGCTCGTTTAATAACCCGATCTTTTTTAAGAAGATGTCGAGCGTGTATTGCGGCTGAAGGAAAACAGTTTGAGCATTTGCTGTAAAGGTAAATCATCATCAGCAGCATTTTGACGCCCACTGTTGTGCAAACAGTTATCTTTAAGGGTCCTTGTACGTTTTCATAATCGCTGTTTAATTAGGAACTTTTGAAAAATTTTCATCAGTTTTTTCTTCAAATAAAAATTGTGCATAAGTTAACGAGTAATCTTCTAAATGTTATACCATTTTGGAATCGTTATTAAATGCGCCAACTTTTAAGGTTACTTGCCAAACTCTCGTAGTACATTTTTTTCCAGTACAGCCAGTTAAAGTTGAGCAAAGTTTTACTTTGGAATACTTGGTTGGGAAATAAGTGGCAATTTTTCCTGAACGAGAAAAGTTGGCAGTAAGGTTGAGACACCAGTTTGAAGATGCATTATTCATCATTACATTGTAAAAATAAAATCCAAAAAAAGTTAATATTTGTAGTAACAGGAGATGACAGACTGCCGTAGGGTGTGAAATTTCTATATCTTTTTCAAAGACCTATAATTTTCAAAACACATACATACATTTTTTTTAAATATTTTTCTGATAGCTGTTATGACTTTGCCTATCACCCGGTTTCGGCTTGACGTCGACTTCTGGGACACCCTGTATAAGAATATAGGAGAATTATAAAGGGAAAGCAGTTTGCTTTGCCGTTTTCTCGACATTATTTTGTATTTCACTGTTTGCTGATTGCAAGTTTAGTTTCTGAAAATCATAAACCCTCCCACCATCTAAAATAACTGCTTCCAAAACTTCATAACAAATTTTGTAGCTAGATCACCAAAAAACGATGTTGCAAAACACGAAGGAGTATAAAAGTGGAATAGAAATTTTGTTAATCGTGCACGAAAATGCTCCCAATACTAATAGACAAAAAAATATATACATGGACTAGTAACTCTAATTCTGCAACAATTTTAACATCAGCCATTCCTTGTCATTATTAATAGTGGACGGCAGCATTTCAATATCTCCCTATTATTACTGTATTGATACAGCGCTGTCACTTTGGTAGGCAATGGTAGTCAAATGAGTCAAAAGTACACAATAAAGTTAAGCAATTTTGGCAACGAGCAATGTAAACATGGCTCCTTCTAATCTCTTCGAACTCGTTGATCTGAATCACCTAAGTGTAGAGTGTTTCCTTCAATTATTATCAGGGTCAGCATAGTGGGAAATTTTGCACGCTAAGGGACCTAACTGCCTCGGACTATAAAGCTATAAAAAGTATTTTCGCAAATTTGGCGGTATCAACGATAATGTTTTCTGCAATTAATCGATTTTACAGCAAGTTTCAAAGTAAACATTGATCTGGGAAGGAAAGCAATCAACGGAATTGCGCCCAAATAAATAATGCTGTTGAGTGGTAGGCTGCTGATCCTTAAGAGATATTAATTGACGAAAACGGTGCTGACAGATCACAACGAGACATTTTAACTCATTTGAAAATGCTTTTAAGCTTATTGTATTCACCCGGGCTGTCGAATTCGCTTTGAATGGTAGGACCTAAAAAATAAATTGGACTTTTTGGAGCTGCTACATTCAAGATCTGTCAGCCGGACCCGTCAGGCTACTATTTCTCATTTTAACTCTCGAGCGAGCTCGGTACTTAGGTTTTGCCTTTGCGGATATTCTAGTATAAAAATAACCAAGTCATACTGAAACAACGATGCATTTTTGAAAAGTTGCAAAGGATCTAATCAACCAGCCAGCATTGAAATGCTTAGAGCGATTGTAACAAGCACAGTTTCCAGAACAAACAGGAGTTCGTGAGAGTTTTCTCCATTATGGAAGTTGATTTTCCTGTTATTTCAGCTCTCGCCAGTTTACTATGTGGAAACATACTATGCAGATATCTTTTTGTCTCCTTCACGTCATTAGCGCCTATGTAAGCAGAATTTTAATGTCGCTTCTATCGTCTTATGTTTGTTTAAGCGACAAAGAGACGAGGTATTTAAAATTCACGTATACAGATCTGAAAAAACTTTTACCTAGAATTCTTCTAGATTTTTTTTTTTTTTTTTTTTTTTTTTTATATCGAAACAGCCGCGCAGGCAGAAGCCTAAATGCCGGAACACCGCGGCTGCTATGATGATCCCAAAGAAATTTTGTTAATACGATTTTTGAACTGCCTAAGGTTAGTAGAACTGGGAAAAGCTTCCTCCCGTAGTTTGTTCCACAATCTAGACACCCTCGGGACAAAGGAGCGGTCGTATCGGCCAGTTCTGGATGTACGAAGTTTGACACGGTTAGGATGGGACGCCGAAGTCAGGCGGGTCTGTCTGGCAGGCACATCGCGCGGCGGCATCATGGAAGAGAGCTCTGAGGAGCAAAGCCCGTTGGTGTAGCGATAGAAAAGAGCTAGATCGCCGACGGCCCGCCGGTGCGAAAGAGTCCCGAGACTGTCTGTTAGAGAAGAGTCATCGATCAGTCGGACCGCCCTCCTCTGGACAGCATCGAGCATGGACAATGTAGTCGGGGCGGCAGCACCCCAAATATGTGAGCAATACTCGAGGCTAGGCCTTATCTGGGCCTTGTATAGAGTGAGAAGGTCATGCGGAGAAAAGTACTTCTTAGCCCTAAACAAATAGCCTAGCTTTTTCCCAGCAGCTGCAGCTATTGAAGAGATGTGTTCGTGCCAGATCAGGTCCTCGGTGATCTGGACTCCGACCAGCCGAAATGAATGGCTCTTTGGTAGAACTCGACCGTCCATCGAAACTGTATGAGCGCTAGGACGCTTTTTGTTCGTCAAAGTACAGTACTGTGTTTTGGAAGCTTTGAACTGTACAAGATTGTTGCGTCCCCAAGCAGTGATAGCCTCCAGGTCTCTTGTCAGAGAAGAAGTCGTCGCTAGTCTTCTTTTTTCCAGCTCAGCGGCAGAGATCGGCTTGTCACTCTGAATTCCTGCATGTAGAGTGCTGTCATCAGCGAAGCTGTGGATTGGGTTGATCGTGCAGGAAAGGAGGTCGTTGATATGTAAGAGAAACAGTGTTGGAGCCAAGACCGATCCCTGGGGAACACCCGCGTTGACGTTGTGGGATGAAGAGGAGAATCCGTCAATTACGACGGATATCTTGCGGCCAGAGATAAAGTCAGCCACCCATCTGCAAAGCTTTTCTGGGAGGCCGTAGGATGGAAGTTTGCTCAAGAGGGCAGCGTGCCACAGCTGATCGAACGCTTTCGTGATGTCAAGAGCAACGACATGAGCCTCACCATGAGACTGGATGAGTTTACTCCACAGTTGCGTGACGTAAGCTAGGAGGTCCCCTGTGGATCGTTGGTGCCGGAAACCGTACTGCCTGTCGCTAATCAAGCTGTGACGTTCGAGGTAGTCCAGAAGCTCGCGATTTATGCACCTCTCCATCACTTTACTTATAACAGAAAGCAGAGCTATAGGCCTGTAGTTGTAAGGGTCGGTTTTAGATCCTTTTTTTGGGATGGGCTGTACATGAGCAAATTTCCAGTTTTCTGGGAAGGTGCCGGATTTATAAGATATCTGGAAGAGACGCGAAAGAACTGGAGCAAGCTCAGCTGTACATCTCTTCAGTACAATGGCAGGAATCAAGTCCGGACCAGAAGCTTTGTTGATGTCGAGCGACAAGAGCACTCGTCTTACGGTCTTATGCCTGAATGTTACCTCCCGCATAGTGTGGGGAACCCTTTGAATTGACGGCACTTGGGCGTTGGTGGGGACGTCCATGGTGGAGTTGGCAGCAAAGATCTTGGCTAGCACTTCCGCCTTGGCCTTTGAGTCGAATACAATAGTTCCATCCTGACAGATACTGATAATTGTTAGTCAGAGTTCCTAGTCAAAGGTGTGTAGGTCAGTAAGTCTTTTGGCCCGATATCTAGGTCATGTAAAGAGAAAAATTAACACAGGAAGGAAGGGAAAGGGCAAAGAGGGAGATGAACCCAGAATTATTTTCTTTTGCTTGGGGAGCTGGTCATACTTCATGAATGTATACCAACAGAATCAGAACCTTCGATCTCTCCTCCATAATGCCTCTCGCTCTCTGAGACCTGTAAAGCTTTTGAGGCGATGTGGGTGATTCTTTGTTGATAAGATACCCACCATAAATTGATACTATACGAAATTCAGCCCATTTCCGGACTACGATATCCAGAGATTTATATCAGATATCGAATCGTCAAATGATGTTTAGGATGTGCTTTTTGCGTGGCGGCATATGAAAAACCTACTAAAGGCGCATTTTATCATAGCTATTTTAATTGAATAAGTTCACAGTTTCAATTTTCGAGAGTTTTCATGCAATTGTGAGGAGTTAATTAAAGTTTTATATTCAGATACCTCTGAAATTATAACTTTTTTCAACTTCCTCGAAAGTACATAAAAACTTCATAATTGAAAGATTGTCTTACTGCGACTTACATTTTCGGTACTGTTTGCAAATTATCAACTTGCGTTTTCACAGTTAGTTTTTTACTGGAGCAGCTGGGCAGGCAAAGCTTGAATACATAAGTATCATGATTGCCATCAAAGACTTTGATCCCATTTTGGAGCTGCTTAACGCATTGATCAACGTTTTCTATCTGAAGATAGCCAACTTCCTAATGTATTCTCGCCCCCAAACTGGGTCTGAAATGTGCTATACAAAACACCAGAAATCTACTTTGAAAGAAGTTAGTATTTGATTCTACGATTGTCTGACAGGATTTTGAATCCCTTTTTGGTGCATCTCTAATGTCTATTTTGATTGGATATCTTCTGGTGGATTACGTTAATCATCGTCTGAAGATGTTCAATTGAAATAGGCATTAGAGCCGCCAAAAAATGATCGAAGATCACTGTCTATGAGACAGTAGCAGAACCAAAAACTCTAATCCTTTTTAAATCAGATTTATGACTGCATTTTTGAGTTCCGCTAATGTCTCGTAGATGGCGTTGGCGGATTTCAGATTACTTTTTTGGACGCCATCTTAATATTGTGGTGATGTCTCGGCACGCTACACACTGTATGGGAATGAAGAAAATAAAAAAAATGATCATGAACACGGTAGACATGAAAATATATTTGTCTTTAATCGTCGTTGTACTAGAAAAGGGCCACCGTAGTGGCCAAAACGTCGTACAATCAAGAGAAATTAAAAATGTAATGCTAAGTATTTTTGAGTCAAAAGAAGGTCATTCGATGTATGGTGGGAATTGGCAGTACACTCAGCTGTAAAGAGCTGTTAAAAAAACTGAGTATTCACATTACGAAATGGCAATCTACACTGTCCTCAATAATGAAATATACTAAGTGACATATAAATCCGAACACCCAGTTTAAATGGTTTTATTTTAATAAAAGTTTTTGAATGTATTTATCTTACTGTAAATAACAAGTGAAAAAATTTTCAGCCTTATCAGTTGGACATTCCGGTTTTTATACTGCTTTTTTTTAATTCTCTAACGCTCTAAAAATGAATATATCAGCCGCAGTAAAGAATTAACGTTGGCGGATTTTGGTTCTTGACATCCTTTACGATCAGTTACGATGCCTAGAGTACGGAGACCTGTACGATTTCGTCAACTTAGTGAGTTTGATAGGGGCCGTATAGTGGGACTTTCTTTTCGGGCAAATGCAGTTAGAGTGCAAAGAAGTGTAGACACTGTGGTTAGGTGTTGTCAGGCATGGCTTCGAGAAGGCCGTACGCAAAGAGCAAGGGGCACTGGACGCCGCCATAGAACAACAGACCGTGAAGATCGCCGCCTAAGATTATTTGCCTTAAGGGACCGTTTCTCCACTACCAGGTCCATTGCAAATGAATGGTTTGCAGAACACGGAAGACCTATTGGCATGCGAAGTGTTTACCGACGAATGAGAAGTTTTGGCTTGTTTTCATACCGGCCACACTGGGTCCTCCCTTTAACTCGAGAACACCGACGTAATCGCCTTGAGTGGTGCAGACAACGGTCACTCTGGGATCAGGAATGGAACAGTATTGTCTTTAGTGACGAGTCTCGATTTTGTTTAGGCATGCACGATGGTCGTGCCAGGGTTAGAAGGCGACGTGGTGAAACGAGGAATCCACAGTTTTTTGTTGAAAGACATGTTCATCACACTGTTGGAGTTATGGTTTGGGGTGCTATAGCTTATGGTTCCAGGTCACCTTTAATCTTCATCAGAGGTAACATGAACGCGCAGCGTTATATCCACGAAGTTCTAGAACCCCATCTTTTACCCTATCTTGACACCCTGGCAGATCCAACTTTCCAACAAGATAATGCCCGACCACATGTTGCAAGAGTCACAATAGACTTATTTCAACATAACGATGTCACATTGTTACCATGGCCACCAAGATCTCCCGACTTATCCCCAATTGAGCACGTGTGGGATATGATGGGTAGGAGATTGCTCAATTTGCAACGTCCTCCTCAGACTCTAGAAGCACTTCGAGAGGAGTTGGTGGTTGCCTGGAATGAGATACCACAGGAGGACATTGACCACCTGATCAGAAGCATGCCTGGGCGCGTTGGAGAATGCGTAGCACATCAGGGTGCATCCACACATTATTAAAGCAGTGCAATCATTTACTTATTATGCTTCATTAAGTACTTATACAAAATTTTATTAAAATAAAACCATTTAAACTGGGTGTTCGGATTTATATGTCACTTAGTATATTTATTATAAATAAAGACATGGTATTAACACAATAACAACTTGATATAAATGTACCTTTTAGAAAATACAAACTTGGCTGTAGGTCTGCTAAAATTCTGGGCCTTGGAAATTTTGTAGGTGGAGTTGAAAAGCTATTTTATTGATAAAGCTTTGTATTCTATGGATAATTATAGATATGCATATCAATGCTCGTTCTTTGTTTAATATTTGTTACTTTTTATACATTACCGTGATTTGTTTTTTATGTACGAGTACAAATATATATTTGTATATGTTTGTATATACTTCTTTGTTTTTTATTTTTAATGTAGAATGCATGATAAAATAAATGAAATGGAACGTACTGCAGAACGTGTTAGAAGAAGTTGTAAAACATACTTAATTGGCTATTTAAGGAAGAATGACGGAAAAGGAAATCCCATAACTTGCGACAACTTTCCGGAGGGTGGCAAGGTTGACATCTGAATAAGGTGGTGGTTTGCTTGTATATATATATATATATATATTTGTAAGCCTAAGTGCAGCATGGTTTTCAATTTGATTGGGGATGATCTGGGGTAGAATATGTCCAGGTCTGACCACAAAGCAGTTTCGAACTAGTTCAGAACTACTTCTGAATCCTTGCTCTGCGCATGCCCGAGATAAGTACGGTTAGAACTGATTATGAACTTATATTGTTGGAACAAAGAATTACATAGCTTGTTGTCCTAGACATACCTTAATTGAAGTAAAATTCAATATTATCAAGTTTCCGTAACCTAGATGTAAAATTTGAGAGAATTTACTGTTTTTGAAGTACTCCAACAGTTTTTAATAAAATCAGGAAAACGAAATGGCAGATTTAACAAGAGATAAGCACTTTGAATATTTTGAAGGCATAGAACGAAGTTTTGCCTTTCTAGAGCAGGAAGAGTTCATCATTTTGGCTTTAGAGGAAGAATGCTCTTCTATAGTCGTAGAGGAGGAAATCACGTGGAATGTTAAGAACACTAAGCTAACGATTGACATGAAATTTAAGAAAGATGTATGATTAATATTAATAACATGATAGAGACAAATTCATCCTCACTTGAATCTGTTTCAAAATAATCTTCATCGTGATCCATTGTTTGAGTATGTCTAACAAATGACACAATAAGCGGTTAAGATTTAGGTTTGATATATGAGAAGATTGAAAAGTTAGAAAAGGCACAAAGTGGCAGCCACAAAACGCGCGTGCGCTATCAAATTCAAACATTTAAAGTTGACTCCAGCGAACGATTAATGGTTATGCCCTAGGTCATCCCTGAGTCAGATACCTTTACGTCAAAAAAGGACCAAAACGATGCGCTTAACATCGGTTGGTCCAGCCCATACTGTCAAACGTCATTGCTCGCAAAGTCTGTTTTTGTTGTTGAGATGTCCTTATTACAAAAAAAAAAACTAAAAGCGAGCTCCTGACAAGATGAATTTTAACCATAAGAGACGTTTGGCCTACCACAATATGCCTTGTCTTCGTCGTAGATCACGATGGAGAATATTTAACCAAAAACATTCAATGACTCCAAAAAGTTGTCGACTGCTTTAACGACTCACAAATTTTAACAATATTTATTCCGCATGTAATATCTAAAAACTAAAAAAGTAGGATGTCGACCACAGATAGCTTCATTTGTTCAGGTTTTAGGTGATGAGATATAACAAGTTGCATGGGGAGTGGGCTATGTAAATAAGGCGGTCATTTGAACCGTCAAACGCTGATGTATAAGGGCTACTTTATGACGTCACATATTAATGACCAAATTCACTTAAACCGAATGGTAATTACGGGTCATGAATTAACCTTTAGTTCTCTCTCACGAGAAGTAGAATTTTTATAACCACTTCAGAACTGGTTTGGAATTTGTTGGAACAGAGAATTCCCAGTTACGGAATCAGTCGCATTTTCTGCTCGATCCTTAATTTCGATCTACCTATGCTGTATTCAGTTCAGAATTAGTGCGATGGTTTTTGTTGGAACAAAGCTTTAATACAAGCTATAATATAATGAAAACCTCTTCACGGCCAAAACTTTATTGGATTGCTATGTCCATATTCAAAATAACGCTGATTGTAGAACATTTCTTAATTAGGCTTTTCAAGCATAACTCAACTAAGAGTTTTCAAACAAACTATATAAATCATATTGAATCAAGCCTCTTCAACGATGAAGCGTAGTTCAATTTTCTGGAAGCGTATTTAGCAGATGGGATGAAAGCAGACCTCCCTGAAGCTCTTACGAAAGCTCAATGATTTTCTCATTTCCTTTTGATTACGGGATAATCTGGTCCGATTCTACCTGAGCGCATTTACCTTGTCCTCTCTTTAAACTGTTGCTACGAGCAGAATATTTTTTGTCATTGATATTACCGAAACATTTCCATAGCACAAATTGGAAGTTACGGAGAACAGGTTGAGGTTTCGTGACTCTCAGATAGAGGATTTTCCATTTTAATGGCACAATTCACATTTGCTAATTGATATTGTATCATTATCGTACATAAAATATCCGCGTTTACACTAGCTTGGTCGCTACTGATAACCAAATAGCAAGGATAATTTTGCCTTCCTCCTTATGACTCATCCCGTGTAGAACGGCCATACATAGGCTGTTCAAAGACCTTCATCGGTTATAGCATAGAGTTTTAAAAATTGTAGATCGTTGATTTGACTATAGCTAAAGAGATTCGCAACTTTAGGGAACATAAAAAATTATTACATATCAGAACAATTTTCAGTCACAACAGTTTGACTATATTGTATAATCGAGCAGCATCTTCTTCATTATTCATTCTTTCAAACTTCGAACGTTACGACGTTTTAACTACGCATAACAAGTGGGAATTTGAAATTAAACAGAAGCGCAAACTAGGTTTATTGCTAACGGCTGCATGCTTAAACTCTTAAGCAGCGCTTCTGAAAGCTAGGGTAGTGGAGGGGTCACGTCTCAGAATTCAGATCTAATAAGGTAAATACTAAGCTGCAGCTGTAGATACTATTTTCTTGAAAAAATGACAGCCCAACTAACAATTATCACTCCTATTAGTGTTGCAAGAATGATTATACAGTATTCCTTAAACAGCATATACTTTAAGAACATTGGCAAAACCATCTTAGAACAGCTATACAAGCGGAATGGGCACACCTAATAGGACACTTCAGTCATTTAAGAGGTTGTATAAGGGCTGCAGGTAACAATTATAAAACAAAAGTGTAAGCCTCTTGCAGCCGCTATAGGACATTTGCGTCAGTGCAAGATTCAGTTTTTGTCAACTATACAACTATTCTGTTACGTGATTCTACTTTATTGCAACCAAACCATTTCTTATGTATTGTATAGACATAGACGAAGTGAAGAACATATAACTAACATATTACAGTCATCTTGTTTACTTACATATCGGCCATTGTGAATTTCATACACAGGTATATGATAAACTTCTACACTGTGATATAGGGCTATTGAATTACTTGCGCAGCAAATTTTATTGTGATTATCGTGCAGATTAGTTACCCAATTTCTACGGGCTTCGTATTTGATTCATATTTTGACAATGATCAAAAGTATGTCTAGATTTTTAAGATGGAAAACTGAACTTATCTGCGTTAAATCTTCCACAAATCCTATATTTAGACACAATTACACTAATGTTTATCATTTTATATCTGTAATTCCGAACAATCAAGGCATCGTCCATGTTGTCCCTAGGTTATTAGAATATTTTGGAGTTGCCTGCAGGTGTTATACAACAATTTGACAAATGTCTGAAATGAAATACCGACAGAGTCGGATGATTTACCCAGAATTTGTACCAGATCTATATCTTCTGTTTGAACAGTTGATAACATCTTTTGAACCGATATGCATGCGTTGTTTGTCTTAAAACATTGAATATGGCATTTTACAAAAATATGACAGCAGAAAGTTAGGTTATGGTGAAGTTGTTTACCAACATATTACGCATATGCACAGCCTTTAACAGTTACTAAACAACACTTGTATAAGTGCTTGCGTTGGGAGCAACTTGTTGGCTAAAGTAGTAATATGCACAGCAAAACAACAAGGCTCGGGTTTGTTTTATTAACGTTATCATGGATGCCACAACACAACCATTTTGACTAACGTGCAAATATGCCGTATAAAATAGTTGTATAAACGTTTATGCAACAGTTAAAAATTTGCCCTATAAGGTGTTGTACAACTATGCTATAAGAATACTTTAAACACTTCATTTTAGAGCAAATATGTTGCAGAAAGCAAATCTGCGTTCCACACAACATTAAGCCAGCATTTTGGTGTTCAGGCAACAACAATAGAGAGCTTTTATGGCTGAACGGTTCTTTTACCAAAAGCTTATACCACTACTTTGCTAGTTGGGAGTCTTGGTGGTCTAGGGGTGGGAGGCGCCCCCTCTAAATCCGCGCTAGCCTCAAAGGAGGTTCAGGGTTTACATATTAAAATAAAAAATAATTTTATTTTAAGAAACGCATGTTTTTATTGAAAAAGAAGAACTAGATGGGCAGATTTTGTTTGTTATAAATTCGAGCAATCTCCCACCCATCATATCCCACACGTGCTCAATTGGGGATAAGTCGGGAGATCTTGGTGGCCATGGTAACAATGTGACATCATTATGTTGAAATAAGTCTATTGTGACTCTTGCAACATGTGGTCGGGCATTATCTTGTTGGAAAGCTGGATCTGCCAGGGTGTCGAGATAGGGTAAAAGAAGGGGTTCTAGAACTTCGTGGATATAACGCTGCGCGTTCATGTTACCTCTGATGAAGATTAAAGGTGACCTGGAACCATAAGCTATAGCACCCCAAACCATAACTCCAACAGTGTGATGAACATGTCTATTAACAAAAAACTGCGGATTCCTCCTTTCACCACGTCGCCTTCTAACCCTGGCACGACCATCGTGCAGGCCTAAACAAAATCGAGACTCGTCACTAAAGACAATACTGTTCCATTCCTGATCCCAGAGTGACCGTTGTCTGCACCACTCAAGGCGATTACGTCGGTGTTCTCGAGTTAAAGGGAGGACCCAGTATGGCCGGTATGAAAACAAGCCAAAACTTCTCATTCGTCGGTAAACACTTCGCATGCCAATAGGTCTTCCGTGTTCTGCAAACCCTTCATTTGCAATGGACCTGGTAGTGGAGAAACGGTCCCTTAAGGTCAATAATCTTAGGCGGCGATCTTCACGGTCTGTTGTTCTACGGCGGCGTCCAGTGCCCCTTGCTCTTTGCGTACGGCCTTCTCGAAGCCATGCATGACAACACCTAACCACAGTGTCTACACTTCTTTGCACTCTAACTGCAATTGACCGAAAAGAAAGTCCAGCTTCCCGAAGTCTCACTATACGGCCCCTATCAAACTCACTAAGTTGACGAAATCGTACAGGTCTCCGTACTCTAGGCATCGTAACCGATCATAAAGGATGTCAAGAACCAAAATCCGCCAACATTGATTCTTTACTGCGGCTGAAATATTCATTTTTAGAGTGTTAGTGAATTAAAAAAAGCAGTATAAAAACCGGAATGTCCAACTGATAAGGCTGAAAATTTTTTCACTTGTTATTTACAGTAAGATAAATACATTCACCAACTTTTATTAAAATAAAACCATTTAAACTGGGTGTTCGGATTTATATGTCACTTAGTATAATTTAGCCATTTTCTTTGAAAATTTGAGAGGCGTAATAACGAGTGGAGCATTTCTGCAAATTATCTTATACCTCAACTTAGACATCATTTTTCGTACAGTCCTTTACAAGCATATGGTTCAAGCAATATGAATATATTGAATGGCCCATTGAGGGTATTTCCCTGTGGGAGTGCTTCAAGAACAAAGCTTGAGTTAATATTACGAAATAAGCAAAGCTGAACCCGCCTTTTTTTAACATCTTGATGATCAATGCACCGACCTCGAGATCGATATTGCCTATTTCGGTAGCACGGTGACAAAAAAAAATAAGGTATAGACCAACAGATAGATTGAGGAAATTACTGTCATTTTATGTGGTGTATGATTCAAATAATCGAAAAACTTATTATGGAAATTTCTGGCATTTTTCCTCGCCTACACCATGGGAATGTAAAATGCGGCCTGGGATTGTGGATTGTCTGCTATAAACATTCTTCGAGGTAGTGCCCACTCGAGGCTCATTTTAGAACGAAGGGGGAGCAAAATATGGCACCCTTTCACAAGGAAAACTTTTCCTTCTGCCGGAAGCGGAAATGCGCCACAGAACAAGGGACAAAAATTCGCAAACTTTGCCATCTGAGAGTTACGCTTAGGTAATTGAATAACGAGCAGAATTTAACTTGTTAATTTTTGTTTTATCACAGTTTTTATACTACACTTTAGACTGCCGCCTCGCATTAGGCATTCAAAAAAACAAGTCTTTAATAAAGTATAGGCGCTGAATCATGGGCGCCCGCAAGAATCTCTCTTAGAGGAACGATCACCGGCCAGAGATACGTAACTTCTAATATTCTCAAAAATGTGCACATAATCATGATAAATACACAAATTTTAAGGTCCAGCCGGATTACTAGAGGAGGGGGGGCGCACGCCCCCTTGTCGTTTCCTGCGGGGCTCATGCGATGAACGGAAAAAAGTTTAAAGCTCTGGTAAGAGTGTTCACAGGTCATCGCATCCAGAATATCATTAGCGACAGGCAGTTTCCGGCACTAGCGATCCACAGGGGACCTCCTAACTTACGTCACACATTTGTGGAGGAAATTTATCCAGTCTTATGGTGAGACTCATGTCGCTGCTCTTGATATCACCATCCTCTTACATATCAACGACCTCCTTCCCTGTACGAACAATCCCATCCACAGCTTTGCTAATGACAGCACTGTACATGCAGAAATTCAGAATTTCAAGCCAATCTCTACCGATGAACTGGAAAAAAGAAGACTAGAAGCGATAGTTTAATGCTTCCAAAATACAGCACTGGACCTTGTTGAATAAAAACCGTTCTAGTGCTCATCCGGTTCCGATGGATGGCCGAGATCTGCCAAAGAGCCGTTCATTTCGGCTGGTGTGGGACCAGATAATGGAGGACTTGATCCGACTTGAACACATCTCATCATTAGCGGCAACTGCTGGAAAAAAGCTAGGCTTAGCAGTACTTTTCTCCTCATGACCTCCTCACTCTATTCAAGGCCCAGATAAGACCTAACCTGGAGTATTGCTCACTTGTCTGGGGTGCTGCCGCCCAGACTACATTGTCCATGATAGATGTTGCTCAGAGAAGAGCTGTCCGACTGATCGATGACTCTTCTCTAACTGACAGTCTTGGGATCCTTTCGCTCCGGCGGGCCGTCGGCGATCTAGCTCTCTTCTAACGCTACGCCAACGTGCTCTGCTCCTCAGAGCTCTCCTCTATGATGCCGTCGCACGATGTGCCTGCCAGAGAGACCCCTCTGACTTCAGTCCCCTTCCTAACCGTGTCGAACTTCGTAAATCCTGAACTGGACGATACGACCGAACAATCTACATGAGAAGGCTTCTCCCAGTTCTACTAACCGTGGGTAGTTCAAAAATTTAATTAACAAAGTTACCTTATGCTCCTCATAGCAGCCGCGGTGCCCGGGTGTTTAGCCTTCTGCCTGCGCGGCTGGTTCAATGTAAAAAAATATAGGATTCGGTTGGCTATCTTCAGGTAGAATACGTTTTATTTGTTAAGGACCTATTTTATTCATAATAATCCAAAAACCCTGGAAAAAAACTTTGTCCTAGGCGAAAAAGCTGCTGATTCATTTATGAGGCGTAAAACAAATGTGATGAGAAAAATCGAGTCTAAAAATGTATCATGCGGAAGAAAGCATCACCTCGTTTAAATAGTTGCACACAGTTTCAAAGACGAAGTTTTATAAAAACGAGCACAGATGATTGTTTCTTAAAGCCAGATACGCACCAGCATTTCGGTTATAGTCCCTTCGAAAGCGTCTTGAGCAAGCAACGCGGAATTGCGTATTTCTCATAATTCTAGGGAAACATCTCGCGCCTTGATCTCCATATCCAAATAAAAGTATTTACTTGGCAAACATTTTGCATCAGAACTCAGATTCGCTCTATCATACTCTACATATACACACAAGTATCTGAAAGCGATAGAGCTTTTCCGCGAATAGCTGCAAGTCGATGCTAAAAAATTGAAAACGGCATTGCCGCCATCGCGCTTAGAATGAGTAAGATATTTTCCATCGTTGAAGTTTAATCATGCAGAAGCGATGCATTGGCAGCTCAGTTGAGGTAAATAGAAGGGATGTGATTTCAGAGATGCTCTGAAGAGGGATAGCTGCTATCTGCGTTCTGTAAAGTATGCGTCATAATTGATGGGTTTCCTTCAGTCCATAAGGTCAATGCGGGTGTGCCCCACGAACCGGTTTAGCAAGATCTTACCGTTCTGTACACAAATAGCCTAATCATATTAGACGAAAATACCCATGGTCTGCGAAATAAGTGTAAAGTCGGGTTTTATTGCTGCAAGTTGTCAAGGGGATATTCAAAACATGGACGCATAAAATGGGTACAGCAATTTTTGTGGGAAAACTTTTTATTCGACAACTAAGAATGAGAAAACGTGTTTTTTGGGATTCAATCGAAAGTGTTGGCAGAAACGCAAAAACTTTTCATATAAGATTTTTAGGTATTTATAAGACCTACAAAATGAGACAACACGTAAAAATATCCGACAAATACCAAAAAAGTTATGGCCGAAAACCGAGGAAAACTGCAGGTTTCCACACTTGGTAATACCACGACGGTTTCTCGCAGATATTTGAAATTCTTCAAATTTGTAGAATTCGTACTTCAAAATAACCACAACAAAATTGGAGGAGATTGGTGAAGTAGTTTTGGAGAATATCTAACTGCTTATCTCGAAACACCTGTTCCGGCTATCAGTACTAGTTTATTGAGAAATATACAGGGTTAGTTCAAAGGGAATTTTATAGCAAAATACACTAGATTACCCTGCCGATATGAATCGCAAACCATTCCGGAAGATAAATGTTATTTTTATGCAAAAAAGGATGGGTTACGTTTTTTCTTCTAAACAAATTCAAGCATTTCGTATTTATGTGTAAGTTGCAACAAAAGATGATAGACACATCCGCTTTGATTTAAAATGTGAACAGTAACGTATGTTTGTCAAATATCATAGCGTATTTGTTCAATTACTCACAAATACGAAATGTTTGAAATTGTTTATAAAAAAAAAACGGCAAGGTAAATACGTGTAGTTTGTTATTAAATGCTCTTTGACACTAGTAGTGATGGTCGGAAAACAGGTAAAAAAAAATCAGAAATTAAAAAAAATACTTGAGCAATATACTCCAATTTCGTTGTTGTTATTTAGAAGTAAGAGTCCTACGGATTCGAAAAATTTCAAGTAGTTGCGTGATATTATCGTCGGATTACCAACAATTGCCAAAACCTGCATTTTGTTTCGTTTTTCGGCCATAACATTTTTTCTATTAGTCATATCTTTTTACGTGTGGTCTCATTTTGTAGGTCTGATAAATCCCTAAAAACATTATATTAGAAGTTTTTACGCTCCTGTCAATACTTTCGATCGAATCCTAAAAAACACGTTTTTTCATTCTTTGTTATCAAATAAAAAGTTTTCCCACAAAAATTGGTGTAGCCATTTTATGCGTCCATGTTTTAAATACCTCCTTGTACAACTTGTACCAATAAAACCAGACTTTACAATTATTTCGGGGAAATTTGCTAATATGATTAGACTAAAAATGGCGTCACTTAGGTTGTCTATACTCCTCTAACTCAATGCTACCACAGTTCAAGGAGAACTATGTTCCGCAAAAGTTGATCGCTGTGAGAAAAAAGCAGGCTGCAAACATGTATTACTTATTGTACAAAATTGGATAGTCGATCAAACAGGACCATACATTTAATCTATGGTCCCAATCAATTTGACAGAAATGCAGTCTAGAAATTTCTCGTCTGTGCTACGTATACTACCGACCATCTGACAACGTAGTTTGACTAGCCTCGCCACTCAACGGTCATCGTCCATACATCAGACATAGGTCAGACCTAGACGCAAGTATCTCTACATGTTGAAAATACTCTACTATTATCATTTAAGTGCAATTTTACTGGGGGTTGAAAGCGTAAAACTATGCTAACATAAAAAAATTGGAATACACCCATCCCCACCACATACTGCCCCCAACTATCAATATACACAAATTCACACAAAAAAGGTCCGAGAACGACCAGGAGCCTCTGAAACGTATAAAAACAAATTTTGGCCGATTTCTATTCTTGCTTCATTTGTTCCTAGTTCCACCGCAAAAAGTCCCATTTTGAAAAACTACAAAGGTTTTTTGTCCTTGGTTTAGCAGGAGCCTTGTGTCAAAATTTCATCAAAATCCAAGCAGTACTTTCCAAGCTATAGAGGGGTCGAGGATTAGCGGACAAAAAGACCGACGGAAATGAGTGATATGGTTTTTCGTGAAGCACATGTCATACAACATCAAAAAAACTCATGATGTTTCATTCTTCAAAATTCTCCCCGTTAGAATAATTTCTAGCCAGTTTACGTGGAAAGTAATAATGCGACAAGGTCCTATGAAAAACCTCTTACAGCACCCAGGAAGAAGTTGGAGCATGAGACGATGGAGCCAATAGAAATCAATTCACTCATTTAGACTGACAGGGTCGGACTGGTTCCAATGTAATATTGCCAATTTTATTACACCTTGTATAATAATGGCAAAAAACATATTTTTTTGATAATGTGAAAATGATAGGGACAAAAATCAAGTGTATAAGTAATATTTGAAGCTTGACGTAGTAAATAGAGTATTATATATCGCTACCCGAATTCAGTACTGCCATAACTTCAATTTCGACGTTGTCTCCCACCCTACTCTTTTTTTGAACGGGTCAAGTTAGCAAGCTGAAATTTGAGGCAGTAAGACTAATGCTTGAATATTATACGTAAGGTTCCGTTCAAGTATTACGTGAGCACTAGGGGAGGGGCGGGGGGTTCTTTGTTTTGCTTATTTTGGATGACATGAGGGGTAGGGGAGTCTAGATGATGATTACGTCATCGGTAGTTATTCACTTTTTTACACGAATGGCAACCCTCACATTGTCTTTGCTTGAAGACGAAACGCATTTCCGGGGATTCCCGCAAATAATGCATACGTTTAGTGAACAGCGCGCGGTAATTCCCCTACTCGCTTTAGAACCGAGTAGGGGAATTACCGCGCGGTGTTCACTAAATTTCCTCTATCAGTGTATTGTTTCGTTTGGATACTTAGCGAGTAGACGTATTGCATAGCCTAGTAAAGCAAGTTAACATTTATGTTACCAATAATTCCATTAGCCAAAGTTTAATGTTTAAATAAGATGTCGTTTCACATAGACAAATCCAAGTTATACCAAAAATTGTTTGAAAGTTTTAAAAAATCTCATACAAGTACGAAAGTACAAAATGTACAAAAGTTAGTTAACGAAGTGTGGCGAAATTACAAATTACAAGCAAAATCCGACAAGGAACTAGATATTATTGTATCTAAGAGAATCGAAGAAGAATTGCAAGCAGCGACTAAGAATAAATCCAATCTACTAAACTTTTTCGCTAAGGTGAGTGACGAAATCATTTTAGGTAGCTATGAGTACTAGAAATATTAGAAATCGCCAAAAAGTTTTATACATATATACAGAAAACTAACACCCTGTATTTTGTGACCAGAACGAATTGCTCGTTTAGACATATTAGATTTGAAGCCATAGGGTTTTGTATTTACCATATGTATACTGCCATACTTTACATTTATGTAGCTTAATAAGAGAATCGTTAGCAGAATCCATAGAAAGTTTTTATTTTTAGGCAATCTGTAAACCTGCAGAAAAAACACAAATTATACAGTCAGCTTCAAATATTAAAAAATAGGAGGAAGATAAAATAAAACCCGGTAATGAATCATAACAGCAATGCGAAATTAATGAAAATACAGATAAACAGAGAGCAAAACCTTCTCAGGAAGCTATGAAAAATAAGATTGCTATACTCGAAAAAATCTGAATGCTTTGTATTCTGCCAGAGATACTATGCCAAGCCGTGCTGAAGTTGATAAACAGATCATTAAGTTGCGCTAGGAAATAAAAACAGCAAAACAGTCTTTAAACAGGAAGGTTCAAAACGCAGTTGCTCAGACGAAACACAGGGATGGTATGAAAAGAAAGTTAGAAGATATTTGTCATGAAAATCCAGAAATAAAAAAATAATATCTATGAGGGATTCAGTGGGACGTCCTAATCTTGAAAGCAATCAACATTCACTATTGAAAACAATCGCGGATATAGCTTTATTTGGGATTGCAGCAGATGATAGAAGACGAACGGAATCAATTCGCAGCGTAAAAACTCTTGATGAACTCACACAAGAATTACATAAAATAGGATTTGACGTTAGTCGCAGTGGGACATATCTTCGTTTGATTCCCAGAAAATCTAATTCTGCAGAGGGACGAAGACAGACATGTATCGACAGTCCTATTAAGCTCATTCGGGCTCAAACTGATCACCACAAGAGCCACTTCGATAGCAAATTCGCTGAAACATCAATCCATTATTTAGAGAACATAGCATCCATAGTTGGACCAGATCAAGTATTTTTCATATCTCAAGATGATAAAGATCGAGTCCCTATTGGCGTAACTGCGGCAAATAAGCAAGCACCTCTTCTGATGCACATGGAATATAGAATCAAATTGCCTGATCACGATTGGGTAATCGCTGAGCGTCATAAATTAATACCATCTGTTTATGCTGGTATCAAAATCACTTCCAATATGCTAGGACAACCGCAAGCCGTTGGATATTCTGGACCAACATACATCGCTATTCGTGTGGAAAGCATAGTCATCTACTGCTAATACTCATGCTCAGGATTTCGAGACGCTTCTCGAACTTGAAGAGTTTCGACCATTAGCTAAAACTGACCATCGACTAGTAAAACCAGTGGTAATCATGACGGTTGATGGAGGGCCAGATGAAAATCCACGTTATCAAAAAGTCATAGGGTTTGCTATGCAACACTTTAAGCGACATGATCTCGATGCATTGTTTTCAGCTACCAATGCTCCTGGAAGAAGTGCGTATAATAGAGTAGAGCGCAGAATCATTCCTTTTAGTCGGGAAGTGGCTGGTTTAATATTGCCTCGTGACCATTTTGGGTCTCATTTGGATGAACATTTAGAAAGATCTAATTTCGAATTTGCAGGAAATGTATTAGCTGAAGTATGGAGTTGAATGGAAATTGATGGCTATAATATTAATGCAAAATATGTTAGGGCGGGTGAACAAGATCTTCCTGATTTTCCAGACATTAAATGGTATTCAGAACTTGTGCATGAGAGCCAGTACTTGCTTCAAATTGTAAAATGTAGAAATACAGAATAGTGTCGTCCAAGAAGTGACCTATTTAGATTACTAGACAATAGGTTTCTTCCACCACCTGTAAAAGTAAAACACACAGTTGATGACTTGGTTTTGGATGAAGGAGGGCAATTTCTTAATCTTCCAGTCAATTTAGCTCTACGCTTAAGTGCTTCACTCAAAGATTTCCTGCAAATTGAAGCTATCAAGTCGAACATTCAAAACGTGTGGTCTTTATCATGCTTCCGTCGTCACTAAATCGTCACATCGAAAATATCCATAAAAAAGTAAACACGTACACTGATAGGAAAGTTAGACCTGTAAGAGTCGCTACTCGTCGTGCTAATGAACTGATGTGCATTATTCAAAATTTAGAGCACCATGATGTTGAATGGCTCGATGAGAACGACGTAGATATTCCAAAATCTGATGAAAGCGAGCAAACTCACAATACTGAGCAGCAATCGAAGCAATCCAATGTCATCGAAAACTTAGAATCATGGATTCGGGTTTCATGGACTGAAGACTTAATTTGAATTTAATAAATGTACCAAAAATTTAAAATAAGGTTGTTATGTTAGTAAGATATAATATTTTTGTCCTTTACTCTATATTGAATACCGTATCAGTAAAATATAAATCTATTTGCTTATTTTTCAAATTATAATTATAACGTTATAATCATAATATTAAAAAAAACAATACATTAATTGACAAATGTTTACGTAATCATGGGGGGAGGGGGTAAGAGCTTTGCTTACTTTTGCTAACAAGGGGGATGGGGCGGTAAATAATTGTAATAAGTCTGCTTACGTAATACTTGAACGGCCCCTAAGCGTAAAAGTGCATATGAATAATCAAAATGGTGTATATGCGCCATTTTGCATAGAATAGAATGGTGGTTGTGTGATACCTCATTTTGAAGTTCATTACAACTACTTTGTGATCCTGTAATATAAAATCAGTCTACCAAAATGGCGATCTGACCGGCTGTCAAAGTTTTGCGCTTTTGTATATTGAACTTTTTATAGCTGAACAGCCAATCAACAAAACGGTGTAAGCATGTTGGATCAATTTTCTTCTCTAGGAAACGTACATCCGAGTATGTAGTAAAATACAAAGCATTACGTAAAAAACAAAGTCAAAATCTTTTTTTTTTCTGGAAAACACTGTATATCTAGTTTGGTAGTATTAAACTTGCACTTAAGCGGTGTATGTCAATATCAGTCTTACGATGCTCTTAGATGAAGCGTAACTCTTTAGGAACTTTCCTATGTTTGACTGTGAGACTGGCACAAAGAAATCGTACTATTCAGTCAAATAAACCATATGGCATAGTTCATATACTGTGAACATATAAATACATGGAATCTTTCATACTGAAAGTAAAACAAAAGTACCTTATCTTCCCTATTGCGCGTAATATTTCCCCTTCAAAAATAGTTGTAGGACGCCTCTGAGTGCATTCGTTCGAAGCCCATCAACTTCCGGATATTAAGATAAAGATCCGGCACATTTTCATTCAAAGGCATTTTATAAGATATCCGGAAAGTGTACGAATAACTTGGTCGAAAATCGGAGAAATGCGGGTTATGCATTTTCATTTGAAACGCGCTACACGGTCTACTTTGACTCTTTGAAATAGGAAAAGTTGGAAGGATGGGTCAGCTGTTTCTTTGATAAGATGAAGGAGAATTTTCCAACAAACAGAAAGACGACACGATGAAGCTTTTCAAGCTGTCCGCAGGTAGGTGGTAGTTTCTACCATCCAAACTTCTCCGATTAGACAAGAAGGATCACACTAATTTATAACGACACTTGTAGCTAATTTTTTTACAAATTTATGACTATATCGATTTGACTATCGCATCTTGCGCTGTTGACTCTTTGATGATCCCATTCTACAGTCGTAGCGCGTATTTATTTAAGATCGACCAATCCAGAGCCTTCCAGATAGAGCGTGAGTCCTTATCGAAGCTTGTACGATGATTCTCGATGACGGTAGAATCTTCCTGATACGTCGCCTAATTCTCGTTGCCTAAGCGTCCATGTTGCGAAGGCGTCTCGTTGGTACGTAAGTTCTAGTTTTCGAGGGAGCCACAATATGCTCAAGAGCCAGCGTTGGTGCTGCTGGTGGTGACTGAGATTTACTGACTGATGAAAGCTGTGCACTCTAAAAGAATGGTGCACTAGTTAAAAGTAATGAAAAAGGCGCTATACAGGGTGTTCCTTAATGATATACGAATACTTAAGGGTGTGGATGTACTTGAAAAATTAATGTTAGTTTGCTTAATAAAGTATGGTCCAAAAATGTTCCCTTACAAAAAATCGGGGTGTTGAAGTTTTAGGGAAAAAAATGGAAATTAATATTTTCAGAACCACTTCAGATATTTCACTGTTATTTAGTACGTGGTGAAAGTTAATAAAGAAGCAAATTTCCCAATGGAAAAATAATTTATAGCTTTAACAGTGGCGTGCGTATGGGTATTGACTTCGATATTTTTTATGAAAAAAATGGTACGCTAATGGTTTTTTGCCAGATAAAAATTATTTTTGAATTCCCCGTTCAATTTAAAACAAATGATCTCTCACGAATTGTTTTCCTTCGATACGCTATTTTAGAGTAAAAAAATAAAAACTGTTCTATTGTCCGAGAAAATTAATGTAATAATTGAAGAATGCAATAAATATCTAGTTGCTCTGGAATATGTCACTGGCTTTTGACATCTGACAAGTCTCTGTTATTCAAATCTGTTCGCGGTGACATCTTTTTCATGATTTAGTTTTTACAATCTTGTTAATAATGGTGAATTATTCGAATGCAGAAATGGCGGAAATGAATTACGTATATGGCCTTGCCGACGGTAATGGTGAGCAAGCCAGACGTATTTATCACCAGAGATATCCCGATCGTGCTTTGCCAGATAGTCGAACCTTTTCTAATATTCATCGTCGTCTTGTTGAAACTGGTTCTGTCCGAAAAGGAACATCTGAAGGTAGACCTCTGAGTGTGAGAACACCTGAAATTGAGGAAGCAGTGCTGCATGAAGTCGAAGACCATCCTGAAACGAGTACAAGGTAGATCGCTAGACACTTAAATATTTGCCATAAAATTTTTTGGAGAATTTTAGTGGATTTTCTGTTATATCCTTTCCATATTTTAAGAGTACAGGCATTACTTCCCATTGATTTTCCAAGGTGTGTGACCTTTTGTCAGTGGTATCTTCAAAAAATTACACAAAATCCACAATTTGAATTAATGATTCTGTTTACGGACGAAGCCAATTTTTCTCGAAATGCCATTTAGAATTTCCACAAGAATCATTTGCGGATAGAAGAAAAATCCCTCTGCTGTAACCGGAACCCATTTCCAACAACAATTTTCGGTTAACGTATGGGCAGGAACTATTGGCTACCACTGTATTGGCCCATTCTTCTTGCCGGGACGACTTGACGGATAGACTTACCTCAATTTTCTTCAACAACAGTTGCCTTTGCTGCTTGCTAATGTTCCGTTAGTAATAAGAAACAATATGTGGTTCATGCATGATGGTGCACCAGCGCATTTCAGTGTAGCGGTTCGTAATTATTTACAAACTGTTTATCCAAATCGTTGGATTGGCCGCGGTGGGCCCCAAGAATGGCCACCAAGGTCCCCAGACCTCAGCAGTTTAGATTTCTTTTTGTGGGGCTATCTTCAGACACTAGTGTACACAAGTCCCATTAACACTGTAGAGTAATTAAGAAAAAGAAAAGTTGCAGCTTGTGATAGAATAAAAAACACTCCAGGGATATTTCAACGAGTGCGCAATTCCATGAGACAAGGAGGGGGCCATTTTCAACAATTTTTGTAATCATTTCGTTGGTTTTAATGTCATGTTTATGTTGTCAGTTGTTGTTGTTCATTACCCCTAATGTGTTTAATTTTTCCAATTAAATTAATAAAAATTTTGCAAGTTAGACAGTTTTTATTTTTTTACTCAGAAAAGGCACATCTAAAAATAGCAATTCAAGAAAAATTATTTGTTTTAAATTGAACGGGGAATTCAAAAGAATTAGTTAAAATCTACGTTGAATTTTAAGTCAACCTTGCTAAAAGCACTTTCAAAGTTGAGTCATTTATTTTAACAGCTTGTAGAACTCGTCCAAAAAGGTTTATATACCAAAACTCACCTGTATAGAAGTTGAATAATGAGAGAGTTATTAAAAATCATGTTAAATAGATACCGTTTATACAAAACTGGTAATAATTGTCCCCATTTGTTCGATTAGCGAAAATTCTTGCTCAGCGAATCCACGATTCTTTACAACAACTCATTCAAATAGTCGCACAGAAAAAAATCGCAAGGCGTTAAATCCGGGGAGCGAGCACGCCAAGAAATGGGTCCATTGCGCTCCAACCATCTATTCGGAAACTCATTATTTAGATGTTCATGAACTTCTCGACTAAAATATCATCATGTAGGAACCACATATTCTATCTCACATTTAGGAGAACATATTTTAATAATAATTGTGGCAGATTGTGTTGGAGAAAATCTAAATAAATTTCACCGGTCAGAAAACAATAGGGTCCATTAAGCATGACGTTTACCACGCGAGCCCAAACATTTAATAAAAATCTATTTGAAAATGAGTTGATTTTATTGTATGCGGATTTTGTTGTAAAAATTGTGCACTCCATTTCATGTAATTGGGGTCTCTCGTCTGTACACAAAATTAATTTCGTAAAATCTACCGAACTGTTCCAAAAGACACTGGAAAATGCAACTTTTTCAGGTTGTAACGCTTGTAATAATAAGGATAATACCGTTCTTGTAGAAATGTCCTGCATACTTAACTATGAGACACTTGAACTTGAGCTGCTATGGCTCTAGTATCCATTTTTGGGTTCTTCGAACATTTCTAAAATGTCTTCCTCAATTTGTAACATTTGAGGTTGAGCAGGTCTTCGAGTGTGACCTCCTCGTTATGCGTTTAAATATCCTGTGCCACGAAGTCAAGTAGCTAAATTTACAAACATCCGCGCGGCCGCATGATTTCTTAAAGGAAACCTTTCCGCATACAACCTGCATGCTGTGACTGCATTTTGTTGACACTCTCCGTTCATTGTTTTCGTAAACATGGTTCATTTTTTCGCACAAAATAATCACACAAATGAAGGTATACTAAAAGACTGATACAACTGATCGAATCAAAGACTCGTACTAAAGACCATACAATAACATAAAAAGTTTGCCATCAATCTTAAATTTCTCGGAAACGCGGGGCGCGGGTTTGGGGGAGGGATAAGCTGTTAGCCGCGCCTTTGCCTGGAAATTTTGTCGCCATGGAGCCGTATGCAGCGTGCACTTTGTGTCCGAGCATATTATGAAAACAATAAATCGGTTATTACTGCACGACGTTTGTATCGACATGAACACGATTCAGGCGATTTAAAAGAAGCTCCAAGCGCCAATGTGATAAGGAAACGGATCAGAATGTTCGAAACAGTAGCAATAACAGCTCGTGGTCGTCCAGTGTCTGCAAGATCAGCCGATAATGTAGACAATTGTAGCAATATGATAACAGACTTTTTGGTGCCAGCTTTGCAAGAACTCCAAGGCAATACCTCCGTTATGTGGTTTCAACAAGATGGGGCCACATATCATACAGCTAGGGTATCTATAGAGCTGCTGAAAAATGTCTTTCCCGGAAAACTCATTTCGAAAAGGGGGAATATTGAATGGCCACCACGTAGCCCCGATCTTTCTCCATGCGTGTATTTTCTATGGAGATACCTCAATTCGGTGATCTACGAGAATAATCCAACTAATTTAAATTTAGAGCAGCTGAAGAGGAATATTGTTCAGGAAAGTAAAATGCCGAGAACAACTTTTCAACGAGTTTTCCAAAATTTCTATCTTTCTACTTTTTAAAAATACATTAATTTTTTTATATTGCGTAGTTATTTTTATTGAATATTGAAATTGCCAATACCTTTATGGCCCACCCTGTATATGAACGAGCTGATGAGAGAAACACAATAAGCAAACGGACGTCATAATAATTTCTATAGTTACCCCTATCATATGGTTATCAACTGAAAGTGCTTGATGAAAAAAATACAGTAGGCAACGTGACATTCCAACTAACAATTATCACTCCTATTAGAGTTGCAAGAATGATTATACAGTATTCCTTAAACAGCATTGTATACTGTAAGAACATTGGCAAAACCCTCTTAGAACTGCTATACAAGCGGAATGGGCACACCTAATAGGACACTTCAGTCATTTAAGAGGTTGTATAAGGGCTGCAGGTAACAGTTGTAAGCCACTTGCAGCCGCTATAGGACATTTGCGTCAGTGCAAGATTCAGTTTTTGTCAACTATACAACTATTCTGTTACGTGATTCTACTTTATTGCAACCAAACTATTTCTTATGTATTGTATAGACGAAGAATAATATATAACTAACACATTACAGTCACGTTGTTTACTTACATATCGGCCATTGTGAATTTCATACACAGGTATATGATAAACTTCTACACTGTGATATAGGGCTATTGAATTACTTGCGCAGCAAATTTTATTGTGATGATCATGCAAATTAGTTTTTTATTCATATTTTGATAATGATCAAAGGTATGTCTAGATTTTTAAGATGGAAAACTGAACTTATCTTCCACAAATCCTATATTTAGACACAATTACACTAATGTTTATAACTTTATATCTGTAATTTCGAACTGAAACATAATTATTTAATATTAAATAGAAGAATAAATGTTTGCCCAATATGGCGGGTGGTTGTGTATAATCATGGCATCGTCCATGTTGTCTTTAGGTTATTAGAATATTTTGGTGTTGCCTGCAGGTATTATACGACAATTTGACAAATATCTGAAGTGAAATACCGACAGAGTCGAATGATTTACCCAGAATTTGTACCAGATCTATATCTTCTGTTTGAACAGTTGATAAAACATTTTGAACCAATATGCATGCGTTGTTTGTCTTAAAACATTGCTTATGGCATTTTAACAAAAATATGACAGCAGAAAGTTAGGTTATGGTGAAGTTGTATACCAACATATTTAGCATAGGTACAGCCTTTAACAGCTACTAAACAACAGTTGTACAAGTGCTTCCGTTGGGAGCAATTTGTTGGCTAAAGTAGTAAATTGCACAGCAAAACAACAAGGCTCGGGTTTGTTTTATAAACGTTACCATGGATGCCACAACAAAACCATTTTGACTAACGTGCAAATATGCCGTATAAAATAGTTGTATAAACGTTTATGCAACAGTTAAAAATTTTCCCTATAAGGTGTTGTATAATTATGCTATAAGAATATTTTAAACACCTCACTTTAGAGCAAATATGTTGCAGAAAGCAAATTTGCATTCCACACAACATTAAGCCAGCATTTTGGTGTTCAGGCAACAACAATAGAGAGCTTTTATGGCTGAACGGTTCTTTTACCAAAAGCTTATAACACTACTTTGCTAGTTGGGATCATTCAACATGCAATATGGCGACCGCCGCAAAATATCGATTTATAATTTCCATAGTCACCCCCATATTATGGATATCAAATGAAAGCGATTGATGAAAGAAACACAATAAGCAGAGTGATGTTCTAGTCCAATATAGCGGACGTTTAATATGACAATTAATAACGCAATTTTATTATGACATGGAGATGATCTGATGGTGAAGCCAGGAAGTAGCCATGAGAACCCATCGAATAGTCTTGCCCGATTCCTAATGATAAGTACTCCAGTCTTATGGTCTGATGATTAAGTTAGTAATCTATTGTGTGCAAAATACTCACCTATCTAAGGTAGGTTTAATCAATTGGTCAAGAATACATAATAGATATAACTACGTTTCCCATCTTTAAAATAATTTGTTATATTTTCTATATTTCGTTCATGCATCGTATATGAGTTATTCTCGTTCTTTTCTCACACATTCTTGTTTATATTGTCCGTTTAAATTTGGCATTTTCTCAGAAAATTAATTCACCTTTGTTTGTAGAAATGCACTATTTTCTCACTACTTTTTTGCCTGACAGAGTACCTCTCAGTTCAAAACAATATAGTGTTCCTCTCAGTTCAAAACCTAAATAAAATAAGAAATTATGGGTAGAAAGCCATTCATTCTATATCATTTCCTCTTAAAGACAAAGTTGTGAAGAAATTGCCTTGCTATCCCACTTCTGAAGAGATATAATATTTCTGCAGTTTTGGGCAGTTAGTCATTTGGTTCTATTGAAATCTGCAGCGAAACAGAGTGGGACTTTTATTTATTTCATTAGAATGTAGGAGAACCATCCGGCTGCAGCTGCGATGATTTCGCTTGTGAGCGGCACGGGCGATTAAACTTTTTCAGGCTGAAGCTGCAGCTGGAAGTTCTTCAAAAGGCTGCCGGAGATTTGCAGAGAGTTGCGATACCGAGTTTGGCTGAATTTTTAATAGGCGTTGAATGTGCTTTAATGAAAATCTCTAATATTGCGTTCTCTGTTCTGTGCTTGCTCTTATCATCAGATGTTGTATACAGTATGTTACCACTAGTATCATACAGTAGTAGTAACAGCGGAGTGTGAGCCTGGCAAATACACCTTGTGGATTTTTTTGAAATACCCAGTGGCTTCGGACCAATGGTTTGGTATAGGTTAGGTATAATTAGGGGTTGCGTGATACCTCATTTTGAAACTCTCAGTGAGTACTTTATAACTCTATAATATCATTATCTTCCAAAGCTCCGGAAGGCTATCAAATTTGAGCTTTTTTGAACATATATAAACTAATCTTCTATTGGAATAGTTTATTTGAATATGAACTACTACATGAAAAAAATCCGTTAAGAAAATTTCAAAAGTCAAATATTAGAAACAGAATATCTCATATTTTAATGCATATTCAGGTAGGACCAGCTAAAAGAAGAAGATTGATATTCCATGTAATAACGTTTTGATGTTTAGCTGATTTATATGCGCTATTTTGAAAGATGGTGCTTTCATATTCTAGGGTTATAAAGTATTCATAAGGAGATTGGAATGGATTACATGCCCCCATTCTATATGAAAAAATGTTACAAGTTGACGCCCAGCCATCATTATGAAATTTCAAACTGTTATTTTATGCTAAAATATAGTATTTCCCTATATGTCAATTTAATCATCCTGAAATTCAGCTCCCTTACTTGACCCGTTCAAAAAATATATAGAGAGGGGATACCTTTTGGAAAATAATTGTATGAGATTTATACACTTGTAACAACTTCCGACGAACCTGCATGCCCAAAAAAGTACTATAATAATATACTAAGTGACATATAAATCCGAACACCCAGTTTAAATGGTTTTATTTTAATAAAATTTTGTATAAGTACTTAATGAAGCATAATAAGTAAATGATAAAAATTTCAAAATGATTGCACTGCTTTAAAGCCGTGGATGCGTGGATGCACCCTGATGTGCTACGCATTCTCCAACGCGCCTGGGCATGCTTCTGATCAGGTGGTCAATGTCCTCCTGTGGTATCTCATTCCAGGCAACCACCAACTCCTCTCGAAGTGCTTCTAGAGTCTGAGGAGGACGTTGCAAATTGAGCAATCTCCTACCCACCATATCCCACACGTGCTCAATTGGGGATAAGTCGGGAGATCTTGGTGGCCATGGTAACAATGTGACATCATTATGTTGAAAGAAGTCTATTGTGACTCTTGCAACATGTGGTCGGGCATTATCTTGTTGGAAAGTTGGATCTGACAGGGTGTCAAGATAGGGTAAAAGATGGGATTCTAGAACTTCGTGGATATAACGCTGCGCGTTCATGTTACCTCTGATGAAGATTAAAGGTGACCTGGAACCATAAGCTATAGCACCCCAAAACATAACTCCAACAGTGTGATGAACATGTCTTTCAACAAAAAACTGTGGTTTCCTCCTTTCACCACGTCGCCTTCTAACCCTGGCACGACCATCGTGCATGCCTAAACAAAATCGAGACTCGTCACTAAAGACAATACTATTCCATTCCTGATCCCAGAGTGACCGTAGTCTGCACCACTCAAGGCGATTACGTCGGTGTTCTCGAGTTAAAGCGAGGACCTAGTGTGGCCGGTATGAAAACAAGCCAAAACTTCTCATTCGTCGGTAAACACTTCGCATGCCAATAGGTCTTCCGTGTTCTGCAAACCATTCATTTGCAATGGACCTGGTAGTGGAGAAACGGTCCCTTAAGGCCAATAATCTTGGCGGCGATCTTCACGGTCTGTTGTTCTACGGCGGCGTCCAGTGTCCCTTGCTCTTTGCGTACGGCCTTCTCGAAGCCATGCCTGACAACACCTAACCACAGTGTCTACACTTCTTTGCACTCTAACTGCAATTGCCCGAAAAGAAAGTCCAGCTTCCCGAGGTCCCACTATACGGCCCCTATCAAATTCACTAAGTTGACGAAATCGTACAGGTCTCCGTACTCTAGGCATCGTAACCGATCGTAAAGGATGTCAAGAACCAAAATCCGCCAACGTTGATTGTTTACTGCGGCTGAAATATTCATTTTTACAGCGTTAGTGAATTAAAAAAAAAGCAATATAAAAACCGGAATGTCCAACTGATAAGGCTGAAAATTTTTTCACTTGTTATTTACAGTAAGATAAATACATTCAACTTTTATTAAAATAAAACCATTTAAACTGGGTGTTCGGATTTATATGTCACTTAGTATATGAAGGTTTACCATGAGAAACATTTCAAAAACTCTCGCGTATTTGTGATTCTTATAAACACCTATCAAGGTAGGTACATAGATTTCGAATCGAACGGTAATTTGTTACTAGGAAGCAAGAGAAAGTTGAATTTTCATCAGTCAGATTTTGCAGGGAAGTACTATGAACCTTTTCAATTGAGCTTGGCCATATCAGCTTGTTTGCTTTCGGTATTATTGTATTTATAATATTATCTCGGGCATTATTTGGGTGACCAGAAAATTGTCGACCTAGCACTAGCGAAAACAATTAATTGCTGCATGATATAATTATATATTGTTGATCCAAAAATATATTTTCTATCTGACTCTCATTATTCTGCTGCTAATTAAAATAATTCGCGTGGTGCGGTGGCAAGAAAAATGATTAATATGAGCTCTAGTTTCCAAAGGACAATCTGTGATGTGAGAACAGGCACCAGATAATACTGGAGCTTGATCTAGATACAAGTGCACAATCGCAATACTTCACTGCCAAAACATCGCATAATGAGACCGAATTTGCGCTGTGGCCAATCTTACACGTCTTTGTTATTTATACACATAATAATACAGACCGTTCAGTTAAATACATTATCTTTTGTTAAAGAAAAACCGGCTACCTTTTTTACTATCTACCTTAGAGAAGTTTATTTTTTACTGGAAGCTAGGAATCGAGTGATACCGTTAGTTATATTGGCATATCGGCTATATCGGCCTATTGTGTCGATTTATGTATGAATCAACAGACATAACTGTCCATGTGTTCAATACTTATAATTATTGAAACGAAAGAAAGCGTACATACATTTACATTGTACTCTTTCAATTTGGTACAGGAGGATACAACAGATTACTCCACGTTATACAGGGTGTTTCAGTTTATTGTTGCATAACTTTAAGATCCAATAGAACTTTTAAAATTAATGCATAAAGTCTATATAAACATGGGTTGAAAAATGCGTGGCTTCCGAAACACAGGGTGTTTAAATTTACTTTTTAAAATAGTTTTTTTTTAAATATTTCGAACAATATTTGATGTATAACAGTGAAAATTGACATACAAGCGTTTTTTGGTACGACAAAACGAACCACGGGCATAGTTTTACTGTAGTCGCTAGAGGGCGCTCTCTACTGTACCTGTAGTGTATTAAAATGACCGAAAAAATTTTCTTAGTGCAATTTTTTGCTTTTTGAATAAAAAAACTGATTCTTGGCACTTTTCAACATAAAAAAGCTCTCTTGTGAATTTCCGTTATAGTTAGCCGTTTTTGAGATATTTTGATTTTTAAGGTTCGATGCATTTTTAATTATTTATCGGAAAATAATATTTTTTTTACATTTTCGATTTGGGCATTACAAGTAATTAAGATGATCGTTTAGATTGTGTTTTTAAACACAGCAATAATTCCTAACTCCAAATAAACACAAAAAAACAGAATATTAATTTGTTTAATCTTCCAATATTATTTTTAACAAATTAAATTAATTATTTACAACTGAAATGCTATTAGATAGTTAGGACAAATATACAAAATCTAAAGTAGTTGCTCGAAATGTAAACCCAATTGTTCAAAACACAATTCACATCTACGAATGATCGAACGTGGTATAGCATTATTCTAATAAGGCCTTATTTCATCACATGCATTCCTGATTCTGTCTATTAGCATATCTCTTGTGGTTACAGGAGTCGGGTACACTTTTTCTTTTAGAAATCCCCACACAAAGAAATCTAATGGATTTAGGTCAGGGGATCGTGGAGGCCAGGCGACTGGTCCTCCACGGCCGATCCATCTTTCTGGATAATTTTCGTCCAGCCAGTCTCTAACTATTCTCGAATAATGAGCTGGACAACTATCAAGCTGGAACCAGACCAATCTTCTTAAATCTAACATAACATCATCCCACACATTTGCATGTTCAGCCTTTAAAAATTCCAAGAAGGTCGCAGCATTTAACCTTGCAGGCAAAAGGTAGGGTCCAAATGACGATTACGGTAGATACTAATACACACGTTCACACTAAGTTCATGCTGAAAATTTCTTTCCCAAACTGCATGCGGATTTTCATGCGACCAAATATGTTGATTATGAAAATTTACCACTCCACTTCTAGTGAAGCATCGGTTCATAAAACGTTACTTAAAAACTCCCTATTATTATCAGTTCTATCAAGAATCCACTGACAAAATGTGATTCTTCGTTCTCCGTCCCCTGGCTGTAGTCCTTGCACAGGTTGCAAATGGTAAGGACGTCTATGGTCATTTCTAAGAACACGGTGAACATGGCTTGCTGAAATTCCCAAGGCACCAGAAACTCTCCTAACACTTGTGGTCGGATCTCTATCAAACTCACGCAGAATCATACGGGTAAATCTGCGCTGACGAACATTTATGTTTTGATCCCTTTGGAGATTTCCAAAACCATTTTCAATTATTTGGCGATGCACAAATACTGAGCGGGTTGGATGTCGTCTGTTTGGAAATCTTCGTGCTTATTCTCTGGCTGCTTCTGATGCGCTTCCATTTACAAAGCCATACACAAAATGAATATCGGCTAACTCTTGATTGGAGAATAAAAATGGCATTTTTATGAAACTTTCAAAAAAAAAACAGGTAAAAGAAACAAAATTTCGTGCATTCACAATTGCAAAAAAACGTTTCAGGTTTCAACAGACAACAAAACTAACTGTCAACTAATTGACGTTTAACCTTATTCTGCTTTCAATTTCAAAAATATTTGCAGGCACAGCCTACTTCTAAAAATTATCGAGATACTGACTTTTTAACGTTATTTTATCATAAATAATTAAAAATGCATCGAACCTTAAAAATCGAAATATCTCAAAAACGGCTAACTATAACGAAAAGAGCTTTTTTATGTTGAAAAGTGCGAAGAATCAGTTTTTTTATTCAAAAAGCAAAAAATTGCACTAAAAAAGATTTTTCGGTCATTTTAATACACTACAGGTACAGTAGAGAGCGCCCTTTAGCGGCCCATGGTTCGTTTTGTCGTACCAAAAAACCCTTGTATACCAATTTTCACTGTTATACATCAAACATTGTTCGAAATATTTAAAAAAAAAGCTATTTTAGAAAGTAAATTTAAACACCCTGTATTTCGGAAGCCACGCATTCTTCGATCCATGTTTATATAGACTTTTTGCATTAATTTTAAAAGTTCTATCGAATCTTAATGTTATGCAACAATAAACTAAAACACCCTGTATATAAACAAAAATGGCGTCAAGTAGGTTGACAATGCACTTCCCACGCCTCGTCCTTATCAGTACATAAAGGAATATGTTCAGCACAAACAGGTCCATAGACATTCCTTCCCTGTCCCTACCGGTAGTGCATCTGGAAACGTCGCCTCTCCCCGATACCTAACTTGGGCAGACGTGGCACCGTGGAACCGCGGTCAGAGTATACTCGTAGAAAGCACTATGCTGTTGCGCTGAAGAAATACCTTAGATTCCAAACCAGAACACTCATCATGATCAAGACATAACGCGAGCAGCAGCCGCTGCCGATAGATTTTTACGCGATCCATCTCCCGAGAATATTTTCAAGTCTTCAGGATAATGTACAGAGAAATCTATATGTGATATATGTTTAATATGTGCATAAAATTACCAACGTTGGGAGCGTATAAATAAACTAGCATAAAAAAATAGAGATAAACCGTCCCCAATCCCTACAATCCCAAGTTTTTTTACCTTCAATAAATGATCAGTATCCTCTGAAACGTCAAAACACGATGTTTGAGGTATTTTTACCTTTTTCGTTTTAGATCTTTTTCTCTGTACCGATTTTCAAAAACTTTTTGCATCCGTGCCATAGTAGTAACAGTGTGTAAACATTTCATAGAAATTCGTGTGTTACTTCTCTAGTCATAGACGGCTATAGGATTTGCGGACAGATAGACAGACAGACAGGCTAACCGACGGAATCGAGTGACATGCTTTTTCGTGGTGAACATGTGATACAACATTCAAAAAATATTATATCTCATTTTCGAAAATTTTTGCGCGCACAGCACTTCCCCGGTAAGGCTTCTACTTTGAAATGAAAAAATAGCGCGGAGTGAGAATTTTGGATCACGGCTTCTGACTCAGCACAATAAAAACCTCCGGGAAAGTATGTTCTGATTTCTAAGTAAAAATCTTGTTGGCTTGTGTTATTGATTAAATACTCGTGAGTATAGAGAAGAGGGTAACAATCCGTGGGGTAAGCAATTCAGTACAGCTTCGCTTTGAAGCCAAATTTTCCGTACAGTTTGGAAATTGAGCTGTAGCTTAATTAAAGATTCGCCAAAGGGGGGAAAATAATAGCAAAAGTTTTCCGATCGACCAACGCGCGATGTTGTAAAAGAGAAACAAGAAAAATGCACTGGCAGCGGGCGAGCAGGTATGGCCAATCGATTTCGCTTCTTCCAAGTTCAGCCTGTTTGAACCAGCTCCAACCTTTTTTCTCTATACTACTGACCTAATTGTACCTGGAGGAAAGATTTATGAATTCCGCAACCGATCTGTCTTGACCCTATGTTCTGATTGTCTCTAAACTTTATTCCATCGAAATAATATACAGGGTGTCCCCCAGAGAAAACTAGAATTTAGAAACTTCGGAAACACAAATGCAACAGAACATAGTCTCCAGTTGAATCCCTATAAGTCCAAAGTTATTTTTTCTCCTTAAAATCCAAGGTCCCTTATTGAAAATAATTTGAGGATAAGTTTAAGACGATAATGCTATTCAAACAGAAGAATTAGTCAAAAACTTATGTTTGTTTATAGATCAAAATTTCAATTCTCATGTAAATAATTTGACTCTACATTTATTTACTGTTTTACGACATCTGCACTGTAAAGAAATAATTAATTTCAAAGTAAAAAAAATGTGTGAATCTCTACTTATATCAAAAATCACATATTGTAATTTAGTGTACAATCCATTTCTATATTCAGTTTTAGCTAAACGTCTACAAAAGATTGAAAATGTATATTATAGATTAATTTTCAATTTAAGAAAACATGATTATATTTCGAACAGATGAATTGGTTGGATGTTGCACAGTTGTACAAATTTCATGTATCATGCTTTGTTTACAAACTCCTGCATACTTCAGTCTCTTCTTATTTGCGAAATAAACTGATATCTCGTGAGTACATCTACTGACAGAATATTCGCTTCACTGACACTTCAACCATGCTTCTTCACAAAACTTCATCATTTCATTAATGATTTACGTATCATGCGATCAATGTAACGCATTACCATTTACTGCTAAACATGTTGGTTTTACTAATTTCAAAAAGCAAATTTAACAAATGCTCAAATCTGACTTAACTCTCAGTAAATAGATCGTCTATATTTCCTCATATTCCTGCATGCTATATATGTGAATCCTTTTTTTTACACATATGTTTACGGTCAATTTAATTTGTAATTTTAGTTAAATCGTTTAGTGATAGTTATTCAATGGTTTAGTAGTGGATTAGCTTTTTGCTAAACTTCGCCATAAACAAAAGTAGTTTATTATTATTATAATTTAGGAAAAAATAATTTTATTGAACGTGAGTTACCATCAGATGTTTAGATTTTATTTTCTAAATATTGCGTAATACAGATGTCCTCCAGTGCACTACATGCACCCATGCCATATCTTCATTGCATTTTGCATAACGCCTTGGGGCAGAGCGGTTTCTAATTTTGCTTACCATGTTCATTCTTACAAGTCTTTTTTTAACTTGACCTGTTTTATGCGACAAATCTTGAAACCATTTTTAGAATTAAAGGCTTGCAAAAACTTCACTTATTGACACTCACACAGAAGGTCTTAGCTACCAAACAACCACAATATTTGCGTAATAAGTTAACAGAATGTAGTGACATAAATCAACTGAATACAAGGAATAGAAATATGTTAGTGATACCCTCACATTCTAAGGCTGTCTACAAAAAATCATTCAGCTACAACGCTTTTAAATTATATACTAAGTGACATATAAATCCCAGTTTAAATGGTTTTATTTTAATAAAATTTTGTATAAGTACTTAATGAAGCATAATAAGTAAATGATAAAAATTTCAAAATGATTGCACTGCTTTAAAGCATTCTCCAACGCGCCTAGGCATGCTTCTGATCAGGTGGTCAATGTCCTCCTGTGGTATCTCATTTAAGGCAACCACCAACTCCTCTCGAAGTGCTTCTTGAGTCTCAGGAGGACGTTGCAAATTGAGCAGTCTCCTACCCATCATATCCCACACGTGCTCAATTGGGGATAAGTCGGGAGATCTTGGTGGCCATGGTAACAATATGACATCATTATGTTGAAAGAAGTCTATTGTGACTCTTGCAACATGTGGTCGGGCATTATCTTTTTAGAAAGTTGGATCTGCCAGGGTGTCAAGATAGGGTAAAAGATGGGGTTCTAGAACTTCGTGGATATAACGCTGCGCGTTCATGTTACCTCTGATGAAGATTAAAGGTGACCTGGTACCATAAGCTATAGCACCCCAAACCATAACTCCAACAGTGTGATGAACATCTCTTTCAACAAAAAACTGTGGATTCCTCCTTTCACCACGTCGCCTTCTAACCCTGGCATGACCATCGTGCATACCTAAACAAAATCGAGACTCGTCACTAAAGACAATACTGTTCCATTCCTGATCCTAGAGTGACCGTTGTCCGCACCACTCAAGGCGATTACGTCGGTGTTCTCGAGTTAAAGGGAGGACCCAGTGTGGCCGGTATAAAAACAAGCCAAAACTTCTCATTCGTCGGTAAACACTTCGCATGCCAATAGGTCTTCCGTGTTCTGCAAACCATTCATTTGCAATGGACCTGATAGTGGAGAAACGGTCCCTTAAGGTCAATAATCTTAGGCGGCAATCTTCACGGTCTGTTGTTCTACGGCGGCGTCCAGTGCCCCTTGCTCTTTGCGTACGGCCTTCTCGAAGCCATGCCTGACAACACCTAACCCCAGTGTCTACACTTCTTTGCACTCTAACTGCAATTGCCCGAAAAGAAAGTTCAGCTTCCCGAAGTCTCACTATACGGCCCCTATCAAACTCACTAAGTTGACGAAATCGTACAGGTCTCCGTACTCTAGGCATCGTAACCGATCGTAAAGGATGTCAAGAACCAAAATCCGCCAACGTTGATTCTTTACTGCGGCTGAAATATTCATTTTTAGAGCGTTAGTGAATTAAAAAAAAGCAGTATAAAAACCGGAATGTCCAACTGATAAGGCTGAACAGTAAGATAAATACATTCACCAACTTTTATTAAAATAAAACCATTTAAACTGGGTGTTCGGATTTATATGTCACTTACTATATATTGATCTGCCTGCTACATTCCAAAACTATACATTATTTAATTTTAAAAAGAGTCTAAAACTAAAACTACAAGTCGAGATCTGATGATGAATTCAAAATGCTGGAAATATGGACTATTCTTGTAATTGTTGTTTTTTTTGTGTTGTTGCTTATTTAGTAATTATTGAGAATTATGGATGGTGGAATGTTTTATTATATATTTTTTTTCTTTCAAATGTTAAGTTGAAAAACGCTAATCTTAGCGACACTTCGCCTTTTTTGTATTTTTACTTAGGTACGAAATAAAGCCCACTTATTATCATTATTATTATTATTATTATTATTATTATTATTATTATTATAAATGTCGGCATTTTTAATCCAATGTGGTGGACGCTACAAAACACTGATTCATCATTTACATATCCGTATGATATGGGTATGGATTGATGAGAGTAACACGATAAGCAAAGAGACGTCATCCTAAACCCAACATGGCAGCCGTCGCAAAATGGCGATTTATAATTACCATAGTCTCCTATATGATATGGGCGTTATAGCATTGAAGCTACATAAATACTGTTAAAAAGATCTTCATTGATGAATTCAATTGAGAATTTCGTTACTTGATTACAATTTGGTATTAAAGGCTTACATTGCGGTGTCGCAGCCGAGATTGAACTTATGACTAAAATGACATTACGGAGTCTAGCCGGCATGGGTATCATGTGAAAAGCCTATAAAACGCCAAAAAAAAATGATGTCATCTTACAAACTAGGTAGTTTTTAGGGCATGTTTGCTCACTAGGACCGTTGTGAACGTCCATCTAAGGAGGAATCACTCAACTAAACTAAACGCATTATTGGTTGCATATGTTTCGTGAGACTAAATGGTTCTTGTCTGTAGTTTTTATCTCTGACAGGAAAGTTGGTTGAGTAGCAAGATCGCATCTGGATGATTATGTGTATTGGTCCGCATGTGCATAAAATCAGTGATATTTGCTAAGTGAGAAAATCATTACTGAATATGCTGCCAATGAAGTATATCTATTGGCTGTGCCCGACGGGTTATTTTTATGTTGTGCTTTCTGAAGAGAGGTTATGTTCAAAGTTATAAATTACGATAAATTGAGGAGAATTACCAGAAATAATCACCCCGCCCGCGTTGTGTGTAATTACTGTTAGCATATAATTATTTCTTATCTCTCTCATTTTTGAAACTCAGCAAATTCGTATATGTAATTTCCACAATGGATAAGAAAGAGTGGTTGCGCAACTAATATCTAGCTTTGCATCTCAACTAAGTGTATTTGAGACAAGAACCCAATGTAACTATCATCAACACATACCACTTACAGCTTAGACCTCCAGTAATGCCATCTCAGAAGCAGATTTTACATCACCTCAGAGCCAAAGATTTATAACAAGTCTCATGACGTTTAGGCAATACGTACAACTAAGTGCTAAGTTAATATCTTGTAGAAAAACCTACATAATGTCATAAAAAAAACCAGCATAATGTCAAAAAAAATCGGCATAATGTCACTTTTCAAGATACGTGATACCGGTGCGGGTATTGAATAAGGCATCTAGGCGTGCAATGAACTATTAAAAAGGAGGTATAAGATAGATATCAAATGAAAGGGCTTGATGAGAGAAACACAATAAGCAAGTGACGCCATTCTAAATCCAATATAGTGGCCGCCACAAACGACGATTTATAATTTCCACAGTCATCTTTAGGGTATGGACGTTTAATGAAAGAGCTTTACGAGAGAAATACAATAAGCAGGAGACGTAATTCTAAATCCAATATGGCGGGCGCCGCAAAATGACGATTTATAATTTCCATGGTCACCTCTTTGATATGGGTACCTAATGGAAAGGCTTTATGAGCAAAGAACAATAAATAAAGTTCACTCCTTGGAAAGTTGCCAAATTGGCAATTGAGAGTTCGAATATTTCTTAGTTTATGTTGAACATTTACGCGTCAACAACATGCTATTGTTATACGCCACCGTGAGAAATTACGAGGCCATCTGAAGTTTCCCTAGCCGTATGACACAAAGGTCCATATTTTTAGTAAGGCTTGCCGTGAACATTCACATGTGGTATAAGTCCCGAAATACCTATTGGACCTTTTTGTCGTCTGAAACAGACTACCGAAAAAGTTTCGCGGAAAATTATTTGATATTCTCAAGTAGATAAATTGATATCAAAGAATAGGAACACCAGTTATACCTACTTAGTTTAGAGAACAACAAACTTTTAACAATATACAACTCGGTAAGGGTATATTAACAATGTATCCAAATATAGACCTCATTTAGTTGATTGATGGTAATATAGCGTCGGTACCACTACGTGGCGAAGAAAATGTCTATATTAATTAACCTTTTCCTGATTTCAGTTCATACCTAGCAGAATTCGTCAGTGATAATATATATTTACATCGAATTTGGGGAGCGATATACGTTTCTTGTCTAATTCTTCGGACATAACGCTTAAAGTGATCAATTACTCTTAAATTCGACGTTTAGACATTTATTTGATGTCTCATTCAGCTCTACAATACGCAAAAAATAAATTTTGACAAAATGCAAAAATGCCAAAAAAGTTATACGTTAAAAGAGATATAAAAAATGGTAAAAACACCAACATATAGAAACAGACAAGAAATATACAACGATCTACGAATGTGCAAATAGAAAAACTCTTAAAAGATGAAGTATCTCTGATTTTTATGAAGTTAGTAATTAAAAACTTGATCCAGAACAAGAAAAAGTAGAAACTGGTTAATAAATAACATATTTAAAGACTAGGAAAAAACAACCTTATAAAACGGGTGTTGCAACAAACATGTCACAGCGAATAGAATACGTCATATCCAGGGTGTCCGCAAAGTTGGGGTTGTCCTTTTCAGAAACAACTACCCTTGAAATAACAAAGGTAATGTGTAGTGAAACGAGGGCGACCAAGTAAAAAAAAAATATAGGAAAAAGTACTCACTCTCCAGTTGACGAGAAGGGCTAAGTACGTACTTTATAGGTATTGTTCGAAGTTATCGCCGTTTGATTCAAAAACACAGGTGCGTGCACGACGTAGCCAAGCATCGGTGCAGGCTTTGAGAATGGAGTCACTTCCCCGAATGAAAGCACCAGCTTGTTCAATTCTGAGACGAAGTTCGTCAACCGTATGTACTTCAGTTTTGTACACTAAGCGTTTCATTTCTCCCCAAAGAAAAAAATCACATAGTGTTAAGTCTGCAGATCGCGGAGGCCACGCTACGGGTCCATTACGCCCGACCCACCTATTCGGAAATAATTCATTCAAAAACTCACGCACTTCGCGTCTAAAATGGGGCGGTGCACCATCGTGCAGAAACCACATTGCTTGTCTTACACTTAATGGCACATCTTCTAACAAGGAAGGCAAAATGTTGCGTAAAAAGTCTAGGTATTGCATCCCGTCCAATCGATTTGGGAGAATAAATGGTCCAATGAGCATACCGTTCACCATGCCAGCCCAAACATTCACCGAAAATGTTTGTTGAAAATGTGCCCGACGGTCAGCGTGCGGATTTTCTACTGACCAAACATGAGTGTTGCGAAAATTATTCACCCCATTACGCGTGAACGTAGATTCGTTTGCCACCAATACGCACTTCAAAAAGTCCGGATTATTGTCATGTTGATGTAACAACCACTCAAGAAACCGCACTCTTGCTGGAAAATCGTCAGGTTGAAGGGCTTGTACACGTTGGACGTGAAACGGATACAGCCCCTCTTCACGCAGCGTTTGCCACACTTTAGTTTTTGATACTTGCATTTCTCTAGCCACGTCTCTAGTGCTTGTTGAGGGATTCTCGTCTACGCGATTCAGTAGTTCTTCCTCAACTTGCACCATTTGTGGTTGTCTAGGCCTCCCACTGTGCCCACCTCGAAATTCCTCCAAATGGCCCGTATCCCTGACTCTCTGGACCAGGTACACAAATCTGCGGGGCCTTGGATGATGTCGTCTAGGGAAACGATTTGCATACACTCGCGAAGCCTCTGTAGCATTTTGAAGACATTCGCCATAAATTAACAACATATCAACGAGTTCATTATTGGTGTGAGTGTGCCATTATTATTTTTTTTTGAAACGCAATCGATTATACGGGTTCGTTTACCTCTACACGCGTGACCGTAACCGTCGGTTGAAGGTTGCATACTGACCTGACACACTGACCCCGACCCAGTTCTGTCGTCGGGTTGAGCCAGTGACCTTGTACCACTCGGTGATGTCGCGGGTCGCGGCTACAGGACGGTATTCAGATATTTTTGATGTTGCAGAGCCCTTTATCTCGGTTTCCTTAAGACATTGGTGTATATGGTACTAAGAAAAATTGCTTATCTTTTCAAGATCTACACGTCGTGTAAAGGAAAACCCCAACTTTGCGGACACCCTGTATATATATACATCATGGCTACATAAATAAAAACAAAACAAAATGAATAAAACGTACGATTCCTGTTTTTAACCCTGAAGAAGACATCAAGTAAATGTCGAAACGTTGGCTTTAAGGCAAGTAACGTATATCGCCTACTGGGATAAGAACTAACTTTAGGTGGGAGCAACAGCGGCAGCCTTATTTATGTTAGCACAATGTTAATATATATGTTAATATCATCAACTGTTTGAAATTCCTTGATTAAAATATTAACTTGGTATTAACTAATAAGCAACTTTTTCCTTATTCTTTTCCCACCCTTCTTTTAGAAGTCATTGCCTACGCCCACTGCATATCAATATTTGATACACAACAAAGTTAGAAAATACGTCTACCCGATGCGATGGAATTTCTTTTTAGGGCAGAGGGAGTTTTAACACCTCGATAGCTTTTTATTTTCCGATCCAGTTCCCCTTTTCAATCTTTTTTTACGAAGGCATATACGCGTATACGTCATATTCTGCGCCCTCTCGTGGGACTTCTATTCATACGATATTACTTTGGAGATCTGGAGAGTCCAGACTCCTAATACCATTGAACAACTGATCTCTGTCGGTACAATTCCAGACAAGTTTCATTGACGTACATTCGGGTACTTCAAGAAAGAAGCTGTCAATATTCTACTTTCATTACCGTGTGCTTGTATTGCGGAAAGTGCTTACTTTTTATATTTTTTTATACAATCTGTACCAGGTAGTTTCGTATCTCGTACCTACTTCTGTTATGTTAGATGGATGTCGTTTTGCTTGTCTCTCTGTTCGTCATTATGCTATCCGTCATTTTGTAACCAAAGAAATCTGCCGCCTGACCGTTAAACCAGTTAGTGACTATTTATTTCAACATGTCATCATTATCTAAACGCTTTCCACTAAGAAATTCCTTAAATTTTGGAAATAGATGATTGTCTAATTCCCTAAGAAACTTGTCCAGTTGCGTCTGTGTTCTAGCCGCAACGTGACGCCATGAAGCAGAACGACGGCGAAAGAGAGGAGGCTCCGCCAGCGGTTTTGAATAGCGCGCCTATTTCAACAAGTTGCTGTTAAAGCTCAGCAGAAAGAATTTTTTTTGGGTTTAAAACCGAATTACTGACCGTACTTCACATTAGGCGCATTTGTTGATTGACAAGGCAACGAAGCACTGTATCCTATTGAGCAGGGTGTCCCTCAGGTATCGGTATTGGGACCACTGCTATTTCAACTTATAAGTAAGTAATATCTCCGAGGGGCATATAACTATGTTTGCAGATGACACCACAATTACTATATCTGCAAAAAATGTGAATAACCTTCATACCAAAATTCAACGTATATTGGATAAATTCCCATGCTAGTGCCAAAGAAATTGGCTAATCATAAACTCCAGTAAGACTATTGCAATAAATTTTAACCTCCATCGCATAACTAATTTATTTATTTATTTACTTATTTACTAGTATATACACTATCCGAACGGTTTATTGCACCATTTAATGGATAGGGACACAGGAATCAATTTTAAGACAAAGTTGTTCTAAAATAACTTAAAATTGCCAAATGACTTAACCTACTGTTATGTAAAATCTTCTATCTAAGGTACGCAAATTATAAAAGAACAAATCTGCAGCGTTTCTTGCACGTTCATAGTTGTTACATACAACATATATCGGAGAGGAATGCAACGCATTGGTTCTAGCTACGTCTAAGTAAAAGTATTTTGAATTGGATCGCGTCTTAGCATTAGCTACTGTGTAGCTTCCCAACGACGTCATCAATGAAAATTTGGAAAAGCAAAGGGCCAAGAGCAGAGCCTTCAGGTACGCCGGAAGAAGGTATAATCTGAGTGGACGTGAAGCCCCTGTATTCGACTTTCAAGCATCTGTTTGTAAGATAAGATTTGAAAAAATTCAAGAATTGGTGGGTCAACCCTCGCGTAGCTAATTTTTTAACAAAATACCATGATCTAGCTTATTAAAAGCCTTTGAAAAGTCAACGTAAGCAACGTCTACTTGTCCCCTTCATCAATAACTTCAGAGCAAAACTGTTTAAAACACGCTAGATTATTAAAAGTTTTTTAAATATGGGAGCAATCCTAGATGTTTCCCAAGCCATGGGAAATGTAGTATTCAGAGATGTGTTATACAGATAAGCTAAAGGCTCAGCTAAAACAAAAGCACAGTCTTTCAGTAAAAATGCAGGGATTAGATCTGGAGTGGAAGATACCTTGGGTTTAATCTTTTTCAAAGCGGCAGCAACCTGTTTCTCAGTAATTATTGGTATATTCAAGGGTAACGAGGCACAATCAGGTAAGTCTGCGGGTGTAAAGTTTGTGGAAGGTGAGTATGTGGACTGGAAAAGATCTGCAAAATCGTTGACAATATCTTGTGGTTTGTTAAGTTGAGTTTTGTCAAACATCATGGTATTAAGAATATGAGAAGTATTTTTCAAAGAATCAATAAAAGACCAAAATCTTTGAGGGTTAGTAGCTATGCCCTGTTCAATTTTAGTGGTATACTTTTGAAATGCAATACCAATGCTAATTTTTATGTTTCTTCAAAGATTTCGCAATGCGTCGCAGTCAACAGGATGACAAGTTCTTTTACACTGTTTCCATAATCTTCGCTTTTTCTTGATTTTAGAAATAATAGTATTGTTGAACCAAGCAGAATAAGAAGTATTCCTTGGCAGTGTTCGGGGACATTCCGAGTGATTGCCGAGAATAGTATATCATAGAACTGATGATCACACGCTTCGGTGATGTTACCAAGGGAATATAGAGGAGTGAACTCTAGAGCAGCGATATCGTTATACAATATGTGTATGTTAGCTCTTCTATAATTGTACTCAGGACTTGCATTCACGTCAAAATTGCCGAATTCATCTTCACTTTATATGCCTTCCGGGTGGCTAATAACACACCTCCACCTCTGATGGCATCGGTGGTTTCAAAGTCTCGATCACATCTAAAAACATTATACTCTGGGCATATACGTTCAGCATCAGTGTTTCCAATGACAGTGCTTGATTGCTATTCTGTACCCAGAAGTAGCTTTTTGTATTCACTTAACTTCAATTTATAGTAGCATCCCAATCAGCATGATCAACATTAGTATTTTTAGCAGATTCACAATTCATACATTTTAGCTGATTAGAACTACATTGAGAAACCTTATGACCACCGGCACTCTTAATACAAACTTGATCAGATTTCCTACTGTCTTTTACATAATGGACTAGTCTACAACACTTACAGCAGATTTTCAAATTCAATAATGTAGAACTGGGTATATATAACGTTACTTTATCTAACCCTTGTAAATTACTCGGCACATATTTTGATAACGGACTAATTTTTTACGATTTCAGAAGGTAATCTCATTTATTTTCCAACTGTATCCAGTATAGGGTTGATTATGTATGAAAATTATGGAAAATAAAAGAAATTACTTCGATAATGATCATGTTTGTAAAAAATTAAGCAACGCATATTTTGATACTGCAGGTAAGATATTTTCAAAACGAAAAAGCACTAGTGAATATATATTATGCATTGGCCTAGAGTCACATATTTTACAACATTATGGAATGGGGAAAATCATGTTAAATTGAGAGAGTATTTGTGGCACAAAAGAGAGTGATTAGATTCATTTTTGGAATGAAGTCACTTGACTCCATGTGCTGGTTGGAGGACGCGACAGCGTTACACTTCTTAGGCTTTTGCCCCGTATATTACAATGTTATGAATGAAAGTTTCTAAGCCACGAAGTTTAATAGCGAAGTTGCATACTAAGTGGATTAGTCAGATATCCTGACTTTCCTTGAAAGATCAGGAAGGTTTGATAAATTAGCAGACTATTAGACTACTGATTTGGTGTTTCATAAGTCTAAATATTTAATTCAGGACATAAAACAGACAACTTATTCAATCTACCACTGCAAAGAGTTGCATATATCATTCTAAATGTCAACATAGTAGTTGAAACACCAGATGAATACAATTTATCTTCCGAAGCAACATGTTTACTTGTGTACTCCGCCTTTGTGTCTAAAATGAACTTCATGTCGTCTTAATTGTAGCTCTTGATGTTGAGGCTTCTAGTATAATAGGCGGAGGCATGTTTGGTAAACGGAAGTTATTGTACCTCATTCTCAAACTGGAGGAAATAAGTTTTATCCATAACAGACGCTTAGATAATGTTTACTCGAAGTTTATGCACCACTGAAGTTGAAACAATTGGCTTATATCGAAACCTGTGCGTGATTTGGATGAAAGCTTTTGTCTGGGTATATTGAGTACATGGATTCCAAATCCTTTTGGCAGTGGGATCAACGGAAGACCCAAATAGATCATATCTACTACACTACCCCTCTTAACTATTTGAGTGTCTCGAGTTTCGTTTGTCTGCAACGACAAGTGATAAAAATGGAGGTTTTGATTTGAGAAATAAAGTTGAAATTAACATTTCAACAATTCTTACGTCTCTGCAAGCTCCAGTCAATTATTTCCTGAGAAAATCTGGGAGCCCCCTCCCACTTCAGTTGGGCCAACTATTGAAATCTTAGTTTTTTCTTATCAAACACAAATAATAAAAATGTTATAGGTTTAAAATATTAACAATGAATATTTTGATAATATATAGTAGAAAACACCAACTTTATCACTCCATAATCAAATTTGCAGCATAAAAATAACACATGTTGCAATTACAGCATATCAACCTATTTTCATTTCAATGCAAAATAAGTCTATAACGCATAGGTGGCTGTGAAATATTAAATCCATGACAATTGTTTTTATTAATCACAGCTGTCAGAATACGTTTAAAATAGTTTTGGGTAGTTAAGCTTTTCAAAATGGGTAGAGGAAAGGTTATTAGTGAGAAAATTCGGTTACTGATAATTAAATTTTTTAATTCTGGGAAATCAAACTCAGAAATTGCAACTTTGTTAGACTTATCACGGTACAGTGTGAGAAATATTGTTAGAAGATATAGCGTAACTGGTTCAGTTAATATTAAGCCACGATGTGTGAAAAAAGTAATATCACAAATGCCGACCGAAGAGCATTAAGAAGAATAATCGTGAAAAACAGGCGTACCAATTGTTTATATGTACAATTAAGTGCTCTGTGAAGTGACGCTGTTGGAAGGAGAATTTCGAGGTCCACAACTCATAGAGAGGCCCACAAACTGGGATTTAGCACTTGCAACGTAAGTTTTCTTATAAAAAAAAGTGAAGTAAAAACCCTAAAGTTGCACAACTTGTTTATAGGCCAAAGAAAAGCCACTATTAACACCACTCCAAAAGAAAAATCGGCTTAGAAGGGCTAAAGAACATAGAGAATGGACACCTCAACAATTCTCTCGGATTGTTAACATTAGCCAATGGAAGAACATTGGCCAGCTTCCATCTGTTAGGAAAATAAGTCCTTTTAATACAACTATTTATAATATCGGTAATATAAGAAACTATAAAAGGGCAACACAAGGAAATCAGGGTAACGTTAAGGCTATCAGCGCCAAAAACCTTCGTCTTGATACTGAGGATACTATTTAAAACAAAATCTTCGTCGATTAGGTTAAATGAGAAGGTTTGATTAAGCAAGTAGTTGTTGTTATAGAAATGCAACAATTCTTGTTTTGGAGTATTATTTTGTGATATTTGGGCAAAGTGGCTAATAAGTTCATTAACATTCCTTAAATGGTAGGGATGTATTTATTTTTATTTCTAAGAATATTTTTCCTTTTCTGATCAATTCTGAAACTTTAAATTTAGATATGCCTTTTTCGGCTCTAATAGCAGAAGTGGTCTGGTTTCTTAATTGTTTATAATAGTCTCGATGTGTGCAAAAGAAAAGAAATAGAACATCACAACTTTATAGCTTATCTACAAGACGAACGATAAGATCAGAATAGTGGAGTGTTTATCAAAAGCTATAATTAGCTGTCAAACATTAACAAACGGTTTGACACTAGAGCTCCAAATAACTAAGGCAACCATGTAGATATGTTCATTGATGTAATCTGAGGATTTAAAAAAGCTCAAATAGTGTATTGATGATTCTGAAAAACCTACGTCTTTTTGGTGCCATTATGTGTAGATTAAATTCCACTTAAAAAAATGTAACAGACGCCGGTTCGAAGGCGAAGTAATATGAGTTAATGTACTAGACATACATTTTTTACGGGCAAATCACGTAGAGAGTATCAAAGGGCATAGACAATAATAGCTTTAAAAAACCTGTCTATTTTTCATGTAAGCTATATTAGTAAAGACATCACCTATCATAAACTTCCGCAAAACTAAAATTACCAGCCCGCTGCCATACACCATCTCGACTTGTAAGGTGCCGTGCCCCAGATGTGTCAAAAGTTGGCGGGACCCGACTTTTGATACCTGACGGCGGATCCCGCTTGGAAATACGAAACTCCTTTTATTTAAATATTGATTGGATAGCGAAATTATGGAGAACATTCATTTACATGAGGCCGTTATGTGACGAGGGTACAAAAGAGGAAGGGGAGATTTTGCTATAAGTTTTATGTGTGCTGCCGTGTCGGGTAAATGAGACGCTTAGCAGATTTAGTAGACACCATGACAGGAACGTATTTCGAGGAAAATATTTTTGTTCATAACTCTGGCAAAATGAATCCAAATACATCTATAGAAGTTACACTTTATTGACGTTTTGGCCACCATGGTATCATTTTGCATAGTACAAATCAAAATGACAATACATGGCAAAACAAAATTACCTATATTGTAATGTCATTTTGATCTGTACTTGGAAATAGTCCACTGTGGAGGCTGAAACGTCAATAAAAATATGAAGTAAATCACTTTATAATCTCCCTGCTGACATCCGTCGGAAAATTTCTGAAAAGAGGTCTGCGATTGAGCAACCAAAAAGGTCTTATCATCCTGATGACATTCGTAAAGCGACGAAGCTCGTCCATGAAGAAATGCACTCCATGAATTCCGCAATGAGCAGTGGAGCGACTTTCTGGCGGGGATGCTTGAATCAAGTATTCCTCTCTGGCAAGTGGTAAAATCGCTCAGAAACGGAAGGCAAGAACAACTACCACACATTCATGGTCCTGGATGCATAGTTTTCAGGACTGAGGATAAAATGGACGTTTTTGCTGACGTCATAGAAATGCAGTTCTCTCCGAATTATGATCTGAACAATGACCTTGACGGGGAACAACAAATTGTAAGATCTGTCAGGAGATATATCAGAGCGAATGGCGACAACAACATCAGTGTTAACATCGGTGACTCCTTTTCAAAAGATTCTTCTACGGAAGACTCTTCAGATGAATCTCTGCATAGCACAGTAACGGAATCCTCTGTGATTGCGTTTTGCACACCAGCAGAGCTCCAAGGCCCCATTAAGGACCTAAAGGTGCATAAAGCACCTGGAGAGGATCAAATCACCAACAAAGCACTGAAGTTGCTTTCGCTCAAGGCTTTGACTTATCTGATGGCAATAATCGATGCAATGCTCAGAACTCATTACTTCCCTAAGTCGTGGAGGATCGCTGAAGTCATCATTATCTCAAAGAAGGCAGGTTCGCTATTCCCCCAGGACTACCGTCCCATTAGCCTGCTGTCAGCTCCTTGTAAGCTCGCTGAAAAGGTGATTTATCGTCACCTTGAGAATTTCTCGTCAGATCACCATGTGATTCCTGACGTGCAATTCGGCTTTCGGTCTGAGCATAGTACGGAGCTACAGGCAGTTAGACTGGTGGAGCATGTAACCCGGGGGTTCACCCTGAACAAAAGTACTGAAATCTTGCTTTTAGATATTTGACAAGGTTTGGCACATGGGCATTTTGTATAAGCTCATCCAAAAGGGTTTTCCATTTTGGCTACTAAAACTGTTGAAATTTTTTCTAGAAGGAAGGAAGTTTCGTATCAAAATTAACAATGTGTTGTCAACAACACGGCCCGGCCCGTAAGAGCCGGTGTTTATCAGGGTTCTGTCTTAGGACCAATCCTTTATTCACTTTATATACTTGACGTCCCTTGCCCCAGCAACTGTGAAGTTTGGTTTGTTAAACATTGTTTTTAAAATCATTTTTTGAAAAATATCCAAATCATAAATATGAGTTAAGCATGTTGAATGTAACTCGATGAAGGTATGGTATAAGTATAAGATATACAGGTATTTTCCTTTAAAATGTGTGATGTATTTAAGTTTATACGAGACATATCTGATTTTTTTAAATATAAGATGTTCATATCCAAAGCAAGAGTGGATCCAGGAATATTCCAAGATATTTTATATCTGATGCTCTCTTAATTTCTAATTTCTGATTATCTACGGTAAAGGAGGTGTTTCTGTTATTTGTTGAAAAATGTGTTTTAGAATAATAAATTAATGCTCAATTTTCTGTCATTAAGCCACTGGACAGTTTTGAAAAAATCATTTTCAACTCCACATTTTAAATAAGACCAATAGTACCCTTTATAAACAACTGACGTTTCATTTGCGAAATTTACTCTTTTGCCCACACAGTCAATTTGAAGTATACCTACCATTTAAATGAGTATTGAAAAGCAGTGGCCCTAAAACGGTCCCCTGTGGGACGCCACATATGACAAACATTTCGTTACTGAAAGTTTTTGTTACTTTAACGGATTGCTGACTGTTGGATAAGTAATTTTCTAGTAGTGGGTGCATTTTTCCCGAAAGCCAACTCTCTCCAATGTGCCTATCAATCATTTTTGGTTTACTGTGCCGAAAGGGTTTCAAAGATCGACAAAAATACAAAGACGATGAATTTTGTTATCAAGATTTTATTGTATTTGACTAACAACATCTAATATTGCGTCTGATGCAGACTTCCTCTCAGTAGATCCATACTCGTTTTCTCAAAAAATTTGATATTTAGTAAGAAACTGAAGTATATTTCTTTCTGATCCACTGCGATCTTCATTGTTTAACATTTTGTGTTTTTTTATCTAAGAAATGACATCAAGAAAAAAAATTATGGAATTCAGGGGCTTCTATGAAACTTTATTTCTGAATCCGGTCCTGGATTGTAGCGTGTTTGCGATGCACCGCTTCACAGAAAATATGGGCTTTTCAGAATAAGAGGCGCTAAGAGAGATTATATGTTAGAAAAATACCGAGAGTAAGAAGCACTTTACTGTTTCTTCCTTTTTACAAGTGGAAAGATTGAAGGGCTTTATCGTTGAATTTTAATCTGTTCAGCTACACACATTTTGCCTTGCTATCTCTATTGGAAAATCAATTATGATTATCCGTTCAGGGCTTTTTGCATTTCATTTCGTGCACAAATCTGTTATAGACTAGGAATGACGTGATATACATTTCGTAATATTTTTCACCTGTTTATACTTATATCAACGTAGCCGTATGATATATTTTGTGTCCAGACATTGATTGAACAAATAAAAAATGGCGCCAAGGAGATTGGCTCTATACTTCCCACTCCATAAAATTAACCAAATTGGAGTGTTGCTATTAAATTATTTTCAACATTTACATACTCACTAAATTTGTCTATATTCAGTAAACTATTAATTTTCTGTAAATCACTTAATGGAACTTCATCTTCTGGATTAAAATCGTTGACTATTTCAGTTATGTTTTTCACTAAACCAGCATGGCCAAAACAATTACGAATCGTTTCTGGAGTAACCAATTCCCATGCAATACTAAGCAAATTTATAGCATCTAAAATGGTGACAGCTTTGGTAATGTTGACATCTTCTTGAAACTCCATAATTTAATCAACATATGTTTCCGATAAATTTATTTAAGACTCCAAATGACACCCTGGTCAATTGGTTGCAGAACTGATATCACATTGGGTGGAAAAAACTGATGTTATTAAGTGAAATAGCAAAATTTTACGATTTTTCTTAACAAGTTCAGCGTCCCGCTTTTTTAAATATTCTTCAAGTCATCTAAGCTATATTATTTCCAACATAATTGACGGGAATTGTTTTAAATTTTTGGAACACCTGGGATTCTTAAATTCGCTGAAATAAAAAAAGGTCATAAGTTCTTTGCAGCACTGCCATTGAATATCAAAAAAATTAGAACATGAATTTCTATTCATTCATTTACCTATCATCAATAGTTTTCGTTTTTCAGTACCAGAAGCATTAGCACAAATCATAACAGTTATTCGCTCTTTTGATAGTTTCCCTCCATTGCAAGTTTCACCTTTTAATTTATGAGTTTTATCCGGTAGCATTCTATAAAATATCCCGGTTTCATCTGCATTGAATATGTTATCATCTGAATAATCACTGGATATTACGGGCCAAACTTGAGAAATTCATCATTGGTAACGTTCTGACGAAGCTGACTCGCCACACATTTTTCCAAAAACAATGTTAGGTCTTTTCTTAAACCTGTCTAGCCAACCGGAACTACATTTGAAGTAATCTCCAATCAATTTCCCAAATTCTTCAGCCTTTATTTGTAGCATAGGTCCACTTATTGGAAAATTATTAGCACGCTTTTGTTGAAACCATTTAAACAGCATATCATCGACATGGGGATGCAGCGATAGCGCATTTTTTCTTTTGACTATTTGATTTCCAGTCATTTTTAATTTTGTCACGGTTTTTCCAAATATATGACACAGTAGATTTTTTTATAGCCATACGAGCACATATATTTGTTTGAGATTATTGTGAACTTTTCGTGTAAAGTGAATGCACGTTTCGCACTTTTCGACATGTTTATAACTCTAATAAATACAGTGTAACACTGGTGGCCAAGTTAGAATGCAAACTGCGAAGCCAAACCACCGTAAACGATTGCATCAGCTAAATCTGCTTCGGGGACTACCAAAATAGTTCGCACATAATGGATTAAAATAGTCTGTTATAAGCGAGGGTCTATTTTTAGCGAGTCTATAATATCCGAGGATTTTACATGCAATTATTTATAGGACCTTACATTGTGTCCATTATATACGGGTTTCCATTATAAGCAAGTTCATTATAAGTGGATTCCACTGTAACTGTTTATCCTCCCTTTTTTTTTAAAAAGGATCATCAGATAATGGTCGAGGTATGAGAGAGATAGATAGAGGAACTCGTATGCTAGAGTGAGAGCCCGAATGCGAGTATCACATACGTGTTTCTTCTTCTATCTCGCGCATTTAAAAAACATGTGACCTCAGTGATTGATCCTGTTTTTGCAAGACACGAATGCACAGCAACATTAGACACCAACGGATCTATCTAAAAATGACACTAAATGTTTGAGCGAATTTCTAGACTTTGAGAGCTCGACGTGCGCTGCAAGAAGCTGTCAGGTGAATAGTGCCTGCCTGCGCGTTATACGATGCGAGCATCCCTCATATACTCGGGAATTGTGCTGCGTATATTGTACATGCTGTGACGAAAGTCCAGTTGAGTGGGACCTGAAGGTTACCTATATTAAAAATACGGGCACACACATAAATCAAACAGGAGAAAGGCAGCCACTATGATAAATCAAAGTCCTGTCCGCATGTCAGGGATTTTTCTTCGTAGACACATAACAATGCGGAAGCGTCACAAGTAGGGTAGCTTCTGAATAATTCTCAGTAAGAAGGGATAGGATAGGGGTTTGACGTATCTTCCAATAAATTGGGTGGATTTCTGAATAAAGACTCAATAGGCGATTTATGTAATGTAAAGTAGCCATCGTGCTTATTCTAAAATGATGATGAAGTCGGAATAATCCATATTATACCTGTAAATCAATGCACCCATGGCCACAGTGCGTTATTAACAATTAACTACCAATGGTTCAAAAAAGCACAAAATACTCTTTAAGGATCTATAAGGGAAAGCTTGGCCCTTGAATCATACACTTGTCAACCCCAAAAATAACAATTTTTAACAGAGTTCCTAGGCAATCTTTCGCAGTCTCGATTATAACTTAAATAGGCCAATCTTAGAAATAGTCATGAGGCACCATTTTTGTCGAGAACGCAAAAAAGCTTTGTCTAGAGCAAAAAATTATTATTTTGTAATTTTATTGAAAAATTGTTTAAACAAGAACGAGCCACATTCCTACCAAATGCTGTAAAATGTTCTTTTTCTCATTTTGACCAAAAATACAAATGGGCACAAACCTCGAGAGACCCCTCTTGAAGAGTTATCAAGCCTCAAAGGTGTACACTTTTGACGCAGTGAAATACATTGACGTATTGTCTTTTTCACGTGTATTCATTACGAGGGTGAGTTTGTAAATCACTGTAATACCATACACAGTAATGGAATGCATATTGACAGATGCCACTTCACTCTGAAATACTGTGTAACTTTTAAATTATTCCCGAGGCGTGTAATGCGACACTGATGACAGCCCACTAATTTTTAACACGTTGACTGCGTTGCAAAGAAATGGCATTATTTCTTCAATGCGATATAAGTCGCCCGGGACCGATAGCATGCTATTATTCTGACACGGTATCGGTCTTCGGAGTCCAATAGGCAAGTCTTTACCTAGAGCCCTCTAACATTTTGTGTTCAAACCAGAATCAGATAACTATTGCAGAAATCTGTAAATATATTCTAGGTGAACGTAAGTCTGGCTCCGTATAGGTCGCTGACGACGTATACCGCATCAATGGCTAGATTTATTTTAAGCATTAAAAGAACACTATGGAATATTCATTTTATTTTAAATTTTGATATTCTGCCACTAAAACCATACAATATAATTCAAAGATATAAGCGAAGAAAAGGTTTCCATTATGTGTGTAATTTATTAAAGCAAGGAAGACACATGCCAGGTTTTCCGGGACAATCTTCACAAAAACTCGTTGCTTTGGTGACTTTTTTATTGGCTTCACAGCTTGATAGTGCGGTCCGAAGATTTTGGTAGCATCCTTTACAAATCTTTATTTTTTTTCTTCCTGGGCCAGTTGGCTTTCTGAAAGTGTGTATCCTTTTACGCGTTGTCGGTTCAGAAACAACTGTTCTGCTAAAGTTTTTCTAAATTCGGTTATCGACATTTTCTGCTTTGAAATGTGATTGAAAATAATCCAGGCATTTACGACACATGTTCCCAATAGAAATTCATTCATAACTTTCCTGTACCATTTCAGGCCTCGATATAGAACACAGTGATATGAAGTCATCTGGTCACTATAATCAAGTCCTTTCTTAGCTTTATTATAATCGGTAACACACTTGGGCTTTAGAATGTGTTCCCCCTTTCTTGATTTTTTTCCAGTTTCTTGGACAGTGCTGATATGAGTAGGATCTGTAGTCAGCATTAAAACTAGCCGTTTATCAACCCATTTTATAATTTTAACGCATCCATTTTGTTGACCATACGTCTTTACATTTTTCAACTTTTTTTGGAAAGATTTTGGGATTCCTTTCGTATTTGCACGTGGTGTTCCGCAGTAGACAATTTTTTCATCAAATAGTTTTTTAGCTAAACGCAAGCTGCTATAAAAATTATTTGCAAAAAGATAATGTCCTTCTTTAGCTTTTATGGGTTTTAGCAGTTCTAAAACCATCGTTTCTGAATGCTGTTGGCCTTCAACCTTTTCATTTTTTCCTGTATATACAGGGTGTCCACAAAGTTGGGGTTTTCCTTTACACGACGTGTAGATCTTGAAAACATAAGCATTTTTTCTTAGTACCATATACACCAATGTCTTAAGGGAACCGAGATAAAGGGCTCTGCAACATCAAAAATATCTGAATACCGTCCTGTAGCCGCGACATCCCCGACTGGTACTAGGACACTAGCTCAACCCGACGACATAACTGGGTTGGGGTCAGTGTGTCAGGTCAGTATGCAACCTTCAACCGACGGTTACGGTCACGCGTCTAGAGGTAATCGCGTAGACGAGAATCCCTCAACAAGCACTAGAGACGTGGCTAGGGAAGTGCAAGTATCAAAAACTAAAGTGTGGCAAACGCTGCGTGAAGAGGGGCTGTATCCGTTTCATGTCCAACGTGTACAAGCCCTTCAACCTGACGATTTTCCAGCAAGAGTGCGGTTTTGTGAGTGGTTGTTACATCAACATGACAATAATCCGGACTTTTTGAAGTGCATATTGGTGACAGACGAATCTATGTTCACGCGTAATGGGGTGAATAACTTTCGCAACACTCATGTTTGGTCATTAGAAAATCCGCACGCTGTCCGTCGGGCACATTTTCAACAAACATTTTCGGTGAATGTTTGGGCTGACATGGTGAACGGTATGCTCATTGGACCATTTATTCTCCCAAATCGATTGGACGGGATGCATCAGCTGATTTCATTTTCTGTTGGAGCGGTATGATTTCGGGCAGAGACGTACTTAGCCCTTCTCGTCAACTGGCGAGTGAGTACTTTTTCCTTTATTTTTTTTTACTTGGTCGCCCTCGTTTCACTACACATTACCTTTGTTATTTCAAGGATAGTTGTTTCTGAAAAGGAAAACCCCAACTTTGCGGACACCCTGGATAATAACTTGGATTATGTATCCATCAACAGCACATAATTTATATAGTTTGACACCATACTTGTGCGTTTTATTAGGAATATACTGACGACATTTTAATCGACCTCTGACAGGAACAATTGGCTCGTCGATAACCAGAATTCTGCCAGGAGTAAGAACATTTTGAAAGTTCCTGTTAAGTACTCCCAATACTGTTCTGATTTTGTACAACCGGTCGTTAGTATACAAAAATGGGTCTTCGTTGTTGCAAAAATGTAAACATCGAAGTAAAAGGAGAAATCTCTCACGTGATATTGTCTTTGCTATAAACTCATTTATGAACATAGGATCTTTTGACCATTAGGAATTAACTGACGGAAGCGAGTTAAAACCCATTACTAGAATAACTGAGAAAAAACGCATGAGCTCGTTTATATCTGTGACTACCCAAACATGTAACCTGGACTTCGAATTACTACGTCCTGCTAAGCTTTGTTGGGCGAATCTGTTCGTCTCTTCAACAATGATGTGCCAAAGTTCATCTGTCACAAACAGTTTGTAGGCCTCCAGTGGACTTAGAATCTGACTCACGTCAAAATTAAGTTCAGGCGACTCATTACAGATGTTGAAAGATAACTGCCCTTTTCATTATCTATGGTGTCATAACTTTCACTATCATTAGGCATTTTGTTAGAAATATATACCTTCGATTGTATCATCAAACAGATTATGTGGATTTTCATCAGAATTTGATGAAGATGGATAATAGTCTTTATCTGTGATAGAATCATCACTCCCAAAGTCGGAAAATTCGTCTCCACTTATAACATAACTTGTTCCAGGGTTATTTGTTTGTTCTCCGTCGTCTGATGACGCTGCTTCAACAATTTCAATTTTATTTTCAGGTATATTTGCTTGTGTACCAGGATTTGTGGGAACTGCTCCAGTGTTTTGTAGATGTTTAGTTATTTTCATAATTTTTTTAACGCGAGAAGAAAACATTTTTGGTTAGTGAGCCCAATACACAACTTAACTCGCTCGCATTCGGTACACAAATGACGGCGAAACAGGATGAGACACGTTTGTTCGATTATACAAAGGTCTCCGGAGACCTACAACGCTCTCCACTAATTATTTTGATATGTCTGTGCGGTGTAGGTCTCCGGAGACCGATATAGTTTTTATACAATTTTCCGTCTTTACAAGTTCTCACGATCTTATAGCTACATGTCTCGCATTTATAACTTGTATATTAAGGGAAATATGCATTCCGCACCAAAACGGAAATTTGAAAAAAAACAGCTCCGCATCAAAATGAAGTTTGATAACGGTCTCGGGAGACCCATATAGCAGTCAACGTGCTAATCACGTTCTTACGACCATTATTTCGGTGGTTTTCAACTCGCATTTTTGCAAAAAAATGAATGCTTATTGGAACTTATTTCAAACATCCCCAAAAATAGACTAGCTAGATGTTTTCAAGGCAACCACTAAACTAGTTGACAGTTAATAAACATACCAGGCTGTTGCTCGATTGCTATGCATACAAGGGTCATTCATTTTAATATTCATTTCATTTCATTTCTTTATTGGTGCTTAATGCACCTCTGCGCTTACATGGGTCAAAGTAGAAGTTAAAATACCAAAGTGTAAATTCACAAAACAATAAAATTTGTTGGAAAGAACATCAACAGAAAACTGTAAAAACCAACATTAACAGGAGAACTGTAAAATGATATTATGAATTTAAAATAGATGCAAAGCTATAGAACAAGCACATCCGAACAAATTGAAAAACAAAGTAAAGGTAAACAAGCACACTGCAACACCATTATCAGAGATCCGAAAAGTTACTATTTGAAAATTATTCGATGGTATTAAAAGCTTTCTTGATTAGGTAATTCTATACTTATATGAGCTGGGGCCAAATATTCCGAGTGTCTCAGGAAGAACATTATAAAAGTGGATTCCATAGTAGTTAGAACCGTTTCTACTTGTTTGTAGACTTACTCTAAGGAATATGCATGTTACGTGTATAACTGTGTACATCACTGTGCGTTTTGTATAAATCCAAATTGTTGTGTACATAATAATGTCCCATAACGTTTGCGCCCCAGAAAAGTCGCAGCGGTTAGTTATTTTAAAGATACTGCTGGTGGATATTGTTCAACATTTTTTTAATTTTGTAGAAAATCCGAATAAATCTTCGGATGAAATGTTACAATATCAAGGGCAATCAATATATGTTTGTAGATTTAAAGCTATCACACCTAAAACACACTCATATACTCACCAACATCAGTGTAAGTGTTCAACTTATAAATGAATTTTACCTTGTTATCTGAAAAAATATTCATACGTTAGAGACACATAGAAGACACAGGATGCAAAAACGTAGACGACTCATAGAACAATCAAATAAACATTTTAAGAACCATAAGTTGCTAAAAATCTATCACAAATATGTAGAGTCGTATGAAGTTATAATTGAAGACACAAGTAGATAAAGGTATCATGAAACATCTTTTTTATATTGCTTTTTTGCATTAAACTGACCTTAATGAGTGATTCTTTCACTATGTGATTACTTTGTGGCAAAAAGAAGATAATAACAAACTTATTAAACTTAATATTTGAAATGTCAGTAAGGTAAAAAGTCCTAAAAAAAATGCTTAAATTAAATTTTCTCCAAACAATGGTGTTGTTACATCACACGTGTATCCACTTGTGTCTTCATTTATGGGAACAACAAGAAATTGTAAATTGGGTAATCATGACTTTAGCCTTTCGTTATTGTGAAGACGCCTTATCTGCCTCATCTTGCCAGGCACTAAGGATGCCTTAAATCCAACAAGAATGGTTTTTTCCTTGAGTGAGATTTTTGACACCTCTCCTGGCCAAGACTGTCAGCGCAAATGAGGTATCCTCAAAATGAAAAATGGAGTCAAGTAGGTTGACTCTGTATTTCCTTCGCAACGATGTCATGAGTCATAAAGCACCATGTTCGACATAAGTAACTTTTTCTGAGCTAAGAACCTATATAACAAAGAAATTGAACGGATCAAGTCAGTCAAACAGTGCGCCGAACATGTGGCAAGTCAGTCAGCCAGTCGCGACAACGGCAGCCCGGCAGTTAGACAACAGCCATCGGAGATGACGTAACGCGGCGCAGAGGTAGCCAAGTACCAGAGACGAGTCTTTCGCTTATCATTCTAGGTTTTGACGGAAAATGTAAGGGGAAATATATGTGCAATATGTATAATAGGTGTGCAGTATTGCCGACGTTGGAGGCGTATGAATACGCTTACATAAAAAAATTAGATATTTGAAAGTGATCAGTAGCCTCTGAAACGTTAAAGAACGATGTTTGACCGATTTCTGTTTTTTTTTTCCTTCGTAGCTGCACTCACACTCGACCGATTTTCAAAAAATTCAAATCTTTTTCGTCCTTGGCACAGCGGTAACCTTGTGAGAAAATTCCACTCACATGTGCTATAACATAAAAAAGGAATATCTCATTTTCGAAATATCTCGCGATTACAATTCTTAACCTAACCAATCTCCATATTATTATGGAACAGCTCCTATCTGTGCTGATATCGTGCGTTACCCATTAGCTAAAACAAGTGAAATCCAATTTGATATTCATAGTTCATAAATGGCAAGCCGCAAGTCTTATATGATTAGGTCTGGTAAACGTCTGACCCTTTCGGTGGGTAAATATGGCGCAGAAGTGCAAACATACTCTGCAGAACTTCAGCTTCTAGTTTGCTGCTGGGTACAGGGGAAGGGGTGAAAATGGAATTTCAGGTCTTCTGTTATTTAAACAGAGACACAGGGCGCTATAATTTTAACGAGTATACGTTGTCCTTATACATTTGAATCAACTGGAGTATTAGCTACATGAGATAAATTAATAATAAATCGTCTTTGTTTAGGGGTGAAGCTTAGCATAATGCTACTCTGCGACTTAACCAAAAAAAAGAAAAACTGTAAAAACAATACAAAAACATAAATACATTTGATAAGTAAGAAGTTTAAAAATTTAGGTGTATAAAAAATATGATGTATATAACATATATAAGTGAAGGCTATTCAATATTTCATGAGTTAAAAGTATAAAATTGTAACAGTCATACAAAACAAAAGAATGCTACATTGGAAATATTTTTGTGTAAGGTGACAGATAATTTTTATCAACTCATTTATATACTTTATACTTCTATTCAAAATAAAATTCATCATATGATAGCAACTTTGTGTATCTAGGTAGAGCATTGTAAAAAATAATTGCGTTGTGGGTGAAGCATTTACGAAAGAATGATGTCCTATGAAGGGGCGTTGTGAGAGTTTCAGGGAATCGAATGTCCCTAGAATGGATATTGCTTCTAGATATCAGCTTATTTCTCAAAAACGGCGGAATGGATGATAGCCTGTGGGTATAAGTAACAAAGTGTAGCTCCCTCAGTTCATTTACTCTCAACCACTTCATGTCATTGAAAAAAGAGCTGATACGATCATTTTCGAATTATTTATCAACCTACAACATGAGTTTTGGATTTTTTGGAGACGTGCTAGAGATATCGAGTCAAGAAATGGAAGATAAACTAAATCGCAATAACTAATTTTGGACATTACCAAAGATTCACACAAAATGTCTTTAGTTGTAAAGTCAAGAAATTGTTTATTAAGATATAATTGACGTAAAATTGAGAAACAACTCTTACTGATATTATTTAGATGTGGTATTAAATTTAGACATTCATCTAAAGTTACGCCCAAGTTTTTCACTGACTGACTTACTTCTATAGTCTCACCATTTAATTTTACTTTAAAATTTCTTTTGGCATCACTTCTAAATAGTTTTGGTGAAGAAATGATGAGTTTCGGTTTTAAAGGGTTCATCTGAAGGTTATAATTTCTTGCATACATACTAATAGATGTTATATCTTCATTTATCTCAGATTCAGCATTTCGAATGTCGTAATTATGGAAATGACTGTAGATCCGTGAATCGTCGGCTAAGAATTTGATATTACAATATTTAACAACCGAGTGGAGATCAGAAATATACAAAATGAATAGGAGTGGCCCAAGTACAGACTCTTGAGGCACTTCGGAGGAAATAAGGCACTTTGAAGATAGAACCATGTCAATGATATCGATTTCCTAAGAAGCTCTGAATCATTTTTGAGGCAGAATCAGAAAAACCAAAATATTTACAGTTGGCTGCTAGAAGACGATGATTTATGATATCAAATGCCTTAGAGAAGTCAAGAAGAACTAATGATGTGATCATATGTTGATCTCAGGCTCTAACAATGTTATCGGTTAAGTCCAGTGAGGCACCTTGCATAATGAAATCATTATAAATAAAGGCGATTATCATTTAGTTGGTCCTTTTTTCTTACCTGGAAATTTGACCGGTGAAATGTATTTGGAATTACTGGAAGACGCCGTAAATCCTGCATTAACAGCCATAATTGAAAATCAGAATGATCGACGGTACATTGCGAATATGTTGATGTTCCAACAGGATGGTGACCCACCACATTACGCATTACGTGTTCTACAATATTTAGATCAGACGTTTCCAGATCGATGGATTGGTAGACGAGGTGCCATTGAATGGCCCCCAAGATCGCCAGATTTATCACCTTTGGATTTCTTTATGTGGGGTCATTTAAAAAGCAAAATCTATGCTACGCAGCCTACATCATTAGAATACCTGCGACAAAGAATTGTGAATGAGTGCCTTCAAATTACTCCTCAAATATTGCAAAATGGGCGGCAACGTTTTGAGCAAAATCTTTATTATTGCATGAAGAGTCATGGTGGCCATTTTCAACATTTACTTGCGTAACGGGTCAGTTCATTCTTCATTTTTAAATTAGTTTGCTGCCAAATGTATTGATCTCCACTAATGATGATGTATTAGTTTTATTTAAGCTTTAAATCAACAAATCTTCAAAACTACTGAACTGAAGTACATTAATTTTATATCATTATAAAGGCAATTGAAATGCCTTTAAAATAAGGTATCACTCGACCCCCCTTTCTATTTAAGATTTTGGGGGAGGTGTCACCCCTGCTTAGGGGGCTGCACGTGCTAACGTGATTTTTTGCCAGACTTGTGTCCCCCTCGAAAACAAAATCGACGGGTCTGAGCGTTTTTAAAAAAAAACTGAGCTGCCGGTAAATGCGCCTGTTTCGTTTTCGATGCGCCACCCTGTATATCTTTGACTCGCAGCATTGCGAGTTCTGTGACCTAGGTTAGTACGTCTAATTCGTGTCATTTTGAAGAATCATAATTTTAATTTTACTCACTCTTTGATATGTATTACGCGCTAGTTTATTCTCACCTCACTAACAATATAATAATATGAGGACATGCAACAACGATTAACGGATTATCCTGCAGAAAAGATTACTTCGACTAATTTTTAATATTAATAAGAGGGACTCTGGTAAAGAAATCTTTAGGCGCTATAATCTGCTTACATCTATGTGTAAGTAGTAGTGTTTTGAGAGATAATTAGTTTGATTTCGACCTCAAGCTAACATATATGACCCTCAAATTCATATTGACAAGTCTTATATCATGTAACATGATCTATAATATTACAATAAACTATCTATCTATCTATCTATCTAATATAAGGCGTGATTGCGGTGACTTCCACATTTGTTAATTATTATTGAACAAATACTTCTCGAAAAGCTCACTGAACACACTGAAAACTGGATAAAAGCTCTAATCGAATGGACTGTGCACTACCAATTAAATAAAAAATATGTTTTCATCGATAATATAAATTTGCGGCGTGCGAGACGTCAAGTTAAAAATGATAGAGTAGTGTAAGTCAATTAAGTAAAGGAAACGTATTTTCGTCCGCCATTTTTATACATAGGGTTAACTGACAAAGATAACAATTAGGCAACACTGCAATTTAGCTATCTAACTGTCAATAACTGTTGCAATAACGATGGCGGAAAGGAGGGTCGGTCTCTTTTGGTACTTGAGATATTTCTTCTGCTGTGCGTGCTTCATACACAAGCGAACTGTCAAACGCGCGTAGCTCAAATAATAATTAGGTTTTCAATGATTTCTCAATTTTCTGAGCAATTTTCTTGATTTTTCTTTACTTAAGAACCATCTATACGGTATTGGGGAACTTTAAAAAAAAAGATGAATGAAATCGGTAAAGTCGTTATGGCGTGACCACGGGAAATAGGGATTCATTTTTATATATAATATAGCTTATTTTTATTATTATTAAAACCACAGGATACGTTTCAGATGTTACATTCGGTATGTATATCAATCATTCGTAGTTCTATACTCATGAGTCAGAAGGCAAACGTGTCAGATGTTCTACAGGATATAATATTCAGCTCCATTCATTCCTTGACTTTTTATAGCTCTACAGTCTTTTCTCTCCTCAGAATAAGCAAATATGAGCTACGATTCAGGATTTCGGTAGAACGTTTTCAATTTCCAATTCAAATGCGATCAAACATCGATGGAAGTCATGTCTCCCAATCGTGTACATACATATACCGAGACCAAGATACAATCAACATTTCAGTAGCGCGCTGCCAAAAAAACGAAACCGTCTTAGAACATTGTACGTTTTCCTCCAGTATACGGAAATTCGACTCACGTTCATTCGATCTGTTTTGTCTGCAGTGTTGCAGAGACAGGCGAAATGAATTTTTTTCTAACATTGTTTTGCATGCTTCGTCAAGCTTGTGGAATCGAAAACGTCGCGCAAGATCGTTATGGCGAATGAACCGAAACTGAGCTAAGGCAGGAATTTGGTGCAGAATAACAGCAGACCATGGGGGTCTTAACATATGACCTACATTGAATTGGATTGACGACTAAAAAAATAAGATAATAGAGGAGCTATTCATAACAGACGTGGTGCCATGGCATTCAGGATTCTCTCGTAGATGATGTTTTGAAAATGTTTCCATAGGATGTCTAAAAATAGTATGGGACTTGATGAGGCTGCATCCGAATGTGGCTGTAAACAATCGTAGATGATCGTGAATACGATTTTAACGTGGAGAATGACTGGCTTGTGACACCCTGAAGGTCCGAACGTCAATTTGGCATCAGACTGAAAATTTACTCATTCGAACTACACAGACACTTGACTTCACTTCTTCTGCTCATCAGAGTAGGCCGGGTGCCTTTTGCCCAAAATTTACTGAGGTTCTAACTGGCAGAAAAGCGAATCTCTTTAACAAAAAATCCCAAAGATAGATTATACAGTTATGAAAATTATATGAAAAAGTAGTCAATGTAAAGAAATAAGGAATAAATCATAGTTTTAGATGTTCAGATTGTTAAAGAAGTTCTAATCTAGGTCTTTTGTGTTTGTGAATGGATGCAGGATCATATTTATTTATTTATTTATTTATTTACACCACCAGCAGATAAACCAATTATTGGTGGGAGAACAGAAGTTAACATAGCACAATCCTGAAGTAATTAATATGCATAAGAAATATAACAGTCACAAAACTACACAATCATATAACAGATTTGAAGAGGATCTTAATAGAGGTCACATTTGTATTAAATATATCAATTCTGTTTTGTAGATTGTTTAAACAGGTACACATGGAATATAGCGGAGAATGCAGCAGTAAGTTGGTCCTGCGGGTTGGTAGATAAAACGTTAGGATGTTTCTGGTGAGACATCTTGGTATATTAAACGACAGGCGACTTAGAATATCCGGACAATCATATTGGTTGTGAATAACCTTGAATAAGAATAATAGTGAGTGCATTTTTCTTCTGTGGTCTAAGCTTACCATACCGTGCCTCTTTAATAATACATCTTGAGGAACACCTATTTCTGGATAGATACCATCTATCCTGTAGGACAGATATATCAGAAACTTGCGTTGTATTTTTTCTAATGAGTCACAAGTCGTCACATAGCAGGGAATCCAAATAATTCTAGCGTATTCAAGTGTTGACATTACAAATGCATTATACAGCATGAGTAGAGCATTTATGCTGTCAAAATCACGAGAGTTGCGCAATACAAAACCCAGACTTTTATTTTCAGAATTTAGAAGGTAATTTATATGCGGATTGAAACTGAGGGTTGTGTCAAAGGTGACTCCAAGATCTTTGAATTCTCTTAGATATGGCAGCGTTGTTTGATTAACCTTATAATGATATTCTATGGAGCGCTGTTTTCTGGAATACGTCATGCTGGTACACTTGGACGCATTCATGGATAGGATATTATTATCGCACCAAATTATTATTCTGTTGAGATTATCTTGGAGACGTTCGCAATCGGTGCTGTTGCTAACCTGAGTATAAATTTTAAGATCATCGGCATATAAGAGATATTTGCAATCAATAACGTCACAAATGTCATTGATAAGTATGATAAAAAGAAGTCACCGCATATCTTATTAAAGGATTTGAATGTGAAGTTGCATGTTCGTAACTTTTGCTTGCAATTTGCTTAACGGATTGAGACAATAACGGAATATCCAGGTCATGATGAATGGTCGCGTTAGATACATACCAAGGAGCATGCAGTATTGTCCGTAGAATCCTGTTTTGTATCACTTGCCATTTTGTAATGTGCGCCTTGGCAGCAAAGCACCAAGCTGCACATGCGTAAGTTATAGTTGGACGTATAATCGATTTTATATAATACTAGTTTATTAGTTAAGCTCAGTTTTGTAGTGCCCTTGAGCATGGGGTATAAATTACGAAATGTAAATATAGCCTTTGTTCTAATCGATTCTACATGACATTTCCAAGTTAGACATGCGTCGATTGTTAGTCCTAAATATTTTACTTGATATGCCCATGGAATTCTTTGGATACAAATAATTATTTCTGCTAAAATTGCCTGGAGTTTAACAGCGTTCAATCTAACTCTCTTCACTGCTTTGTGAAAGACCTATCCAACAAAATTACTTGTATACCAATAATCCTAGAAAGCGATATTACTGACCACTTCTCCACTATTTTACTGATATCTTCAAATGAAAAACATTCTAACATCCCTACTGTTAGTAACAACCAGGAAAATTACAAATTTTTTGTCGACAATTCAAAACTAATATCAAATATCAAACAAGAATCCTGGGAACAATTATACTCTATAAATAATATAGACAAAGCAACGGGACTGTTCATAGAGAAAATAAAAAAAACTAATAGATATTAGTACCAATAAAGTAATAATTAGTCACAAAGAGAAAAGCAGAAATGCCTGGATTACCAAAGGATTAATAACATCGGCAATAGAAAAAGAAAGACTATATAATGTAATGAAACTAACGCCAACTACAGAGAATACCGACTGCTACAACCAATATAAAAATAAATTTATAGAGCTTGTAAGGCAAGGTAACGAAAACATTACCTAAATAAATTGAATAATAACTTAAATGGTCCTAAGCGGCTTTGTACAACTATTGATGAGATTACTGGGAAAACAAAAGTTAAAGAGTGTGTCACTGAGTTAAATACAACATCGGGAACAGTATTAAAAAAAACTCAACAGATATGCGATGAATTTGTACAATTCTTTACTGACATAGGCGAAAATTTAGCAAGTAATATACAAGCAAATGTACAAAATACTCAGCCTCCAAAAAGAACTTTGAACTCATTTATTTTGGATAAAGTCGAGCAATGTGAAGTATACACCACTGTTATGTCCTTAAAAAATCGGAAAAGTCCTGGGTTCGATGGTATTAAAAGCGAACATTTGAAAATTATAGCCGAGGACATAACAGAACCACTCACTTACCTAATCAACAAATGCTTTGAATCTGGCATATATCCCTTAATTTTAAAAAAATAATACCGATACATAAATCAGGAACAAAAACAGATGTTAACAACTATAGACCAATATCAATAATATCCAGTGTAGCAAAGGTTTTTGAAAAAGTTTTATCTACTAGAATGATTCGATACCTCACAAAATTCAAAATTTTAAGTGAAAATCAATATGGATTTACAGAAGGGAAGGCTACATCGGACGCAATAACTAAAATTGTAAATCAAATACATCAAAATATTGATAACAGAATCCCTTCAATCTGCATTTTTGTTGATTTAAAGAAAGCTTTCGACACAGTTAATCACAAATTATTATTAGAAGCATTGGAGAGAATTGGTTTCAGAGGAAACGCGTACTCACTGATCGAAAGTTATTTGTCAAATCGCCCACAATCTGTGCAGATATCAGGATCATTTAGTAAAGAAATGTTTAAGTGTGGTGTCTCACATGGAACTGTCTTAGGTCCGCTGTTATTCAATATATATTTAAATGATATTTTCCAAATTAATTGTGTTGGCAAAATAACTAGTTTTGCAGATGATACTACAATATTATATGAAGGCACTGACTGGTCTGATCTGAAAAATGTAATTGAAAATGATTTTATCAAAATTATTCGGTGGTTTAACAGTAGAAAATTAAGCATTAACTGCTCTAAAACACATTTTTTACCATTTGGATCTTATGCTAGACATCTGCCAAATTACACAAATTTCTCCTTCAATATTAATGATCAAAAAATGCAAATTAATAGAGTGCCCAACATAAAATACCTTGGAGTGCTCTTGGATCCTCACTTACGATGGGACATCCATGTCAATTATATTTTAAAGAAAGTTAGATTTGTATCCTACAAAATTAAATACCTTGGGAATATATTGACAGAAAAATATCTTCGAACATTATACCATGCACTAATTGAGCCTCATCTCACATATGGTATATAAGCATGGGGAGCTGCATGTTCCTCACATATCTATAATTTAGATGTTTTTCAAAAAAGTATTCTAAAAAACCGAAACTTTATCCCACTGAAAAATTATGCGCAGATGTTCGAATGTATGATATAAGACAGCTGCCTCCCCTGCAATGGCAAAACGCAGTAACTCAAGTTACTAGGTTTTGGCTTTGTAGCGCCAGATGGATTGGTCACCTTCCGAGCTATTTGCTACTACAAATAACTTTATTATAGGCCAATTAGAATCATAGATACAGGCATAGGAGGAATCGTATCTCCCACAGTTTTGCTGGAATTACTAAATCAAAAAACTGTATTTGAAGTTGCTGGTAGCTGTTCGGTTATTTTACACAGTCATGCGCTGAATGCTAAAAGAAAGCAACGTATCTGCAGTTGCTGTGTTTTGGAATAGCAAAATGTTCTGTTATTTGTCATATACTGCTACGTATCTCTAGTTGCCCTATTTCAATATGGTAAATGCAGCACAAATTTGGCAACATTAGTATGAGTTAGTTTTGCTAACCAACAGATATATCATTTGTGAGTGAATCAGTTAAAAACGCATTGTATAAGTTCCAAAATCATGAACACACGAGGAAAACGTTTGGTACAGATGGCCCTGAAAAGGTAAGTTTAAAACTTGACTGTAACTAAGCTCTGTTTTTCAAATCCGTGAATATGCTAAAAATATAGCATAACCTCACTCCCATTTCATAATTCCCAACGGCTGCTTTGCCGATCCCATAGCTATTGCAACGTTGTCAGACTTGTAATATCAGAATAGAAAAAGTAATAACTGATCAATCGTATTTCGAGTTGAGAAGAAACCTGCTGTAATTCATTGCATACCCAAAGATTAAAAAAAACTATTGGAAGCTTAAGTATAAACCAACTAGGTATTTGTTATTTCAATCTGTTTCATCCTAGTTTCACTAACATTTAGAGAGGTAAACATGAAAATGCACGAGTTGTAATGGTTTGATTGGAGCGTAGTTTAACTATGACCAAGAAATTTTTGCGAATAGCCTAAAATGGACAAAAGTATATTTTTCAGGTCGCTACCTGAAGAAGTCGATTCCGACTCAGAAGTAGATGATTCTGATCTTGATCCAGACTTCGACCCAGCTCTGGAACACCCTAAGAAAATTAAATCTTATTTTGGTCCAGAGGACTTGCTCCTTGATATTTCGAAAGTCCATAACGAGACAACACCAACTAATCCATCTACGAGTAGCTTGAACGATAAACCTGTTGTTAGTCATTTGGGTGACCTTCCAGAAGTCTCCTCTCTGGTCGCAAATAACAATGAAGATGCTACTGAGTTGTATTTACGTGATATGCTTGAGGCAGCATCACAATCAGTTTTTGAAATTGTTGAAAATCCGAATAAGAAGATGAAAAGACTTCGCAAAGAGAAAGAGAAAGTGAGAAGGAACCTCGAATCACATAAGCTGCTTCCTCCTTGCTTGGAATCTTGTCGCAAGCATTGCAGTACAAAAATTGATGAATATTCAAGGCAAAAAATATTAGAGAGCTTCTGGAAACTGAATTTTTCTCAACGAAGGTTGTATTTGACAGCATATGTTAAAGAAGAAAACGTCAAAACTAGAACTACCCAGGGAAACTTTTCTAAAAGAACCTCCACATTAAAGTACTACCTACCTCAATATGGAGAAGATTCTCGATCAGAACTCAGAGTCTGCAAAACAATGTTTCTTCATACTTTAGGACAAAGAAATGATTCCATCATCACTCAACATCTGTAAGCTAGAAGGAGAATAGACAGCAATGTAGAAATCAAAGATAGAAGAGGAGAATCAGCTAGAAGATCTGCGCAAATTCAAAAGGCTATGACAGATACCGTAATCGAGAACCATGTAAACTCTTTCCATCCATATGTTTCTCATTATAAATTAGACCATGCTCCCTTACGACGATATCTTTCACCTGAGATAAATATTTCGCTTATGTGGAGAGATTTTTGCACGAGCAGACAAAAAATATCATACGAGAAGTATAGACAAGTTGTTGATAAGCTCAATATTGGCTTCGATCATCCCTCTCAGGATGATTGTGGAGTTTGTAGTAAGTACTCAATTCATAATGGAGAAACAGCTGTTGATCTTAGTCATAATCCTGCCGCATGTGAAACTTATATCAAGCATAATGTGCATAAGACACACTACACTTCAACTAGGCGTGCTTACAAGGAAGATAAAGACCGTGACTGGCAAAGAGGAATTGAAATTTATACTGTAGATCTACAGAAAGTTCTGCTCCTTCCCAAGATGACTACTAAAGAGTCATTTTTCATACCAAGGCTAGTGACTTTCAACGAGACATTCGCTCCCTTGCACAAAGATGATAATAAGTGTTATGTCTGGCATGAAGCTACTAGAGGACGCAATGCTCCAGATATTGCCTCAACGTTCTATCATGTCATTAAAAATTCTAACCCAAACGTTATGTCTTTTATCTTTTGGATGGATAACTGCTCCGCACAAAATAAGAACTGGACGTTGTATACAATGTTTGCCTGTTTGGTGAATGCAGATTGGGGACCGGAAAACATCATTGTGAAGTACTTTGAGCCAGGACATTCTTTTATGAAGGCTGATTCAGTACATGGACAAATAGGACGCGAGTGGAGAAAGCGTAAACAAATATTGGACGTTAATGATTTTGTTGATGTGATAAATGCATCGTCTAAGAAAAATAAACCAATAGTTATGCGTCACAGTGATTTCTATCCTTTTATCGATGGCTCCAAACAACGCCGTAAAAATATATCTGGGGAAGTAAATATTCCGCTGTTAGACCAAATCAAGATTGCCGAGTTCAGAAAAGGTTCCAGGTCTCTATTCTACAAAACATCGTTTGATGAGACTGAATACGCTGAGGCGAACTTTTTAAAGAGTAAGTTTGATATAAATCAGCAGCCTGTAGCTTATAGTAATGATAGAGGGATCAACACAGCAAAAAAACAAAAAATAGTTGAAGAACTATGTCCTGCGATGGAATCCAGCAAACAACTATTTTGGAGACAATTACCAACAAATGATGATGTTCCTGATCTTTTATGTCGATCGGGAGAATCTGCATAAAAGCAACAGCATCCTGAATTTTCAAGAATACTAATTCGCAGCCCCTTAAAACTGTATAGAATCGACAAGGATCTTGAATTCCAATGTGAAAAACAAGTAACATATTCACTGTAGTATTTACTTGTTGTATTCTATGACAATAAAATTTCCAAACAAAGTATCTAATTTAACTTTATGAAGACAGTTTTTAAACAAGAATTGTTTCAATGGATGGAAAGGGCAAATTTTTGTCCTTTACAAAAGGCTTTTTCTACTATTAGTGACTTAAGTCTACTTATCGGCTTGAGTAGAAATGTTCTTCATTGATTTCTGTAAAAGTCACAAAAACAAGTTACTATCCTTTGCCATTGCACGGGAGAGCTTTATTTCTTACACAGTATCACTCACTACCATAAATTTGTAAACACCGACCAAAAAATTAAACATAATCATTATACCAGGTACAAAATTCGTGGCACAGTAGTTCCTCAACCGCATAAATCTATAATGCAGCGATCATATCTCTATTTAGCGCCTAAATTTTATGAAATTATACCTAAAGACTTAAAAGATTTCCGTTTCGGAAATTGTTTCAAAAGAAATTAAAAAAAGTGGCTACATTCTCTAGCTAGGACTGAAATTCATAAACTCATAAATACGAACATCAACTAAATACATAATCTACTGTAGCTAATTTTTGTCCTTTTTTGTCATTTGCATTCTACAATTTCAACTTAAATTTATTGGTCCATGTACAGGCGATGCCTTCTCTGGGCCTGTTTTGATTTTATATTTATTTACTCATATTGTTTGTTATCTTTGTACATTGAGTGAATAAATATTATTATTATTATTATTAGTATTATAATGGAGACACCAAATCTGAAGCTGCTCTACAGCCTCTTGCAGTCGGTCTCCAATTTCTTGATTTGAGTCACACCTAATTATCAGTGCTGTATCATCAGCATACAGTAATATGTCTGTGTGAGGTATGTGAGGAATATCTGCAGTGTACATAATGTGTAGTGTCGGAGCCAAACCACAGCCTTGTAGAACACCTGCCTGGATACTTCTTCAAGAGGAAAGTGATGTTTCTATTTTAATTTTGAATTTCCTGCCCTCAAGAAAAGACTTCAGCAGTTTCACTAATCAAAATGGACATTGAAATTCAATCAGCTTATAAATTAAACCCTGGTGCCAGACCTTATCGAGTGCTTTGGCAATATCCAGCAGTACAACACCTAAGTTCTGATTATTGACAAACCCACTAGTAATCATTTCTATCAGCCTTACTGCCTGAAGATTAATTTGTACTGTGCTCTTTGCGAAACCCAAATTGTTGGTCAGGTAGTACCTGCTTTTCCAAAACAAAATGTAACCGCTCTGATATCACTTTTGTAACAATTTTGCTTACTATAGACAGGAGGCTAATAGGTCTGTAGTCTTGAGGAGAGATTTTTCTTAGACAATACTTAAAAGATACTCTAAAGCTCCAGTACTATTCAGACAACGAGATTGTGTACAGATCACAGATACATATTGGTGATGTCACCTCGGAATGAGAGATAACAAGCTGTAAGCAAGTAAAAACCTTTATTTGGTCATTTTAAAAGAGGTCTCTACACTCTCAGGAAATCTCGTGTTCGCGTCTAATGATATCAAAGGTAAAATGTCACAAAAATCGTTTTCTTATCGATTTTTTTTTTGAACATTTGCGCTTTATCCCTGGCAGATATTATTATAGTGATGTCGTCAGCGTACATGAACTCCCTGGTATTCCTTATGTTGAATGGGAGGTTGTTCAAGTATAGCGCAAATAGCAGCGGGCCCAGGATGCTACCCTGAGGAACTCCTAAATTTAGGTCTCTAATATCTGTAATTTGTTCATCAAAGGTTTCCTATTTGATATAAATGAGCAAAGCCAATCGTTGATATTGCATTGAGTTTTTTCGTCAAAATTTAGCAGTCCAAAGTATCAAGGGCGCTGGATAGGTCTAAGATCAGTGCAAAAACCAGGTTACGAGCATCAAGATTATCATATATTGTTTTCATTAGCTCTCAGTTTGCACTTTCAGTAAATCGCGAGTTTCTGAATCGATGTTGGAAAGAGGTGATTATGTTACATTTAGTAATGAAGCTTTCAAGTCCGCGGTATGCAGCTGATTCCCTTATTTTGGAGAAGCAAGATGAGGAAACTATGCCTTCATAATTGTTCACATATAATTTATATAATGCAAAATATAGATTGTATACTCTCTTGCATTTATCCTCAATTTCGTAGCTAATCGCATGGGCCTTTTCCTTTCCAATCGATGCAAACACCAGATTTGAATGAAACTCGGGGCCGAAGCGTGTATGGATTCAGGCCACGGATAAAGTAGATATAATTTAGCTGGCATTGGAGAGAATAGCGCCCATAGCCTAGTATCGGATTGTTATTATGTGTAGGGACAGCTGGCACAACAGTTGAACTTTGATTGATTGCAGCTCTCAGTTAATTGCTTCAGGCCGTACAAGGACGCCATCGAGGATCAGCTCGATAGCGATGAAGGAAAATGATTATATCATAACGACCTAACAAGGGTACAGAAAGAGGTTCCTGTTAGATTGCATTCAAGAAAATTAGCTATACAATTTTCTTATAAGCTAAAGTAAGCAAATCTTGTTTAGCTGAGCATTTGATTATATTAAAAGAGAGAGGTCACATTGTCAACAATTTTTCAAAAACCTCTGCGTATCTGACATCTTGACAGAAGCTTGTCACGTGGGCAAATCATTTGCATAGATTCTGCATTCGGGGTCCCGAATGACCTAATTTTTTCCTCAAATAAAGGTCATACACGAATTAAGCTCACCAAATTGCCTGAGTGTACCAAGTTTTGTCCACTTGAGACAAAGACTAACGAAAACTGATATCTTGCACTATATATATATATATATATATATATAACGTGAGACGTGGTCATTGTCTCGTTTAGACCAGCTGGGGGAAAAAATAAAGCTTCCGCCTTTTGTTGGGTACTTCGACAAAATTTGAAGCAAAGAGGACTCTTTATACTTTATTAATCTCTAGCTTTCAATGGACTTTGCCATCTTCATCAGGAGCTGCAATTACATTGAAAAGAAATAGCAACTATTGTGCAAAATGATTATAAATTAACTTATATTCGTATGTGAGATTGTTGCTAAATGTTATTAACGTTTTGGTTGAGGGAAACCCAGCAACCTGGTGACTACTTTATACATGGTACATTCGCCAAATTAATATAAACTACACACAGCTGTATGTCAGGAACAAATTAAAATGGATGAAAATATTTAAAACAAAAGTTAAAATTACATCTTGAACCCACCTGATGCTGCACGAAATGGTGGGCACAGGATCACAAGTAGGATGAAACATTTGACAGGTGACAGAAGGTTGGTGGTGTCAGTGTCGATGGATGGAACGAAATTTTTTTTTGAAAAATATGTGCTCTATTGCCAAATCACTTCAGATGGTGTTATTTATCAAGATTAAATAAGAACCTGTCAACAAACCAGAGGCAGTTGAACAAACTATATTGTTGATGAGATGGACAATTGAGTTCAACAAATATTATTTTATTATGAGAAAAACCAATTATTCAAATTTGAATGGAGAGGAAATTTTGGAGGGAAAGGGTGGAATAGACCAAAAAACCGATTCCATTTATGGTTGTGAAAAGTAATTTGGAGAGATATGTACGTGCTCCAACTTCTCGCAGTTTAGCAAATATGAGTAAATGATGCTCAGTTGCTTAACATCTGTCTGCTTATTTATACAGTTGTCGTCCATGAAAATGTGGGACATTTCCAGGAATAAACGTTTGGATAGGTGTTTTTCTCTATCAAGAGCTTTGATGCCTGTATAGTCCATAGAGTGCCCTGTTGTATTGACATGAGATGCCAGAGCACATTTCTCGGGATGAAGCCTAGAATCACTTCTGTATGATGAAATCCTTTTTTTTAGAGATCTAGAGGTCTGACCTATGTATATTTGGTTGCAATTATTGCAATTGATAGAGTAACTGTGTTGGTTAAGCCAAGCAGAGGAACTCTGTCTTTCATCTTTAAAAAAATACAGTTTATAGTGAGGACGGATTTGCAAGCATTCCATCCATCGACACTGACACCACCATCCTTCTGACACCTGTCAAATGTTTCATCCTACTTGTGATCCTGTGCTTACCATTTTGTGCAGCATCAGGTGGTTCAAGATGTAATTTTAACTTTCGTTTTAAATATTTTACATTTTAATTTGTTCCTGACATACAGCTGTGTGTAGTTTATATTAATGTTGACGAATGTACCATGTATCCAGCATTCACCAGGTTACTGGATGTTTCCCTCAACCAAAACGTTAATAACATTTAGCAACAATCTCACACACGACTGTAAGGTAATTTATAATCATTTTGCACAATAGTTGCTATTTCTTCTCAATGTTATTGCAGCTCCTGTTGAAGATGGCAAAGTCCATTGAAAGCTACAGATTAATAAAGTATAAAGAGTATTATACTTTGCTTGAATTTTGTCGAAGTACCCAACAAAAGGCGGAAGCTTTATTTTTTCACCTATATATATATATATGTATATATGTACATATACTGTACTTAGGTAAAAGTTGTGCCACTTGAGAAAAATTGCAAAAATATTACAAACACGTTCTCCTAGAGAAAAAACTTGTCTTGCAAAAATAATGGCGCTTCCACTTTTAATTGCAAAATATACAGCTGCCTCGAAGTTTCTGCCTAAAAGAATCCCTAGAACAAATTTGTGTGGCCAATAAAACTACATGTATTGGCAGATCTTCTTTCCTAAAATGTTTACCATATTAATAGAAGATATATCAATAATGGTTGACAGTCTGAATGATCGGGGAAGAGTCAAATGTGACTCATAACACATTCAAGCGGCTGTAACCAGCCAGGTGAAGGCTATTCCAGTATCGGGTTTCCAGCACTGCTATGAGGAGTGGAAGAACAGACTCCACCGCTGTGTGGCTTCAGTAAGAAGTTATTTTGAGGGTGGCAATATAAAGTTGTAACTATGTTTTAATAAAAAAATTAAAAAAGATAAGTCTCATCACTCAATTTACAGACCTCGTACACTTGTAGTAATGGCTGGCGAAAATTGAATTTTGACCTCACGAACCTCCTATACAGGGTCCCGAAAAAAGTGTGCAATATTCTACCAGCGGTTTCTAGAGCTTAAAATAGGAAGAAAAGTTTATATAAACATAGATCGACAAACGTCCCCTAAGGGCGCTACGGTCTTTTAAAGGGGCTCCCCTGAAGACGGTTTTTCCTTAATACTTCCGAAACGTGTTCAGATAAAGACATAAAATTTGGTATTCTAGCCTAGTTTTTTATGCTGGATTTAAAAATATTAACAATTTTAGACAGTTTTGTTTGGAAGCGTATGTAACAGGGACGGACTCAGGTTATTTTAGCCCCAAAATTTTTGTGTGATTCTATTTTTGAAGTTCGATTTTAGAATTTGAAAATCTAGGGTTTTCTACATAAAAAAGGTACTCTAATTGAATACTGCGAATTTAAATGAATTGTTGATTATACTCGTAAATAGTTAGCCATGACTGCAAACAAAAGTTGTTTTGATTTGTTATGACTTATTTTGACGTTAAGCTGACATTGTTAGTAGTGGAAAATTAATAGATTTAAATCAAAATTTTTATTAGATCGATTTAAAATGCCAAGATTTACAGACAGAAAACTGACTGACATGCATTTTGTGTACGGGTTTTGCAATGTCAGTTCATTGGCAGCCGTAAGAGAATATCAAAGAAGATTTCCAAATCGCATAGTACCTGGACGTCGAATTTTTACTGATATTCACCGGAATTTGTCAAACCATGGAAGTTTTCAGCGCATGCAGGGTTCAGGAATGGCCACTGGGAAATCATCGTATAGATATTGCTTTAAATATCTTTGAAAATAATCCGCAAATAAGCATACGAAATGTTTCAGAAATTATGGATATACCTCGATCAATAGTAAGCAAAATTTATGAATACTTATTTGATAGTTATCCTAAAAATAATAATTTTAGATAGGAAGAATGATAAGAATGCAAGGATTACATCCTTATCATTTTAAACGGGTGCAGCATTTAACGGAGCCAGATTTTTTACCACGAATCGAGTTTTGCCAGTGGATATTAGCGAATGAAAACACTATTCCTAGAATATTATGGTTGGATGACTCAATATTCACTAGGAATGGTGCTTTTAATTTCCATAACATGCATCACTGGTCAGATGAGAATCCAAAAGTTGTTCGCCGTACAAATTTCCAACATAGATTTTCCTTGAACTTATGGGCAGGAGTAATTGGGGATCAAGTAATTGGGCCTATTGTACTTCCCAATCGTCTTAATTCAGAGGTGTATCTGAACTTTCTTCAGAATGAGCTCATGGATATAATACCATTGGATGTGCGCCAGCAGTTTCAAGAAAATATGTTTTTTCAACATGATGGCGCCCCTGCAGATTTTGGACGCAATGTTCGAAATTGGTTGAATGTCAATGTTCCAGACAAGTGGTTAGGCCGAGGAGGTCCTATAGCGTGGCCGCCACGTTCACCTGACCTAAATCCATTGGATTTCTATTTTTGGGGGTCATCAAAAGACCTAGTTTACTCGACTGAAGTAAATACTCAAGAAGATTTACTTCAAAGAATCCATCAGGCTGCAAATGAAGTAAGAAGAAAAAGGTTTTCCGCCTTTCGGGCTACGCAATCATTAGTTCGTCGAGCAAGACTGTATCCAACAAAATGGGAATTTATTTGAACAATTATTGTAAAGCTAGTTTTAAGTGTATCCAACTGTATGTCTTCTTTTTTAAACAAATTTCAATTTCGTTCGTAGAAAAAAATTATTTCTTTTGTTTTTGCCTAAATGTCAGTTATGTTGCAATAGAATATGTATTTATGTAATATTTACCAATTATTAAATTAGTTTTTTCGTTGCCATTGATAATTATTCAAGAATTCATTTAAATTCGCAGTACATGTGACTAACTCTTTAGTTTGATTTTATTCAAAAATGGCACAATTTATTGATATTCATTAAGAGTACTTTTTTTATGTAGAAAACCCAGATTTTCGAATTCTAAAATTGAATTTCAAAAATAGAATCACACAAAAATTTTGGGGCTAAAGTAACCTGAGTCCGTCACTGTTACATACGCTTCCAAACAAAACTGTCTAAAATTGTTAGAATTTTTAAATCCAGCATAAAAAACTAGACTAGATTACCAAATTTTATGTCTTTATCTCAACACGATTCGGATATATTAAGGAAAAACCATCTTCAGGGGAGCCCCTTTAAAAGACCGTAGCGTCCTTAGGGGACGTTTGTCGACCTATGTTTACATAAACTTTTCATCCTATTATAAGCTCGAGAAACCGCTGCGCTGGTAGAATATTGCACACTTTTTTCGGGACACCCTGTGTATATATACACTTGTTTTCCTATTGCAAAGTATACAGCTACTTGGAAGTATCAGCCTGAAACAATCCCTAGATTCCTAGCCTAGCAAAAAATGTCTGATCAGTTTGATAATCTTAATGGACTTGAACGAGCTATACCAACTTATGTATATACTAAATGGCATGTTAAGAAAAACCTAAAACGAAAATGTTAATCCTCCACGTTCTTGCCCGCCCTAGCACAGCGATGCAAATACAAGGGGTAATTGAATATTTATAAGTCCCGAGCTTCGAGACTTGAATTGCATGTACATCCAGCCTTCGAACGCAACCGTCAACTTTGACTGTATACTCAACACGGACGAAAGCCAATATAGAGCATGAGATGTCCTTTTAATGAGGACGGGTTACAATGGAAACATTGTCATCGCGTTACAATGTACTGAGCTAGGAGATGATGTACAGATATTTGACAGAGTTTGCTTTTCCAAAGGAATTCACTACATAATTTCATTTTCGAGCTACTTGACTTGAATTCAGTTAAAATCAAATCAAATATTAGATATTAGCAATGTAAATCAAGTCGAGCAGTTGTTCCGTCAAGTAGATACTCAAAAATTCAAGTAGTCTTGATACTACTTGATGATAATGTAAATACTAGTAGATTATACAGGGTGTCCCAGAATATGTGAATCAAATTGCAATGGGAGATACCTTAGATAATGACCTCTCAATTACGGTACAGACCTGACGAAAAAAAAAAAAACGTGTAACCGTTGCGTTAAAACAAAAAATCCGTTTTTTGCAAAAGTATGACTTTCGTCAAACTTTCGACGACAGGTTTTTAGGTTTTATTTTTATTGTTTTTTCACTATTATTATTAGCGAATGATTGAAGCATGAAACTACAAACAGTCATGTAATTTTGAAATCGCAGCGCTATTTTGGAATTTTTTTTCTGCATCAAAAAGTTTCTTATAAGTTCGACTAACAGTGGTATAAGAAAAATGTATGGGACTTGTTTGGCAAACCTCTCCGAAAAATAGCCCAGTTAATGAAGATTCGAAAATGGTACAGATCAGGTAATTCTCCTCAACAGAGTAGGAGAATAAAAATTCTTGAGTGCAAGTGCGAAATTGGTAAAATTTCAAAATTACAATTTTTAAATCATAATTGGTTTTCACGTTGATCGAATGTTCAAACTATTGTTACACAGCTCAATTCTTGTTTAAAAAGTATAGGAATCAAAAACTGGTGTTTCAATGTAAGGTAAACTTAAGAAAACACAGAAAAGTACTTTCAATTTTCAACTTTAATCAACCAAAAACATCAATAAAGAAGTAACCAATTACGATTCTCATAAAAGATGTTCAAAGTGTCTGCCACCAGTATGAATGCACAATGCACATCTTCTCAAAAAATTTAGTTTTAGGCGCCGCAAGCTCATAACAGAAATTTGTTGTGCAGCCTGGTTAATACGCTCTCTTAATTTTTCCAGGGATCCAATCGGTGTGTTCGGTCGCGAATAAATTTTATCTTTGAGGCAACCCCAATAAAAGAAATCTAGAAGGTTTAGGTCTGGCGATCTTGGTGGCCATAGAATTGGCCCCAGACGGCCAATCCACCGCCTAGGAAAAGCTTCATTAAGGTAGGCCCTCACTTCACGTGCAAAATGGGCTGGGCATCCGTCATTTTGTAGCCACATTGTTTCTATTGAATCCTCTGGTTCTTCTGCTAAAAGCCTCGGCAATGTGTCTCTCAATTCTGCCGTTAAAAATCCCAGTCCATAAATTGATTTTGAACGGGTACTGAGAACGGTCCTCTCTTATTAAATGAGGGTTTGATATTTGCCAGCTATGTAGATTGTGGAGATTTGAGTATCCATCTTTCTTACAGGTGGATTCGTCACTCCACAAAACTCGATTAAAAAAGTTGGGGTCTTCTCGGCTTAGCTCGATCATTTTTCGGCAAAATTGTACACGCGGTGCATAACCTCTATTTAAAAGAGACTGCACTTTTTGCACGTGATACGGATGGTATCTTAACGTTTGCAGTATTCGATGTGCCGATGATCTTGGAATGCCAGTTCTTCGTTCAATAGCGCGCAGCGACGTCGACGGATCGGTTGTTACGTGCTCTACATCAACATCGTCGTTATGTCTCCGAGGTATTCCTTCAGTACGAGGACCACCAGGAAATCGACCCTGTGAGTAAGCGTTGTGTACTCTTAAAAATACTCCATAAGCTGGGTGCTGACGGTTCGGATACCGCTCAGCGTAAATCCTGGCAGCTTCCCTTGCAGAATAACTTGCTCCACCTCTAGTGTTAACAAGATGTATGTCAGCATACTCGCTTGCCGTGTAACAATGTTCATCTGGTCGTCGATTAGCCATAATGTTCAGAAAATCAATTTCCACAGTAGCGCCAAGTCGTTGAGATTCATCAAATCCGAATCACGAGCAAAAAATGTTCAAAGTCTACAGTAGAGTCAAGATCGTAACAGTTAAATCACAGGAGACATTAGAACACAGGTGTAGCACAGAGCGTCAAACGTCGTACTGAATAAAAAGGATGAGAGTGAGATCAGCATCGCGCCGTCGCGGGGGGCCCTGTTCCCTCAACATCACTAATAACACAAAACGCTAGAGTGAGGCAGTATTGTTATCGCGATCCAGTTTTTACCTGCGCTGCCTGCCCCTGCCCCCTTCTTAAATTCTGAGAATGAGTGCAACAACACAAATAATTTTAGCCGGCCTTGAGCGAGCTAGCATGTTTTTGTTCAGTCTACCGGACATTGAAACAACTTTTTGATGCCGATTCTAAGGTTTCACTCAATGGTTTGAACGTACAGGCAATTATGATTTAAAAATTGTAATTTTGAAATTTGACCAATTTCGCCCTTGCACTGGGCTATTTTTCGGAGAGGTTTGCCAAACAAGTCCCATACATTTTCTTATACCACTGTTAGTCGAACTTACAAGAAACTTTTTGATGCAGAAAAAAAATTCCAAAATAGCGCTGCGATTTCAAAATTACACGACTTTTAGAATAAAACTGTTTGTAGTTTCATGCTTCAATCATTCGCTAATAATAATAGTGAAAAAAAATGAAAATAAACTCTAAACGCGGCACCTGTCGTCGAAAGTTTGACGAAAGTCATACTTTTTCAAAAAAACTGATTTTTTGTTGTAACGCAAAGGTTACAATTTGATTCACATATTCTGGGACACCCTGTACATACAATACATATTTAAGAGTGATAAAACTGTAAACTCAAATATGAGAAAACATTTCTTCATCAGCTCATACAAAAAAAATGAAACATTCGGAATCAGCTTTTCATTCGCTAACTTCAACTGATTTATCGCTTAATCTGTTGCGGGGCCCCGTAATGGTCAGTGCATCCTTAGAAAATTCCCTTCCAATAGATGTCGATAAAAAATATATTGCCATTAAAACCAGATTTGAGAATACATTTTCATGCTTTTTCACCACTCGTGTTCATCTGCATTAAAATACAAAATACGGTTCATCGGTTGTACATTTGTTGGCGATTTTTTGACAGTATCCATTTCTTTACGGCACTTTTGAATTTATTTATAATACTGTTCCTCTTTATTTCTGGTGGAAGTAATTCATAAGATCTTGGAGCTAAGAATTCGTATGATCGTTGTAATATGTTTTTTATGGTAATGGTATTTGTTAGTTTCTTGTGTCGTAAGCATACGCGGTGTAATCTAATCGACCCTGTATGCTTGTCATTGGTCAATTATGTATTGTTTCGTGTATCAATTTTTGGGTTTTCTCCAGCTGATCTTGTTAGCAGATCCCCAACCTATTATACCATAATTGATGTTGGCCTAATTATGCTTAATTACTGTAGGTAATGCTTGAGGTTTCTAAATTTATAGAGAAAAAATATCATTTTTCTCACTATATGTTCTATGTGAGTGTTCCAACGAAGGTGAACTCCGTGCTTTTCAAATTCGCGCACTCCTATTGACCAGCGGGCTATAAATGCCAGGCTGTGGCAGCGAAAAGCGAATAGAAGTGCTCATGTTTCTTGAAACGGGGCGTAAATTGGATTTGAATATATTATAGATTTTTGGAGATATTTTGGTTGAAAATTGATAATTCAAATAGCGATGATTCTATCAGGAACCGATAATAACGCCAAACAAATATATATACGTCAGAAGTGAGTCTTTGAATTAGCTCAGTTGTGATTGCTTACTCTTGAAATGTCAATAAACGAAGAAAGTCAGCTTAAGTGTGATTCCATGAAATACGGAAACGCGATGGATTCAGAAATTTACGACAATTCTATTTATTTCTAAAAAAAAACAATGTTTATTTTGTCCATGTTAAGATTACATCGTGGTTGCCTAAGATATAGTAATGAAGCAAAATTGCACTCGTAAAAATCATTTAGAAAAAAATTGTTTCTGAGGTTATCGGCTCTAGGTGCAATGTGACGATATGAAGACTAGCCGAGTTATTTTCATCCAATAATAATAATAATATCAATAATAATATAAGTTTATTCACATATAAAGTATTACAGTATATTGAAAATAAATATGCATATATACGCAAATAAACTGAAATAATCCCACAGAAGAATTTAATTCTTGTGCGTGGGAAAACATTTTTCATAACAATGTTTGCTATGAACATAGTTAAATATAGTTAATACATTAACACAAAATAACCATAAAGGTAAGTGTAATAATATTATATTCAAATACTAATTTATTTTCATTTTAGTGAGTCTTTCTATTTCATGTCGATTATTATTTAACAAGAATTTTTTATTTCAATTTTGAATCTATTTTCATTTGAAATAGATTTTATATGCCTTGGTAAAAAGTTATAAAATCTAATAGAGAGGTAACTGAAGCATCTTTGACCTACATTTTTTGTTGTAAATGGTGTTATTTTAATATCCTCGACCTTGTTTCATATTTGTGGTCCAATGAAATGAGGTTTGCTTTATTTTTGAATAAATTGATTACAATATTGCAAAAGCAGAGTTGACTAAGATCGAGTAGTCTCGCTGCGGAATATAACATATCAGACGGATAATGAAGTGGCCGTTTAAAAATAATTTTAAAAATTGTTTTTGGATTATTTCTAGCATCTTAATTTGGTTGGAGAGAGCACCACCCCAAGCTAGTATGGCATAATTTAGGCGACATTCAATAAGTGCATGATATAACATCTTCCTTGTTTCATGGTCTAGATATTCAGTGAGGTACTTGAATTAAAATAATAATCGTCTTATATTAGTTACTATATGTACGACATGAAAATTCCACTTTAAATGAGGATCCAAATAAACACCTAAATATTTTGTTTTATCAGCTGAATGTACTCGTATTAATGTATTGTATTGTCACATTTAATTTGTAAAGAGGTAAGTGACGGTAATTTATTTTCAATGTTTGTAAACGGCATATACATGGTTTTCTGAAAATTGATTGTTAGATCTTTGTGTCTAAACCAATCTGAATTTAAAATAATATCATTTTCGACAGTCTCCTTAAGGTTATCCCAGGAATGGTTATTAGAATAAAGTATCGCTGTGACATCTGCAAAACATATTATTGTACCTTGCGACTTCAAGCTAAGTAGGCTCTTGATATACACAGTAAAAAATAACGAACCTAAAACTGTCCCTTGTGGAACACCATAGGTATGTTTTTTCTGAACTTATGGAATCATTTATTTGAACATATTGCTTTCTGCAAAACAGGTAACTTCTCATAAGGTTTTGAGCATTTTCTCTAATTCCTGCAACGTATAAAGTTTCTAATAGTTGCGAGTGATCCACCGCATCGAACGCTTTCGCTAGGTCTAAGAATATGCATAATGTATATTTACTTTGCTCTAGTAATTTATGAATTTTTGAAGTCAAGAAAGAGTCTTGAGTAGATTTATTTTATTGAAATCCAAATTGACTTTCATGTATAGGTAAGCTTATTTTTGTTGAAAAAACTAATGATCTTTATGGTTTTTTCAACTATCTTTGCGAAATTAGATATTAATGTTATTGGTCTATAGTTGCTGGTATTAGATATGTCGCCAGATTTATGAACCGGTGTTATTATTATTATTTTGTAAGGGTCTGGGAAAACTCCAGATTCAATTATCAAATTTATTAAAAATGTTAGTGGTTTTCTAATTTCAGGTTGCAATTTTTTTGAGTACCTCTGACCGTATGCCATCTAAACTTGGACTCTTTTTATTTTTTAGGCTGTAAATGGTATATTCTGTTTTATTTTCTGTAACTGGTTTAAGACAGATTTAATTTTGTATGATTACTCTAGATCGAATGTTGGTGTTAGATTTATTTATTTTAGTTTCCAGTTTCTCAATATATCCCTAGTTTTGGATTGGGCCAAATTTGTATACATTTTGCCTACTAAGTGACATAAAAAAGGACACTCAATAATAATGGATTTTTTAAATTTTTTGTACACATACTCTTAGGGCTAGCTAATTGATCAAAATTTCAGAAAAATGCAATTGTTGAAAAAAATGTAAAAGAACTAATAATTTGTTGGGTTTTAAGCATTCAGAAACACGTCGAGACATACTCCAAGTCAGATGATCGACTTTCTAGAGTCTTTGGAAGATGGGGTGAACGAGGTAATATTCATTCCATAATGTCTGAGGCGTATTCAGTGGGTGGAAGATCAAAAGATCTAGGGACCAAGACACCAAATCGACTTGATTCTCTTTAAAACGAACCCACGTAATTTTCGCAATATATGGACGCGCATTATCAAACTCGCTAAGCTTTCTCGTCTTCTCGCTCTAGGCATAATGAACAGATTAAGACTAGTGATGGGCATTTAAGCGTATACAATAATTGTCTACGTCTCGATGTATACAATGCGTATACAATGAATACAATGTATACAATGATGAAGACAATGTATAGAATAGCATAAGTGAGGTTAAGTCTATTCGCAAGCGTCATAAAGTTGGTAAACAGTGAACCGACAACTTAAAAAAAAATATGGTTGGACGCTCCAAGAATAAAGAAATCGATGAACTACGGTTCTTAATTTATTTAAGACTGCATCTTCGTATACGTATATAAACAAATATATATTTTTTCATTATTTATAAGCTGCTTCCACAGTCAAACCAATAATGCAATGTTGCAGAATTTGTATCTGTCCTGAACTGTCAGTTCCACCTAAAATCGGAGAACCATTAGGATCGATCTGGAATTGATCCCAAACAGATTCGATAGAAATGTGTATTTGAGCGTAGAAAACAAGGCGTTGCAGCAAGTTATGGTTGTGTTCTGTGGCCTTCGTCACTGTTGTGCCAGGCAACGTGGTGTGTGGCGCACTCTTTCTACACAACTGGTGCCCGCTTACCACCTCTCTCTCCTCCTCGTACACATGGAAATCTAAAAGGGAAAGGGACTTTCTCCAGCACTATATGCAAGTACTTGAACTATGATTTGCTATTATATACATTTTATACATTGTATACGTGAATATCGAGACGTATATATTCACCATTGTATACGCGTATACAATGGTGTATTATACACGGTGTATACAATGCGCCCATCACTGATTAAGACAGCTCTTTACAACGTAATGAACAATGATCAAATGTTATCCATAACTAAAACACAACTATCGCTTAGTGCCTTTTTTCCTAAGAACGCACGATATCACAAAAACCACATTATCGATATGACTGAAAAGCTGATATTTCTTAACTTAACCTAAACAAACATATATCTGTACCTAGAAAATCATTGTAATAATGCCACGATTACCGGGTGTTCTTTTTAAGTCAGTATATCACGTGAAGTTTCGTATATAGCCTTTAGCGGCACCGTAGATGCCCCCTTGGTATCTGCCCCTGGTTACCGCTGCTCTACATGACTCCATCCAGTTTTCGGTCAGTTTTCTAGGACATCTTTCTGGCGGATATTCCCGATTATTCCAAAGCTGCAGCATCAGGTCACATATTGAAATTTGGCGGGCGGTGGCACACTTTAAAACGTCGCAATGGACTGCTCTTCGCCCACAGATAATTTATTGGATATTGCAGAGTTCACTTTGCTCTTAACGTTCTGCTGACTACGCTCCAATGGCTCTATTTATTAGGTTTATGGGGAGACGCAATGGAGTTGGGGGATGCAGGCCACTTAGTAGACTGCGAAAATGGCGTTCAATTAAACGACATCTGGTGTATTCTCTACTTTTTGTTAGAAAAATGCATTTTCAATGAGCTTTATTTGGGTATTTATGGGGAAACCATAACCGTTCTGTATTTCCAATAGCCAATAGCAGTGTTTCTTGTAGAATCGGAATAAGGCTATAGATAAAATAAATTGTTTAGATATATTTTTCCAGGATGGTGCAGCTTATCTTCGTTGGCACACTCGTTTGTAAAATTCGTAAATAAAATCCATATATAAAAAATATCTGACTTAAGATCTATGATTTTCAGACCGAAGGAATCTGCTAATACGATTTTGTTCTGCTCCGGTAGAACGTGATGAAAAATTTCACAGGGTGCTAATTGGAACACTTCCCACCACAGAGTTATCGAAAGCTACTGATTGCAAAAAAAGCTGAGACACGTCAAGAGATTTGCCAAGGGAGACAGCTTTTTAACCAAAAACTGTTCAGCTCCTTTCATCATCTGCCCCCAGGGTCATCCCCTTAAAGATTATAAATGTCAGGGAGTATCGAGTAATAGCTTGTTTGAAAGGTCTTTCGAAATCCTTTGTTTTGACATTTGATCTTTCAAAATCAGTCTATTCGTTTTCAAAAAAATTTGAAAAATACTTATTTATCTTAATTGGTGCAGATAGAAAACAAAAACAAACTGTGTGTACAGAGCCTAATGAAATACCAGTCGCAGCAACAATTTTGCGTAATGAAGTATTAGGATTTATTCCAAAATGACACAAAACTTCAACTTGAGCGGCTTCATCGAAAATTCTCCGATGATCACGTTTTTGATTTGTGACATATCCAGTTTGAGTAAATTTAGTTACAAGGTCCAAAACATCCCTATGTGAAGTTAAACGTGACGACAGTTTGTTAAATGGTTTTGATATCTTATATTGACATTATGTATGCTTGACCTGTAGTAAATAGTAGCAGGAGCGGTTTATTGTAGGAAAATAAATAATTTACAATAAACACGGAAAACCTCAAAAAGATAAACTTGTGCTGGGCGCTACCGATAGCTAGAGGCAATTAAGCATCATTTTAGTAAAAATCAACCATTATAAAAGATAAAAGAGCTAATTAGGTAAAACTAAAAAAACACTAAGAGAGTGCTGGAATGTAAAAAGAAACTGACAGAATGTGATAAATGACTCATATTAAATAGTATTTAATTAAAACTAGGTAGTATGTCAGTAAAGTCAAACTACTACGCATTCGACTGCATTTAAGATAATTTAGTGAATGTAATACACGATTCAGTTTTGTGAAGTAAAAATATTGGAAAAGAAAATTGATAGTAAGCTATTGTAAAAGTCTGAAACTGTTAGGTATGTGGTCAAATTTACGCAAGTTTCAAACGAATGCACCTCCGCTACAAGCAATTGGAAATTGGGAATACCTTCAAAGCTGTCTCTCCATAACAAGACCATAATATATAATTAGATATTAAAACCTGATAGGAATCCGAACATCAAAATTATTCAACGATACCAGAAAGGAAAGTGTTCAATAGTCCTTGATATGATCGTAATAGAGATATTCATCGCGATTTGAATATATCTCTGGTCCTCAGCGAGATCAAGAAAGTAATGGGCATGAACGGAGGAAGACTGCATCAGCACGCCAGTGTAGAAACTCTTCTGTACTGAAAAACTGGTTGCAGGAACCAAGCTGTACGAACTTGTGTAGTATCTGGAGCAGGGTACGTGTGTGAATTCTTGGTGATGGTATGAATTATACCTTAAGAGTACCTAAAGGACATCAATGGATTGCCTTTAGCCTCTAATGGTAAGTACTAGTTTGTAAGAAAAAACAATAAGACCGATGGTTGATCAGGTGTAATATTCAGGCAGCAAAGCCACTCTAAAAGCAAAAAAATGTACAGTTCATTCCGCCCTAGCTTTGGCGCAAAATATTGATAGACCGTCAGAATGAAGATTTTGCAAGATAGCACATGAAAATGAAGTCCGCTGATGTTTTAGCGGTCTCTATGGTCACTAAGGTCCAATGTTTCAATCACCGATCAACTGTTACGATTCAGGTCTAAATGTCAGGTTTGTCCTTAAACGGTAACTAGCTTCAACCAGCAGACCATCAAAGTGTTGACTAGAAAGTTGTAGTTAAGGCGGAATACCTAACCTATATTGCCTACAGTATATTCAGATAAGAGATAGACCGGACATAAACAAGACCACGTGATCATCGAACGCTGTAACATTCGGCAGGGACGTATTAAGAGTCACGCAGTACATATTTTAGATAGTAGATGCTGCTTTGCGTAACTTTGTAGTAAATTAGCACAATTCGATGTGTATACGATTGGTAATGGATATAGGATCATGTGGGGGTGGGGTAAGAAATATATAATGATGTAAATATACATAAGGGTTTCAAAATTTTCGCTTCGATTTCCAGCTTCGGATACCGCCTGATGTTTGGTGAAATACAGTCGAATATAATCTCAAACTGGCGTTTAAATTAGCCTAAATTAAAAATAATCGTATATCTCTTAAAATTGCTTTTAGAATATTGATTAGTATATTTTTTGATTTCTAGGTAAATATGTAACCAAATTAAAACGTTCAAAACGTAAAAAAATGTGCATGGTTGAACATTGTCAGAAAGTAGATTCTTGAATAGGTTTTGCCAAAATGGGTTCAAAAATGTCAATAATTAATTAAAAAACACAGTAGCTTTATAATTACTTATAATTTACCGAATTTGATGAACGACATCTTTTATTGGAAAGATGAGCTTGATGAGCTTTCATCATCGCTACTGCCTCAAGCACCAACGTCAATAATGAATGGCTCGACTTGTTCCTCTAAAATATTGTCCAGTTCCCACATTCTCTTTTCAACTTTGTCTTTCACGTGCTTAATACAGTTTTCCCATTTTTGCGCTGTTATTAATTCTAGTGCTTCTTTGAAAAGTCCTTTAAATCCGAACACCCAGTTTAAATGGTTTTATTTTAATAAAAGTTGGTGAATGTATTTATCTTACTGTAAATAACAAGTGAAAAAATTTTCAGCCTTATCAGTTGGACATTCCGGTTTTTATACTGCTTTTTTTTAATTCACTAACGCTCTAAAAATGAATATTTCAGCCGCAGTAAAGAAACAACGTTGGCGGATTTTGGTTCTTGACATCCTTTACGATCGGTTACGATGCCTAGAGTACGGAGACCTGTACGATTTCGTCAACTTAGTGAGTTTGATGAGGGCCGTATAGTGGGACTTCGGGAAGCTGGACTTTCTTTTCGGGCAATTGCAGTTAGACTGTAAAGGAGTGTAAACACTGTGGTTAGGTGTTGTCAGGCATGGCTTCGAGAAGGCCGTACGCAAAGAGCAAGGGGCACTGGACGCCGCCGTAGAACAACAGACCGTGAAGATCGCCGCCTAAGATTGTTGGCCTTAAGGGACCGTTTCTCCACTACCAGGTCCATTGCAAATGAATGGTTTGCAGAACACGGAAGACCTATTGGCATGCGAAGTGTTTACCGACGAATGAGAAGTTTTGGCTTGTTTTCATACCGGCCACACTGGGTCCTCCCTTTAACTCGAGAACACCGACGTAATCGCCTTGAGTGGTGCAGACAACGGTCACTCTGGGATCAGGAATAGGACAGTATTGTCTTTAGTGACGAGTCTCGATTTTGTTTAGGCATGCACGATGGTCGTGCCAGGGTTAGAAGGCGACGTGGTGAAAGGAGGAATCCACAGTTTTTTGTTGAAAGACATGTTCATCACACTGTTGGAGTTATGGTTTGGGGTGCTATAGCTTATGGTTCCAGGTCACCTTTAATCTTCATCAGAGGTAACATGAACGCGCAGCGTTATATCCACAAAGTTCTAGAACCCCATCTTTTACCCTATCTTGACACCCTGGCAGATCCAACTTTCCAACAAGATAATGCCCGACCACATGTTGCAAGAGTCACAATAGACTTTTTTCAACATAATGATGTCACATTGTTACCATGGCCAAGAATTTTATTAAAATAGAACCATTTAAACTGGGTGTTCGGATTTATATGTCACTTGGTATAGTTCACCAAACACAGTACCATCAACCACCGATTCTTATGTCCGTAAGCCCGGGTACCGAAAAGGGAGCATCAAAACATATCGCGCGCTACTGCTACCGTGGCATCTCTTTAAATACGGCGAGATACGCGCTAACCGACTTTGCCAATTTAAAGGCACGCCGCGCCAACAGTGGCGTGCGATGTGTTTTTCTGATCTTTTCATTTTTGTGGACCAGAAACATTTACTGGCATGCCTGAATAAAACGGTCTCCCTATCTCCCTATCACAGGAAGGCATTTAACGTACTATGCAAAAGTTCCATAAACTAATTACAGGCCGAATAGAATATAATTGTTTTTTTATTTCTAACTAACGTTGTATACGGTTGGTTATCGTCACAGGGACAAAAGGCAAACATATAAATGAAATTTTCACTAAGAGGTAATCGGGATTTCAGTATTTTTAATAACGTTCCAACAATTGAAACGTTTCTATCTGTTAAGCTGTTGGGTATTACCATTGATTGTCAATTAACTTGGGAGCATTTGCGGAAATGCTGTGTTAGAATTACGTAAAAGTGCTTATGGTATGAAATTTTTATCAAATCACTGTAGTTAGCAAGTTTTAGCAGTCACTTGCGCTATGTCATTGTAAGTTGGGGATGCGGCTCATTGATAGATAAAGTTTTTCTTCCCCAGAAGTATATTACTAGAATCATTGCAAATCTTAATTGGCGTGAACTTTGCAGGGATTATTTTTGATCCCTAAAAATGTTAACAGAAGCTTGTAATATTTATGGATTATCAATATTTGTGTCTAGAAAGAAATTGAATCTCTTCAATAACAAAGAAGAACACGATTATCAAACTCGATCTAAAGATCTGCTGATACCCCCCTCGACATCGTACTGCAGCATATCAGAAATCTTTTGGTTACATGGGTCGTTAAGTCTTCAATCATTTATAAAGAATTTTCAAAAGGCACCAACATTCAGTTTTAAAGGTCAGCTGAAATCATTTCTAACGTTTCTAAGTGTTTTAAAACGTGTTTAATCTATAGTGTACTGTTTTTGAACTTTGACTTGTTATAATCTGTAGATATTTATGAAATAAATGTATTATTACTATTATCGTACTCATCCAGTAAGAGATTCCTTTATTGCTGGCTTCCAAGCCCATGTCTATTTCGTGGTAATCTTTTGAGCATGCTTTCTTGCCTGCTGTTTAGTCAGCTCAATATATTGCACTATAACATGTTGTTTTGTTTGTTGTTTCTGCACTTGCTGCATGCATGGTTTGAAATACTCATCACAACTTTTGTACGTATGCCCCAAATAACCAGAAGTCGTTCAAAAACCTTTTTTCGCGGTTTACCACTTACCAACTCTTAAGAAAATTAAATTATCGTCAGACGTAGCTCGTTTCCGTGAGAGATGATATCAGTATCCACGCCACGACGAAGAATTAAACCACAAGGTGGTTGGTATTCAGGATAGTCAGGGAAATGGGGCAAAAAATAACGGAATTAAGTTATGGCGTCCATTTAATGCATTATTCTAGGGAAAAGGTAGAGTAGGCAGCGACTAACAATTTTATTCTCTCGTGATAACGAGATTCACGTAAAGGCAGGCAGCCAGTAGTGTCCGGAAGACATCCTTTGAATGCAAATTAATTTTATTAGGAGAGACACGAAAGTTTTTCTCTCTCTTTCCATGCCTCCCTTTTTTTTCAACGCTGCGCTCGTGTGTAATTAGGTCGAACTTTTACAACGTGCACAGAAGCGAAAACTTCATGGAATATTCTAGAAGCTGAAGAACCACATTATTAAATATCTGATACTAGACAGTCGCTGACAAAGAATTTGGATAGAGGCAAAGCGGCAAAGCCTATGTATGATAGTGTAACGTCGTAATCCACACAGTTTCTACATCCTTTTTTAATTCTGATTCAGATGCGTATGCAGAAACCTAAAAACTGAGGCACCGCGACTACTGTGAGGAGCTTAAAGAGGTTAGCAAGTATGGTAAAAGTCTCCTCAGAGCTAGGATGGGAGACAGAAGATGGCGTATCCAAATAGCAGGCTATGCGCTTGGCGGTTCTTGGAGGAGAGCTCTGAATAGCAATCACCGTTGAGACTATCCGTTAGAGAAGTGTCATCGATCAACTGAGTTCGACCATCATCAAGTATGCACAATGTGGCCGGAACGGCAGCATCCCAAGCATAAGTTAGCAGTACTCGAGGCCTCAGAAGATATTTTATTATATTTACTGCCAAAATTAAAAAAAATGTGATATTATGTTCTTTAGATGTCACATGACATGACACAAAAACCAAGTTACTCATCTCCGTCTGTATGTATTTCTGTCAGTCTGTCGGCCGGTCTGTCTGTCTGTCTGCTAATCCTAATCCAATGTCACTACTATGCCAAGGACGAAAAAGGTTCATAGTTTTTGTAGGAGTTAAAATTTGAGGGTTGTTAGGTCTGGGGGAGTGTATATCTCAATCTTTTGACGTTAGTAATTCTACGCATCTATTGAACAAATTTCACATGTCATAGATTTGCCCTTAAATTTTAGAACGATAGAGAGATATTTTCAACACACGCGTTACGATCCGACCAAAGGGTCTTTCGTATTTGATGGAGGCTGCTGTGGTGCCATGACTGATGAGCGGGGAGGCTAGTCATAGCAATGTTCATGGTCTGCCGCAGAGATTTTCCTTGAGGAGGTCGATCGTTGGCAAGAGATAACGTCTTGTGCAAAAGGAAGGTTTTTTTTGACCGAACTCAGTCGTTCATCGAAAATGGATTGACGGAAGAGCGCTTCTTGTTTGTCTGCGTTATGTTTCGAACCCCTCAAACTGCACCAGATTTGTGCGTTTCCAAGCATTAGTAATTTCAAAATCTCGCGTCCTTGTTATAAGACCCATATAAGATCTGGCTTGAACTGCTGCTCACGGAGTGTTTTGCATTGATTACACTATCCATGCTTAATATGGAAAAAATAGCCATCCCTTGAGGCAGTAGCAGAAATGTACGGGTTAAAAAATTGGAACGTCCTCTTCAATTTGCCGATGATCTTCCTGGGCATAAAATCCTGAGCTCTCTCCCTCCAGAAAATTTCAAATTCATTAGATGGACCCTACCTCAAAATATTTGCTAGATCCGAACCTGGTTTGATGCCTTCTGAATTTGAGAACGTCGAAGGTTTCCTTATTGCCTTGCATAGCTGTTAGCTTCAAGGAAGTCAGGAATCGACATATTTAGCTGTTCTGCTTGAACGGTGTCCCAGTAGGTAAAGTAAAGTTGAGTAAAGTAAAGTTTATTTATCAAAAATAACGATAATTTTGTAAAATGAATATGACAGCGTACACAGCTTAGAATGGTTAAGAAACAGGAAACCAACATTAACATAATCTGGTATGGATATTATGGTTATACCGAATTTTTTTTTAAATTTCCAGTCCATTGCTGATATTAGTAAAATAGAAGTCACTCACTTTTTTAATTTCAGTATGTTTATATGCTCCCAAATTCAGTAGTTCTATGCACCAATTAGATATATTTCTGCTGTCTGTGTTGGCAAGTTTGCTGACACTGCCGCGTCTGACGTGTTGTGCGATCAGGTATCGTCAAAAGGCGACGTTGCCAGTTGGGCGACCGGTAGTTCAGAGAAACAATGTCTGTGGACTAACTGTGTGGGCCTGTTTGACTAACTTGATCCATTTAGTTTCTTTGTTAAACATGTTCGTAACTAATTTTTTCCTTAGAGACTCTAACTTTTACTGAACACAATCCTTTATGATCTGATGACGGCGTTGCGTGGAGTACAGAGTCAACCTACTTGACGACATTTTTTTATTTTGTGAGCCCGTGTACCAACGAAGAATAATAGTCAACTTTCCTGTTACGTTTGCACCATTCCTCCATCGTGGAATGCTGTATGATTAAATTCCTCCGCCTCTAGATGACACATGCATAATTTAAGGTATCCAACTCATTTCGTTGGAAAATGGCCCCAAATTTAAATTCCAGACAGTTCAAGAATGGAATCAAGATACTTTCTACATATTTACAGCAGTCGTCGTGCTTTCTTCTTTCGCTACTACTTCAGTATGAAAAATGCCCGGTCTGACACTATAATTTTAATAAGATCCCACCTGAACCACTGTTATAGAGTCTGAGTTCGTCATTCAGAAAATCTCATCGGAATAAATTTTCTTTCTCGCCGTAACTCATGTTTCCCCTCCATTGAATTAAGGTGAGAAGGCACATCGGGCCAACTTCATTCCGAATAACTCGATCGTAAAAAACTTTTTGTAATACTGAATTGTATTTTCGAAATAATATATTCCGGGTCGCTGTTTCGTTAGAGCATGGAATAGAAATTGAAAAACTCCTTTATGCCACATGGCTATCTGGGTATTTATTACGTCGCGAAGTTTGACAAGGGTCAAATTCCGATAGCCTTTATGGAATCGGGAACATACTATTGGCTCGTGTATCTCAGAACGGAGAAACAGGTGGTGTCGAGAAACTCGATAATTATGAAAACTGGCCAAGTAGAATGCGTGCAATATATAGAAGAAAAAACATTTGGGAAAACAGGCTTTTATTTAGCCGTTACTAAATACAACTAAGAACTTAGTATTTCGTCGATTGGAAATATGCCGTTTTATACTTTTTAACCTTCAAACTGTAATGAAACTCATTCTTCTCAAGTTTTCAAATAAGGGCGTCTTAAACCCTGTTCTCCCGTTGCTGTTAAAATGTAACAAGCTTTTATTTGAAAACTTGAGATGAAGGATCTTAATGATTGCTTAAATATTAAGAAGCATAAAACGGCTTATATCCAATTGCAAAAAAATATTATTTAGTCCTTTCTATAACTGCTAAATAGAAGCTTGTTTTTAGGAATGTTTTTTTTTTATTAATTTTTACTTATAAGTACCTATGATGTTAAATAACTAGTTTAATAATTTCTATCTAATTTACACATGTTTATTGTACTTCATTTCGACCACCACGGTGGACTTCTTCAAGCACAATTACAATTAATTGTGAGTGATCTTCAGGGTTGCCAGGTCGCCAATCCAAGTGAAAATGAGTCTAACCATAAAACGCCAGGTTAGACTTTGGAATGGATTTGTCACAGGGGAGAGGGGATAGTGACTGGCCCAAGGGAGCCTGCCTGATGACGATGGCTGAACACCGGTGGGTGAGGGGGGATTATTTATAATAATACTCCAACAATAAATAGTTCATGGATAAGCGGGGGGTAAGGATGGGGGTTGTTAAATACGTAAATCCGAAAATGGCCACACCTGGCGACCCAGGGGATCTTCTTCTTACATTTCTGGTGATCTGTGACTAGTCCGCGGTATGTATAGTGAAGTGTCCAGAAAGAGATTTCACATTAGTTGGGTATTTTTCATTGTCAGTTGTAATTGGTTATTGGATACAGAATGTCAATCTTATGTCACAGTTAGATAGGAGAATTATGGTTAAATGTAGTTCATGTACACTTGTACGTATTATGTGGTGATGAAAAAAATTATTAAAACTCCAAGTAATCCGAGCTCCTCTAGTATTTTTATTATCAGCACCCCTCACCTAATGATAGTACATTTTATTATATGACATGTATATCTCGAGAAACCATGTCGCTCAAATACCGACTGTGTGTGTCTGTCTGTTGATCCTATAAATATAAAAAATTGGAGGTGGGTGGTTGTAGGACGGGTGTGTTAGGGTGTATCGCATTTCTTGGTCTTAGTATATTAATACACTTTCAACCCCGATAATTCTATGCATCTATTAGGTATATTTCAGACATCATGGATTCGCCCTTAGAACGTGAGAAAAGTGTGTTCGACAAGCGTACCTATGTATGTCTGCTGACTTCAACGGCCGTGGCCAGCGTTCCGGTGTTCGTATGTGTTCTGCATTACTTGGCGCTCTGCCTTGTATGAGGCATGATGCTTCTAGATATTAGGGAGAGGTGACGCGACATTGCCAGATGGACGGTACTACGGCTAGGGCTGGGAAAGCATGTTTTGGATTAATCGTACGGATCTGTTTGACGGACTTGATCCGTTTGATTTTTCTGTTATACACGTTGGTGATTAACTTTTTTATTTAGAAGTTTAGGGCTGCTTTCGTTTGTCCAACCAAAGACAGCCATCCACAGACAGCTATTTCGTTCATTTTTAGCAACTCATCAGCTTGGTTTTTGGGACAACAAACGAAAGCATAGCAGCTGTCCTCTATCCAGGATATAAGGTCTTATTCCGATAACGTTAAACTTGTGCTAAACATAATCCTTTATGAACTGATGACGATATTGCATGGATAGCGTATAGTCAACCTACTTGAAGCCATTTCTTTCAATCCTATGAAGTGTGTTGCGACAATAGATTGAAATGTGCTGTAGCATGCTGAGATCCCGCAAAGCTAGCATTACAATTTTAAAATGACACCGCGTAAAACCAGAAAAGCCCAGTGACCGCCATACCCAAAGCACATCCAGCCCCAAAGCGACAAGTGAGCATGAGGTTATCTGATATTATACCAGACACGTCACCACCGCCTATCGTCCCGAAAACGCTAAACCCCATCCGTGAACGCGAAAGACTCACCCTGACCTATTGTCGTAACATGCGGTATCTGTTATGCAATCTTCGACTACTAATTTGCATGTGCACTGTTCATGGATCTGCAACGGGAGAAATAGTACTTCGTAATCTAAAGGAAATAATGTAAGGCACAACAGTTTGGCCTTGAATTAGTGAAGTGAAAAACCTGCGTATTTGGGACCTGGAATCAAATAACGAACCATGACGAAAAACTTGAAAGTAAAAAACTTGTGGCCCACCAGTCGGTTTAAATAATACGCTTTAGGCCTTTCCTTCAAAAATAATTGAACATATTGGGTCACAGTTCGCATTGCAACTAGAAGTAGGTTTGCTTGCGGTCTATATCAATCATATACAGGACACACGTTTGGCAAAAAATCACGTTAGCACGTGCAGCCCCCTAAGCGAGTGTGACACCAACCCCAAAATCTTAAATGGAAAGGGGGGTCGAGTGATACCTTATTTTAAAGTTTTTTCAATTCCCTTTATAATGATATAATGATTTGAAGGCACTCATTCACAATTGTTTGTCGCAGGTCTTCTAATGATGTTGGCTGAGTAGCATAGATTTTGCTTTTTAAATGACCCCACATAAAGAAATCCAAAGGTGATGAATCTGACGATCTTGGGGGCCATTCAACGGCACCTCTTCTACCAATCCATCGATCTGGAAACGTCTGATTTAAATATTGTCGAACACATAATGCGTAATGTGGTGGGGCACCATCCTGTTGGAACATCAACCTATTCACAATGTACCGCCGATCATTCTAATTTTCAATTATGGCTGTTAATGCAGGATCTATGGCGTCTTCCAGTAATTCCAAATACATTTCTCCGGTCAAATTTCCAGGTAAGAAAAAAAGACCAACTAAATGTTCGCCAAAAATACCAGCCCAAACATTTAATTTTTGTGGCTGCAGTGTATGAACCTCGTGATAAATTCTGGGATTCGAATCGGACCAATATCGGCAGTTATGACGATTTACTACGCCATTTAAGAAAAAGGAACATTCGACGGAAAAGCAAGTGTTGAATAGAAAATGTTCATCGTTTATAATCCGTTCACTCATATCTTCACAAAACTGTAATCGCCGATCAAAATCGTCTTCATTAAGTTCTTGTACTAGGTGAATTTTATACGGATGAAAACTATGGGCCTTTAGAATCCGTTGGACAGTACGTCGACTAACACCACACAGTCTCCAATTTGCGGGTACTTAATGTAGGATCCACATAAACTTGCCCTAAAAGCCCCACTTCTATTGCTTCGTTCCTTATGGGATTTTCAATGTTGCGTTTTTTATTGGCGACTGACCCAGTTTCCCGATATTTAGCTAAAAGTTCTGGAACATATTTTCGATGAACGTTACTGTTCTCATGCCGCTCATCAAATATTTCTACTGTTCTATTAGCGCACTGATTATTTCCGAAAAATATTTCGATAATTTCAACTATTTCTGCTGTGGAATATATCATGGTTAATTTATGAAATAAAGCGTTACAAGTTATTTTAGCAACAAAGTTTGGTCAAATCAGTCGCAAACTATGTACTAAACTCCTATTTAAAATAAGTACGAGATATTTCCTTTTCTTTCTTCGAGAAATAACTTTTTTGCCACAAAAAAACACTCCAATAGCTGTTTTCAACAACAAAATGATAAACAAACCATGGGCGTAGTGAAGAAACGCATTTACTTATTAAGTAAATTCTTTTAGTAATTTTTTTTCTGAAACTAGTGCAAACTAATCTGATGGACCTATAGTATTAAAGTCTACTTTAAGCTTTATATCAATAAATCTTCAAAACTACTGAACTGAAGCTCATGTATTTTACATCATCATAAAGGGAATTGAAAGACCTTTAAAATAAGGTATCACTGGATCCCCCTTTCCATTTAATATTTAATGGTTGGGGGCTGCACGTGTTAACGTGATTTTTTGCCAAACTTGTGTCCCCATCGAAAACAAAATCGACGGATCTGAGCGTTTTTCCAAAAAAAAAAACTGAGCTGCCACTAAATGCGTCTGTTTCGTTTTCGGTGCGCCACCCTGTATTACGAGAATACGGAGAAGTACATATATAACTATAAATATGCTTGTTCAATTGATCGAAGAAGTAAAACGTACCATCTAGTGTGAGAAAACTGACATTTGATGTGGTAACTTTGCTTATTGCACTTTTCTCATCAAGCTTTTCATCTGAAACCCATATAATAGGGGTTACTATCGCCATTGTGTAGCTTCCGCCATAATGGATTAAAGATGGCGTTTTATTTGCTTCATTCAATGTGTACTGTCATGACAACCACACATGTGTACAAAATTTCAGCTTCTGCTCCTTCTATGATGCACGTACGTGAACCTGAGCTGTCCGATTGCTTGATGTCACTCCCATAGCGTACGGATATGCCAGGAGATTTTGCTCATCTGAGCACCCCTCGATGATGCAGCGGCAGACGGATCCGTCAGCTCAGTGACCCAAAAAAAGTCGTCTCATGGATCAGTCGGTAAAGAGCGATGCTATTATAGCTTCTTCCTTTACGAACCTCTAAAGTCCCATAAAATGAGGTTTTGGACGGTATATCCGCTCCGTTTTATCGCAGCTGTAAAAAAACAATTATCTAATAAATTTTAGATTGCTACATGGTATCGGTGTCAAGTAATCTGGCTACTGGTAACGTCCTAGAGAATTCTTCATTTTCAGGGCGTAAAATTAGATAGTTCGTAAAAGCAACGGTCGGATAGATCTCATCGACTTTACTTTTATTTGTTCTCCGCCACAAAATAGGGATGCTATAAATTTACCTTGTAGCCGGGTAATATAAATATCCGGACAGCCACGCATTTTTTTGAAAGAAAGTTTTCTCAGAAGTTTCAGAAGATTAAAAAAAAATGACCAAGATAGAGGGCTTTTGGAGGTCAACTTTATGTATTCCAATGGCAACCACATTTTTTGTCAGCAGTTTCATGACCAGCATGAAATCTTACATAGAAATCGAATTTCATACAAGAGGGCCGGTGATCATATTTGGTCAAACCAGTATGGAAAGCTACCCGAATATTCTAAAAACTTTTCAACCACGCATGCTCGGAAAAATGTTTTAATAAAGTCCCACGAGATCGGAAAAGGTGTATTGATGACCTCTAATATGACCCAGATAATGACCTCAGAGGTCATTTCGAGATTAACTTCGTAGCATACCTATATTTCTGTTAAAATTTCGCCTAGTAGAATAGTTCTCGTAATTAATGCGGATCCTATTTACTTCATTAATTAACGCAAGCTTATTGGAATTAGTTTGCCAATTAACCTGTGACCAAGCTGGAGATCCGTGGATTCCAACTGTTGCATTAATCGAATAATTCACATGTTGAAATTTTCTACAAACCACTACTACCTCCGCAACATCTAGTTTATGAACTTCTGAGCCAAATTTTGAAAGTTTGGAATGAAATGCTTACCCTATCTATGCCTACATCTGCCAATGTCAGCTTGGATGAATTTGAGGCGCTGAAAAAAACATTTTCAAGCGATTTTTAATACTTTTTATTTTATCGCCCTCTAAATTATGCTTAATGTTTAGCACTTACTGGCGAATTAGCGCTACTGGACAGAATAGTGCGAATTTACTGCTTTTTTGATAAGGTGCAGGAAAATTGTGGTCACGATTCCATAATTGGTAAGTGATGAGACTGTGAGATAAAAATAGCATCACGTAGGTTGACTCTGTACTACCCAGGCAACGCTGTCATCAGTTCATAAAGGATTATGTTCGGTACAAGTTAGCTAAGAACATTTATAACAAAAAAAATCAAATGAATCAAGTCACCCATTCGGTAGCGCTAGGATTTTTTTCCCTGCGTTACTGAAAGTATCGACCGTCGGGCGACGTTACTGAACCACACCAGTCTCCTAAGCCAGCAATGCGCGCATGATTGTAGATGATGATCTTACTTGATGGAATCGGTCCATCATACATGTGATGTGTACAATAATAGTTGCAAGTTATATCTAGTGCACGACGTATAGATAATATTTCGGACTGAAATACTGCTTTGAGAAAACGGTGAGCGCGCTGACGCGGTAAAAATAAAAAATGCCAAGTTCTTTACCATTTACAGCATGGCACATCCTCCATTTTTAAAAACTAATTTTGTGTGCTGATGTATGCTCGGAAAGGATTAAAATTGCAGTTACGCCCCCTAGCGGTCATTTCAGAAATTTGAAAATATTTTCCAGGTTTTTCTCTTGGCCGTTTTAGTCAGAACTGTGTTTGCCGCAAGTCCCTAAGATGGATCATCCGTCCAACTACTGACGGCCAACCATGGATAGTTATTTCGTGCTTATTTTCAACTGATCAGCATGGTCATGGACAATGAACGAAAGCTCGGCAACTGATATAATAAGACCAGAATCGTCCACTGCAAGCGCAAGAGGAAGTTGTGATTAAGTTTTGAAGTGAATGCTGTATCGCTATTTTGTCCTAATATGAGGGTTGTCTCGAAAGTAAGAGTCCTACATTTTTTCAGACACAAGGAATTTTTTATTTGAAAAAACGAATTTACGATTGGAAACGTTGACCTTTAAGCTATTTTTCTACATAGTAGCCATTTTTTTATATACCTCCTTACATTTTACAGAGATTGAAACTTGGGGATTATAGGGAGTAAGGAGTTGTAAATAATGTAACGTCAAAGACGTTCTATCATTAAGAAGCTATTTTCCCTACATCTGTCATGGAAACAGACGAATAAAATGCAACACCCAGAATTATGTATTGAATTTTGATAAAACAGTTGTTTCATTGCAAAAGGACTATTTATGTCTATAGAGATAAAACGCTGCAATGAATCGAGCTAAATTTGAAATAAAGAAATTATCAAAGGATCACTTTTCTCTAGATATTTCTATATCTTTCATACTCGGTAAAATTAGATATTTTCACAATCAGAAGAAGACGGCTAGCTGTGGCGATGATCAAAGGTTGCTCACCTATTGCCCCAAGTCGAAAAATATCACATTCTCCATTCTGCATTTTTTTCCCAGTCGTGGTTGCTGTGATTATTAAAGCATGGAGGTAGCACCCAGTGGATTTCGATAGCGGAGCCAGAATGTTTACACGTCATATGTATACAGGTAAGAAAAGACTGCCTTCCGGTTTCTAATCGCCAGGCCTGGTAATTCTGTGCATGAAGTTATTTTTTAACGCAAAGCAAGTCCAAAAAATACCTAGGAAGCCTTACGGTGGAGAACTTGCCATATATCTTTGACTACATAGGGTATCCGTTCCGTTTCAACATATAGTTGCGGAAGAAGTAATAATACAATATTTTTCTCCCTTTAGGTGTTCTTTATTTGTTCATTATTTCCTACCCAATGCTGTTTTGATGTTATTCGTCTTGTATATGAGTAATGCTATTTTCATTGTCATTTTTATTGTATAACATCCTATACCTAAGTGACATCAGGCTGTTAAGAGGTATCATTAAATAAAACTGGATAAATATAAACACGCTTATATCATTTTTGTCTTGCTTATCAAGGTCAGAATATCCAGTTTTAAAATTTCCTAACCTGCATGTATTTCCCTAGGAGATGCCACGTGACGTTCTCCCTTTTCATTCGGGATTCAAGTGCACAAGGTGTCCTTTTCAGAGTGTACTACGTTTGCAATAACAAAAAAAAAACTAATTTCCGGCAAAACAACGAAAACGTGAAAAAGATTTTTTTTACCGATGTCTGCAATAAAAATATAATATAATATCACTTCTCCTATACTGTTTGTAATAGTCCTGGGAATAAAGGTTATTCTATTTTGTATTTATCCTACATGTCTATCTATTGTACAGAGTATCCTGAAAGTTGGAACTTTTCTTTTCAGACACAGCCACGTTCGAAATAATAAGGCTAATTTGCAGTAAACGTAAAAAAGAAATCGAAGAAAATACTCACCATTCATTTCGTAAAGAGTTTCAGGTATTGCCCTATCCCATTTTTGTTTGTAATTACTGTTTAAAGTTGTCGCTGTTCAATTCAGAAACACAATTTGTTTACTTCTTTCTGAATTGACAATATTTGGGCTGTCTAAGGCTTCAAATGTGTCCTACCTTACGGCCTCTCACGACGTAAACAAACATGTACAGCTTTGATGGAAGAAACATCAAAGACCACGGCGAAGCTCTGAGTACACTCGCGGAATATCAATAGGATCTTGTAGATGCTTATATCAAATCGATAACTACGTTATTCCTCTAGGAATATGCCGTATGATTTGGATACTAACTCTCATAGTGTAAGTACATCATACGTTTTGACGTGGGGGGGGGGGGGTTGTGGGTGCAGGGTCGTAATGACTTTTTTATTGCTTTACTAGCTGACCCGACATACGTTCTCCTGTCTTAGCTATGAACTGGGATGAATAATGAATAATAGAAGGGTAAATATATGGAATATAAGTAATTGTATAGCCAAGTGTTCGTACCGCCATGTGGATAGCAAATTCCCCCATCAACTTACCATGAAAGTAGGCATAAAATTATGTGGAATGAATTTTGTTGCGCTAAATAACGTTATTTGATAGCAATTATTGTATTGCAGGATATAAGTAAAAAAAATTATAGAATCTGGCCCATTTCTGGAACCCAATGAATGTAGTGGCTCTGGTGGTGGTAGCAATGGAGTCAATTTGTTCTTTCCACTGACGCAACATAATCCAGGGGTTTCATTTTTAAACTTGAAAGTCTTGCAGTGTGGACGCACAACGTTCATTGGTCGAATAGCAACCATTTGTTATAACTGTAATCGATTGCCACGTCATAATTGAATGCAGCTCGATTGGGATTGAATACGACACTTCTACGTTGTTGAATTTCAGTCCGTCGATCCGTTCAACTTCATTTCTCGCTTCTCGTTGCTCGTCACTTTGACTTTTTCGTATATGTCTCTGATTTGCAGCATTGCGAGTTCTGCGACCTAGGTGGGTACGTCTAATTGGTGGCATTTTGAAGAATCATAATTTAAATATAAGACGTGTTTGCGGCGAACTAACTTCCATCCTTGTTAATTATTGTTGAACAAATACTTCTCAAAAAATTCGCTGAACAAACTGAAAACCGGATAAAAGGTCTAACCGAATGGACTGCGCACTACTAAAAAAATAAAACAATATTGTTGCATCGATAAACACTATTAAATGATAATATAAATTTGCGTCAAGTTCAAAATGATGCCAAACTAACAAGAGTAGTGAGTCAATTAAACAAAAGTAACGTATTTTCATCCGCCATTTTTATTCATAGAGTTAACTGACAGAGATCGCAATTAGGCAACACTACAGTTTCTTTTGAAGAGGCCATCACAACGTACGGACGGTAAGTTCAAAAACGAAAGCACCGTGTTCTTATAACCGATTTTCTCTCACATAGCTAACTGTCAATAGCTGTTGGAATGAAGATGGTGGAAGGGAGTGCCTGCCTCTTTTGGTACTTAAGATATTTCTTCTGCTCTGCATGCTCCATGCTCAAGCAAACTGACAAACGTGCGTAGCTTAAATAATCATTAGATTTTTAATGATTTCCCAATTTTCTGCGCAATTTTCTTGATCTTTCTTTCCTTAAGAACCTTCTATACATAATTAGGAGACTTTAAAGAAATATGAATGAAATCGGTAAAGTCGTTCTCAAGTTATGCCGTGACCATGCGAAGTAGGGATTCATTTATATATAAACTGAATCCAAATTCAAGATGAGATGCAAATAATAACAGTTAGCGCGTGATCTCTCGGTAACAGGTGGTGACAACGCCTCTTATTCACCTTGCTTGGTTGTTGCTGGTGTTGTTGTTAAGTGTATTTGAGTAATTTGTTAAGTTTCTGTTTGTTATTGTTATTCCTCGTTATTATTTGTTTTGAACCAATCCTGAACATGTACAGCACAGATACTGCTGACGAGGTTGTAGGCTACTCCCTTAGGCCTCCTAGAAAGCGATAAAAAAGGCATCTTAGCGTAGACATGAAAGACGTCATATTGAATACATTCAAGATAAAACGGAACGAAGACGAAACATCAACTAACCCGAAAATGGCTCTGAAAGTGGCAGATAAAATTGGGGTATGCCAAGCGACAGTGTACAATGTTTTGAACGAACATAAGAAAAAGCATGCATTTTCCAACCCAATCACGGGTAAAAATCGCAAAAGCATCATAAGATCGTTGGATGACGCTGTCAAGCATGCGATTCGGAGGAAAGTACACGAGTTTTTCTTCAGAAACGAAATACCGACAGTTGATAAAGTACTACGGGAGGTTAACGAGGATGCTACGTCACCAAATTTCAAACGTTCGACTATTCATGAACTTTTGAAGCATCTTAATTTTGAATGGAAGAAACGAGGTCGTAACAGCTTACTTATGGATAGGGAATAAATTGTTATGTGGAAGAGAGAGCACCTCACCAAAATTAAATCATTCAGGGATCAGCACAGGAAGATCTATTACCTGGACGAAACCTGGATTAACGCTGGGCACACTACTCCGAAGGTATGGGTTGACAAAACTATGACTTTATCTAGAAAGGCACTTCTAGATGGACTGTCGACCGGATTGAAAAATCCAGCAGGTAAAGAGATCGAAGTAGTTCACGGTATCAATTTTTGCGCACAATATCTCTCTGTCTTCGTACCTACAAGATGTGCATGTGTACTTAGCGGATTTTATCTTTCTAGGCAAAGGAAAAAGGCTCACTATTTGCCACATTGGGAGTGTAGAGGGCTTCGTGGATGACGGCTTATGGTCTTTTGAGCCAAAAAAACCACTGACTACCATGAAGAGATAAATGGAGAAGCATTCGAGAAGTGGTTTTCAGGCATTTCACCACGTCTCGAAGACAATTCTGTGGTTGTTTTGGATAATGCTCAATATCATTCTGATAAATATGTCATAGATGAAATGGCCAAACCACACCACAAAACAGTACTCCGTTTGCCGCCTTACCACTGTGAGCTCAACCCCATTGAGGTCATATGGGCAGATGTTAAGAATCTTGTTGCTGCACACAATACAACATTTAAATTTTCTGACATGGAAGACCTGTTCAGAACTGCTATACAGAAGGTCACACCAGAAAGATGGCAAAACTGTGTGCATCATGTTCAGGAGAAAGTGGAGGTAGCAATATGGGAGCTGGACAACATAATTGAGAGAGATTTTGAATCCATCATCATAAACATTAATGACGATAGCTCTTCAAGTGAGTCTGAGTAAGTTTCGCGTTTTTGTTTTCTCACAGAATACATATTATGGGAATCCTAGTTATAGTGAAATATTAACTTACAGATTAACTACAGATAATGCAAGTCCGAAGTACACCTTCAAAATCTATTTTCAATTGATTGAACAGCCTTATATTTATTCCATGTACAAAAGTGTCATCTCTACCCCTCGTTGGCTACAGATTCATTATGTATAGTGAGCAGCTGGTTACCTCTGGTATGTACTTCTCCATGTTGTCTAGTTTGAAAAATCTGTAGAAAAACTTCCCCTTCAAGAATAAAAATTTGATTTTGGACACCCTTAACTATAACTACTTCACTATATTAGATAATTTCGTTAAATACTGTCACTTTTGTTTTACAACACGTTGGTGGTAGTCCATCATTCGGAGGTAGCCCTGAATGCGGCCCTGTACGCCGTCCTTGCTTTTGGCAAGCACGCATCCATTCTATCTTGGGTGTAAATACACTATAGATGGTAATATCTTAAAGCTTTGATATATATGTTTCTAAAAAACATCACTAATATTGCCTGATCTGTACGTGATAAGGAATGTCTCAACTTTGAGGAAACCCTGTATAAAAATCTTATCTCAACTGATACAATCATGTAGTGAAGTATCAATATACTTTACGTCGTGTCTCTTAAAAACTCACAAGAAAATCTTCGACGCACCCAGCTGGTGCTGATAACCTTCTTGCATTATGGCAAAAGTTCAGCAACAGCCGCTTCTAATGGCACGCGCCACGTTCACAGATTAGACGAGTTGTTAAATCTGATAAAACTGAGGTTATTATAAGCAAACTGCTCCCTTCCAAGTTTTCATACTGACCTATTTTATCAGATAATGGCGCTTTTCGACAGTGCAGGGATTTGCGTCGAAGAATTACTTGAGGAACACTCCCAGGCATACTAACGCGCGGTCGAAGTTGATAAAATGGCACAATGAGCGATGCAGGATGTTTAAACAGCAGTGGTATTTAAAAAATACGAAAATCGACTATGAACATGGACATGAACTTGAATACTATAACCAGTACACACAAAGACTTTTGTAGCTTATACTACAGCAGCCTCGGCAAAAGTCTATCTACGCAACTGATATTTTAGAAGCATTTGTAGCATTTTTGAATGAGGTGCTGAATTTTCCATGAATTGTTATTCATACACATATATACATACACACATACACGAGTATATGAACGTTTTACTCTTACATTAATTTTAAATTTCTGTTAAACGTATCATGTTTGCAATTTGATGTCGATTTATTTAAATATAATTTTTTTGGTTAAAATTTTGAATTTTGTTTTATTTGAAATATTTCTTATATAATATGTTATAAAAACAACTGGAAAGGTAAGTATGACACCTTTGGCCTATACTTTTTGAGGTGAAAGGTGTTTGCTTAATGTTGTTGATTTTGTTTCTAGTTTGATATAAGTAATATAACGTAATAATATTATTTCTATTGGGGAAATTGATAATTTATAATTTAATACAAAAATTGTTGCCTAGGGTCTAATAGTTTTGCTTCAGAATACAACAGATCAGATATGTATAAGATTAGTTTGTGAAAGATTATTTTTAAAAATTGTTTTTGGATAATTTCTAATTTATTAATTTTTTTATTAAGTGCTTCACCCCAACCTAATAATGCGTAACTTATACGACTTTCGATCATAGCATGGTATAAATTTTCATTGTTTGTTTATCCAAATATTTGTTTAGATACTTGAATTTAAACAATAATGGTCTCAAATTGGTTATTACATGATCAATATGTATATTCCACTTTAAATGTGAGTCTAAATAGACACCTAAAGATTTTATTTTGTTTGTTAAATTTATTTGAGTATTTAGATTATCATAGTTATTATCTGTATATCTGTATATATACTAAGTGACATATAAATCCGAACACCCAGTTAAAATGGTTTTATTTTAATAAAAGTTGGTGAATGTATTTATCTTACTGTAAATTACAAGTGAAAAAATTTTCAGCCTTATCAGTTGGCCATTCCGGTTTTTATACTGCTTTTTTTTAATTCACTAACGCTCTAAAAATGAATATTTCAGCCGCAGTAAAGAATCAACGTTGGCGGATTTTGGTTCTTGAATGATAATGAGAAGTTTTGGCTTGTTTTCATACCGGCCACACTGGGTCCTCCCTTTAACTCGAGAACACCGACGTAATCGTCTTGAGTGGTGCAGACAACGGTCACTCTGGGATCAGGAATGGAACAGTATTGTCTTTAGTGACGAGTCTCGATTTTGTTTAGGCATGCACGATGGTCGTGCCAGGGTTAGAAGGCGACGTGGTGAAAGGAGGAATCCACAGTTTTTTGTTGAAAGACATGTTCATCACACTGTTGGAGTTACGGTTTGGGGTGCTATAGCTTATGGTTCCAGGTCACCTTTAATCTTCATCAGAGGAACGAAGTTCTAGAACCCCATCTCTTACCCTATCTTGACACCCTGGCAGATCTAACTTTCCAACAAGATAATTCCCGACCACATGTTGCAAGAGTCACAATAGACTTCTTTCAACATAATGATGTCACATTGTTACCATGGCCACCAAGATCTCCCGACTTATCCCCAATTGAGCACGTGTGGGATATGATGGGTAGGAGATTGCTCACTTTGCAACGTCCTCCTCAGACTCTAGAAGCACTTCGAGAGGAGTTGGTGGTTGCCTGGAATGAGATACCACAGGAGGACATTGACCACCTGATCAGAAGCATGCCTAGGCGCGTTGGAGAATGCGTAGCACATCAGGGTGCATCCACACATTATTAAAGGTCAAAGGGCTTTAAAGCAGTGCAATCATTTTGAAATGTTTATCTTTTACTTATTATGCTTCATTAAGTACTTGTACAAAATTTTATTAAAATAAAACCATTTAAACTGTCTGTTCGGATTTATATGTCACTTAGTATATAAAACATCCCATCTATCACCAAGTGTTATTTGTGACGCAGAAACCCTGGATCCTGGTAATGGAATATCATAGAACATACGTTAATAGAAATTCGTCCTATTCTCTCAGGATGTATCTTCTGCTCTAGAAATGAGAGGAACTAAGATTAGAGGAGGCAAAAAGAAACTTTTTTTTGCGAAAAGGATTTATCGTACAGATTGTATTGCATAAAGTACTGGAACAAGAGCTGAAAAAAAATTGAATAGTTGCTCAGATCATCAAATATTCTCTGCTATAAACGAGGAATCCCTCTATGAACACAGCATCTGGGAATAAAACGGCCGAAAAACGCCAGTGGTTTTAATATCTGCTGCGGAAAAATTATATAAACGAACCACGCACATTGTTGCTGTCCACAGTCAAAGAATATATGCCTGTGTGCAACACAACTGTCAGTCCGTTCTGTATTTTATTAGAGGACTGGAATTTCCTGTTAAAATGTGCACACAACGTACTATATAGGTTATCAAACTTTTATTGCGAACTTTTCTGCGATGCGGTAATAGTTTGTGACAGAAAAAGTTCCTATTCCTGGAATACTGAACAGATAAACGAACAGCCAGCATTGATATATTGACCTTTTGTGCCAGTGGCGGTTCTTTCTAAAACATAAGCCCTGGAGTGTTTTTTCAATCGAATAGGTGTGAAGTATCTTACTTCCTGAAATACTGTTCACATGTCTGCACCTACTACGTGGTCTGTAGAGGAAAAAACCCAAAACCGGATTTAGCCTACTTTATATTGTCATGAGGAACTACATTTTCTACTCATATTTATGATTAAGCAGTCTCCAACAACGTTTGAAAAACAAAAACTCAAATTTACTATTAACGAAAAAAAAATCAAACAATCACCATATAAGACATATACTACGAGGAACTGTTGTAACAACAATCCAAGATACTTTATTTAGGACCTGACAATATAAAGAGCGTACGCTTTGGGAATACTTTCAAAAAGATAAGTAAAAGAATGAATACTTTCTCTAGGCCAGAAATACACAAATTAATAGTAAATGTAAACATCAAATGCTTCGTTGATAAGTTGTATCATTATTTGTTTTAATTCAATGCATATTGTCTTCAAGGGGTAAAATATTATTATTATTATTATTATTATTATTATTATTATATCTATTTTACACATTCATAAATTTTAGTTGTAAGGTATCATTAAAAAGGCAATTTCCAAAGTCGTTACATACCTGTTATTGGAAAATTAGGTGCCATAGTGGAAAACGTCAGTCAAGAATTAAGATTTGTTAGTAAGGATACAAAATATATTTGAAACGGATACAGATATTTTAATTCTTAAGTGACAAAAATCGCAGTTTTCTGGCTTAATGACTTCTACCGTCCCATCTTCTTATTTCAAAAAGACATAAAACGCTTTAGAAGGACTTCTTTTTTTAATTTTTTCCCGTTATTGCTTGTGAAGTTGAAAGGCTATTCTAAAAGAATAGCAGATAGTAGATTTGGATAACAGAAATGGGTCGAATTTGGGTGACTGAAACCAAATACTTTGTATCCATCTCAACGAACCAATTTCACGGAAAGACAAACCTAAGATCAGCTTGCAAATATCTAGGAATAATAACGAGTCGTCCGACCAAAAGCTCGACATCAACAAAAAATACGACAATATCCTTGCACGTGTGCCTTGACTAGTCGCCAATACTACCCTCCTTCTCACATACATATATGTCAACGTACAAAATATTTCCTTCCATCATGCGTGGAAAATATATTCAACAGATATGAATATATATCATTCTTTTATGCACTGAAAATCTTGTTAAATATTTTATCAAATATTCACAAATTCATCAAAGCTGCATACAAAGCACAACATTACATAAATATTCTGCATACCTGGTTTCGAAATCCGATAAATTGTTCCACTACGTTCCTATTGCCTATTAAAATACCACCCTCAGCTATTTTTGAATAGCTTTACTCGTAATACGGGTAACACGCAAAACACAGTCGGACGCGGTAAAGGGGACATATTTGTTCTTTTTACAGATTGTGAAGTAAGAAACATTAACAGAAATAGACTGAGCTTTGTGACAAAACCACGCTATTCATACTTCAAAATATAGTATCCGCAAATTTCAGATTACTAATTTGACTTGTTCATAGAATGAGTAGAGCGACATTTTTGAAAAGCACTGTGTATGTCCCTACTAGTTTTGTGAAAAATCATCCTCTCAACAGTTGGGAAGAAAGTCAAAGTGGCCCAGTGGTCCGGCTTCGACTAATTTCAACTACAAGGGTGATTCATGAAGTAAGAATCGATCGTGCATCTTTTTCGCGCATCCTGTCACGTGACGTCCGTTTTACCTCAGATACTCTTGGCCAGTCATAGGCCGCCATTACGATTCACTCCTCCGTCAGGGTTTGTTGCGTGATTATTCTGCTCTGTTTGTCGCCTTGTCACGCAGTAAGCCCGCTGATTGTAAACGCAGAAAAGCTCATCTTACTATGAATGCTGAGAAATGATGTAAAACATTATAGAAGCTTAGGCTCGCATTCAGAACCGCCGACAGGGTCCGCTCGCTAGCAGCGTGACTCTGCTTCACGGCAACGTTCGTCCTCACGTTGCGGCAAGAACGGAGACGCTTTTTTTTTTGGGAATTATTGCATCATCCACCATACTACCCTAACTTAGTGCTATCAAACTTCCATTTTTTCCAAGACTACGCCAGTTGCGTAGAAAGTAAAAGTGGCTAACGTTTGACCGCAACAACGTTGTCGGATGGTTGGTATGTCAGAAGAAAAATTTCCACGTCGTCAAATGAGTGAGAACTATTCACTGACTTGATCTATTGAATATTTTCTACATTGTCACATAATCGTAGCTTGCTCCTGTCTGTAAGGGGCTAACTTATGTTGAACAGCGTTGCGTTGGAAGTACAGATTCAGAATTTGACGCTATTCTCATCAGGCTGTGTCGGAAGAAGAAATGCAAATTTGTGCAACGAGCCCATTTTCGGGACACCTGAGAGATAAACTGCTGTATGCTTGATCACCTGCGCTAGTAGTATGCAGAAACCCTATGGCTAACGTCCAAATCCGCTCAGTATTTCACCGTTAGCAGGAGCAATTCCATTGGTTGATCCGTAGGATGCGTTCCAATTCAATGAATGCCAATAATTCATCGAACAGTCAACGTGGAGGCAACCCTGTGTGTAAACATCCAGGCATTCAGGCGCCTTTGAAATATGACCGCTCATACATAAATCTCAATGAATTCTTCCTCCTTTATTGATGATACTGGAAACGCAAGTGTCTTTCTGAATTGATGGCGGAATAAATATGCAGAAATTCAGCGTTTCTGCGGGGGTTGAAACGCGTTGAAGCAGAATTTTTGAAAGCTTTTGACGATGGGAATTTTGAGGAGGACATATAGTACGGGCAACCTAAAGAGGTACATGTCCAAATAGAGGGTTTTCTTATAGGTCTAGCAAGATTTCGTTTTCGAACAAAACACTTCATTTTGGAAAAATGCTTGTTATAGAACTCCATAATTGAATGGCCGACTTAGTCTACATATGTATAAATTACTTTGTACTCACGTTTCGGCCAACAGGGTGACCTTTTTCAAAGTACAAATTAATGAAAATGGGAACATATTTTATATGTATCTGTCGTGACATGTGTTATTTTCCTTTTCTTCATTACTGTACAGTACCAATCACAGACATACCGGTCCACTTAGCCCTTCAGCAGCCACGGTATCAAAGGAAAGAACAACACAATGTCTTGCAACCCTCTCTCCACAAGGATTGGAGGTGGAATTTCTCTGACCGTAGCAAATAAAGGAGGTGGGCTGATAAGAGCCATTTTTCGCCCATCAGCGAATAGATATGACATACGTATATATTTATGAAAAGTATACTCCATAACAAAGAAGAAAACATACTTATTTCAAATGAAAACTTAAATTCGAGGTATGCATAAATTAAATAATTATCGGAATGTTATGTACGTTTATTAAACAATAATAAAAGATAATCAATTTTCATACACTTAATATATTTTTTACTAATCTTCTTCCTCGTCTTCTTCATTCGAATCACTATCAGACCATCTTCAGTATCATCAGAGGTACTTGTTGAAGTAAGAACTCTTGTTGTCCTTGCAGAAGATGAAGTAGGAGTCTTTTGAGATTGAGCCACGCGGAATGCATATGATCTGCATTTAGGACACAACTTAGAACCAATCTGCAGATCACAGTTTTTAGATTTATTGCTATAATGTTTTTGTTCGAGCAGCTACGGAAATCAGTTTGTTTTTCGCCACGCTTTACAACAATCAAACTGGCATCCAGGCATTATTGCTTTATAAAAGTTTTTCAATAAATGTTGAACGCGACAGCAGAGCATAGTTTCTATACCTTTACTATGTAAATACTTTTCGAGCGCGAAAAATCATGTCTCAACACGCAGCGATTGAAGCGTCACCCACACTCTCAAGCAGCATATATTAGGTATTTTTGGATTGATGCGCTTACTGAACCAAAACAAATAAATACTCATATACAAGCCTATAATAAGTAAACTCACCGAGCATTAAAGTTAATGTGGTTTATGGAACGCTTCGAAGGGAAAACATGATTCAAAGATCGAAAAACAACTAAAATGCACAAAAAGCGCTAAATACTCTATTTCTTGGCAATAATTTCTGAAGCATATTACATTATTTATACCGTAAATATTATATAATGAAAAAATACGCTTCTTGAAGCTCACAAATAAATTCAACAATAGTCTGGAATCGAACTTTCTATTTTTGAGTGTTATGGGCGAAAAATGGCCCTTATCAACCCACCTCCTTAATACTGTTCTGTTTCAGAGAGCCCAATAAAAACTGACTGAGGCAAAGGAGCAGACGGTCATCATACGGACGGCCTCGAGTCGCTATGTCCCGTAAACTATTTTGAAAAATAAAATAACTTTGTAATGTCGAGTATGTAAGATAATAAATTTTAATTGATTTATTGCCACACTAGCCTGAACGATTCTGTATCACGAAAAAACCACTGGCGGATTTAGAGAGGGGAGACCCCCCCTTAGACGTCTGACATTTGCTTTTGCAATCTAACACCATTGTGTTACTTTCTGTCATGGCTACATCTATTGATATTTTTATCACCTGCTGATATAATAGATGTGCTTGATTGTGTCAGTATTTGCACCATTTACTTGAGTTGTTTAATGGGCAGTTCAGAGTCTTAATCCTTAAGCTTATTACATACTAGTAAACCCCGTTGCGCAATTTGCCTATAGGCAGTCTGACGACGGTCTCAAGAAGCGATCTATAGATGGTCTACAGACTCCCCAACAATTTGAAATCACAACCACTGAACACTTTTAAAAGAACAGTCAAACAGTTTTTACTGGAGAAAGCTTTTTACTCTATTGAGGAATTTTTAATATGTGAATGTCTTGTTTGATTTTGATCATTGTTGTTTGAATGTCACTTAATGGTTTGTCCTTTATTTCGCTTTTTTATATATACATATATGTTTTATATTTATAAATTTTATCAATAAGCTAATTTGATTTATCTGTATCCATATTTGGAATATGCCATATGTGGTACGAATATGTGTGCGTCCACACTAACATGATTTGTTATTAGCTCTTGACGTGCTCTGACTGACTTATCCTATATCACATCTGTAATCATACAGGACTAATAAATTATTATTATTATTATTATTATTCTTTGTCTTGTCTAGCGTCCATACGATAATGTGAATTTTTTGGTCTCTTGTTCGTTTTCGCAATCAAAGACATTGTTTTGTGTGGAATGGACTGGGATATGTCTCGGGGTCCCTCAGAATGTTTTATTTATTTTTTTTGTCGGTTAACAGAGCAATGCAATTTTTATGTTTGAATCTTTAATATTATTATACTAGTTAATTATAAATGCTACGTACTTATTTTGTGCTCATATAATAAAATATTGGCTTTCTGAGGATTTCTGAGCAATTTCCATGGTTTCTTTTTCAAGCTGGCCTTTACCAGATAGAACACAATGGATTTAAGGAGCAATAGTAGGATAAATTCTAGAAGTTCCACTGAGGTTAAAAAATGACCAGCCCCAAATATCGTTTGCGCCCCCCCCCCCCCTAGACGAAATCCTGAATCCGCCCCGGGAAGAAACCAACCCATGCTGTTATGTGCCGTTCTCGAAGTCATCTGGCATTTTCTGGGAAAGGAGCGAGGGTGTCGTGTAACGATGGTTTTGCTTGATCTCAGCATGCTACATGCCGTTCATGCTGTTGTCACTACACACTGTGTGGTTTCGAAGTAAAACAAAACAGGTGAACTGTTTCATAGAATACAGATAAATATATTTTCATCGTCATCTGGATATTGGACAGGGTCATTGTGGCGGCCGAAATGTCAGTAAAAAGGCTAATTTATACACATGTGGTATCATTTTGCCAGAAAATCATGAAGTTTTATCACTGCCTTGAGGGTCGCCTATCAGTACACTCGCCTAGGGCGCCAAAAACTCATAAGCCGTTCCTTATGGCTAAGGTAGTTTTGTTACTCGCTTATGAGACAAGTGAAACCATTTGCTGAAAAGTAGATCTTGACATATCTTAGGTTGAAATCAAATTAACAATAACGATCCATTTTACAGTAGCTTGGTTAAACGATAGGCTATGAAGAGGCCGAACCTTATAATCTAAAAATCAAGTACATGTATAACTATGGTATTTCTAGCGTTAACCTAATGATTCATCGGATGAACATTATCAGACCGAACTTATCTATTTTCAATTCAACAATATCTCTCTGAACATAGCATAGTGACAACGTTGACACTAGATTGTTTGTATCCGATTTGATTAAGTTTGTCGGAAATGCATTATGTGTTAAGTTAATCATTGATATTATGTAATGAAGAGGGCTCAAATTAAAAAAAATGGCTTCAAGTAGGTTAACTCTGTATTTTCCACGCAACGCTGTCATTAGTTCGTAGATGATTATGCTTAGCACAAGCTGCACCCTATCGAAATAAGACAACGCCATAGAGCGTATGTCCTGGATAGAGGATAGATGCTATGCTTTTGTTCTTTGTCTCAGAGAATAAGCCTGGACCATACAGATGAGCTGCCAATAAAGCTTGAAACAGCTGTCCATGGTTGTCTGTCTTTGGTCGGATGAACGAAAGCAGCAAGTCACATGGCTGGCCCTTAAGTTCTGCAGAGCTGCAGAACTGCCAAAACTTTTGTCTTAACAGAAAAAAGCAGTAGTAATTTGATCATTATTTATTTTCCATGTTATCACACAAATAGAAACAACACCGGCAACGCTGCCGCCGCAAGGCACGGCGTCGAGTCCGTTTTGTATTGAGAAATCATTATAATCGACCAATTGTGTACTTGTCAGTTTCTTCGCGACCGCTGCGTAACATTATTGATCCGTCACTTGAAAAGGACTACTACTACTTCGACACAAGCCGCACGCGCTTGCTTTTGTCTCTCTCTACAAAATCAAATGCGCGATTTAAGCATAAGCATGTGCTGCACGTTATACAGATCCGTACATACGAGTATCTAATGCGAAGTACCATATCTGATTGGTCGGTCGGTGCTCGGTATAAAATTTTGCGGAGCATTTGAATTGGTTCTAGGGGGCCACGACGAAACCGAGACCTCCCAAAACCCGCGAATATTTTGTGGACTGATTAATTTTTTTGCTGAGCTTGATACAACCTTAAGCGAACACATAAAAAATGCTTCAATATTTAAAGGAATTTAGAAAGAAATACAAAACGATCTACTGGATTGTATTCTTGAAGTTTGCCATGAAGAAATAATAAAACAGATTAACAGAGCCTCGTATTTGGCGATAATAGCAGATGAAACAACGGACATTTCGGGGAAAACCCAACTGGTAACAATTTTCAGATACGTATTTAACGGCGAACCAGTAGAACGTTTTTGGAATTAAATGAATCCCGGAAAATGTGACGCTGATACTCTCACAAGACATATTTTGAGCATCGTAGACCCATTAATAGGAAATTTCCCTAACAAACTGATTTCACAAAGCTATGATGGAGCCGCGGTGATGAGCTGACATAATGCTGGAGTACAGGCAAAAATTAAACAAGGATATCCATTTGCTCACTATGTGCATTGCTATGCGCATCAGTTAAACCTGATTATGTCCCAAGCTGCTTCCACAAATGGTCAAGTTCGGGTGTTCTTTGGGGATTTGAAAGATATTCCGGGATTTTTTAATAATTCTCCTCAACGCGTAGAGGTACTGAACAGAATTGTGGGGAAAAAAATTCCCCAAGGAGCAACAACTCGTTGGAATTTTAATATTCAAACAATAAATGTAGTGTTTGAGAACAGAGAATCACTCATTGAATGCATGGAAGAAATAGAAGAAAACCTCACTAATGAAAATGATTCTGTTTTCGTGTTTTGGTTGACACTTTTTAATCATGTCATGCCTCACGTCGACATTTTGTTCAACCAGTTGCAGAAGAGAAAAACCGAGCCAGCCCAAGTTAAAACGACTATCGATAATTTTGAAAAATGTATTATCGATGTTGGAAATAAAAGTGATGACATAATAAATGAAGCCAAAGGTATTTGTACTGAACCCCAAGGCAACAAAAGGAGACGAAGTGATAATAGCAGTCACGATCACCGAGTTGCCGCATTAGAAGTATGCGACAATATAGTGAATTCTGCAAATGGCAGATTTCAATTGAAAGATCATTTGGTAGCCGCATCCCTTTTTTGCCGAACACTTTGGAGAATACTGTGGTAAGTTTCCTGATGACAAGTTGGAAACTACCTGCTTGGCTTATCCCGAATTAGAAAAAACAAATTTGCGTCAGACGCGGCAGCGCGTCATAGCCTCAATCATGCCAGGACACTTATGGAGATCGGCACGCCCGCCAGTGAAGTCATAGGGCAGACGCAACGGCTCATATCAAAAACATTTCTCTATTGTTCTGAGTTGTCAGGGCAAATGTACAGGGAAATCTATGATGTGTGAAATATGCCTAACATGTTATATATACATATACTAACATCAAAAAATTGCGACACACCCTCATATAACCTCTAACCCCCAATTCTGAACCCAACAAATTAAAAAAAAAATTATCAGGATCCTCTTTAATTTTTTTGGTCGTCATTTTTTTGCAGCTACTGGATCAGTTTTCAAAAACTAGAAAGCTTTTTGGACCTTAGCATAGTAACCCTGTATAGAAATTTCAACCAAATCCTAGCAGTTCTTTTCATAAAACTCACCTTGGAAATTTTCCGCGATTACAAAATTCCCTCGCCCTTCAATATTCAACAGTGTTCCCGGTTTTCTTAGATGACCAGGCAAATGAGGCGTCTTCACAACATGAGGCATTAGGAACAAATTTAACACAGAAACCTTAAGTCAAGGTAATTGAAATGTTTCACCAAGCAAGATTATCCTAGAATATACGTTCTAATCCATTTTTGGGAGTAGCGAGTTAAATAAATAATAACTTTACGGAAACTAAACTGAACAAAGGAAATCGATATAGTAAATAATTCAAATCAGATGATACTATGTACATTTTTATAAATAAAAACGTCGAAAATGAACAACTAACTTTGCACATAGCTAAATTATTGTATCATTACACGGAATGTTGATAGACGAACTGTGTTTTACTTAAAAAGACAGGATTGGTCAGTCTTTCATTCTCTATTTGAACTAAAAAAAATGAATGCTTTTTTCGTTATTCTGGACCGGTCGCTAAGCTAAAGCCTACGTATGGTGGTACGCGACTGCTATGAAAAAAATAGCGTCAAGTTGGTTGACTCTGCATGTCCTACGCAACGCTGTCATCAGTTCACAAAGGATCATATTCTGCACAAGTTAGTGCCGCCTAAAACAAAGCTGGTTACGAACATGTATAACAAAGGAATTGAATGAACTATGTCGGTCAAAGAGGCTCAAATACAATTAGTCCATAGTTCCCACAGGTTTGACAACATTGCGATCTAGCCTACCGCCCTACCGACAGTAGGTACCAACCACCCAGCATCGTGGCAACCCAGTACGGGGCTACAAACACATATACATGCATCATCTTCTGTCCTACCTCAGCATTCGAGGCAGAGTATGAAATATGTGTAAAAGGTCGTAAAAATACGAGGCTGGAAAATTATAAAATTGACGTATTCTCTCCTCGCACCCCCTTCAACCTTCAACATCCAATGTTTAGCCCTTGTATTTTTCTAAACAATACTTGCTTGCCAGTGGTCTAGGAAGTGAAAGATAGAGATATCGTGTTTATCCAAGTTTTGCTTAGTAAAACTGGGGTAAATGTCTTTCAACAGGTTGTTCTAGATTCTCAATATCCTACAAGCCAAGTAGAGGTCATACCGATCAGTTTTCGATTTATAAAGTGTAATTAAGTTGGAATGAGAAGTAGAAACCTAGAGCGATCGTCTGGCAGGCTGAGAGCGCGATAGCATCATGGAAGAGAGCTTAGAGTTTGTTTAAATATTGGTAAAAATTTCTTCCGCAATTCATCGATTGTTCGTTCGCCTTGTACAAGTTGAAGGTTATATGGTAAAGAAAATTCCTACCTCTAAATCATGCGCTCAGTAAATCTGAAATTCAACAAGCAAAAACGGATGGATCAAAAGCTCTATAATCATTTAGGCGTCCACGAAAAACTGCAGGATACGATAGAGTCTTTGTGAAAACCTTCAGGATTCTAATTTCCTATAAAAATCATCCGAGAAAGATCTCATCAGCCTCAAGGGTAAAAAAACGATTTTGGGAGGTGATCACGGCTTCACTTTTGAAATCACACTATCGACAACGCTTAACATGGAAGTCTCTCAATAATTCGTATTTTTATAGCAGCTTTGGTGTGGTTGATATACTTGAGTCCGCATTTAAATAACGAGTTGTTTCTCAAAAAATCCGGAGTTAAGCTTGGATTCACAAACAGTCTATCTATATTCTTATCATCTTTCCAGTCGGCTGTTCCATTTAAATAACCCTCTACGTGTATGCTTTACGTACCGTTGACCCCATAAGGGCCATTCCGTAACCGTTATCGTCTCACAGATAACACGAGCAAAATTATGTGTGAATATGCAAGGATGTATCAGAACAGGACTAGCGCAATAGATTGGATTGAACAATTTAACAGATCCCACGTATACAGGGTGTTACCAAAACGTTGGACGAAAACTCGGGTGGTGATTCTGTGGAATACGAGGGTGGTCCCAGAAGTTCCCGGCCTGACCTAGAGATGGCGATAGTTGTTTGAAAAATATCATTGTATTACAAAGTATGCAACCTATAAGGCATATGTGTCAAATTTGAAGACGCCACGTTGTTTAGTATTTGTTTGGCTTCCATCAATACTTAACGTTTTCAGTGAATTTGTAAAAATGGAGAAAATTGGTAATCGTTATGTGGTGCAATACTTTTATTTCAACGGCCTCAGCCCAACCAATATAAAAAGTGAACTGGATTCTACTCTGGGTGAGTCTGCTCCTTCGTTTACAACAGTAAAATATTGGGTAGCAGAGTTTAAACGAGGCCGTATGAGCTTCCAAGACGAACATCGCTGTGGTCGACCAAATGAGGTGACGACTCCAGAAATGGTGAAGAAAATTCACAAAGCGGTACTGAATGATCGTTGACTGAAAGTGCGCGAACTAGCAGACATAGTAGGCATTTCAAAAAGTGCGGTTCATCGCATATTATCTGAAAATTTGGACATGAGTAAGCTGTGTGCAGGATGGGTGCCGCGATTGCTCACAATCGAGCAAAAACAGAACAACAAATCAGAATGTTTGCGTCGTTTCATAACCATGGATGAAACATGGGTCCATCACTTCACACACGAGACAAAAGAACAATCAAAACAATAGACTCAAAAGGGACAACCCGCTCCAAATAAGGCGAAGACCGTTTCATCTGCAGGCAAGGTTATGGCGTCGGTTTTTTGGGATGCGCGTCGGATATAATTTTCATTCATCTTGAAAAAGGTAAAACTATCAACGGCGAGTATTATGCGAACTTATTGCAACGTTTGAGCGATGAAATCAAGCAAAAACGACAGCATTTGGTTAAGAAGAAAGTGTTGTTTCATCAAGACAATGCACCAGTTCACAAATCCGTTATTGCAATGGCTAAAATTAACGAATTAAAGTTTGAACTGCTACCTCATGTACCCTATTTATAAGATTTATCCCCGTCGGATTATTTTCTGTTTCCAAACTTGAAAAAATGGCTCAGTGGTCAAAGATTCTCCAACGATGAAGTAGTGATTTCGGCAGTCAAGGGCCATTTTGAGGTGCAAGACAGTTCTTAGTATAAAAAGGGTATTGAACTTACTGAACATCGCTGGGAAAAGTGTATAGAGCTCAAAGGAGATTATGTTGAAAAATAAATACATTTTTTTACAGAATTTTTGTTTTCTTCAGTGGGTCGGGTAATTCTGGGACCACTTTCGTATTCTAAGACGCTTGTGTTTGAGCATTTTCGAAGTATCGCTTAATTTTGGAGATACAGGGCTCTTAAGGATGCCAATGGAAGTCGTGTCTACTTCCTACGCCTACTCGCGAGGAAGTATTGTAATCGCGAAAATGAGATATTTTTCTGGTTGTTATATGACATTTACATCAGGAAACACCATTTTCGTCGGTCTTTCTGCCTGTTCGCTAATCATTGGGCCATATTTCACACATCATAGATGTTGCACTTAGAACAATGACAGAGAAATACTTTCGATACGCGTATGTCTCTACTCCTAGCGGCCTGCCGATCTTAATATGTGTATGGACCTGTTTGACTGACTTGATCCGCTTAATTTCTCTAGTGCACATGTTCGTAGCTAACTTTTTCTCAGATGATGTAACTTGTGCAGGGTCAACCTACTTGACGCCAAAATTTTTACGGTAAAGTAACTAGTTGAAGCCGCATATGATGCAGTCCACAGAAAATAATTATTGCACTTAGATCGGCAGGGAGGAACTAGCCCTATAAAGGTAGCTCGAAATGCCTTGAAAAACCTCTGACCTCTGAAAAAATGAAAAAGACACATTTTTGTTTGATTTCCATAAAGTTTGGCATTTTCGAGAAAGGCAGTTTTGTTTCATTACTCAAATGCGGTTCACTTTTACAGAAATCGAACAAAGATACAGGCTTTTCTAAAATGTTACTTTTGAGCCATTTTTAGACAGGTTGTGAAATATTAAGTAATATCGCTTCAGGACCAGTCCGTTTCTGCCGATCTAAATAAGTCAATTATTTCCTTTGAACGTCACCATACAGGGCATCAGTTAGCTACCATGTTGTGGAAGGTTCATTAAATTATACAGTATTTTCGCAAAGTTCTAAATATAACAAAAACCGTTTCCGATAACCGCGTATCTCCAAATCACTTAGAACCTTTAGCCTACGTTTTGGAAACTTCTTCAGTTACTTAGTTACACAAAAGGTACTGTACCTCTAAGAAGTCTTGTATGAAGTATCATTGTACAATGGCCACTAGAATCCTAGCATCCAACTTCTATTCGCCAGGAGCGAAATGCATAGTGGGGAGAACTAAATCCAGCCCCCGCGGGGTGAACAGAAAGGAAAACATCATCAAACTGATATTAGAGCATAGCCGTGATCTCTATGGTGAACTCCGTAAAGTGGGATCAACTGAGGTCCGGCAAAGAAATAAATATTTGGATCTTAAATTTGGGACCTGGGTAGTAGCCCGATGTGTCAAACAGTGAAATTTAGGTGTTTTGTCGATAATAAGAAACTACTTGCAAATATCAAATTAGAATCGTGGACAGCAGTGTACTGTGCAACAAATGTTAATGATGCTGCAAACACACTCATTGAACGCATAAAATATTTAATTGAATGTAGTACAAACAGAGTTAAAATTAAACATTTTGACAGAAGCAGGAATCCCTGGATAACTAAAGGTTTGATAAAGTCTGCCAACAAAAAAGAGGAACTATACAAAATAATGAAAGCATCGCCATGTGCAGATACCTCCCATAAATATAAAGAATATAAACATATTTTTATCAATCTAGTTAGAGAAGCAAAACGCCAATTTTATCTAAAAAAATTACAAGATGCCAAATCTGATCCAAGAAAACTGTGGTCAGTTGTCGATCACTTAACTAACAAAGACGTTCAAGAAAAGCCAAATATTGATGAAATTAAGAATCGTGATGGAGCACTATTAACAGATAAACGACAAATATCCGATGCATTCTTAAATTTTTTCACTAATGTTGGAGAAAATTTAGCGTCCAGTATTAAAAAAAAGGTTTCGAACGAAAAGTTCCCAAAAACTCAACTTCCCAATTCATTCTTTTTAGAAAGCGTTAGTCCGATTGAAGTACAAGAAGCTGTCCTATCACTTAAAACCAAAAAAAGTCCTGGTGTAGATGGTATCAAAGCTGACCATTTAAAAATAATAGCCTACGACTTAGCCGAACCACTTTCTTACGTCATTAATTGGTGTTTCCAATCTGGAATTTGTCCTGATGCATTTAAAACAACTGTTATTACTCCTGTTTATAAAAGCGGTGACAGAATGGAAACATCAAATTATAGACCCATATCAGTACTATCGAATATAGCCAAAATTTTCGAAAAATTAGTACAAAAAAGGATATTACAATTTTTGGACAAAAACAACATTATATATGGATTTAGAAAAGGAAAATCTACTACAGATGCAATTTTGGCTGCAATGGATGAAATTAACTCTAATGTCAACAAAAAGATACTTACTATTGGTATCTTTGTTGATCTAAAAAATGTCTTTGATACGGTTAACCATGTCGAGCTTCTGAAAGTTATGGAAAGATTGGGATTTAGGGGAGCGTCACAAATCCTTTTAAAAAATTACCTTTCAAGTCGGGCACAGACTGTCAAAATCACTAACACTTACAGTAAAAAAATGTACATCAAGTGTGGTGTGCCTCAAGGAACAGTACTAGGCCAACTATTATTTAGTCTCTACTTAAATGACTTATTCAAAATTAACAGTTCTGGTAAGATTATATGTTTTGCAGATGACACCCTCGTATTATATAAAGCTGATGACTGGAGCACACTGAAGCAAATAGCTGAAAAGGATTTTATAAGGATCATTGACTGGTTTGATACTAAAATTTTAACAGTTAACTTCAAACAAAATTTATTGCATTTACATCCTATTCAAAATTTTTACCTACCTTCGAACAAATTTCCGTTAATTATCATGGCCAAAAGACCAAAATCGATAGAGTTAACACTTTGAAATATCTTGGAATATTCTCACATCTAAGGTGGGATAACCATATTAAATATGTTAGATATCAAAAAAATTAGAAATGTTGCCTATAAACTCAAAATGCTTGCTAAAATTCTTACAGAAAGTTATCTGCGAATCCTATACCATGCCTTAGTTGAAACTCATATAATATACGGCATCACAGCCTGGGGTGCCGCCTGCAAGACATATTTCTGACCTGAATATAGCACAAAAAACTGTTTTGAAAGCGATTTTCCATAAGCCAAGATTATATCCAACGAACAACTTATATCAAGAAACAGGGATACTTGATACAAGACAACTTTATTTCTTACATGCCACCACCTTATACCATAAGTATTGTAATAAAAAGGAAAAATCCTATAAACACGAGCATAACACACGATTTCGAATAGGCTCATCTAATATCCAAAGACCACACAAAACATTATTCAGAAAATCATTTAAATTCTCAGCAGCTAAATTATATAATGTAGTACCAAACGAAATAAAAACACTTAATTTTGGAAAAAAATTTAGAAGAAAATTGAAAGACTGGGTTAGTACTGTGCAGCGAATGACTATACACAATTACGTATATAGAAAACTAAAACTACAAATTTCCATTACATTAATACTTCTTAGATTTAACAATAATTGTTATACACATATATGATTGATTGTTAGTTATTAAGATATAAACCGCACACAGGCTATGCCTTCTGTGGTTTTTTCATATTTATTTGCCCATTTTTTGTATTTTGGCGAATAAAAAAATATTATTATTATTACTGATAGATCGGCTGAGGAAGAGAGAAGGGAGGATTTAAATTTTCATTTCACAGTAGGCTGTGGCAGTTATCGTTGCAAGTTATCGGTGTCAGAAAGAGTTCTCTTTGCTGGCAATATCTATTAAGCATTTTGATGGTAATATTGGGACGATTTGGTATGTTTGTGCAATACATCAATAAAAATGCAAAACAATAATGTTTGCTTCCTCGAATTACAGTGCAATCACGAGTGGTAAAAAGCTGTTCTACTGGTTGCAGGTTGTCGATTAAATCTGTCAAATTCAACTACCATAGTATTTCACAAAAGATAATATTTCAATACCCAAACCTAAAGGATCATTGAAAATAGAGAAGCAGATAGCAGCAGCTGAGCAGTTCGGTGCACCTGGTTGTCTATATTCTATTTCTTACTCTTCTGTGATTGCGTTGTAATTCCAGGAAGCAAACACATTATTATTTTGCAAATCGCAACAATGTTTGTTATCAAAATGCTGAATAGATACGGCCGCTAAAGAAAAATCGATGACAGCTTGCCATGACAACTGTTACAGCCTATTGTGAAATGAAAATTTATTTATTCTCCCCTGAACGTGTCTCAAGGAAGCGTCTTTGTTTCACTGTTTCCAAGAAAATATGTGATATCCATTGTTCAAAAGGAAGCCCCACGCCTCAAGGAAGTTCTGTAAGCACAATTATTTTAGTCCACCATCCGCTAGGTGGCGCTATCAAAAAGATACAGCTGGCAACCTGCAGGGCTGCGGAATCCCCGTCTCGTCATGTAAAAGATAGCGCTAGTGTAGATCTGACAACCTCCGCAACATTGACACTTTTATTTTGGCATTTATTCGTTTTTTTTGCTTTATAGATTAAAATTCATCATGATAGAACACCAATTTTGCTCGCAAAATAACAATCCATGTTATTATGGTCACTCGAAAAATATCTGCTATGAATTTGTGTATTTGTTCGTAGAGATGCGATGTCCGATGAACAAATGGCTTTCAATAACTGGGAACGATTGCTAGCAGAATGTGAAAAAAAAACAGAACAGACCGTTCCCAAATATACATCATGCATATATCGCCAAATTCCAGTTTGCGTGGTCGATGCCTGCATATTTACGTCGAGTTATCCTATTATGGAAAATCTATGAAAAAACGCGTATATCGGAGAGATGTATGGTAATATGGCCTGAATACGTTATTTCATTTCACCGAAAACCGTTTATACTTAGACGAGGGCATTCGTGAGAGAAATTTTCTAACTCGATTTTTGTGTCTCTTAACATAAATAAAGAGGTTGCCAGGTGGAAGCCGATGCAAATTTCTTAAAACAATTTCTTAAGCAAATTACAAAATCATTCGTTTTGTCGCTCGCAAAGCTTTTGAAGGGGACACGAACTATTGGGGTATTATAATTATTATCGTGTGATTGGCATCTTACAAGTTCTCTTTCGGATTTGGTTTGGTTTGTATCTTAAATAGTCTATTATAGTCTAATCACATCCTCATGATTTCGAAGACCTCCCCAGATCTCTCCATAGATGAAATTATTAATATTGCTTATGTACCTACTTTATCTAGACAGTGAAGCTATACTAGTTTTTTTCTATAGTAACATTTTGATTAAATATTACATATTAAAATTTAATGTAACTGCTGAAGCATATCCTGTGGCGAGTCTGGGCTTTGCTGATTTTGCGCGCCATCTTAAAATTGCATAGGAATGTGAAAAAGGAAAAAAGAAACGAAAAGTACCCGGAAAATTGCCATAGAATTGTCAACTGTGCTTGAAAAAGAGGACAGAGATGGTCGAAACAGTTACTCGCATCCGTAGCCCAAAGTTTACCACCCGGGGTATTTCACGTGAAGCTGATACCGACAAAAAAGTGAAACTTTAAAATTCTTTCATATTGGGCCTGTTTGTACATCTAGTTGGTGTGAAAGAGAAAACGCTATTTTTTTTCGAGGCACGTTCATTTGCTAAGTTAAGGATGAAACATATTTGAAGTTGGGATAATTTCGAATTGGAAATTATTATTTTCTGTACTTTTCAATAAAAAAATTGAACTATAAAAAAAACTTAATGTGCTAAACTGGAAATAAGCACTTAAACCAAAATTTGGGTAACTTCGCAATTTTTTATTTACGTTTTCTTTTTTGCTTTAAAATATAGCCCTAAGTGTATTTAAAATACACTAGAAGCTTTGTAATGGTATGTGTAATAATTGGAGTGTACTTCTTTTTATGCGCATAAATTATGTCGCACTGGATATATAACGTGAGGCCCTTCTAACAGGCTACAATATTATTCATCTCTAAATCTCATTTTGAATACATTTTTCTTGTAAAATGACATATATTTATACTATTTTCTTAAATATTGAAACTCAAAAAAGCAGGGTGCAAAACCACAAGTAAACATGTAAAAATAAACTAAAATCATATGTTGAAATATATTTGAAACGATTTACTATAGCTAAAGAGTACTATTAATGCAATATCTCCCAAACGAGTTGATCTAAAACAAGCGCCTAACGTCATACCCAGTACACAAATATACGTACATCCTTAATTAGTGTACATCCCATTCAAACTCTGCTGGTATATTTCAAATACACCTTGGACTGTGTTTTGAAGTTAAAAAATCAATTTTTGTTTTTTTTTGATATCGAAGTAGCCGCACAGGCAGAAGCCTAAATGCCGGAATACCGCGGCTGCTATGATGATCCCAAAGACATTTTGTTATTACACTTTTTGAACTGCCTAATGTTAGTAGAACTGGGAAAAGCTTCCTCTTGTAGTTTGTTCCACAGGTTCGACACCCTCAGAACAAAGGAGCGGTCGTATCGGCCAGTTCTGGATGTACCAAGTTCGACACGGTTAGGATGGGACGCCAAAGTCAGGCGGGTCTGTCTGGCAGGCACATCGCGCAGCGGCATTATGGAAGAGAGCTCTGCGGAGCAAAGCCTGTTGGTGTAGCGGTAGAAAAGAGCTAGGATGCCGACGGCTCGCCGGTGCGAAAAGGTCCCGAGACTGTCTGTTAGAGAAGAGTCATCGATCAGTAAGACCGCCCTCCTCGGGACAGCATCGAGCATGGATAATGCAGTCGAGGCGGCAGCACCCCAAACGTGTGAGCAATATTCGAGGCTAGGCCTTATCTGGGCCTTGTATAGAGTGAGAAGGTCATGCGGAAAAAAGTACTTCTTAGGCCTAAACAAATAGCCTAGCTTTTTCCCAGCAGCTGCAGCCATTGACGAGATGTGTTCGTGCCAGATTAGGTCCTCGGTGATCTGGACTCCGACCAGCCGAATTGAATGGCTCTTTGGCAGAACTCGGCCGTCCATCGAAACTGGATGAGCGCTAGGACGCTTTTTGTTCGTCAAAGTACAGTACTGTGTTTTGGAAGCATTGAACTGTACAAGATTGTTGCGTCCCCAAGCAGTGATAGCCTCCAGGTCTCTTGTCTTCTTTTTTCCAGCTCAGCGGCACAGATCAGCTTGTCACTCTGAATTCCTGCATGTAGAGTGCTGTCATCAGCGAAGCTGTGGATGGGGTTGATCGTGCAGGAAATGACCTCGTTAATATGTAAGAGAAACAGTGTCGGAGCCAAGACCGATTCCTGGGGAACACCCGCGTTGACGTTGTGGAATGTCAAGAGCAACGACATGAGCCTCACCATAAGACTGAATGAGTTTACTCCACAATTGCGTGATGTAAGCTAGGAGGTCCCTTGTGGATCGTTGATGGCGGAAACCATACTGCCTATCGCTAATCAAGCTGTGACGTTCGAGGTAGTCCAGAAGCTCGCGATTTATGAACCTCTCCATCACCTTATAACAGAAAGCAGAGCTATAGGCCTGTAGTTGTAAGGGTCGGTCTTAGATCCAGTTTTTTGGGAAGGTGCCGGATTCATAAGATATCTGGAAGAGAGGCGAAAGAACTGGAGCAATCTCCGCTGCACACCTCTGCAGTACAATGGCAGGAATCAAGTCCGGACCAGAAGCTTTGTTGATGTCGAGTGACAAGAGCACTCGTCTTACGGTCTTATGCCTGAATGTTACCTCCCGCATAGTGTAGGGGGTCCTTTGAATTGACAGCACTTGGGCGTTGGTGGAGTTGGCAGCAAAGATCTTGGCTAGCACTTCCGCCTTGGCCTTTGAGGAATACAATAGTTCCGTCCTGACACGTAAGTGGTGGCAGGCTACTGTGTGAGAAGTTCTTTTAATCTGCTTGGCCAGAGTCCAGAAAGACCGACTGCCATTGCGCTGCGACATTACGTACATTCGTTATATTTGTTTCTGGACTCGACATCGGCTTGTCTGTTCTCTACAGTGGGGTTTTGCAAGAAGGTTCTGTGTGCCTTAATCTTCTGCTGGCGAGCAGTGTCAGACGATTTGTTAAACCAGCCGTCGGACCCTAGTTTAGGCACTTTTACTGTGTGAGGGATGTATTCCTCCATTCCGACATGGATAATTTCTGTTATCGAAGAACAGATAGCCGACGCATCCGCGTTAGTGAAACAGACATCTCTCCAAGGAAAGCTAGAGAAGAAGTCTCTGAGCCCCTCCCAGTCAGCATGTCCGTAATGCCAAGTTTTGCGGCCTGTACGGGTTTCTGCTGCCACAGCGGGTTCTGACCGAAACCCAACCTAACCGACACCGTGGTCTGAGTTACCCAAGGGGGACAGGACTGCAGTACTGTAAGGGACAGGATGCGTGGTGAAAAAGAGATCCAGCAGTCTACTGGCGTGTGACGAGTCGCGGGGGGAAAAGGTAGTGCTCGTCACCAGCTGGGTCAGCCCTTGAGTAAGAGAGAACGCTTCGACTGTACGATCTGCTGCATGGGTCTTGTTTGAGCCCAACCAAAGCTCATTATGGACATTGAAATCACCGAGAAGAACTACCTCTGAATCGGGGTGATTGATGTTCAGGAAGTCGGTCTGGATGGGGAGCTATTCGAGTAGGTCATCCCAGTTATGGTCAGAGGGAGAGCGATAAAGGCAGCAAATAAATTTGGGTGATGGTTTGGAGTTGAGGCGAAGCCACAGAATGTTCTTCCGGTCTGATTCCAAAGAAACATCTCTGGAGCAGGTCAAGACTGCTGCGGACAAAAGCCACAACTCCCCCGTTCTTAACCAGATTGGACTGCACCTCGTAGTTTGGGACGTTGAGATGGTTAATCGGTGCTGACTCTGAGATTTTTGTCTCCGTTAAACAAAGCACGGGTGGACGATTCGATTGCAGGTAGTGATGAACAGCATCAATGTTGCTGTTAATCCCGCAGATGTTCGTAAAAACAATTTTATCTTCGATGTTGTTCCCTCCACCCGAAAATAAGATGATGCGAAGTTACCCAATGTTCGGTTTGCTTCCGGTTTAGCACCTCAAGCTTATTTGCATTTCTATCAAAAAGCACAGGAAGTTTCCTATATAAAACGCGAAATAAAATAAATGCATATCATCATTGTCATATTCCAAAATAGTACTTTTTAATTCCAAATAATTATTCTACGGAATACGAAGCTAGCTAACAAAGCAAATGAACGTGTCACCATAAAGTCGCGTCGTCTCCTTCACACCTACTACATGTACGATACCAACAGGCCCAAACATCACTTTCTGCAATTCATCATGTCCATTGAGTTGCCGCAAAATTTAGTTTGAATATATGAACGACTGTTTGGTTTGTCACTGTCTGTGTCAGGATGATATATATTTATATAATAAATATTTACAATTATCCTATTCATACGACAGGCATGTTATGGTATGTTTTTTTGGTAATAAATAGGTATGTTGATTAATTGTTTAAAGTAGTAAGTATATTTTTCAAGGTAGGTAGTGACAATGATATTTTTAATAAAATGCTAGCAATTGCTGCCATACAAATCTAGATGTATCATATTTGGTCCATGCTTCGAGTATGTTACAAATCTCTCTTTTTCATTGGTCAAATTTGCAACTGAATCGCACATCTTGTGTCCACGATCAAATTAACATATTGATTTTTCTAGCTAATCCAGGTGATATGTGAAGTATCTCTTGGCTCATTATCCCCTAATTCCCGTTAGGGCCCTATCTTACACAAATACTGTTTTTTATCTCATTTGAGAGATATTTTCAACAAATCGAGCAGACTCATTAGACTCAATAATTTAAAAACGCCTTCGTTTTGGTTGAATCTGTGCCACAGTCACAAACTGTGTGCCCCTGATAGTAAAATCGTGCTCAAGACACTAGAAAGGGGGCTGTGTGGGAGAGACCCCGACAGCAAACTATTTGGGAGAGGAACGGAGTTGACCTTTCATAGCAACTCTTCGCAAAAATCTAGACTAGAACTAATCCAGTTCAGTTAAAGAAGAATTATACCAGCTAGTACAAAACTCAAGGCGGCTGAGATTGCGAGAGTTGAAGCTTAATAAGCTTAAAAGGATGCAGTCCCATTGAGGACTTCAGTCGAACGCTTCCCGCATAAAAAAATCATCCATCAATATGAAATATTTAAGGGATATGATATGACACTCCGACATTTTGGAGTGGAATATCATTCATTTGGATGCATATTGCTTTGCCTAAAAAATGAGCCCATATGGGCGACAGTCAGGTACACATATAGTTTTTATTTACTTCTAAGAGTAGATATGCATTATAGAAAATATCATATTCGTTGAAAAACATATAATAATAACAATAATAATAACATTTATTCATTCAATGTACAAAGAAAACAACATAAGTAAATAAATATAAAATAAGAGCAGGCTCAATAGGACACATTGCCGTGCATGGACCAATAATTTCTAGCTGTAACTGTAGAATACTAATCATAAAAAGGGCAAAAATAAGTCACAGTGGATTATATATTTACTTTATGTTCGTGTTTATGAGTTTATGCATTTCAGTCCCTGATATCGAATGTAACAATTTTTCAAATTTTTCTTGAAATAATTTCCGAAATGCAAATCTATAGAATCTTGATGTATAATTTCATATAATTTTGGCGCTAAATATAAATATGACCGTTGCATTATAGATTTATATGGCTGAGGAACTACAGTCCCACAAATTGTATTCCTTGTATAATGATTATGTTTAGTTTTTCAGTTGGTGTTGAAAAATTTATGTTAGTGTGTGATAATGTATAAGAAATAAAGCTGTCTGATATGATACAGTTGTACATCTGCGTATAATTCGTCAGTGGAATAAAGTAAGGTAATATCAGCATGTCTTTTCGTTGAAATAAAATCAGTTGTTTATATTTACTTGTAGTATGTATCAGTTGGGCAAGATTTGTCACAAATCGAGTAAATTAACTAACAATATAGATCAAACACTGATTTGATTGATGCAAGTGCCCAGTGTTCAAAATACTCACAACCATAGGACTCACCTGTCACGACCATAGAAGCAATGCTGCATAAATTATTACAGTTTGAGCTTGGCGAATTTAACAGATAAACTTTTTGTTATATTTCTGAGAGAATACACTTTGTAAAACTCGGCAAGTTTGCTGTTTAACATCACTTGACTAGATTTTAACATATCATATCACTACGCTATGTAACAAAAAATTTGTAATCGGCTCTTGAACCATTACTGCTTTATAAGAGAACCGGGAACTATGAGTGGATCGTCGTTGGTTTGGCGATTCGTGCCTAGATGGCTCGACATTCTGCCAAGGATCCGCGCATAGGTAACAAATAATAACAAAAATGTTTAAAAAACGCTACATTCATACTGAGCCGAATGAAAGTAAGGTCTTTTCAAGCTTAGAAACAAGAAAACACATAGTCTTAAGGCTAAGCTACCTAGATAACTGGCAACCATGTCAAAGATACCGACGATTGTTGAAATGAGCAATTTGAGTTTTAGGCTTTTGTAATTCTTTTGAACTGAGCTAGATCGTGTAATATTACGCGTAGGGTCCTAAAGGTTAAACAGCTATGTGGTAACTTAAAGGCTTTGAGAATAACTGTTTACATGACACGGAAAATACTCGCAAAAAGTGTGGTGCAGATGATAAATATCCTAAATATGACTGAATTTTCTAACAGAATAAAATTGATCCAAAAAAGCTTACGCGACAATTGCTGGACAATGAATTCATCGAAAATGCCATCAAAACCAAATTTATCTCTGACCAAATAATGATACCACTTGTTTAGACGCCATCAGCTGTTTTGTGGATGCCATGTTTTTGGTTACATCACTTATCTCTCTAATGTATTCGCCTTGTTTTTTGTCTGCCTTTTTTCCTTGAAAGTGAAAATAAAAATGACACAGAACAGAAAGATTCTATAAAATCAAACTAATGAATCCTGGTAGCAGATACGCATACTTCGTGCAGACTATTACGTTGGCCATTTTCCATTTTGGTAGTTAACGGGGCCAAACCGCACCGGCGCTCTAGCCAAATTGAGAAGGCACAAATCAGGAGGGACAACCTTCAACTCATAATTAGAGAGCAGCATCTAAAATTTTCAGCTTTCCCAGCCTTGCCACTGGTCGACTGCGGAAATAATAGCCGGTGGCAGGTTTGAAAATGCGATTATCCGTTTGGCATTCACGAGCAGCAGGGTCAAATGTTGTGCTAAGGCGCTTGTTACTCCTGCTACGTTGCACGAGGCTTAGCAGTGGCGGGAAAAGAGAAGTTTACAACGGAAAACACCTCTAAAATTAGCTATTAGAGGTTCTTTACGATGTGTAGGTATGTATAGTGCAAGCTACGACATCGGCAGGTGTATCACTTAAACAATCGATATAACAATATTAGAAATGGGTATATTGTCAACTTACAGAAGGAGCGCAAACCTAACCTTACCAGATTAGTACATAATTGAAATTGTGGATAGAAACACAGCTATTAATAAAGGTGCATTAATTATTGTAGGGTTTGTTACAGTTTCTTTTTATGGTCGACTGAAAATTAACTATATCTTGATATAACAAAACACTTCAATTGGTCTAATAACTTATGGTAGAAAATCGTGCTCTACTCTCCATCTTGTTAAAGGTGACTTGGAGATATTTTTGGTGGTCTCGTGTAGGAGTTCAGCGGCCCACAACCTCCGTTCGTGAAATAATTTCACACCAAGTGCTGGGGATTTATCGGGTTGTGGAGATTTTGAAAGAAATCGGCCTCCCTTGGTGAATTTTGTTGTCGGAGCCATTTTCTGACCCTTTTGGGGATTTAGCCGTTGTCACAACTACACTAAACCATCAAGCTGGTAAGTGACTATTTTTTCCGAGCCACGTGTTCATTTTCTCAACATGAGCTTTAATTATATAGAGGGGAACTGTTTTGTTATAAAAATAAAATGCGATGTTTTTAAGAATTGCTATAAATTTAGTATTTTGGTAGAGACAGAAGAAAATGTGAGTATTGGCATTCCATAAGATAACATCGTAGGTGCTAGATAGAACTCCAACGAAACAAACAGGGTGCTACGTGTTTTGTTATAAAAATAAAATTCGATATTTTTAAGGATTGCCATAAAATTAGTATTGTAAATAAGAAAAAAGTAATAATTCACTTCATCAAGATGTAGTTTATTTTTACTTTGTCGACCATAAAAAGAAGCTGGGAGGGGGGGGGTTATTTCGTTCTCGCAATTCTTAAAAGTTTCGAATTTCATTTTTATAAGAGGCTAGCTTTGGACGTTTATGTTTCTGAATGTCGGACAGATATTAACTATTATCGACCGGAATCAGTTATTTCTAATATAGCAAGAATATTTGAAAAAATAATATCAGCTGGAATGCTTCAGTTTCTCAGTAAATATCAAATTTTATGTGAAAACCAATACGGATTTACGGAGGGGACGCCTACATCAGACGCAATATTGGATGTTGTTAATCATATACACCATAATCTTGATAATAAAATTCATTGTCTTTATATTATTGTCGATCTAAGAAAAGCTGTCGACACAGTAAACCATAAATTATTGTTAGGCACATTGGGGAGAGTTGGTTTTCGGAGAAAAATGTACTCATTTCTAGAAAATTACTTATCTAACAGACATCAGTCCGTTAAAGAATCAAATTTTTCAATAACGCAACGTTTATCAAATGTGGCGTCCTTCAGGGAACCGTTTTGGGTCCACTGATTTTTAATATACAACGGGTGATTTTTTAAGAGGTATAGGATTTGATTTTAAAAAAAAATACAAAAAAATTTAAAAAACGATTAAATCTTTATTTGAGTCGACAGAACGGTCGATATAATTTAATGTTTAAAGATTATTTCATGTAAATGATGGCCGCGGCTCCGCTTTAGATGGCCCATGCGCAAGGTCCAATTTTGGCACACCCTCTCCAACATATCGGCCGGTATCTCACGAATAAATGCCTCAATATTGGCTTCCAGTGCGTCAATCGTTGCTGGTTTATCCCTGTAGATATTAGCCTTAATATGGCCCCACAAGAAATAGTCCAACGGCGTTAAATCACACGATCCAGGCGGCCAATTGACGGGCCTCAAACGTGAGATAAACTGTTCACCGAACTCGCCTCTCAATAGGGCCATTGTTTCGTATGCGGTGTGGCATGTGGCACCGTCTTGTTGAAACCACATGTCAGCGGCGTTCAGCTCTTCCATTTTGGGCAAAAAAAAGTTTGTTGTCATCGCACGGTAGCGCTCGCCATTCACAGTTACGTTCCGGTCATTGTCGTCTTTGAAGAAGTACGGCCCGATGATGCCACCGGCCCATAATCCACACCAAACAGTGATTTTTTTCGGGATGCATTGGTAGCTCTTGCAATGCTTCTGGCTGGTCCTCACTCCAGATGCGGCAATTTTGCTTGTTAACGTACCCATTCATCCAGAAATGAGCTTCGTCGCTGAACACAATTTTTCGATAAAAATGTGGATCTTCCTCCAACTTTGCCAGCGCCCATTCACCAAATTGGAAACGTTGTGGGAGATCGTGGCTTCAATTCTTGCACCAGCTGTATCTTATAAGGTTTTAAACCCAAATCCTGTCGCAAAATTTTCCAGGTAGTGGAGTAACAGTGGCCCACTTGCTGCGAACGGCGGCGAATCGACATTTCGCGGTCATCACTAACACTGGCGGATACAGCCGCAATATTTTCTTCAGTCCTCACTCTACGTCTGCGTGTTGGTGGTTTAATGTCCAATAATGTAAACTGGTTTCGAAATTTAGTCACAAGCTTCCGAATAGCTCCCTCAGTAGGCCGACCAAATTGCCCATAAATTGGAAGCAGTGCTCGATGCACTCTCTTAACCGAGCATGAATTTTGGTAGTAAAATTCAATAATTTGTAAGCGTTGTTCGTTCGTAAGTCGATTCATGGTTAAATTATAGACCAAACTGAACAAGTTTGACAATGACACAAGACACGATTCACGCGTCAAAAACAGTGTTGCCAAAAAGATACTAGCAAAAAAATCACCCATTATTTAAATGATATACTTCAAATTGACTAGAGGGCAAAATAGCAAGTTTCGCAGATGACACGGCAGTGCTTTATAAAGGTATTTCATTTGAAAAGCATAGTTAAAAATGATTTTGCCAAAATTATCCAGTGGCTTAATAACAGAAAATGAGTCACTAATAACTCTAAAACACATTTTTACCAGTTTCTTCATATTCCACACATTTACCAAATTACACAAACTTTATCGTAAATAATCAGAAATTATAAATTAACAGAGCATCATATAGATTTAACCTATGGTTTATTGGCTTGGGGAGTTCCATGCCCAACACGTATTTATGATTTGGATATTTTTAAAAAAATTAATTCAAAAACAATGTTTGATGAACCAACACGTATATAATGTAGAAAAAATCGGTAAAATGTCAACGTGTGCTAGTATGCCGCTGCTACTACAAGTGAGCATGGAGTGAATGTCAGCTAATTCAAAGATAACGTTTTATAGAAAAACCCACATCGTGTCAAAAAACCTACATAATGTCATACAAAATTCATATAATGTCACTTTTCAAGCTACGTAATACGATATATGAGAATTTGGTCAGCTATGTTTCTCTTATCCGCACTAACTAGAAGTCTACTTCTGAAAGGTTAGATAGATGACGCTGTAGCCAATCTTCATGGCACATACCTGTATTTTGACATTCACACACAATTTGCATCGTCATAGTTAGGACGTAGGATCTCAATGATTCATCTGGAAGTGTTGATATCAGAATCCATTTTTCTTTTAAAGAAAACTGTGTATTTCTAAATTTTTCATCAGCATTCCCAAAAAAGATTCGTCCTCAACCTGAATCTCAATCATTCCTAAGACTTCGTATCCTCAGAATTTCTCAATCGAAAAAGAAAAGCACATGTGACAACAGTCGGAGGGCTGGCAAAGTATACCTATACGTGCTATATTTTAGCGTAATAGTGACAGTTGAAAATTTTGGGATGGTGACTGGGTGCCATTGTGGAGCATTTCTTTAAATAGAATGGGAGTCATAAAATACCTCGCTATAAAAATATATTTCAGTGCTTAACCTCCAGAGTACAAAACTATCTTTCAAAATAGTGGATTGAGGGCTGTCAAGTCAGCAACCACCAAAGCGCTGTAACGGCCTCGTAAATAGAAGTTTGAGTAACAATAAGACCCTCTCGTAACATTGACGCTTAGGCAAATAGAATAACGTGACGTGGTTCTGGAATTCTTCGACTCGAAGATGAATTCAAACGCCAAAGGCAGAGAGAGAGAGAGTCAACAGCGGATGATGAAGAAACCATATCCCAGTCGTCATAGTCACAAATATGTGATAAATTGGTTGCAAGTGTGCTAATAAATTAGTGCGAGAGTAGTAAATTAGACATTAATTAGTAAAATCGATGTCTTCGATATGTTAGTTCAATCTTCTCCTTTTCCAACGATCTGTCTGAATATTAAATGACATGTGGGATATTCAACTTTAAAGAAATTACAGATTCCGATATTTTTTCCTGAGAGAAAATTGGTATAACATAGTAAAGCGATTTGGTATAATTGGTTTAGTTATTATCGATTCAACGTACAAAATTGCCTAGCCTTGACAAGCTTGAAAATATGACACCCCCACATTCTACTAATTAAAAATTCTTCAAACATTCAACTGCTGTTTTTACATCAAAAGTAGTATTGCTATCATGATCGGATTGAAAAAAAAGTACGACAAACATCTAGTTTCAATGGTCGTTGCATTGTTAGTTTCAATCTTGATATCATTGGTGGCAAGAAGTGCCAAATATGACCTAGCTTATATTATTATTACTGTTACTGCGAGATCCCGAACTATATGAAAAGTAGAATTAAGAATGTGCTTTCAAGTTTTGTGGCATTTAACAAAACTTCTTTGGAGCATAAAGGAAATGCATAAACTGAGTTTATAGGCTAGATGCAATTATTTCTTTGCATCATCAAACAGCAGGAGACGTGGGTGTGTTAAGCGACAATATAAAACCAGAAATCTTATTACAGAATCTTGTAATCCTCTTTTTACTTAAGTGTTGCAATTTGTTATTCAATCCGATTAATCGTGTTTTACAGCAACAGCCTGTTCCCACTGGAACCCTGTACACTGAAACTAAATATTGAGGAATCAGCCAGCATGGGAACCTGAACACCTTCCACACAAAATTATATGGGACAGAACATAAGTCTATCTATAATCAGAGCCAATCTATGCCTAGACAATAACTCCAAATCTACACTACACTATAATCTAGCTGACTATTTTCTATCCTAAAATTGTATACCAATTTATTGTATGTGATGTTTTCTGTACCATGGTTTGAATGTATAGTTCGAGCGTCTGGTGTTTTTGTACTTTTATGATTATTTATATATTTAATCTTTTATTCGAAGTTTTTTTAAATGTTCTTACGAATACGTTGTACTTTATTTTTATACTTTGAATCGCAATATTACCTTTATTTATTCTTGTACTTAGTGAAGTGTAAATGGTATGTATGTATCAGTCATGCCCTATCATTTTTTAAATGTACAAAAGGTTCAACAAAGTATCTATCTATCTGTCTAATAGTAGATTTACTTCTGGGAATGAACAGGCAAGATTAAAACCCTATTTTTTATGCTGATGCAGTCACAAAATTAGAAACCTGCGACTGCTATAAGAAGCTTAATGACAACTTATTCCGATTTTTGAACCGCGTAAGTTTAGGAGAGAGGCTGTTCTGGATGTACAAGTTCCGTAGAGTTATAATGGGAGGCAAAAGACTAGTGAGTCCATCTGGCAGGCTTAGTACGCGGCGGCGTCCTGGAGAAGAGTTCTGAGGAGCAAAGTTCGTTAGCATAGCGGTAGAAGGGTTGGCTCTCTTCTATCGCCCGTCGGTGTAAGAGGTGTCATCGATTGAAATAACATCATCGAGTACGTAAAGTGAAGTGGGAGCATCAGCACCCCAAACATGTGAGCTGCTCTCGAGGCTGAGTCTTGACTGGACCTAGTACAAAGTGAGAAGGTGATGTACAGAAAAGTACTTATTAGCCCTAAATAAATGACCCAATGAATGACTCCTTCTCGGGTCGCAGTAATAACCTAACTACCTGGGCAAGTTGGGCATCGCGAAAAACACCAAATGCAGACTGTGACTGGAGAAGTACCTGTATGAAAGCACGTTCTGTACAAATATTCTGGTTGGGTAGTGTGAGATACTATCTACCTCGTTGCGCAATGTTTCAAGCAGGGGCTCTCCTAACAAGCTAATCAATTTTCTCAGAAAAACTTGACCAGACCGAACATATTTTGGTCATTTTGACTCTTCTGAGTTTTAGTGACGCCGCTGTTGAGCTTACGGATTTCTGGCTCCAGCAATAAGCCTCCAAGTTACTAGAATCGACGTGTACGCTAAAACAATCTAAAAATAGATAATAAATTGAGGAGTATGGGACGCTTCGTATCTACTCCACCTCATGTTTTCTCGTGGCATGTTTTGTTTTCAGCTTCTGAAGACCAAATTTGAACGGGTTTACAAGTAGTTCACGGTGTGGCTTTATCGAGATGAAAATCTTGTTATTCCAAATGACTCTTATAGTTTCTATGTAAATTATCATCTTATTCAGAAACTGACCCCATGTAACGAATCTATAGATATTATAGAACCTCACACCGTAAAATTTTCATTTCCGCCAGCGCCACTGCTACAAGTATGATGGATTGCCGTCAAAAAAAGCCTGGAGTGCTGTGGGCGGAATTTCAGGTAGACAATGGTCCATCTGGAACCCTCGTAAGTGCTAGCATCAAATTATCGTCGGAAGCTCCTTATAGCGGTCGCGGTGTTCCGGTATTTAGGTTTCTGCCTACGTGGATCCTTCCCGACTACATTATCCATGCTTGATACTGTTCAGAGAAGGCCAGTCCGACTGACCGACACCGGACAGATCGGCCTCTTTTCTATCGTTATGTCAACGGGCCATGCTCCTCAGTGGTCTCCTCCGTAATGACAGACCCGCCTCCTATCCTAGCCGTGTTGAACTTCATTCATCCAGTTCCTCTCCGGTACGACCGGTCCTTTCTCACTAGGGTATCGAGATTGTGAAACAATCTGACTGAAGATTCTCTTCCTAGTCCAGGCAGTTCAAAGATTAAATTAACAAGGAGTCGTTAAGCTCCTCATAAGAGCTACGGTGCCCCGAAATCCAGGTTTCAGCCTATGCGGCTTATCCGACATAGAAATTGGAAACTCCGTACGAAAAAATAGATAATTTTGGGTACTGAATATGATCGTCAAAAATCGCAATATGCTGTGGTGTAAATTTTGTGATTGAAGATGGATCGCTGGGGACCTTTCAGGAGCACTAGCATCAAATTGACATCGGTAGCGGAATCTAAGCGCTGGATTTACGCAAGAAACGAATTTTTCAGAGATGTCAAATGTGACACGTCGCTTCCCTTCGCGTCGCTTCGCTTTGCGTCACTTCATTCAATTATGTGTAGCGGAACCCAGTAGAAGAATTTAGATTGCCTCTCATCTTTTAGGACTTTGAGGGCCACAATTTCCATTTTGCCAGCCATTGTTACAACTAAGTCAGCCTTAACTAATTTGAGGTACTGAATTTGAATATGACCAAATTTGAGGTGAAAAATAAGTATCCAAAAATGTTTTGGATAGATCACTGATGCGCAGGGGTGTTTAGCACCTTTCCATAGGAAATGGAAATTTGGTAGAAAATGAGGCAAGGGAACCGAATTAATTTCTCTGGTCCCACCTCAGACAGCTAACTATGGACGCAGTTTCGTGCTTTTCTGCAACTCATCGGGATGGCTTGATCTTTGGGACAACGAACGAAAGCTTAACAAACTATTCTCCATACGGTATGGGATTTCATAATATTTCCCATATTTTTTGCAATAATTACTTCTCACGTAAAAACTTAGTTACGAACATGTACAACAAAGAAATTAGACGGATCGAATAGGTCAAACCGGCCCATACAGCCAGTTCCCCCCCATTTAACAAATTTACCGACCATTTGGCAAAGCTGTTATGACTTACCTCGCCCCATGTCAACCACGGCGAATACCTATCTGTCAGACCGTGACGCAGATAGATTGAAAGACTGTTCTATCAACTGTAACTATTCTATCATTCTCATCAAGTTTCAAGGACCAATGTATGGAGGAATCTATGTGTGAAATATGTATGTCTACAAGCTGTGGACAATTAACAAGTCTGGCGACGCATAAATATACTAACGCTAAGAACTAAGATAAAATTTCATCTCTCGTGTAAACATCATAATCTATATGACACTGAAGGTAATAAAATGGGTAAAGGATTAGCGAACAGTCAGCTCGACATACCGACGTTAATGAGTGACATTGTTTTCGTGATGTATTAAGACCACTAAAAAAACATGAGTCATTTTCTAAGTTATCGGTGATACTTCCTCACCAGCGGCGTGGAATGTAGAAATGCACCATTTCTAAAAGTTACTTATCATCCTAGGGCTGAATCAATGCAACCGTACGAGCACGGGTATTAAGTATATTGGAAAGTGACATTATGTTGATTTTTTTGACATTGAATTGGTTTTTTGTGACATTATGTAGGTTTTTCTACATGTTAAGTTAGCACTGGCTGATGGATACTTGTGAACTCGTTTTGTAGCTGTACGTGTTGCTCAAATGTTATTATGCTTCAGTTATCAGTGTCTGACTCTGATGTGATGCAAAATCTGCTCCAGATATGACATTACTGGAGGTCTAAGTTGTAAGTTGTATACTATAGCTAGAACGAAACAGCAATGCATAGGTGCATAGTGAGGCTTGTGTGCTAATAATATGTGTTGATGATAATTCCATTGGGTTCTTGTCTCAAATACCCTTACTTGAGATTCAAAGCTAGAAATTAGTTAGTAGTTTTTACTTATCCATTCTGGAAACTACATATGCAAATTTGATAAATTTAAAAAACTAAACAGATAAGAAATAATTATATTCACTGTATACTGTTGAATTACAAGTCATATATATGCTAACAGCAATTACACACAACGCAGGCGGTGTGGTGATTTCCCGTAATTCTTCGCAAAGTCTTTGAAAGCACAAAAAAGTGAAAAATCTTAATTTATAGCTTTGAACATAACCTCTCTTCAGAAAGAACAACATATAAATAACCCATCGGGCACAGCGAATAAGTATACTACAGTGGCAGCATGTTCAGTAATGATTTTCTCACACAGCAAATATCATTGATTTTATACACATGCAGACCAATGCACAATCATCCAGATGCGATCTTGCTAGTCAACCTCTGCAACCAACAATGCGTCCAGTTGAGTCATTCCTCCATAGATGGACGCTCACAACGATCCTAGTGAGCAAACGTAAAATGACTGTTTTCACCCTAAAAAACCGTGTCTGCAAGATGACATTTTATAGCTTTTTTTTGACGTTTGCGGTGCAGCGCTTTTACGCTGAATAGCAGCAGACATGAGATACCTTTGTCAGTTTGACAGCGGTCTTCACTTCAGATTTGATACAATTCGTCATTTGTTTGTTTGGGCGGTCCGTAGGTCCTTTGAAAGAGAAGGGGAAAGAGAAGGAAAAAGGAGAAGGGCAGCTTGGAGAAGCTTGGTACACGGATTAACTTTGAGGTGAACTAAAAATAAATTTTGATTCAGGCTTTGTTAGAGTGTAATTTTGGGTTCGATAAAGGTGCGCTAATTTTTTATCACAGTGCGAGCCGTGGTCTTGAATACTTATGCACTTGCTCCACTGTATAGTCTACTGAGTCTTGCAACAGAGAGTTGCCGTGTGATTCCGCTTGACTATAACCTCGCTGCGCCTGAGGCTTGACATAATCTTTTAAGTAAGGAATTTCAAGGTCTCTGTGTAGTGTCTCATTTGAGACATACTATGGAGCGTTGCAAATTGTTCGTAGAGTCCTGCTTTGCAGTACTTGAAGACCTTGCATATGTGCGAGAAGACACCAAGCCGCACATTCATATGTAATGGCTAGTCAAACAATCATTTCATATAGTCGAACTTTGTTTATCAGACTCAATTTGGAGGATCTACATAAAGGATATACAGGGTGTAAACGTTACGGTAGTCATTATTGAAATGGGTAGTGGGAGAGGGGGTCAAAACAAGTCAAAAAGTTCATACGACCCATGGCCCAAAGGTCAATAGATTTTGGACTAAATTATTATACTAAAACAATTTTAAATTGGGTAATTAACAAATGAATGGCATGAAGTTTTTCTAAGTTAAGCCAAAATTTGTAGTCAGTAAGTAAGTAAATTTCTTTGAATCAAATATTTAAAACGCACATGACAACAGTGCGTCGGTCTTTCATCACTCTTATCGAACCGGCAATCGATCGCAAACGGTAACAGTGGTTAGTTATCGTATTGCATAGATAAATTAATTTATCGTTTTTTCGAGCAGAGCATCGGGCGTGTTGTTTTGTTTTTGTTCGCGTACGTCGTCGTGTTTATTGATAATGTTCTCGAATCAAGAGTTCGCCGACATGTTGTTAGTTCACGGTGAAGCTCGTCAGAATTCAAATCTTGCAGCTCAAATTTATCGCGACAGATTTCGCTAACGGGTACACCCAGACAGAAGGACATTTGTGCAAGTGTACCAAAGACTTCGAGATACAGGAAGTGTTCAGCCCACTAATATTCGCACTCGTGAAAAACAGGTTACTGAAGAGCAGGAGGAATAAATTTTAAATATCGTGGAAATCAATGCAGATATCAGCACTCGGGAATTAGGCCGCTACGTAGGACTATCGCATACCATAGTCCATAGAATCCTACGGGAAAATTTGCTCTATCCCTACCATGTACAGCGAGTGCAGGCCTTGTCACCAGAAAACTGTCCTCGCAGACTAACATTCTGTCAGTGGTTTTTGCACAAAAACATTGAAAATCCGACGATTGTACTTTTACACGATATGGGATATTAAATTTCCATAATACTCACACGTGGGCCCAAGAAAATTCTCATACCGTTCGTCAAGGTCATTTCTAACAACGTTTTAAAATAAATATTTGGGCGGGTATTCTTGACGATCAGGTAATTGGCCCTTTCGACTTACCCCCAAAGTTGTCAGGAGAAGGATACTTTAGCTTTCTATCCAATAACCTACCAGAAGTTTCGGAACAGACCTTAGACAACATGCCATTACAACGAAGACAGAATTTGTGGTTCCTTTATGACTGGGCAGCACCACACATTTTTAGAGGCGTCATTCTGTATTTGAGTGAACATTATCCAGATCGCTGGATCGGCCGAAATGCTCCTGATCCTCGAAAATGGCCAGCAAGATCTCCAGACCTCAATCACATGGATTTCTGGTATTGGGGAGAACTTAAAGGGATGGTTTATGGAGCTGGTCCAATAACAACTGAAGCACAACTTCGCGAAAAAAAATTTAATGCGGCTGAAATAATAAATGGACTACTTCGAGGACCTAGAGTAAGAAGAAATTGGGTTCGTCGTAATGAAGCTTGTGTGGAAAGTGGAGGACGACATTTTGAACACCTTCTTTAAATACAAAAAAAGCACCGTGTGGGTTTTAAGAAGAAAAACAAAACAACGTATGTATCAAAATTATTTATAAGTGGATTTTTTTCATACGTTCAATAAACTTTCACAAGCCAGGTGAAGCGCTGAGCTACAGTTAGTGGTAAGTCCGGTTTTTTTAATTGTTTGCATTTTACGAGTACATTATCAAATAATAAAATAATACCTAAGAGTCAAAAATAACAATGTCCATCTTTATTTACACTGCGTTTCGTCGTAATTTGCGTCTGGCATTGCGACGTTGTCAGATTTTATTTTACTTTATAGCCGCTTTTCTCTAAAAAAAAATCTGTTTTGACCCCCATGTTATATGAAACTTTTTGCTTCTTTTAACCCCTCTATCACCCATTTAAATAATGACTATCATAACGTTTACACCCTGTACTTGCCGAAAAGAAATTTGGAATTTTGTTTTCAAGGCTGCTATATGTTTCTGACCGGTTATGTCTTTATTAAGGGTGAGAGAGAGATACTTCGCAAAATTTTTCCACGGTATACGATTTCCGTCTACCGAAACCTCGGCGTTACAATAAAATAATAGCCTGCGTTTTCGCTGTCAGGTTTGATAGAATGTCGGTTAATGTTGAAAACTGTCAAAGCTATTGCACCGCTACTGCTATCAGGATAAAGCGCTGGACCGCTTTACATTAACTGAACGGTCCCAGCGGATCAGCTTATTGATGTTAACGGGCTACTTGGCTATACAATTTGCCATCAAGATCTCTTCAAGCCACGTGTCGTTTAGCAAAGTTTATCGGCGTCGTTCGCTATTAGCACCACATCCAGCCGTTAGCCAAAGTTATTTCCCGCCTGGTGTCATTCTGCGTAGAATACCAAACAAACTACCCCCCGTCGATGTCCGGGGGTTGACTTACATTGCGATATAAAAGCGATATAAAGGCGACATCACAGAATGGCAAGGGCGGACGACAATCGAATTCGCCGACGGCGACGTTACGTTCGATACCAATATGACCTTTTTGGTAAATAGGAAACCCGACTTGAATGGTGATGACAAGGTTTACGTGGTGTTATCATCACTAATTCTGTATCGATCATCTGTGCTATGTGAAAATCTAGGTGAGGAATTGAAATTGCAGCTGCAAGCTACAGTGTGAAGTTCTAGTTAAATTCAACAGCATCAGATTAAAATAGTATTTCTCAATGTAGGCGATAACATCCCGTTGTGTGCGCTGGGTACTTACGGTGGACGGTAAGGAGCCTAAAGGGAATTGGGGGGCGTTGAATTGATTTGGGGGGCTACGCAGTGGATAATTATTGCCCCCCACTCTTCAGTTGTGTCAAGTACACTCGCTCTTAGAAGCATTTATAATTGTCAATAACACCTTCGCTGTTCAATTTTCTTCAATTGCATTCGCTCTCAGAAGCACTGATGCCGCAGACAACGCGGACCGCTCCCACTCTTCTTGAACAACTTCACCTGGTGCTAGAAAATAACTGATTGATTGAAAGACGAAATAAGTTGGAGGACATTTGGCTTAATGCTTCTGAGCTGAGACGTAGTAGCACTAAAATGCGTTCAAGCATGAATCCGGTTTTGATGTATAGCAAAATTTCGACGAGGCCATTCGTTTTAGGCTTGACCACTGAAGAGACATGCTAAGAGTACTTTGTACTAACAAATCTACTCACTCCATACAAGGCCCCGTTTGGAATACTGTTCACATGTCTTGGATACTACTGCTCCAGTTACTGTATATTCCGAGGGGGTGACCACTAGTACTTTTTTAACACAATAATCTCCACACCGATCTTTTTGGATATCCTTTGAAATTATTGAATCTCTTCAGATTGTTTTGGATTCATTCCGATCCTCGTGAATCTCCATCGGATAAAATCAAAGGATCTAATGAAAAATCGGTTGAGGGTATAAAAAGCATCCGTAAAGAATAATGTATTGCCTCTGATCCCTTGGATTACCTCAGATCTTCTTTGATTGCTGAGATTGCCAAATCTCATTATGTTGTCTTGGATCTGTTGGGATTGTGGCAGGTATCTGTATTACCTTGCACCCCTGACGATGCAATAGAAAATCGCATTTGATTGCCCAGTATCTCCTCCCAGTGGGATCAATAATATTCTTGGATAGCCTTGAATCTCCTTGAATTTCTTTAATCTGAGACGTTTTCAATGACGGTATGTACATGATCTTTTACAGTCAATACGATCTTATGCCTTACCCTGGTTACATGGCCAGCTAAATGATGTCAATAACATGTTCTGTCTCATCGCCAGCCCACATTTATTTCAACTAGTTTGCTTCCTCGGAATCAATTATTCATGCGTGAACCTTAAATGCCGGAGTCTTCGGTTTTTTTCTTTTCCAACAGCTTTTTAAAAAAAGTCTCCCTCTACATATTTACTGAACAGGTCAAGTTACCAAGCCAAAATTCGGGGTGATGAAATTAATACCGTACTGTAAAAATAACAGTCGAACATTTCTTAAACAGAACTAAATGTCATTCTGAAACTTCTTATCCGCATGGGTATCATGTAAAAAACCTATAAAACATCAAAAAAAATTATAAAATGTCATCTTGCAAACTAGGTAGTTTTTAGGGCGCAAGCAGTCATTCCACGTTTGCCCACAAGGATCGTCGTGAACGTCCATCTAAGGCGGAATCACTCAACTAAACTACATGCATTATTGGTTGCATATGTTTTGTGAGGCCAAATGGTCCTTGTCTGTAGATTTTATCTCTGAGAAGAAAGTTGGTTGAATAGCAAGATCGCATCTGGATGATTATGTGTATTGGTCTGCATGTTTATAAAAGCCGTGATATCTGCTGTGTGAGAAAACCATTACCGAATATGCTGCCAATGAAGTATATCTATTGGCTGAGCCCGACGGGTTATTTTTATGTTGTGCTGAAGAGAGGTTACGTTCAAAGTTATAAATAACGAGAAACTGAGGAGAATTACGGGAAATCATTATAGCGCCCACGTTGTGTGTAATTACTGTTAGCATGAATATGGCTTGTAATTCGACAGTGAACAGTGAATATAATTATTTTTTGTCTCTCGCATTTTGGAAATTCAGCAAATTTGTATATGTAATTTCCAGAATGGATAAGAAAAAGTGGATGCGCAACTAATAGCTAGCTTTGAATCTCAATTAAGTGTATTTGAGGCAAGAACCCAATGTAATTATCATCAGCATATACAACTTACAGCTTAGACCTCCCAGTAATGCCATCTCAGAAGCAGATTTTACATCACATCAGAGCCAAAGACTGATGACAAGCTCCATGACGTTTAGGCAACACGTACAACTAAGTGTTATGTTAACATCTTGTAGAAAAACCTACATAATGTCAAAAAAAAACAGCATAATGTCAACAAAGATCGGCATAATGTCACTTTTCAAGATACGTGATATCCGTGCGGTACCTCATAATCCTAGAATATAAATTGACGGACTGTCAAAATAGAACGCTTTTGAACATTGAATCGCTTATAACAGCAACTAGTCATCGAAAAGTTAGTTACGCCGTTTCGAAAAATAAGTAGATGGGACCTCTTTGATAAACATTGTTTACATGGAGAGAGACACGTTGTTTGCTCAGTATCCATCCCTTCATCTATTGTTAGGTCTGCGTATAGAATAATCATGGTCCTATATAGAACCATATTAGTCTACAGGTAGTGTAGTAGAGCATCTAATATATCCATTTACGCTCCGAAGCTGCACATCAAACTCATTGTTCAGCTGCACCCTGAACGTAGCAACCAGCTTCAGCTACAATCAGGCCTATAAATTCCGTATAAATTAGAACGGAGCGTCTGCTTGGTTACAAGGCTTGGTATCGTCTATCAATTCTATCACCTCACACCTGCAGATGCCTTCACATGTATATAGTCTGGGACACAATCTTCAGGATGTTCTTAAAGTTGGACCTTTCTTTTACACAAAAACAAAGCAAATTATTCTAGGTTAACTGAGTTACAAAGTTCCGGATAAGTCTGAATCCAGCAAAGAATTGGATAAAAAATGAGGCGCACATTGTGGTATTTGAGCAATTTGAGCAGCTAAAGTCCATTCTGTAGAATTTGAAAAACGCGTATAAAATCGATCGAGTTAGACGGAACTCAAACCCTTTTCTGTTGTTTTGCAGTACGACCAGATTGTGTTAGACTATGTCCCTCTTCTTAACTTCTACCAATAACAAATGCGCAATATTGAATTACAAATGGTAACTAGATGGAAAAATTGTGCACCTGTCAGCAGTTTTTTGCAAAAATTGACAGCTGTTGTCACCAAAAGTTACAATACCTTTGATAACAAGTAATTATGGTCTCTTAGGACATCAGAAAGCGACAAATTATTCTGATTCTATTGTCAATGAATTTTGTGGTATTGTTTTTAAACAGTGCTAGTCAGCTTATGTATGTAGTGAAAATGAGCCGCTTTGAAAGTGATTCATTGACTAATATTGACTGGCGATTGAGAAAAGTGTACCGTACAACACCGCCAAAACCCATACGTCAATGTGAAAACATTTTACGGAATTCTGCAAGTCAAAGATATACCAGCTTTTGGAACCTACAAGTTAAGAGCAACTAAACTAAAAGTTTGTAGTATTTTATGATTAAATAAATTACTGGTTTTTCAATTGTCAAATTAATATTTACATATTTATTATACTTTGAAGTTGAGTCATTAATTTTCAGATAATGATTGTAGAAGGAAGATAAACCTAAATATGTGTGTAAAAATAAAAAAAATAAAAAAAAAATTTTACCTTGTTTTATAAAGTATCCTCCCGACAAGTATTTCAGTGCGGACCTGTATTTGATCGTGAGGTCTTGGAGCACCGGCATGCCGTCCCCTGTGAGGTCTTAAGTCACCTGATTCACGAGCCCGTTGTACTACATTAACAAAGGCACGAGGGGTTGGTTGTACTCGATTGGGAAACCGATCCGCATATATATATGTGCCATTTTTTATTTCGTTTGAGCCACGCAACAGACACCACTATTCACTCACGCGTTACCGACTGACACTGACTGTATACAACTGAATAAAATAATTGTAAAAACATCGTTCCAAATTCTTTCGCTTTTTTTTTCCGATGCGATGAACCGATAAGGCGGATTATATCCGTTGTTGCCAAACACGAGCACATAATATTATTATTGAGACAGGGCGGTACTCAAACTTCCAAAGGGCTATAACTTTGTTACTTTAATTTTACCAGAAAAATGGTAAAGGAAAAAACATTTCTTTTGATCAGATCTACTCACTGTTAAAATAAATGACTCAACTTCGAAGTCACCCTCTATATGCATGTATAATAGGTAGTATGCTTTGTAAGCTATGTGTATGCAGAATAATCTGTTATTCATGAAGTAGTTTTGTCAAATTCCATTTCAGGATCTAATTCAATCCTGTAAAAAATCGATGAAACACAATGCAAAGTAATATTTTTTTAACAAAAAACATTCGTGCAAGTGTTGCCACCAGAAATCATGCTTCTTGATCAAATATTACTTGTAACATGTTTTTTAGATTTTTCTCGGAAAAATTGGATGCCCTTATGACATTACTTATGAATGTCATCAACTAATTCACGGTGCGCTTATTTCCTGGGAGAGGTCTCTAAGTAGAAAAAAACTAGGCGTTGCGGTTGATATATTGATATTAAAAGTCAATTGGCTATTAAAATTGTATCTCAAAGACTGTAGCCGGTTGATGAGGTTAATATTCTTGGCGTGGTAATCGATTTCAAACTTGCATTCACCAGTCATGTCAAAAATCTTTTAAATAAAACCTACTTGAGACTGAGATCAATCACTATATGCCAATAAAGCAATTTTAAGTTCTAAACTAAGGATAAAACTGTGCTCATCTTTGGTTATGCCGATTTTCAACTACTGTGATATTTTATATTATCCGTGTCTCTATTTTGTTACTAGAAATCGGATTAAAATTGTGCAAAACAATTGTGCTAGGTTCATCTGCGGTTTAAGGCGCTTTGACCATGTTTCTGGTAGTCTTATTGGATTAAGCTGGATGATAACAAAAAATTTTGTCAAATATCATTACCTTGTTTTCATTCATCAACTAATACTTATGTTGAAACCTATATACTTAAGAGAAAAGCTAATCTTTACTACACAGCTTTATTCCAGCGTTCTTTCACGTACAGTGCTGCAGTGTTATACAATGCTTTGAGTCCCGAATTCAAAACCATGTCCTTAAATTGCTTCAAAAAAGCTGTCATATCTTGTATCTACCTGGATCCATAGTCTTGATTAGATTGCGATAGATATATTGTTAAATGTTTCTTTACTTCCTTTGTGCACATGTAGTAAACCTTGGTGCAACATGTATATACATTTTTTTTGTTTGTTTGATATCTGCTACTTAACAACTTGTTTTTTTGCATGGGTGGTTAAGTGTAAGAGTAGCATGTTGGTAAACTTCGCCACCATATGCAACTCTTGTTTCTCTGTATGAAATTGTACAGTTTAAATAAAGACGATTATTATTATTATTATATTTACTTTTCCACGCTAATCGATTGATAAAGATGATAAAACCTCATTCTACAGAGCATTCATTCATTCATGTTATTGGTAGCCATTTACAGAAAAGTAATTCCAGGTACAAACAACAAAAAATGTATGTAACACAAAACACATTAGCGTTTTTATTAAAACAGTGAAAACTCTATATCTCAGCAGCACATTTTCTATCCAATTTTGGTTTCACTTTTACTTCCCAAGTCTACTGCCGAGGAAGTATTGTAATCGCGAAAATGGAACAATGTCACTCATTTCTGTCGGTCTGTCCGCTATTCTTTGGCCCGTATGGAATAGAATAGAATAGAAATGTATTGGTTTCTCAGTTATAAACAAAAAACAAAGAAATTTATAACAGAGATAACACGTCATTGTGATACAGTGTAAATAACACACATTTTTTTTAAAGTACATACAAAAACAAACATACATGTACAACATATAACAACAGCGATATTAATGCTTACGGCTTCAGTAGAGCACAGAACTCTTCAATACTATATGGTTCCATATCGCATATATATTTATGAATGCTTTTTTTGAATATAGTGAATGCTGAAATAGATTGAAGATGTTGAGGTAAGGCATTGTAAAGTTTCAGTGCAGAGTAATGTGGATATTTTTCGGTATAATTTAGCTTATGTGATGGGTAGAAGTAGTTCTGACTTTTGCGAGTATTGTAACTATGGTTGAAGACGTTTTTTTCCAAACTTTTCTTTATGGCTAAATATAAATAGTAGAGTGTTATAGATATAAATGCCCGGTAATGTTAATAAGCGGTTGGCTTTAAATATACTTCTACATGACTCTCTAGGTTTCATTCTGAACATTGTTCTTGTTATCCTCTTTTGTATGATAACAATTCTATTGGCTGCGGGACTATTACCCCAAATTGTTATTTGATAAGACATAATAGAATATGCAAGCCCATAGTAGGCAAGCCTGCATAGGCTTGCAAGGGCAGGTGACAAGTGAGTACTCGTAGTGCATAGCATGCTTGATTGAGTTTTGAAGCCATACTCTCAATGTGCTTATCAAACTTAAGACAGCTATCGTAGGTGACAACCAGGAGGTTTGTATCGCTTTTGATATATTGAGGTTCATTAATTAAGGGTAGTTCTTTCGTGGCATGGCTTGACTGAAATAGGACACAACACGTTTTTTGTATGTTGAATGCTAACTTATTCATCTGCAGCCAGTTTTGAATATGGCTTATTTGGCTCTCTATCAAGATATATATACAAAGTTGGGGTTTTCCTTTACACGACGTGTAGATCTTGAAAACATAAGCAATTTTTCTTAGTACCATATACACCAATGTCTTAAGGGAACCGAGATAAAGGGCTCTGCAACATCAAAAATATCTGAATACTGTCCTGTAGCCGCGACCCGCCGGGATATCACCGGTTGGTACAAGGTCTCAACCCAACGACAGAACTCGGTCGGGGTCAGTGTGTCAGGTCAGTATGCAACCTTCAGCCGAGGGTTACGGTCACGCGTGTAGAGGTTACGTACCCGTATAATCGATTGCGTTTCAAAAAAAAAAATAATAATGGCACACTCATACACCAATAATGAACTCGTTGATATGTTGTTAATTTATGGCGAATGTCTTCAAAATGCTACAGAGGCGTCGCGAGTGTATGCAGCTCGTTCCCTAGACGACATCATCCAAGGCCCCGCAGATTTGTGTACCTGGTCCAGAGAGTCAGGGATACGGGCCGTTCGTTTGGAGGAATTTCGAGGTGGGCACAGTGGGAGGCCTAGACAACCACGAATGGTGCAAGTTGAGGAAGAACTACTGAATCGCGTAGACGAGAATCCCTCAACAAGCACTAGAGACGTGGCTAGAGAAGTGCAAGTATCAAAAACTAAAGTGTGGCAAACGCTGCGTGTTTCACGTCCAACGTATACAAGCCCTCCAACCTGACGATTTTCCAGCAAGAGTGCGGTTTTGTGAGTGGTTGTTGCATCAACATGAAAATAATCCGGACTTTTTGAAGTGCATATTGGTGACAAACGAATCTACGTTCACGCGTAATGGGGTGAATAATTTTCGCAACACTCATGTTTGGTCAGTAGAAAATCCTCACGCTGTCCGTCGGGCACATTTCAACAAACATTTTCGGTGAATGTTTGGGCTGGCATGGTGAACGGTATGCTCATTGGACCATTTATTCTCCCAAATCGATTGGACGGGATGCAATACCTAGACTTTTTACGCAACATTTTGCCTTCCTTGTTAGAAGATGTGCCATTAAGTGTAAGACAATCAATGTGGTTTCTGCACGATGGTGCACCGCCCCATTTTAGACGCGTGAGTTTTTGGATGAATTATTTCCGAATAGGTGAATCGGACGTAATGGACCCGTAGCGTGGCCTCCGCGATCTCCAGACTTAACACCATGTGATTTTTTTCTTTGGGGAGAAATGAAACGCTTAGTGTACAAAACTGAAGTGCATACGGTTGACGAACTTCGTCTCAGAATTGAACAAGCTGGTGCTTTCATTCGGGGGAGGGACTCCATTCTCAAAGCCTGCACCGATGCTTGGCTACGTCGTGCACGCACCTGTGTTTTTGAATCAAACGGCGATAACTTCGAACAATACCTATAAAGTACGTTTACCTAAAAACTGAATACGCGGCAACGCCGTCTTATTTGTTTGGTCTGCAGCACCGCCGGCGTCTGCTCGGTAGCGCATCGGCTGCTTTCATTTTCTGTTGGAGCGGTATGATTTCGGGCAGAGACGTACTTATCCCTTCTCGTCAACTGGAGAGTGAGTACTTTTTCCTTTATTTTTTTTACTTGGTTGCCCTTGTTTCACTACACATTTCCTTTGTTATTTCAAGGGTAGTTGTTTCTGAAAAGGAAAACCCGAACTTTGCGGACACCCTATATATACAGGGTGACTTTGAAGTTGAGTCATTAATTTTCAGATAATGATTGTAGAAGGAAGATAAACCAAAATATGTGTGTAAAAATAAAAAAAAATTAAAAAAAAAATGTTACCTTGTTTTATAAAGTATCCTCCCGACAAGTATTTCAGTGCGGACCTGTGCGCCCAAAAGCATGTCACAAAAACTGTTCGAAATGATTTCCGTTTTGCTCGACGCACAGCTGGGCGCGTCTTAGCCATGTCTCTTTACAAGCACGCAATAAAATCACTGGTTGATTTCTGATCACTGTACTCATTTCCTCAATTCGAGCACGTAATTCTTCGCGTGTATTAACCGGTGTTTTATACACTAGAGTTTTTAGCCAACCCCACAAACAAAAGTCTAAAGGGTTTAAGTCCGGAGACCTTGGCGGCCAAGGTACAAAACCGCCACGGCCGATCCAACGATTATTAAATTGTCTATTTAAAAATTCACGCACATTTCTTGCATAATGGGGTGGTGCCCCATCTTGTAAAAACCACATGTTTTGTCTAATATTTAAAGGCACATCTTCCAGTAAACCAGGTAAATTGTGTTGCAAGAAATCAAAATAATTTTCACCAGTTAAGCGATTTGGTAATTCAAAAGGCCCCACTAAAATTCCATTAACAATTCCCGCCCACAGGTTGATTGGTTCAAATCGCTGTTGAAAATTGGTTTCCCTTATTTCATGGGGATTTTCAATAGCCCAAACGTGAGAATTACGTGAATTAATAATTCCGTTTCTAGTAAAGAGGGCTTCATCACTCACTAAAATTTGATTTAAAAAATTGTCATCATTTTGATGTTTATTTAAAAGCCAATTGCAAAAGTCAACCCTTTGTTCATGATCTTCCGGTTGTAATGCCTGCACTTTTTGTATGTGAAACGGATAGAACTGATTTTCACGTAGAGTTTTCCAAGTTTTATACTGACTAATCGCCAATTGAGTTGAAATTTGTCGGGTGCTTACTGTTGGATCATCACTTACTAATTCTAAAATTTGTTCTTCTAGTTCTATTTGATCGTGTGGTCTTGGAGCACCGGCATGATCTCCTCTGTGAGGTCTTAAGTCACCTGATTCACGAGCTCTTTGCACTACATTAACAAAGGCACGAGGGGTTGGTTGCACTCGATTGGGAAACCGATCCGCATAGATCCGTGATGCCGCGGCAGCATTTTGTAAAGACTCCCCGTAAATAAGAACCATGTCCACAAGTTCAGCATTTTCGTAAACATGTGCCATTTTTGATTTGAGCCTCGCAACAGACACGATTATTCACTTACGCGTTACCGACTACCGACTGATACTGACTGTATACAACTGAAGAAAATAATTGTAAAAAGATCGTTCCAAATTCTTTCGCTTTTTTGTTTCCGATGCGATGAACGGATAAGGCGGATTATATCTGTTGTTGCCAAACACGAGAACATAATATCATTATTGAGACAGGGCGGTACTCAAACTTCCAAAGGGCTATAACTTTGTTACTTTAATTTTACCAGAAAAATGGTAAAGGAAAAAAACATTTCTTTTGATCAGATCTACTCACTGTTAAAATAAATGACTCAACTTCGAAGTCACCCTGTATATATATATATATATATATATATATATATAACTTGGAAAGTACTACTCGGATTTCAATGAAACTTTTATACAATTGTACTACTATGATAAGGATGAAAAAGTCTTGTAGTATATGAAAATCGTTTCAGTGGCAACAGAAAAAAGTCAAAAAAACAAAAAAATCGCTCAAACTGCGTTTTTTAAAATAGGCGGTCGAACGCTGTAGAGGGGTGAGGAAGCAAACATCTCATTTTTTTGTTGTTAGAATACTTATACGCTCACAATCTCGGTAATTCTCCGATCCTATATCATAGATTTCCCGGTACATTTGCCCTTAAAGCTGATAGACCTTGCTTCTGCTCTCTGGGCTCACCTGCGGGTGTACAGGCATTACCGATAGAATGTCTATATGATAGTGTTTGACAGACTTGATCCGTTCATGTTGATCAGAGGGTCTAACTTGTGCTGAAAATGATCATTTATGAACTGGCAACGGCATTACGTGGTAACTGCAGTGGCAGCCTATTCAACGCCATTTTTTATTTCATTTCATACTCGCATGTTGTACTGTTCTTTAAAAATAGTGTTCTTAGGGTGATTCCTCAAATACATTTCTATTCAACACGGTTTTAGTTCTTCGATCGGGGTAGATCCGGCAACCATTCTGCTTGATTCTGAAATTTTGAAGTTTTGACTAGCGGAAGATCCGTAAATTAAACCTAGAATGACTGGGATCCTGGACTAGAATTATACTACCTATTGTACATATAATAAAGCTGCATCTACGGTTTGCAATAAAGCTCTGCGATAGGAGTTACATCAATGCGAGCTGATGTTGTATATACGCCGAAAGGAGCTAAACTCACATTAGAGTATAAGTACGTGCTTAAGAGCAAGTTTATTAGCTGACGGAACGGAATTGATGGGATCAGTGGCAGCTAGTGGTTGTGCAGCATATGGGTTTATATTCTGAATACTGTTGAACCTATTTGGTAAATACAAGAGGCTGTACGTGATGAATCAACATATAGATAACCAGTGCCCTATAAAGTAAGCACATTGTTATAAGTTGCAAGTAATTTAGTAAGTCATCCGATTTCGCATTTGAGATCCAGTAACAAGTCATGGAAGTAACAAACTCATGGTCCATTAGTTATGTAGGAGGATGTCAAGGATATTCAACCACATTGGGTCACAGTCCACAGAAGAACTAATGTATGTCCTAACAGTGTTGTGACTTATACTTTTTTCCTGACCTTTAGATGTCGACGTACTATTTTTCGCATTTCACTTCGATAAGCAATGTAGTCGAAGATTGCATAACAATTAACCGGTGTGTTAGACAACAATGGGTGGATTTTCGCGTTTTTAGGGGATTTTTGGCGCTTTCGGGTCGACGGACGAAGGTGACGTGTCTGGTACATTAAAAGAACGTCAAATCATGTTGCAGGATCGTTCAGACTATTGTAACAGCACACTGTATACAAATTGGTAAATGAAAGGAAAAACAAACAAAGTGTCACCTGGAAGACAGATAAACAAAATATATTGTCAAAAGTGGTACCAACATTGGGGGGATTGATCAGTAATATCAGTGAGCTAAATATGAAGAAAAACCTTCCTTATTTGCTGGTGTTGTTACAAAATAATTATAACTGTAAAAAATTTTTATTTTTACATTTGTACAACTTGCAGCATTTATGTCACAAAGCCCAGGTGGAGAATTTTTCCTAGACCAATAGAAGGCACGCGTGTTTCCATTACCTTTGCGAAGCTTTTTCTGACAGCATTCGCCGTCTATCAAATAAGTTTGAGAATACGACCGTTTGAGCCAATGTAATATGCTCCTAGGTTTATCATATAATTGAACGCTTTGTCAAATAATTAACATTTTTCTTATAGATGAAACTGATAGAGTATGGCGAGAATGTCGCACTCTTTTACTTGCTGTTCATCAAGGAAAATTCCCAGTGAAATAGAATTGAGTGAATTTTCTGTCAAGGAAACGTTTTTCCGAAAAATATTGAAATAGAACAACGCCCTCTTTTTACTATCTTGTTAGCATCGTCGATGTTTTTCGTACTGATGAGTACTAATGAGAGCCGAACTACGACTAGTTGAAAGGACGGTGGATAGAAAACAGTTAATATTGTCAACGTCCTTGACATTAAGCGTTTTCAAATTCTCATTAATTTGATCCTTCGCTAATATATCATACTAATTGCCAGAAATGAAATTACACATGTTGCTGTAGGATTAATTTTCTGTTTGCAAATACATATATACATATACACGTGCATTTGCCAAGTTCATTTATACGAATTCTACTAGTTAATTGCACTCGATACACATAGAACTCTTTAACTGTTTTGTTAATTTTAGGTTGAAAATACGAGGGATTCTTGTCAGATTTGAAATCATGATATTTTCAGTATCATCATAAAATGTCTCATTATCATTTTCCGGGTAATTCTGTTTGTCAATTTGACAATCCTTTTCCGATACGGAGGTGAAGCTGCATGGTAGCAAGGCGCACTGTTGCTGCATTTCACCCGGTTTTCTTAAGCCAGAATTTTGTAATTTTTACTGCCTTTACTTTGGACATTGAGTTACAAATACGATAAAAATACAATAAATACTAGAGTAAAGCAGATGCCCAAAAAGGGACAGTTTACCACAGGGTGCTCTTCCACTTGCCCTATAAGATAAAATCATACAATCTATATTCAAAATTTTGGTATGAATATAAGTTAAATTTTTTTTTTCATTTTCTTGGCTTTAAAATAATCGATAAAATATTAACATTATCCAATCTAGCTGAAAATACATTTATACAGGGTGGCGCATCGAAAACGAAACCGAAACCGATGCATTTCCTGGCAGCTCAGTTCTTTTTTGGAAAAACGCTCAGACCCGTTGATTTTGATTTCGAGGGGGACACAAGTTTGGCAAAAATCACGTTAACACGTGCAGCCCCCTGGTGGGGTTGACATAGATCCTACATTAACAGCCATAATTGAAAATCAGAATGATCGGCGGTACATTGCGAATAGGTTGATGTTCCAATAGGATGGTGCCCCACCACATTACGCATTACGTATCCGAGAATATTTAGATCAGACGTTTCCAGATCGATGGATTAGTAGAAGAGGTGCCATTGAATGGCCCCCAAGATCGCCAGATTTATCATCTTTGGATTTCTTTATGTGGGGTCATTAAAAAAGCAAAATCTATGCTACTCAGCCAACATCATTAGAAGACCTGCGACAAAGAATTGTGCCTTCAAATTACTCCTCAAATGTTGCAAAATGTGCGGCAACGTTTTGAGCAAAATCTTTATTATTGCGTGGAGAGTCATGGTGGCCATTTTCAACATTTACTTGCCTAACGGGTCAGTTCATTCTTCATTTTTAAATTACTTTGCTACCAAATGTATTGATCTTCACTAATGATGACGTGTTAGTTTTATTTAAGCTTTAAATCAATAAATCTTCAAAACTACTGAACTGAAGTAAATTAATTTTATATCATTATAAAGAGAATTGAAGGACCTTTAAAATAAGGTATCACTCGATCCCCCTTTCCATTTAAGATTTTGGGGGTGGTGTCACCCCCGCTTAGGGGGCTGCGCTTAATAACGTGATTTTTTTCCAAGCTTGTGTCCCCCTCGAAAACAAAATCGACGGGTCTGAGCGTTTTTCCAAAAAAAAAACTGAGCTGCCAGTAAATGCGTCCGTTACGTTTTCGATGCGCCACACTGTATATACTTACATCTAAATACATTCTCCTCACATGTTTCTTAAATCTAGATACTTTTAAACGTTTGAGGTGTCTAGGGATGGAGTTGTAGGTTTTGTATATTGTATTATAGTTAAAGCTTCTTTGGTGTACAGACGTTTTATGTGACGAAGCCGACAAACTATCTTTGCAACGGATGTTGACATCATCTCCTGAATTTTGCTTTATTATATAAGTAAGGCGAGTTCTTGGTGGACACAATTATGATAAAAGCATAATGTAACTATGTACCTCGAAATGGTGTTTCATATTCAGCCAATGCAAGGGTTTTAATTTGTGGCATAAAACGTATACATAGGTTCTGAATTCGTTGTATTTGAGTAGAAGTTTCATGGTCTAAGCAAGATTTTAGAAGCTAAATACCTAACACTGTCCAACAAACTCTACTTCATAAATATTTCTCAGAATACTATTATCCCATTTGAGGTATTTTCAAATTAGCGCTTATGCAGCAGCTCTAGTTTGTGACGTTATGCAAAATAACCGCGTTTAGGATGACGATGCATATTAAGTCAGTTTTAATAGTGCACTAAATAATTTTCTCGCAATAGCTACAAGAAAAGTGGCTGTTCAACAATGCAGACGGCTATTGTGGCGAATACAGGGTATAAACGTTATTGAACTGGGTAATATGGGGGTCAAAACATGCCAAAAAGTTCATATGACCGATGGTCCAAACCTCAATAGATTTGGTCTAAATGGCTTTGTAGTTTACAACTTTAAGTGCTTTATATAGACCACAATCACCACAGTCTCACTAATTTTCATAATATTATATATACTAAAACATTCTTAAATTGAGTAATTAACAAATGAAAAAGCATGAAGTTTTTCTAAGTTAAGCCAAAATTTGTAGTCAGTAAATAAGTAAGTTTCTTTGAATCAAATATTTGAAACACACATGACAACAGCGCGTCGGTCATCAGTCTTATCGAACCGGTAATCGATCGCAAACGGTAACAGTGGTTAGTTATCGTTTTGCATAGATAAATTACTTTATCGTTTTGTCGAGCAGAACATCGGGCGTGTTGTTTTGTTTTTGTTCGCGTACGTCGTCGTGTTTATTTACAATGTTCTCGAATCAAGAGTTCGCCGGCATGTTGTTGGTTTACGGTGAAGCTCGTCAGAATTCAAATCTTGAAGCTCAAATGCATCGCGAGAGATTTCGCGAACGGGTACACCCAGGCAGAAGGACATTTCTGCAAGTGTATCAAAGACTTCGAGATATAGGAAGTATTCAGCCCACTAATATTCGCACTCGTGAACGAGTTACTGTAGAGCAGGAGGAATGAATGTTAAATATCGTGGAAATCCATGCAGATAGCACTCGAGAATTAGGCCGCTAAGTAGGACTATCGCATACCGTAGTCCATAGAATCCTACGGGAAAATTTGCTAAATCCCTACCATGTACATCGAGTGCAGGCCTTGTTACCAGAAGACTATTCTCGCAGACTAACATTCTATCAGTGGTTTTTGACACAAAAACATTGAAAATCCGGATTTTCTTAAAAACAGTCTAGCGACGGACGAATGTACTTTTACGCGAGACGGGATATTAAATTTTCATAATACTCACACGTGGGCCCAAGAAAATCCTCATACCATTCGTGAAGGACATTTCCAACAACGTATTAAGATAAATATTTAGGCGTGTATTCTTGACGATCAGGTAATTGGCCCTTTCGAGTTACCCCCAAAGTTGTCACGAGAAGGATACCTTAGCTTTCTAGCCAATAACCTACCAGAACTTTTTGGAACAGACCTCAGACAACATGCCATTACAACGGAGACAGAATTTGTGGTTTCTTCATGACGGGGCACCACCACACATTTTTAGAGGCGTCATTCAGTATTTGAATGAACATTATCCAAATCGCTGGATCGGCCGAAATGCTCCTGATCCTCAAAAATGGCCAGCGTGATCTCCTGACCTAAATCCGATGGTTTTTTGGTATTGGGGAGAGCTTAAATTGATGGTTTATGGGGCTGGTCCAATAACAACTGAAGCACAACTTCGCGAGAAAAAATTGAATGCGGCTGAAAAAATAAATGGACAACTTCGAGGAACTAAAGTAAGAAGAAACTGGGTTGGAAAGTGGAGGACGACATTTTGAACACCTTCTTTAAATACAAAAAAAGTGCAGTGTGAGTTTTAAAAAGAAAAATGTACATATGTATCAAAATTGTGTTCCCTATTTATAAGTTGATTTTTTTAATACGTTCAATAAACTTTCACACACCGGGTGAAGCGCTGAGACAGTTAGTGGTAAGTCCGTTTTTTATAATTGTTTGCATTTTACGAGTACATTATCAAAAAATGAAATAATACCTAAGAGCCAAAAATAACAAACTCCATCTTCATTTACACTGCGTTCCGTCGTAATTTGCGTCTGGCATTACGGCGTTGTCAGATTATATTTTACTCTAAAAAAATGCCGTTTTGACCCATGTTATATGAAATATTTTGCTTCTTTTAACCCCATCTATCACCCATTTGAATGATGACTATCATAACGTTTACACCCTGTATAACTTAACAAAGTATTATAAATCGATCGCGAACGTTAGCTCTTCGTACTTTACCCACTCTGAAGTGAATATTTGCAATCTACAGAAATCACGGATGCCGAAACTGTGTTATTTGTTTGTGGTAATGGTCCAGTGGAAGATTGGCTCTTGAACCTAAGACACCCATGATTTCGCGAGAACCTCGTAATTATAATGGTGATTTTATTGTTTCTATATTAGTTTTGGTGTTCTAGATACCAATCTCACCAAAAGTCTCTGTGGGCGCACGATCCTAGTATCAACGGTTTCCTAGTTGCAGGGTATAGTAAATTCGGAAAATTATGCCTTTACGAAAGACACCAACATGATCTATGATCTCTTCAATCACTTTTTTACATATTTCATGAAAAATCATTCCCAATAAAATTGGCTAGCATTTCAGTACGTTTTTCCTCTTGTCTTTGTGATATCGTCTGGTTTTACAAAAGTAAGTAAACGATAGTTGTGTTCTGTAGCTACAATTGGCATTTGATCATGGTGCAATACGTTGTGAAGATTTGTTGCAATCTGTTTTCTGAAATGATCAATTACTTAACCAACCCAAAGAGACATAATACCGGGTGTTTCAAAGTCGACCCTCACTATTGGGATCTCCGGAAATACTAAGAGATAAGAAGTCGCTTAAATGGAGGCAATTTTCTCGATTTCATTTTTATTCTTTCCCGACTTTATTTATAGAGAGATTTTAAAAGAAATTGCACATTGACATTGCCACTGCTGCTCCTACAGAAGATAATATAATTATACAATGTGGCGTTTCGTCTCTTGCGCTCCAGCATCATCTTATAGACGCCATAGTTATTCCAGGAAAACAGAAGTTCCTAGGTTGGCCTAGAAATTATCAGATAGTCATTTGTTTCGTGTACCAGACCAGACCTCAAATTGAACATAGTAGCAGTGATTGGAAGATTGAGGAGAGAAATAAATCGAGAACTGGGCAATATACAGAGAATAGTCAGACTTTCTCAACAAAATCCAACAAAATAACGGGAATTTTGAACATCTACTATGATATACCTCTACTTGCTTATGATTATAATTGCTGTAGCCATCCATAAAATTTTCATTTTGTATTCAGGTTGTTCTATATGCTTTTATTTTCTTATAATTTTCATCCAATAACCAATTCATGGCCACTGAATTTAGGACTGGGTAGTACATTTAAATGTACAAAATTCCAATATAGCGTCCATATAAAAAACAAAGTGGCTGATGGAAGTCGAAAGAAGAAGAAACCTCAAATTGAAAATTTGACTACCATCTTGTAGAAGAGAATACGTAACAATGATAACCTGTAAATTATTTTGAAATATCATCAGTCAGAAAAAAATAAAAATCTGGGATGGGAAACAATCGACTATCTGATGATTTCAAGGCCTACGTAGGAAATCCTGATTTTTTCGACAATCTATTATCACTGGGTGTTCTTTTTCTATGTTACTCAGTATATTTTGAGCGGATCTTAGACGATGATTTTTCGACACCCCTTCCCTGGCCTGAACATTATAGTAGGCGCACTATCAACTACGTTGCATTCCATTATTATTAATCCAGGACAGACAACACAAACACATTCTTGCCCAGCACTTGGCATTCCTGCGTCTCTATTTTTCTCATTAACACACATCTCTGCCAAATGAATTTTTTCGTTCGGGGTGTACTTATTAAATAAAGTGACCCGCTAGTCTTCATACACCATGGTCAAAAATAGCTTTTTACAATTAGTTACAGTTAGTCAAGCGATTCGAATGAGTATTTATAAGCATCTAGGGTGAATGCGGTAAAAAAAAGGAAGTATGAGTCTTGATAATTATGTATGATGACAGTAGGTGCTTTATTAATAGCTGAATACAGATCATAGTATTAATAAACAATTTAAACGCAAACCGTTAGCGTATGTTACGAAAGTATAGTATTAATGTGCGGTTTTGAATAAAGCATAGCAATAGGGTGATTTTTTTGTTTAGAAAAAAATTGCTTCAAGTAGCTTGACTCTGCACTTTCCACGTCATCAGTTCATTAAGGAATATGTCCAGCACAAGTAATAAAATAATTAGTTACAAACATGTATAAGAGAAAAATTAAACGGATCAAGCCAGTCAAACAGTATCATACAATTAGTCCATAGGCATTATTTCGCTGCTCTACCGGTCATATCATCCATCTGGCAACGTCGCTCCTTCCCCATATCTGTCCACATGACGCGGCCGACGTGGCATCGCGACACTATGGTAGTGATGATAGGACACTTACCCAGACCGGCACACCCGCCGGTTGACCCAGAGAGCATGATCAGTTGATCAGATGAAAAGTTCATCCAAATCCAAGTCGCAGACGGACCAAGGATTAGCTGACAGACATACAGATCAACGGGAATGCGTGATCAAGTTTGTCGTGATGTATTAACGACATATCTGTTTTCATGATTAAGCTCTCTCTCCCAATTATACTACTTTCCTAAATTTTAAAGACGAGCAGTAGTAAGATCAATACCTAAGGTCAGGAGGCCTACCAATTTCTCGGATCTTAGGCCCGTCACTCAAACATCTTGGAGAAAATCATTTATTTGCAAATCTTAGATTTCTTGGGATCGAGTGAGATTCTCCCAGTAAGTTAGTCAGGGTTTAGAAGATCATATAGTACTATAACTGGTCTTCTTAACTTAGTGGACAACACCATCAGGGCCCTTAATAAAAAAATGTGTCGCCTTAATGCTTAGTATCACTGGATTCCTCCAAGGCCTTTGATACATTTGATCACGCACTAATGTGTGCTAAGCTGAAATTTTATGGTTCTGATATAATAATTAGCAGTGCAGTTTTTCAAATCATACCTAACCTACCGGTCTCAGCGCGTCTCAGTTCCTGAAGTTTTGTCAAATGAGCACTTTATCACTTCTGGTGTGTCTCAGGCCCTATGTAACTGCTTTACTTCTTTTACCCCGAGGATCTCCAGAACGCAACTGGAAATTATCGAGGACATGGACTCCATTTGTACCTACTCAGCCAATAACAATCTAACCGTTAATGCTTCTGAGTCTTCTACTATGTTTTGACCAAATCACAGAAGAGATGTAGTCAAAGCTCCAATTTATCTATGTGAAAAACTAATTTTTAAATACAATGTTTATCAACGATCTATCCGTAACACATCTTCATTAACAATACCCCTTCATAGTTCATCACAATGCGTGCGTGTTGTACAATAGCTTAGATAATAGGTGTAAAACAAAAAGACTGCCTCTATATAGTTTTAGAGAATATTTAAAAACTCTTCTGCTTAATGATACTTAAAGGTGTTTTTCTCCAGAATTATACTTTTTTGCTAAGAAGTGTTTAGTTGAGGATCAGTTTCTTGTGCATTTTCCTTTCAATTTATGTGTAGTACAGCTTTACATTTCTATCACCTTATATTTTTTACGCAGTAAATATTTAATTGTAAGAATAGCTTATTTTGTTTTTAATAAAAGGCGGATTATTATATATCATATAAATTGCACGACATTACATTACTTCCTCGCCAGGGACGTGAAAAGTAAAGCAGCGTTATTCTTAGAAAAACTATTGAAGTTCGTCTGTCACAATTCAGGATGGTCATACTAGACGACCCCAAGCTTTTTTTATCTCGTAGCAAGGATACAAGATACAGTGTGGCTAGATTATCCTTGATCTGTATTCAAGAATAGACCGATACCGTACTGATGATTGCCAACAAGCATGAGATGACATCGCATTCGGTTGCTCATGGTCGCAGAGACGAAGAGCAAGCATATTTTGTTCATCTCAATAAATAGCGTTCACAAAATTTTAAGTCTGCGTACTAGGTGCGATATTTCAATACATGTGTATTATTAGCTAATAAAAGATATCTCTATTATTGCATTGTGATAGTTAACAAACGTAATAATACTACAGCTGAAAGCGCATTGGGAATAATGGTCGGTAACAGCTGCGTGCTATTGTTGGTGGAAATGTTTTTATATTTACTTTGGTGTGTGTTGTGTATTTGTATTGCGAGTGTGTACGATAGGAAACTAATTTGGAGTATAGCGCACACCTTGTGGCTCAATTAGCACAAGATGATTAGTATTGCGTACTCGAATTTCTAAGAACTGTGGAAAACGTGTGATTACGGAAGGTCTTTAAAAATACATAGCAGAAGATTTGATCAAGCCAAATTTTTATCCGTCCGGCAGGTCCAGTGAGCTTTTTGGTGCGAACCTGATCTTACCGAATTTAACAGTTCAACAGTTTTAATAATTTATTGTAGTTATACCAAGCGCGAATCCAGTGGGGAGAGGCATGGGAATTTAGTTCGACCAGCCATCGCCAATATGACATAAATCTTGTGACCACCACTGCATCCCCATATAGACCACTTATCACTAGCTGTTAAAGAAGATAATGTCCGGTTTTGAAGGCCAAATGTCTGGCCAAATTCAGCGTTAAATAATAGGAAAGTGACTTTATTGGCAATCTTCCACATCGTAAGGAAGCTTAGCTTGATGGCTACTATCCCACTTAACTACTTAACTAAGTATCGACGAAACATTACAAAAAGTTTACACTCGCAACAAACATTTAACAGTTACAGAACAGTTATAAAAATATATTATTCACAAGTATAGCAAGCCAAAGAGAATATGTTATGCTGCAAATAAACTTCTTGGTTTGTTGGTAGTACTCATTGAATTGTATAACGGCATTGCATGTAAAAGATCTTTAATACAATGAAGTACGGTGAAGAGGAATACCGAACTGGTCACTATGGCGTACCCTTCTTGTAATTAGAGAAACTAGATCACTTGCTAAGCACATAGGTCTGCTGGTGATGATTATTTTATGTATAAAAGCTCACATAAAACTCAAAAAGTTGTTCGACCTCAACTCACAAATCATGGATGTAACACGGCTGTAGGTACGAAGACCGAAAACAAAACAACAGCAACAGTTCTGAATTTTTTTGCAATCTGGCTTTCCTTATGGAATCAAGACAAGGATAAAATACGATGAAGCATTTAATCAGTTTGGACATAACCAAACTCTCTACTAATTTCTTTCGAGTCTCTTGTATTTTAGGAGATGGCAACCCTTTGCAGACTGTAAGAACGTCTGTCACAATATCTATCCAGCACAATTAATTATAACATTACCATTTTGTCTGTTATTCCGATTTTTGAACTGCATAAGGTTAGTAGAATCGGGAAAAGCCTCCTCATGTAGATTGTTTTACGAAGTCAGGGCTAGGATGAGAGGCTGAAGTCAGGCTGGTCTGTAAATATTTTTGCCATCTTGCAAAGCGAGGAGTCGAGGTCCATTAGGGGTAATTGACCATTCTAGAGAAGACTTCAATTTTATAAGTTGATTGCATCTACGAAATCTGTGCATTCAAATATTTCAGAACTTTTGCATTTGAAGCTTCCATCAACACATTTAATCTTCCATTTTTTTTGATATATCAAAATTTTGGCATTTTTATCCAAAATTTTCATGTAATCACAAAATAAGCACAGCAGTTATGTTTGTTTTTTAACTCTCTTTTCTAGATGATATTTATTACAATGCTTATAGAGTTAGGAAATTTCCGTAATCATGAAATTACACACAAATATGGTATATGCATACCATTAAATAAACCCTGTAACTACGCCGCTGTACATACATACACGTTGTGGACCCAATGTTTTTAGGACTGCATCTGAATGAGAGTGATAGGGGAATATCCCTACTCTGTGTCCACCCACCTCTCCTCTTGCGCATTGCGCGGCTCACGAGAACGCGTACTAGCTCTTCGTTCATATAACGCAGACTTTTTCCTAAAAATTACCATTAACTGCTTTATTACAACATACAGTGAATATACTGGAGGCTCTTAAAACTACTTTTACCATCCTGGTAACTCCTTTCCCCGTTCTTGTTTATAAGACTGTGAATGTTCTTCTGTTTTCCCTTAAATTGAAGCCTCATCACCTGACGCCCTAATTTAATATATACTAAGTGATATATAAATCCGAACACCCAGTTTAAATGGTTTTATTTTAATAAAATTTTATATAAGTACTTAATGAAGCATAATAAGTAAATGATAAAAATTTCAAAACGATTGCACTGCTTTAAAGCCCTTTGACCTTTAATAATGTGTGGATGCACCCTGATGTTCTATGCATTCTCCAACGCGCCTAGGCATGCTTCTGATCAGGTGGTCAATTTCAATGTCAATGTCCTGTGGTATCTCATTCCAGGCAACCACCAACTCCTCTCGAAGTGCTTCTAGAGTCTGAGGAGGGCGTTGCAAATTGAGCAATCTCCTACCCATCATATCCCACACGTGCTCAATTGGGGATAAGTCGGGAGATCTTGGTGGCCATAGTAACAATGTGACATCATTATGTTGAAAGAAGTCTACTGTGACTCTTGCAACATGTGGTCGGGCATTATCTTGTTGGAAAGTTGGATCTGCCAGGGTGTCAAGATAGGGTAAAAGATGGGGTTCTAGAACTTCGTGGATATAACGCTGCGCGTTCATGTTACCTCTGATGAAGATTAAAGGTGACCTGGAACCATAAGCTATAGCACCCCAAACCATAACTCCAACAGTGTCATGAACATGTCTTTCAACAAAAAACTGTGGATTCCTCCTTTCAACACGTCGCCTTCTAACCCTGGCACGACCATCGTGCATGCCTAAACAAAATCGAGACTCGTCACTAAAGACAATACTGTTCCATTCCTGATCCCAAAGTGACCGTTGTCTGCACCACTCAAGGCGATTACGTCGGTGTTCTCGAGTTAAAGGGAGGACCCAGTGTGGCCGGTATGAAAACAAGCCAAAACTTCTCATTCATCGGTAAACACTTCGCATGCCAATAGGTCTTCCGTGTTCTGCAAACCATTCATTTGCAATGGACCTGGTAGTGGAGAAACGGTCCCTTAAGGCCAATAATCTTAGGCGGCGATCTTCACGGTCTGTTGTTCTACGGCGGCGTCCAGTGCCCCTTGCTCTTTGCGTACGGCCTTCTCGAAGCCATGCCTGACACAGTGTCTACACTTCTTTGCACTCTAACTGCAATTGCCCGGAAAGAAAGTCCAGCTTCCCGAAGTCCCACTATACGGCCCCTATCAAACTCACTAAGTTGACGAAATCGTACAGGTCTCCGTACTCTAGGCATCGTAACCGATCGTAAAGGATGTCAAGAACCAAAATCCGCCAACGTTGATTCTTTACTGCGGCTGAAATATTAATTTTTAGAGCGTTAGTGAATTAAAAAAAAGCAGTATAAAAACCGGAATGTCCAACTGATAGGGCTGAAAATTTTTTCACTTGTTATTTACAGTAAGATAAATACATTCACCAACTTATGTTAAAATAAAACCAATTAAACTGGGTGTTCGGATTTATATGTCACTTAGTATATATATAGTATTTAATTAAAAACAGACGAGCTTTGGCTTGCTTATTGCTTGACCAGAGATGCGGTAATGGCGGTTATCAACCAGTTTACACCTGATGTACGTACAAAAACTAATACAGGGAAAGTATTATGCGTACATAATTATAGGCAACCCAAATCCACGTCCCTCGTGTGCCCGACAGCTTAATACACATATGTTATGTATGATTGATGCTATGGGGAATAAAACTACATAGATTATATAGCAATATTAATGTTTTAGCTTCATGTTTGGTTCCAGCTATTTTCCGGTAAAATATCTATTATTCTAAAAATTCGTGGAAAATGGGTACGTTTTCGGTATTTATGGTAAATAAGGTCTCATTTCGGTAGAAATACCAAAAAGGCAGCTGTTGCAATATGAAATTTCGTTTAATACGTCGCGTTAATTCCGAAAATTTTAGTTGTTATTTATTATTGCTGTTTTATGCGGACAAACTCGCGGGTAATAGCTAGTCAGTAACAAAACAGCGGTCAGAATAAAAAAAAATAGGTAACAAATGAATACAAAATGGGAATCCAACCTTTGTCTCTACTGTGAGCGTAGTGACAGACATTGAGAAATTTGGTTTTAAAAAGTTAAATTTTAAAATAAAAAGACAAATTTAAAGTATATATTCTGTATATTCTGAAATATTTAAATCCGAAAGTTTCACACCACCCTCACACCTAAAAAATTTGGCATATATGTAGGGCGGAATGAAAACGTACCTATATAGAACCCCTAGAATAATAAATGGATTGTTCTTTGTAAAAAAACTCTCCCCGCAGATAAGTAGGTTTATTTAATGAAAATAAGAGCCAAAGGAAGTAAATCCAGGTTAACAAAATTCATCTTCTCAAAGGAATTTACATATAGAAGGTATATCGTAAGAAAAATCTCGTATGAAGGAAAGTATCCATAAAGCTGGTTATAAAACAAGAGGTACTGGAAATAAACGGGAAAAGGCTCATGCATTGTTACGACCAACCTTTAAGTACAAAAAATGCTGTGGGTAGTAGGTAAGTACAAGGTGAGTATTGGAGGCTTCTCACAGCACCTTTGAGTAGTACTAAGCTTGCCTTTAAGTTAAATACCGAGGTACCGTGACTGACTGTTATACAGGGTGACGGGAAAATAGGTGCGGAGCCGGTGGGGGGAGATAGTACAAGCCAATCTGGGTCGATTTTACTATAGGAACTACTGTCCGAAAATTAGCCGTTTTCCAATTATACCTACTACTTTTTTAACTTTTATAAAATTAACGTCCTTTATACGTTAACCAAGTCATAAAACTTGAAAATTGGGTGTTTCATTTGATTTTTTTTTATTGACGTTATCTAATGCAGTAAGCTTCAAAATACTTCGATTTTGGTTAAAAAAACCTTCGTTAACCTCGAACGGTTCAGTTTACGAGAAAAAGTCGCATACAAATTTTTCGTACAAAATAATTAGAAAACATCTACGCTTCATTACCTTTCAAATGAGGTACAAAAATCACAAATCGATTAAGAATTGGCAAAAATATTACTATGATAAGAGGAGGAAGGAAAAAGCAATAAAAATACTACACTTACAAAATCATACCTTAATACAGGATAATTTGTTTGAAACTAAATTTCTTTATTTTTATAATACATTTTCAATATGGCGCCCTCTATTTCTAATGCACACACGTGCTCTTCTTATGACAACTGATTTTACTACCGCCGAATTCCTAAGAGAGGCTTGAATTTCTTGTGCTGCATGTATTATCCTGTTTCTGAGGTCTTCTATTGAGGGTACAGGAATTTGATCAGAGTATGCTAAAGTTTTCATGCGACCCCACACAAAAAAGTCCCTAGGTGTGAGATCGGGGCTGCGTGCTGGCGATGGGATTGGTCCGCCTCTGAAACAGTTTCCGAATCGATGGATCGGTAGAAACAGGATAATACGTGCAGCACAAGAAATTCAAGCCTCTTTTAGGAATTCGGTGGTAGTAAAATCAGCTGTCATAAGAAGAGCACGTGTGCGCATTAGAAATAGAGGGCGTTATATTGAAAATGTATGATAAAAATAAAAAAATGTAGTTTCAAACAAATTATCCTGTATTAAGGTATGATTTTGTAAGTGTAGTATTTTTATTGCTTTTTCCTTCCTCCTCTTATAATAGTCATCCTGTATTTTTGCCAATTCTTAATCGATTTGTGATTTTTAAACCTCATTTGAAAGGTAATGAAACGTAGATGTTTTCTAATTATTTTTTACGGAAAATTTGTATGTGACTTTTTCTACTAAACTGAAGCTTTTGAGAAGTACGAAGATGTTTTTGACAAAAATCGAACTACGAGTATTTTAAAGCTTACTGCATGAGATAACTTCAATAATGTACATTTGAGTATCAATTTCCGTATTTTAGAATATTTATATTGTAAAACCAAAAAAAAGTAAAATGAAACACCCAATTTTCAAGTTTTATGACTTGGTTAACGTATAAACGACGTTAATTTTATAAAATCTTAAAAATTAGTATAATTCGAAAACGGCTAATTTTCGGATAGTAGTTCCTATAGTAAAATCGACTCAGATTGGCTTGTACTATTTTCCCCCCACCGGCTCCGCATCTATTTTCCCGTCTACCTGTATAAGGGAAGCTAAATTGATATTGTTGATCTGATTTTTGAACTGCCCAGGATTAGCATGAACAAGGCACCAAGTTCCTTTTGCGATGTAAGGTATCAAAATTTGACTTGCTGCCTATAGGACAATTCTGTATATGGGGTCACAGATGTTAAATCAGCTTAAACTGCAATGGTCTGTGACAACTGCAAAGTGATTGATGTCGATTAGTTTTTCTAAACCATAGACTGCGTAGCTGGAACAGTACCACCTCATCCATGTGGACAGTATTCCAGGACGGGTCTAATCTGGGCCTTGTATACAGGGTGTTTCAGTTTATTGTTGCATAACTTTAAGATTCGATAGAACTTTTAAAATTAATGCATAAAGTCTATATAAACATGGGTCGAAAAATGCGTTGCTTCCGAAGTTTAAATTTACTTTCTAAAATAGTTTTTTTTAAATATTTTGAACAATATTTGATGTATAACAGTGAAAATTCGTATACAAGGTTTTTTTGGCACGACAAAACGAACCATGGGCATAGCTTTACTGTAGCCGCTAGAGGGCGCTCTCTACTGTACCTGTAGTGTATTAAAATGACCAAAAATTTTTTCTTATTGCAATTTTTTGCTTTTTGAATAAAAAAACTGATTCTTCGCACTTTTCAACATAAAAAAGCTCTCTTGTGAATTTTCGTTATAGTTAGTCGTTTTTGAGATATTTCGATTTTTAAGGTTCGAGGCATTTTTAATTATTTATGATAAAATAACGTTAAAAAGTCAGTATCTCGATAATTTTTAGAAGTAGGCTGTGCCTGCAAATATTTTTGAAATTGAAAGCAGAATAATTAAACGTCAATTAGTTGACAGTTAGTTTTGTTGTCTGTTGAAACCTGAAACGTTTTTTTGCAATTGTGAATGCACGAAATTTAGTCTCTTTTATCTGTTTTTTTTTTGTAAGTTTTATAAAAATGTCATTTTCATTCTCCAATCAAGAGTTAGCGGATATTCATTTTGTGTATGGCTTTGTAAATGGAAACGCAGCAGAAGCAGCCAGAGAATACGCACGAAGATTTCCAAACAGACGACATCCAACTCGCTCAGTATTTGTAAGAGTGCATCGCCAAATAATTGAAAATGGTTTTGGAAATCTCCAAAGGGATCAAAACATAAATGTTCATCAGCGCAGATTTACCCCTATGATTCTGCGTGAGTTTGATAGAGATCCGACCACAAGTGTTAGGTGAGTTTCTGGTGCCTTGGGAATTTCAGCAAGCCATGTTCACCGTGTTCTTAGAAATGACCATAGACGTCCTTACCATTTGCAACCTGTGCAAGGACTACAGCCAGGGGACGGAGAACGAAGAATCACATTTTGTCAGTGGATTCTTGATAGAACTGATAATAATAGGGAGTTTTTAAGTAACGTTTTATGGTCCGATGAGTCATGCTTCACTAGACGTGGAGTGGTAAATTTTCATAATTAACATATTTGGTCGCATGAAAATCCGCATGCAGTTCGGGAAAGAAATATTCATCATGAATTTAGTGTGAACGTGTGGATTGATATCTACCGTAATCGACTATTTGGACCCTACCTTTTGCCTGCAAGGTTAAATGCTGCGACCTTATTGGAATTTTTAAAGGCTGAACATGCAAATATGTGGGATGATGTTATGTTAGATTTAAGAAGATTGGCCTGGTTCCAGCTTGATGGTTGTCCAGCTCATTATTCCAGAATAGTTAGAAACTGGCTGGACGATAATTAATTTAATTTGTTAAAAATAATATTGAAAAATTAAACAAATTAATATTCTGTTTTTTTGTAGTTATTTGGAGTTAGGAATTATTTTTGTGTTTAAAAACACAATCTAAACGATCATCTTAATTACTTTTAATGCCCAAATCGAAAATGTAAAAAAAAATATTATTTTCCCATAAATAATTAAAAATGCATCGAACCTTAAAAATCGAAATATCTCAAAAACGGCTAACTATAACATAAAACTCACAGGAAAGGTTTTTTATGTTGAAAAGTGCGAAGAATTAGTTTTTTTATTCAAAAAGCAAAAAATTGTACTAAGAAAAAATTTTCCGTCATTTTAATACACTACAGGTACAGTAGAGAGCGCCCTCTAGCGGCTACAGTAAAACTATGCCCATGGTTCGTTTTGTCGTACCAAAAAACCCTTGTATACCAATGTTCACTGTTATACATCAAATATTGTTCGAAATATTTAAAAAAAACTATTTTAGAAAATAAATTTAAACATCCTGTATTTCGGAAACAACGCATTTTTCGACCCATGTTTATATAGACTTTATGCATTAATTTTGAAATTTCTATCGAATCTTAAAGTTATGCAACAATAAACTGAAACACCCTGTATAATGAGGAGATTGAATGGCGACTTTTTGGCTGGGTTTACTGAACTTTCTTTGGAGAGCCCTGTATATACGTATACATGTGTCTCTGTTATTTTATATTCCCCTAGTTGATCTATAAGAGCTGGTCGTTTAGTTGAAAGTACGCACGTATCATGAAAACGAATTTATCTTTCCATTCGGCATTCGGTAAGGATAACAACTTTTATTGCTTTTGTTTAGGAAGTAGTTACGAGTTAAATATAAGACATTCGCGTTCGGTCGTAATTGCCGCCGTTCCTCGTAAAATCAGAACGTTTTCATACCCGAAGTGAGAGAGGATTTTTGTAATTGTTCAGACTCGGACTAAGAATCGTTCCTACTTAACGTCGAGCTCGGCATTATTTCCCGTTACAATTAAATTGTGCAAGCAGGATACAATGTTTCAATTTAGAACTGCCTTTAAGGAGGATATTTGGATACACGATGTCCCAGAGAGGATTTAGGATGCCCAAATTAAATTAAAAATGCTTCACATTATAGTAAAAATGTTTTTATCTGAACCTAGCCGGTACGGTTTTTATTTTTTACAGATTACGTCTACGTCATATACAGAAAAACGAGACATCATGTCGTATTTACATATAAAAATAGGTCCCAAAATGCTCCCTAACCAACACACAGGGTGATGAAGTTATAATTCCAAAATCGAAAACAAATGTTTTTGACCTGTATTAAGATAATGACAAAATATCATACATCTTCTATAAACAGCACAGCAAATACGTACAAAAAAGTTCGTCAACTTTTTGAAAAGACTGTGCGCAAAAAATTGCAAGTGATACGTGCACTGATCCTGTGTGTTATTACTATAGTTTTCATGGATAATAGTGCGAGTTTCCATCATGGCATGGTTAAGCATTTTGTACGCCACTGGAGCTTTCTGAGGAAATTGCAGGAACCACTGCAATACAATTTTGAACCTGTCGAAGTTGGTCGTGACATACGTTCACTTCCTATGGAGTTTCCTGTAACAAATGGCCCGTAGATCCTTCCTACAACTTTCGGGAAAGGTGTATTTATGCTAACCAATAAAATTTGCTTTTAGGGAGAGATGTCGTTATAGGCCGCAGCTATATAGAAATAGGGGTCTCTAGGCAGGTCAGCCTGGTAGCAGCTGCTGACAAGTCAGCTAGATTATTTGACTAGAGTTGAAAGATACTCGCTATCTAGCTTTCTCGTTCTCAAGTTACGCCCTAAAACTATCCGCAATGAAATTAATTAAAGTCTATGAACATGTTTTACAGGTGTTTCTCCTCTCCGCAATAATAAGAAATCTACATTTATTATCACTTATTAATAATTTGTTAGTCTGAGACCAATTCTCCAAAATTCATAACTCGCAGTATTTTGTATTGTCAATACGATGATATAATTTCAAATCAATTGCAAACAGAAGACTGTTGCAAGTCAGGTTGGATGTTATATCGTTTATAAATATACTAAATAATAAGGGCCCCAGAATATGTCCCCGGAGTACTCCCGATCTAACGTAAATTTTGATTTACTGGAAATCAATGTAGTCGTAGGATCCGATCTATCAAATACTTAGGGAAAATCAGTGTACACTACTTCAATTTACCCACCATCATCCATAATCTCAGGAGCATATTGAGTATTCGCCATCAAATTAGATGTGGTTGACCTCTCTAGAAAAAATCAATGTTAGTTCAAAACCAACGTATCTTTCATATGTCTGAATAATATTTCAGACTATTTCGCTCGTCTTAATTTCTACCAATCATAAACGGGCAATTTTGAATTACAAATGGTTTCTAGATATATGACTGCACCTGTCAGCAGTTTTTCGAGTTTACCCGCGGCAAAACTTAACAGCTGTAATCACCAAAAATTACAATACCTTTGATAATAAGTAATTATGGTCTCCTAGGACACCACAAAACGACGCTAACCAATTTTTCTGATCTTATTGTCAATAAATTTTGTAATATTGTTTCTAAAAAGTGCTAGTGAGCTTATGTAATGCAAATGAGTCGCTTTGTAAGTGATTATTTGACTAAAAAGCAGTTGCCATATTTGCAGTATTGGAATCAGCAGGCGCCACACACAGCTGGAACAAGCTATAGGTTTTTTTCGATATTTGGCAGTTACGTCATCAATGCCATACAAAATAAGTTTGCAAATTCACTAACTGAGCCATGTGCGGAGCTGAAGCTCCATAAGAAAATTGCACACTGGGCAAACCGACATTAAACGCATCTGTTCTTGCACACATGAATTGGTTAATGAACGGTCATTGCTTTCTCAAAACACTCCAATAATTTTAACAAAAACTATCGATAACGTCTGTTAGTTAGTTCGTATTTTTGGGGAACTGCTATGATTTATATTACGAAGATCAATAAAAGGTAAACCCAAAATGGTACGCTCTTATCAAGTGGGCGGTCTCACTGACATTGACAAGCATAGACTAGAAGTATAGTATAGTAGTAAGAACGTATAGTATGTTTGAGCTTAAACAAACAAACGTTCGCGTACTGAGGCATATTACGTATGTGTGAGGGAGGTGAATGTATAAAAATGATGCCGGTAGTTTTGGTGTGACTCGCTAAGAACCGTGAAATACTTATGCATTTGCTAAAAATCGCAATCCAATATAAGAAGTCGCGACTTGTCATACGGTATTGCAATCTGATAGTTGTAAATGCAGTTACATAATAAGAGCGCCGGCAGATTTATTACGTAAGTTGAAAAGTGACACTATGTCGGTTTGTTTGACATTATATAGGTTTTTTATGACATTATGTAGGTTTTCCTACAAGACATAAACTAGCTGTCGTTCACATCATGCTTGTAGCAAGCGCGGAATGAGCTATTTGCACACTAGCACCTACACAGTTAACAAGTTTTATGTTGCATTATATAGTTTATTTACGTAACAACTCTGCCGCTTGGGGATATGTTCAATAGAGGGATATTTGACTATTAAGGACATAGTTCTACTTCAAGTAACAAATTCGGACTTGGTAGGAGCTGCAAGTATACGATTTGCTTGTCGCCAAATTATGTATTAAGTAGTTAGGATGCAAATCCATACTACAAGTCGATCAGGCTTAGTCCGTCAATTTGACAGTCGACATTTCACATTAAATTGGTGCTTTTTTGCCAATACGTATAGAAGTGCGTGGATTCCATATAATCCTAGAGTTGCTGACAGTTGCCCAGATATAGTAGAGGTTTTTCGGGATTGCAAAAAGCAGTTTGAATTAAACAATGGCAAATCTTTTCATCTACAAGTGTCACATATTATAGTCGTTGACGTTGGACCTCAACATTGAACAGTTTAGATGTAATTTTGATTTATTTCATTCCATTTCCTGTTTCATGGAGCACTCAGTCCGAATGTAAAGAATTGTATACTAACCAATAACATTAAAAATGCGAGATATTGGAGACAAACTATTTTATTTTATGAATTTTGAAAAGGGCTAATCGAAACTGTAATCCAACTAAACTGATCTATCTTTATCTACTTCAAAAATTCTTAGGAAAGATTCGCGTTATACACAGTAATTTTACGACATTCCGCCCAAAAAACTATAAATATCAAATCAACTTAATTGAAATACTTCCAAATTTTTTTATTGGATAAATATAGTGACAAAGATATAATAGTATATAGTCAACGCCAAACAAAGTGGCGTGCACGTCATCACGATAAAAATTCCCCGACCTAATGCCTAGGTTTCTATCACAAACAATTGCTCTATTGCAGTTTCATATTAATGTGATATATAAATTGTAAAATGGTCATTACTCTCTTATTATGGTTAATAGTCATATAAACATTGTTATTCAAATATCACATAAGTTGCTTTCTGATAAATTTAGACGCATTATGCGAAATAAAATGTTTTGCAAACGCTCCAATCACTTATCGACATGTAAACGCACTAAACCGATTTCGCAGCGTTGACACATATTCACCTTGAAACTTATGTAAACTGGGAACTGACATTTGTATTAATTTTGACACTGAATCAATTTGTGGCATTTCAAATCTTTATAAATCCTTTGGCCCCGCATACTGTAAATCAACAACTGTTTGTTTCAAAACAAAATTATTCATTTTACGAGTAGATAAAGGCAATTTTGGTATATAAAGATGCCCAAACAGTTAAATAGTCGGTGTAAGGAACTCGTGGCCTCGTTAATGCACTACTTTGAGCAAGAAAGGGACAACAACGGGCCTTTGTTGCCTTTAAATGCTGTTCAAGAGGTAGGTTACTAATAATTATATGTAATGTATATTAATAATAGTGAAATTTTATTTCATTTTTTGTAGCGTGTTGCTGCTGCTTTAAAAATTAGTTTAAGGACAGTTAGTCGTATTTCCGAGGGTGTGAAAAGTGATGCAAATTTAGAATCGCCCAAGAAAAAGCGGAGTTATATTAAACGTGTAACCAACACAGCGACATTGGATACAAGTGCCATTCGAGAAGTGATCTATAATATGTATCACAAAAGTAAGATCTTATTATAATAACTTATCAGAAATTTGCATTAATTTGTTAACTAAATTATAGTGTCATATTACACATGGTTTCAGAAGAACAAGTTACGATACAAACTTTATGGTCTCGATTAAGAGATAGGGCATTATTTGATGGTAGTGCCACGTCTTTAAGGCGGTTGCTTAGAGATCTTGGATTTAAGTGGCTTAAGGACAATCCGCGACGAGGGCTCATGGAACTACCAAGTATAGCTTTGAAAAGGGTGGAATTTCTAAGGCAATACAATCAAGCCAAGGTTGAGGCCTTATACCAGTTTGTCTTCCTCGATGAAACTTGGATATTTCAAAATGGGACCATAGGTCGCTCTTGGCAAAATGGAAACCAAAAAAGCGTGAAAGCTATTAAAACAGATGGTAAAAGGTATGTATTTGTACACAATTTGCACTATAAAATTTAAAACTAATATATTTTAGATACATTATATTACATGCTGGAAATGAAAATGGGTTTATTGAGGGTAGTGAAGCGATATTTTCTTCAAAAACAAAATTGAGCGATTACCATGGAGAGATGAACCAGGACAATTTTTTGAAATGGTTTCAACATCAGTTATTAGAAAAATTGGAGAGTCCATCTATGATTATACTGGATAACGCCCCTTATCACAGCATGATATTGAACAAAGTGCCCAACAATGCATGGACAAAAAAAAATATCCAAGACTGGTTGACAAATCAAAACATACCATTTTTAAACACAATGTTTAAAACAGAGCTATTGAGTATTGTTGCTCGGTACATAATGCTTCTTAATTATATATATTTTGGTCTACAGTTTATATTTCTTTTGTTTATTCCTATTCTTAAAATAACTGCTTTTTTAGAAACAAACCACCTAAAATATACGTGATTGATGAATTGGCGGAACAACATGGGCACAAAGTTCTTCGTCTGCCTCCTTATCATTGTATATTTAACCCTATTGAGTTAATTTGGGGCATAGCAAAAGGTTACTATAACAGACATATTGGTAGAGATGGTAACAGTGAAAAAGACTGTTTGGATATGTGGAACGAGGCTCTACAAACGGTTACCCCAGACATGTGGAAAAATAGTGTTCGACATACTGAGCAAGAAATTTTTAAATGGTATGAAAGAGAACGAATTTTTGATCGACCAGACATCGAACCTTTAATAATCAACTTTGAGAGTGATGAAGATTCAGATTCAGACAGCGCTGAAGAAAGAAACTCCGACTAACTTTATTGTACAGAAAAAGCTTACACCAGTAGCTTACCTAATTTTAGAATGCATTTTTCTGTATGAATTCTGTAAAATAAATACCATGCATAAAATTTGGAGGACCCCATTTGGATTTTTATTCAGTACCTTTAAGCTATCAATTAAATGTGGTAGTTTCATAGTGTCATCTGATCAATAATTGTCATACTTAATGATTATGCAAGTACAGATCTATAATTTTATTATACTATTATTTTTGTTCTCATTTGAGGTTAATATTGCTTATAAACCTAGATATGTAAATAATAAATTTTATTATTTTACAAAAAGTTTGGCAACAATGTAAATTTTTCAACACACTCACCTTGATGACGTGCACGCCACTTTGTTTGGCGTTGACTATAAGTATTTGCAATTAGGCAAGGTACCCCACTATTTCCAATATTAGTTATTTTTATGGAGAAATGATTGTATTGTTCAAATTTAAAAAGCATAAATTAATCAAAACAGTTCACATGTTATAAATATTCATTTTCGTTCGTCTTATTCAATTTATTCCTGTTCATTAACAATATCCGAGCGATTCACATTGTAAGACAGATAGTATTTGCCTTGTTCTGCGTACACCAGCGCGGATAGCGGCTTGAATATCCTTTCCAGAAAAAAAACATGTACGCCGATGTTCACTTTCACTACGCAATTTTGGCGACAATCAATGGAATGACGTATAGGCTTATCTCATCTAATCTATTCGAATTCGTCAGTTCTAAGCGACCCTCACATCCCACGTTTTATTAAAGCGAATCTACTCGACTCTATTTTTCGGCTATAGTGTGTATAGAACAGCGTAATTCAGCCGGAGATTTCACGTAATACCCTGTACAGTGGTAACAACCCTCTATTCCCATTCAGTCTGGCGATCCATTCCACATTCAGCACATTCAGAGAATTGGAAGGATTCCAGAGCAGTACATTTCGATGCTGCTGCTGGTTTCCTCACCAGCAACGAGTCCTCTCCGAAACTATGTCTGGGTTATTTTATTTTTTCGCATAAAATTTTCATGGGCGGCATCAAATTTTCTCTACGCAGACAGCAGAGTGTGATACCTTGAAAACTAACAACTAGTTCTTCGAAGTCTGTATGCGATGAGTATACAGTAGTACACAATAGCAGGATATCGAAGCTTCTATTTAACTTGACCTATTATCAATATGTGTGGAACATATTTTGGAAATGAATTTCAATTAACCTTAACCAATTGAGCTGAAATTTTGTATACACGTTTGTTTCGCATGACAATACAAAATGAAATAACGTCCGCCATTTTAAATCCAATATGACGGATGCTACAAAATAGCCATTCATCATTTTCCAGCAACCCCTATGATACATCCGTCTGAGAACTCTGTATGCGAACAAAAATTTGCTGAATTTTAAAGTGCGAAAAAAGTTGTGTGAATCTTTTGTGTTATCTATTTTTAATTATTGCAATCTAGTTTATCATCCTTGTTTGGATGTTGCAAGTCGTAACAGAATATCTGTAGTACAAAATAACTGCGTACGATTCATATTTAGTTTAAGAAAATTTGTTCATGTTTCGGATCGTTATCCTTTAATAGGTTGGTTAAAGATGACAGATTTAGTTAAATACAACTATCTAACCTTTATACATAAGTTACTTGTCTCTGGAACTCCAACTTATTTACGTGAAAAACTAATTTTTAGGTATTAACGTTCATCAATGACATATCCGTAACACATTCGCTTTAACAATGCCACTTCATAGTTCATCTGTTTTGAACAGGTCCTTCTCATATAATGCATGCATGTTGTACAATAGCTTAGATTACAGAACAAAAAGCCTGTCGCTGTATAATTTTAAAAAACACTTAAGAGTTCTTCTGCTCAATGGTGATTCTTAAAGGTGTTTTTCTCCAGCATTATATTTTTAAGCTAATTTATTTAGGTTGTAATCAGTTACATTGGCATTTTCCTCCATTTATTTTCTTTACAGCTGTACCTTTTACCATCTATTATTCTTATGCAGTTAATGGTTAAGTGTAGGAATAGCTGCCATAGCTAAACTTCGCCATTAGCTGCTCACTAATCTAATTATAGATAATAATATATGCATTATCTGTAATTTGTTTTTTCTAATAAAAGACGGTTTATTATTATTATTATTATTATTATTATACGCTATCAAATGAAAAGGCTTGATGAGAGGAATACATTGACGACATTCTAAGTCCAATATGGCGGCTGGACAAAATGGTGATTTGTTTTTTTCATAGACACCCCTACGATATCAAATTAAAGGGCTTGATGAGAGAAACGCAATAAGCGCAGTGAGGTCACTGTAAAAAGAATTGGATAACTGACGAAAGACGGCGTTTATAAGTATCCTATGATATGAAAGCGCAAATCCAAGGGGGGCGGGGGAGGGTCATGAGACACTAACATTTATGACTTTTGAATCCCTTTGATAAATTTAGCAAAATAGAGACTTTTGCAAATATTATGTAATGGATACAAACGGGTAAAAATTATCACATTTTGTGAAAAATCACCTCTCCTGACAAATCTGATCAATTTGTAAGCGCATCGTTGATAACGTGGAAATACGATAAGTCTGGTTGCCTATACGTTCAGCTTGAGGCAAATATAAATAAAATAGTAATACTACGTTTTTAGGCTTCGTAGTAATGTATGTTCATTGATGCATTTTGGGAAATTGAGCGTCAAGAGTTCTGTGATTAAGTTACTTATCTGATAATTCAGATATTCGGGCAGGAATATCAGGAAGAACCATTTCCGGCGTGCCTTTAACGCCGAGAGCAAAAAAATACTTTTTGAGGACAAAATCAGGGAAAAACGGTTTCATTTGATTGAAAGGAGTACTAAACATTGTGGTTGAGTTTAGTTAGTTCGCCAGAGACAGACCAGCCATAAACGTAGTATATTGCAATTTTTGTGCAACTTTGTATAATCATGACTTTAAAATAATATTTTTGGTAAGTGGAACGTTCCTCTATATATATTTATACTTTCAATCAACTGTCATCAATCTGATGCTACCTGCGGTTATTCCAAGAAATTCATTTACGTTCGATTTCGATAGTAATGGTTGCGAGCCTCTATGGGAGAAGATTTCCTAACTTGACTGGCACCTTTATATGTCCATAAAGATGTTCATGTTGATACGGAAGAGGTCATAAATCGATTTGCAAAAAAAGAAGAATTGATTTCGTTATTTGACAATGAAAACTTTAGGTTCAAATTAGATTTATTGTTTAAATCACATTTAGGCTACACCGTATAAGTACTCGATAGGGACACTACCACCACTCCGCTTTCCAATTTTTAATCACCCCCTCCCCCCCTCGAGATAAATACTGGATCCGCTCATGAGGCAAGTGTTTGTGAGAGAAACAAGGCAATCATAGTGGCGTCATTTTAAAGCCAATATGGCGGCCGCCGCAAAATGGCGATTTGTCATTATAATCTGATACAAATCAAACAATGATAAATCGATACAAATCTATCGAAATTTTATAATACAATTAAAGTAAGGAATAAGCTCTTTTATTATTCCATTAGTAGTGCTATTAATAAAATGTACGGAAATTATATAAAAATTACTAAACTAGTGTTTTGACATCATGAACAATAAAAAGTAAGAAATAAATAAAACAAATACACTTTTTAAACAAACTTTGGCAAAAAATCACGTTAGCACGTGCACCCCCCTGACACCACCCCCAAAATCTTAAATGGAAAGGGGGGTCGAGTGATACCTTATTTTAAAGGTCTTTCAATTCCCTTTATAATGATATAAAACTAATGTACTTCAGTTCAGTAGTTTTGAGGATTTATTGATTTAAAGCTTAAATAAAACTAATACATCATCATTAGTGGAGATCAATACATTTGGCAGCAAAGTAATTTAAAAATGAAGAATGAACTGACCCGTTAGGCAAGTAAATTTTGAAAATGGCCACCATGACTCTCCATGCAATAATAAAGATTTTGGTCAAAACGTTGCCGCACATTTTGCAATATTTGAGGAGTAATTTGAAGGCACTCATTCACAATTCTTTGTCGCAGGTCTTTTAATGATGTTGGCTGAGTAGCATAGGTTTTGCTTTTTAAGTGACCCCACATAGAGAAATCCAAAGGTGATAAATCTGGCGATCTTGGGGAACATTCGATGGCACCTCTTCTACCAATCCATCGATCTGGAAGTGTCTGATCTAAATATTGTCGTACACGTAATGCGTAATGTGGTGGGGCACTATCCTGTTGGAACATCAACCTATTCGCAATGTCCCGCCGATCATTCTGATTTTCAATTATGGCTGTTAATGCAGGATCTATGGCGTCTTCCAGTAATTCCAAATACATTTCACCGGTCAAATTTCCAGGTGAGAAAAAAGGACCAACTAAATGATCGCCAAAAACATTTAATTTTTGTGGCTGCTTTGTATGAACCTCATGATAAATTCTGGGATTAGAATCGGACCAATATCGGCAGTTATGGCGATTTACTACGCCATTTAAGAAAAAGGAACATTCGTCGGAAAAGCAAGTGTTGAATAGAAAATGTTCATCGTTTATAATTCGTTCACCCATATCTTAACTAAATTGAAATCGCCGATCAAAATCGTCTTCATTAAGCTCTTGTACCAGGTGAATTTTATACGGATGAAAACTATGGGCCTTTAGAATCCGTTGGACAGTACGTCGACTAACACCACACTCAATCTCTAATTTGCGGGTACTTAACGGAGGATCTACATAAACTTGCCCTAAAACCCCCACTTCTATTGCTTCGTTCCTTATGGGATTTTCAATGTTGCGTTTTTTATTGGCGACTGACCCAGTTTCCCGAAATTTAGCTACAAGTTCTAGAACATCTTTTCGATGCACGTTACTGTTCTCATGTCGCTCATTAAATATTTCTGCTGTTCTATTAGCGCACTGATTATTTCCGAAAAATATTTCGATTATTTCAACTCTTTCTGCTGTGGAATATACCATGGTTAATTTATGTAATGAACCGTTACAAGTTATTTTAGCAACAAAGTTTGCTCAAATCAATCGCAAACTATGTACTAAATTCCTATTTAAAATAAGTACCAGATATTTCCTTATCATTCTTCAAGAAATCACTTTTTTGCCACAATAGCTATTTTCAACAACAAAATGATAAACAAACCATGGGCGTAGTGAAGAAAAGCATTTACATATTAAGTAAATTCTTTTAGCCAAATTTCTTCTGAAAGTAGTACAAACTAATCTGATGTGCGTTTTAAAGTCTACTTCAAGCTTTAAATCAATAAATCTTCAAAACTACTGAACTGAATCTCATGTATTTTACATCATTATAAAGGGAATTGTAAGACCTTTAAAATAAGGTATCACTCGACCTCCCTTTCCATTTAAGATTTTCGGGTTGGTGTCACCCCCGCCCAGGGGGCTGCACGTGTTAACGTGATTTTTTGCCAGACTTGTGTCCCCTCGAAAACAAAATCGACAGGTCTGAGCGTTTTTCAAAAAAAAAACTGAGCTGCGAGTAAATGCGTCTGTTTCGTTTTCGATGCGCCACCCTGTATATTGATAACACTGCATTGGTGTTTCAGTCGAGTTCCGAGAATGAATTATTGGAATGGGTGGATCTGTGGCTGATCAAAGTTAATTACTCGCGAACGTAGGCTGCAGAAGCACACACTGAAGCTCAGAACCAAATTCCAAATTACATTTCAGCAATACCCTGTGCTATGAAGACATCTCAAAATTAGGTTTGATCGCACTGCAAATAAAATTAAATCGAGAAATTCTATGCCCAACTTAAATTGCAATTTTTTCACTCATACAAATTTTTAAATTAACTTTAGATCAATTTAAAATTATTGAATACTAGTTAACAATGTCAAGGCACCCCTCTAACAGACGCACTTCCCCCTTTTTGTTCTTCCAACTTCCTTCATCTGTCTTCTTCCCTTCTTTCTCCCTAACTGGTATCTGGACAATCAGACCTGATAAACCTACCCACCTACAATAACTTAACCAAGAGTAAAGGCCCCACGACTGCTCTGACGGACAATAACGAATAGACGCTCTTTGGCGTTCAACACACGTTTGTGAAATGAAAAAAATGTTAAAACGGGAAGCTCAACAACATCAATAACTGAACCAGGAATGTTGCAATCATCCCTCTGCATCCGCCAATGTAGGAGGGATAGTAGTCTGGCAACGGTTTTGTGCAGCAATGGCGCGTCCGGCCTTTTATACTTTTTCAAATGCGTCGAAATGTTCCCGGGAAATCTCAGATAACGGGCTTCGAAAGTATCCAGTATCGGCTTTATAGCTGGCGTCAAGAGGATTTGCGTGAGGATTAGTCTCCTAAAATATTGTTTTTCGAACGGACAGTAAAGATACGAAGTGATAAAGACTATACCGTTCTAATTCTAGATAGAACTGATCAAATCTATGTTTACAAGGGATGAGACAAGAATTCCAGAGAATTACAGAGTCCTTCATCCTCGATCGCAGCGAACGCTCTAATAATGAGTAAGAAAGGACTACGAAAAACGGATCTTCAGCCTCAGGTTTCTCAGGATACACTTATCGACCCCATCGACACTCGAGTAAGTCCTACGATTTTCTTGTCATGCAAAAAAAACGGGTAGAAGACCTCAAATTTTCAAAGCGGCAAATAACAAACAAACAAAATCGGGTAACCTATCCTATTTTCTGCTCGAAACCACTTTCCTTCTTTTTACGGATTTTGCCCATTATTTTCCTATTTTTTTGTTATGTACCTTTCTCTGCATGATCATTTTCTCTGTGTAAACTCTTTGGGCCTGAAGTACCACAGCAAGTAGCTATAACCGGCCGCGTGGTTGTGGTAATTTGTCGCCTTGAAAATTCGAGGTCTCCTAGCCATTTTATACTACGAGCCTCTTCCCACTTCAGTTGGCCCAACTATTGAAATCTTAGTTTTTTTCTTATCAAACACAAATAATAAAAATGTAGCAGGGTGTCATAGGTTCGAAATATTAACAATGAATATTTTGATAATATATAGTAGAAAACACCAACTTTATCACTCCCTAATCAAATTTGCAGCATAAAAATAACACATGTTGCAATTACAGCATACCAACCTATTTTTATTTCAATGCAAAATAAGTCTATAACGCATATGTGGCTGTCAAAAATAAAAGCCATGACAATTGTTTTTATTAATCACAGCTGTCAGAATACGTTTAAAATAGTTTTGGGTAGTTAAGGTTTTCCAAATGGGTAGAGGAAAGGTTATTAGTGAGAAAAATCGGTTACTGATAACTAAATTTTTTAATTCTGGGAAATCAAACCCAGAAATTGCAGCTTTGTTAGACTTATCGCGGTACAGTGTGAGAAATATTGTTAGAATATATAACGTAACTGGTTCAGTTAATGTTAGGCCACGATATGTGAAAAAAAGTAATATCACAAATGCCGACCGAAGAGCATTAAGAAGAATAATCGTGAAAAACAGGCGTGCCAATTATTTACAATTAACTCCTCTGTGGAGTGACGCTGTTGGAAGGAGAATTTCGAGGTCAACAACTCATAGAGAGGCCCATAAACTGGGATTTAGCACTTGCAAGGTAAGTTTTCTTATAAAAAAAGGTGAAGTAAAAACTCTAAAGTTGCACAACTTGTTTGTAGGCCAAAGAAAAGCCACTATTAACTCCACTGCAAAAGACAAATCGGCTTGGATGGGCTAAAGAACATAGACAATGGGCACCTCAACAATGGTGTGCAATACAATGGAGTGATGCGACCCGATTCGAAGTTTGTGTTGGTGACAGTCGCAGCAGAGTTATTATATAAAAAAAATGAAGCATTCCATGTTGACTGTCTGAAGAGAAAAGTGAAATTTCCACCATCCATTATGGTCTGGGGCAGTAAGTCATCAAAAGGAGTAGGAAAACTTCATTTTATTGATGGAAATGTGGATACAAACAAATATTTGGCAATTTTAGAAGAATCGCTTTTACCAGTGATGGAAGAATGTTTGACATCCGGCCAAGATTTTGTGTTTCAGTAAGATGGTGCAGCATGCCATACCTCAAAAAAGGCTATAAAATGGACGGAAGAAAAAATGTAACACTTTTGAAAGGGGTTTCTAGCAGTCCAGATCTGTTACCTATTGAAACTTTGTGGCACGAGATGAAAAAGGTTCTACGACAACATCCTGCTCATACAATAACCGAACTGAGACAAAAGCTTCAAGAAATATGGGATTGTTTACACCAAATTTTTGCCAAAACTTGGTTAACCCAAAGAATTTCAGCCGTAATAAAAAATAAAGGTAATGTTACCCAATCTTTCAATTGTTGCTTTGTCAACTTCGCGCACTTATTCGCACATTCTTTATTTGTTCAGTTGTTCTATTAGTTATAGGTCTAAGTAATTTCAAATATGTATTTTTCACGACTAGTGTATCTAAAATGTTTTTGAGAAAATAAATTGTTTTAGAAGTAAATAGTTTCGTCATGTTTAGTTTATAAAGGCATATTTTGGTACAAATCTTGAAGTGGGCCAACTGAAGTGGGAAGGGGCTCGTACAATGTTTAGGTTGGCTCTTGTTGGGGACTTCGTGTTTCACAATTTTTTCCCTCTCCATCTTCGTTTCCCCAGATTACACCCGTATCCGGACTTATGGGCATGTGTATCTTCTTTTGTGGTTGCAAATGTGCATTAATTTCGGGTCTGATGAAGCCAACAAGCATAAATACGTATTGCTCTGGTTACTTATCCTATTTTCTGATCGAATCCACTTTCCTTCTTTTTTTTGCCCATTATTTTCCTATTTTTTGTTATATACTTTTCTCCGCATTATAATTTTCTTTTTGTTATATATATATATATATATATACAGGGTGACTTTGAAGTTGAGTCATTCATTTTCAGATAATGATTGTAGAAGGAAGATAAACCAAAATATGTGTGTAAAAATAAAAAAAAAATATAAAAAAAATTTTACCTTGTTTTATAAAGTATCCTCCCGACAAGTATTTCAGTGCGGACCTGTATTTGATCGTGAGGTCTTGGAGCACCGGCATGCCGTCACCTGATTCACGAGCCCGTTGTACTACACTAACAAAGGCACGAGTGGTTGGTTGCACTCGATTGGGAAACCGATCCGCATAAACATGTGCCATTTTTTATTTCGTTTGAGCCACGTAACAGACACCACTATTCACTGACACTGACTGTATACAAATGAATAAAATAATTGTAAAAACATCGTTCCAAATTCTTTCGCTTTTTTGTTTCCGATGCGATGAACCGATACGGCGGATTATATCCGTTGTCGCCAAACACGAGCACATAATATTATTATTGAGACAGGGCGGTACTCAAACTTCCAAAGGGCTATAACTTTGTTACTTTAATTTTACCAGAAAAATGGTAAAGGAAAAAAACATTTCTTTTGATCAGATCTACTCACTGTTAAAATAAATGATTCAACGTTTATTCCTGGAAATGTCCCACATTTTCATGAATGACAACTGTATCAATAATAAGACAGATATTAAGCAACTGAGCGTCATTTACTCATATTTGCTAAACGGCGAAAAGTTGGAGCACTTACACATCTCTCCAAATTTTGACTTTTCACAATCATAAATGTAATCTGTTCTTTGGTCTATTCCACCAAAAAATTCCATTCCATTCAAATTTGAATGACTGTTTTCTCATAATAAAATAATAATTATTGATTCAATTGCCCATCTCATCAACAATATAGTTAGTTCAACTGCCTCTGGTCGGTTGACAAGCTCTTACCCAACAGATCTTGAAAATCACACCATCTGAAGTGATTTGGCAGCATAGCACACACTTTACAAAAGAATTTTCGTTCCATCCCTCTACACAGACACTACTAACCTTCTGCCATCTGTCAAAGGTTCCTCTTACTTATGATTCTATGCCCACTATTTTGTGCAATCATCAGGTGGGTTACGATGTAATTTTTAACTTTCGTTTTAAATATTTTTAATCCATTTTAATTTGTTCTTGACATACAGCTGTGTGTAGTTTGTATTCATTTTGACGTTTTTAACATGTATCCAGCTTTCGCCAGGTTACTGAGTGTTTCCCTCATCCTAAACGTGAATAACATTTAGCAACATCCTCACATACTACTGTAAGTTAATTTAAAATTCTCTTTGCACAATTGTTGCAATTCTTCTCTATGTTATTGCAGCTCCTGATGATGATGGCAAAGACCATTGAAATCTAGAGAGATTAATAAAGTATAAAGAGTTCTCTATGCTTTGTCGAAGTACCCAATAAAAGGCGAAAGCTTTAATTTTCACCTATATATATATATATATATACGAATATATATACACCTTAGGAAAAACCATTGTTATACATGGGAAATCATTTCTTGGCAACAGAGCATCGGCTCGTCTACTTTCATCGCTATTCGTACATATTTCCTACCGTTAACCGCAGACCTGTATCACGAATGGGAATAATAGGCAGATACGCTGTTGCCAATTTGAGTAGAGCTTCCCGAATTGTGGGGAATTTAGAGTTAAGTGTTGATTCATTCAAGCTTTTAATCAGCATGGCCTAGACGTTAGAACTTCATACAGATAACATTGAAGCTGAATGCTGCTGGAGTATAGTGTTTCGAATATTCACAGCGGAGCGGGACACTATACTCGTTCAATGGGTCATCAAGCCACAGTCTTTTCGACAAAGAAATTATTTTACGAAAATGCGTTATATTTTTACGATGTTGTCGTCACCAAATCTCTGTTTCTCAAAATGTACGTCTATTGTAGAATTTTCAGCAAACTAAGCAAGAAACGTGATCTAGTAGTTACTCAACATTACGGATTTCTCGAAATACATTAAAAAATGTGACCTAGATACCTAACTGCCCCAAGCTCTTTAAATATAACACCTTAAACCAGGGCTACCAGGTGCTCAGACACGTTGATTGTCATGTTGTACTGCGCAAGTCAGCAAACAATCTGGCGTAATAAACGTTAGGAATCATCAGGTATTGCCAGATTCCCGAATACCGGGCACCATAGTAATCGTTATAGTTGTCCTTCAAATTTGTCAAATCGCCCCTATGGCGCAAATTCGCCACACCAGGCATCTGTGCTATAAACAAACCCTGTTTATCACTACTATTTGATAGTCATATGGTAGTTGTAGCCCTATCTAGCGGTCCATGATTTCTCTCAATACTGTTGTATCTCTACTGGCAACAAGAATAGGGATTACAAAATCATTTATACAACAATATACAAACATGAAAAATATGATTTGAACCATGAAACATTAATACAATTTTAATAGTTTGAACTTTTTTCCCGAAATTTGGGTAGACTTAGATTTCTTAGAAATATGACATATTGGTATCGGCAACTCTGCGAATGGGAGAAACAAATCGCATTTGTTGAGCGCATCCGTCTAAGCCGTAGGCGCCAGCGCCCGTTCTGCCATCTCTCTCTTTTATCACTCTTCTACTTTACCCCGTTGTCCGTCACACTGCGACGCTGCCGATAGGATCCTACAATCGAGTGTCTTTCACGCACCTACATACTTTTGTATATTTCCATCTCTCTTCCTCATCATAATGTATAATAATGGTTTTTCCCAAGGTGTATATATCTTGTCAATCTACTTGACGCCATTTTTTATAATTAATGAGCTAGCTGTAGCTGTTAACAAATTATCGTCTATCATCGATTTATAAAATTAGATAAAACGGAATATCTGTGGACATGTAGTCTTCCGTCTTGCTTGATAACGTTGGCCACCACAAACACTACGTCTTGCATCATACCAAGTCGATTGCTTGTCATGCAAAACGTACGATTTGCATGTGTCTATATGGGGTCAGATACAGAAAGCAGCATTGAATATGTCAAGAGTGCACTGTGCAGAAAATGGTAAGAGACAGGATAACGTAAAGCTTACCCTGAGTAATTGGATGTCCACCTGAATGACAAAATCAAGAAAGATGAGACGACATTATAGTGTAACGCATTTTCCACGAATTTGTAGTGAAATTCCTCCCCATGCCTGTTACTGGGGTGCATAATAAACCTTTTGTTGGATGACTAGTACAGCCCTAACTACCTTGCTACTAAAAAAATAAGATTGACGTCCCACGCATTCATAGTACTTCTCGATTTAATCTCGTAGCTCTAGGAATTCTCCAAATACTTACCATTAATGAATTTTAAGCGCATATTACAAAATGCAATTACCTCGAATATTTCCGAGGTAGGAATTCAAGACAGACTATTTTCATATTCAATCTACAAACCGCAGGATTTCATAATAAAGTTCCTAGGTTGAAGCTTCATCTCATCATAAATTTGAATTGTTGCGGTATAGATTTTCTAATTACCACATTCGTTATGTATACTAAATTTGTAGCTTGATTGAATAAATAGAAGTGACTGCAATGGAAGCATCGAAGAGTCAATAATAGTTTCTGCTCTGATTGCTTAGATCCTTTTGGGACTTGGAAAACAAGTACTTGTACCTTCTGTTACCAAACCAATAAAATTCAGTGGTGTATATAAGGAGTACACAGTATTTTGAGCTTTTCACACGACCATAGACACTTGTCGCTTTCCGTTCATATATTTTTAAGATTCTAGATCTATACCGCACTGATGAGATCCTAATGAACACGAAACAGCGCTGTGTGCAGTTGGTCATAGCTACAGAGACGGAAGCAGACATGTCCATTTTAATATGTAAGGTTTTATAGATGATAATTTTCAATCATCTCAACAAGAGCGCCGAATTTGAATTTGCTGCCATTTCTTTTGTACAAATGGTATGATGTTTACTTGATGACAACTGTAATGTCCAGAACACGCGATTAGACGTTATGGAGCAGTAGTCAAACGAGCAACGTTTAATGATTGTGAAAACTCACTAGGGTTGAACTATACTTTAGCGCATATCGCAAATATTTCAATTCTTATTTTAAAATGAAAGATTAGGATGTAACTTTTACGAAAATATCATTTTTTCTTTAAGGAACCCTCTGCTTGCTATTTTATAGAACTTCAAAGTTGCATTTTGGATGCTAATACTGTGGTATAGAATATACTGCTTTATTAGCTGTTTTCTTCTTCTTTATACAAAAGATTGTTCAAAATTATATGAATATAACATACACTGTAAGTTACTGTGATACTGTTTATCGCAATAATGCAATTTTGCATTATTTTAATGATGAAAATAGTTCATTGTTAAGTAGCCATTTCTTTTATTTCGGATAATTATTCCCATCACTACACCACCGTCACTGTCATATTCTCTCCATCTAGTTGCGATGTTGCCAAATCATGGATAGTAATATACCTTAATTTGGTTTGTCAAATTCTTACTTATATACGAGTACCAGCGCAAAAATGTGCTATCGGCACAGGATTGTCATGAAAATGCGATTTGGACGTGTGGCCGGTAGGTTTTACTGTACTAAATCCACCTTGTGCCCTACGATAGCTTTAGCTAGAGAGACTTTTTTGAAGAATGCTTCGTGCCCTTCGCAACAGTACTACGGTTATTGTTTTTCCTATATTATAGTTATAATCTATTTAATTTTTGTATGTATGTACTTGAAGAATTATTTAAAGTGAAGCTGATGTTAGAAAATTTAGCTGATTAAATGTGATATATATATGAGATATAACTGAAAAAGTAGCTGTTGCAAATCATTAAATAATGAAAACGTAACAAAGAACATTGCAAGTTTTTTGATGTTTTGATGAAATGGTCGTTGATCTTTATTTAACTATAATGTTGGATGATATTTTGGGTGGACCTGGCGAGGTCCAAATCGACGAATCGACATTGGATATTTTTATTTGCAATGACCGCTGGTACCTTTTGTATTTTTTATGTCACACGATCCGCTGGTGCATTTTCCACTGTTTAGTTTTCGGTAAATACTGGGACAACTTTTCATAAAGCAAGTCATTTACAATAAATTGAGACTTTTATTTTGCAAATAACCTCATTTCTAATTACGTACTTCTCCCAAAAAAAGGTACAACTTGGCAACAATGGACATCATTTATCTTATCTCTCAAGAAATGAGAGTTATAAAATGGCCAATGAGAATTGTTTGTACTTTCAAATATTTCTTATAAACGCAAAAACATTGATCTCATTGAAAATACGCGAAAAAAAATGGTTAAGGAATTTCAAGAAGACATTGAAAAATCACAAAACAACACCTCTACATAGTTTACCAAGTAAATACCAGCATTTACGTATGTATTTTGATCTGTTAAGATAATAAGCTTGAACCTTTTTTTGCAAAAAACAACAATTTTGTACAGTTTCACATCTATTTTACTTAGTACTATACAGTGTATGCTATATTCTTAAAATTTAGACCATCCTTTTGTACAAAAAGCAAAAAAGACAGCTATTCTAGCGTATTACCACTAACAATGCAAGTTCTATAAAATAGCAAGCGGAGGGTTCCTTAAAGAAAAAACGATATTTTCGTAAAAGTTACATCTTAATTTTTCATTTTAAAGTAAGAAATGAAGTATTTGCGATATACGCTAAAGTATAGTCTTACCCTCACTACAAAAATGGAGACAATTACGCGAAAACACCTCGCAAATTACGTACAATTTTCGGTCGCAATAATGCGCCAAATGAGTTGACAGTTCGCAGTTTAATTACAAAATTTGAGACAAAATTCACGTTGCTGAATGTGAAACCCACTGTACGACGCCGTCCTGGTCGGTCGTTCCAAAAAAAATTGTCTCAGTGCGTGAAAGTGTGGCCGAGAATTCGACATCACGGCCAAAAATTGAACCTTACCAGACCCACCCTGCAACGAATTTTGAAAAAATATCTGTGCTTGCATGCGTACAAGGTTCAACTGACGCAAGAACTCAAGCCAACGGACGATGCGCAGCGCCGTGAATTCGCCGTGGGCGCTGGAGCACCTCCAAATTGATGCGGATTTCTCGAAGAAATGGATGAGGCACATTTTCAACTTCGAAAATGCAGCTGGAACTGCGGTAACTGTTAATGGTGTGCGGTATCGCAAAATGTTAATTGAGTTTTTGTCGCCTCAGTTGGATCGAATTGATGTGGAGGTTATGTCATTCCAACAAGACGGTGCGACCTGCCACACAGCACGCGAAAGAATAGTGTTACTGCGGACCAAGTTTCCACACCGTGCCATCTCTCGGTTTGGTAATCAAAATTGGCCACCAAAATCGTGCGATCTAACGCCAATGGACTTCTTCCTTTGGGGCTATGTGAAGGAAAAGGTGTATGCGAACAAGCCACAAACAGTTGAACGCCTTAAAGGTTTGGTGATGGCCATTTACCGGATGTCCTGTTCATGTTTAATCGCAACTATTCCTCAATACAAATATACGGTTAATTCGAAAAGAAATTGTGTTTTTCTTAAAAATCAAATCCGGCGCTCTTATTGAGACGCCCTTTAATTCATCAACGAGTAAAGTGAATTATACTAAGTGACATATAAATCCGAACACCCAGTTTAAATTGTTTTATTTTAATAAAATTTTGTATAAGTACTTAATGAAGCATAATAAGTAAATGATAAAAATTTCAAAATGATTGCACTGCTTTAAAGCCCTTTGACCTTTAATAATGGGTGGATGCACCCTGATGTGCTACGCATTCTCCAACGCGCCTAAGCATGCTTCTGATCAGGTGGTCAATGTCCTCCTGTGGTATCTCATTCCAGGCAACCACCAACTCCTCTCGAAGTGCTTCTAGAGTCTGAGGAGGACGTTGCAAATTGAGCAATCTCCTACCCATCATATCCCACACGTGCTCAATTGGGGATAAGTCGGGAGATCTTGGTGGCGATGGTAACAATGTGACATCATTATGTTGAAAGAAGTCTATTGTGACTCTTGCAACATGTGGCCGGGCATTATCTTGTTGGAAAGTTGGATCTGCCAGGGTGTCAAGATAGGGTAAAAGATGGGGTTCTAGAACTTCGTGCGCTGCGCGTTCATGTTACCTCTGATGAAGATTAAAGGTGACCTGGAACCATAAGCCATAGCACCCCAAACCATAACTCCCACAGTGTGATGAACATGTCTTTCAACAAAAAACTGTGGATTCCTCCTTTCACCACGTCGCCTTCTAACCCTGGCACGACCATCGTGCATGCCTAAACAAAATCGAGACTCGTCACTAAAGACAATACTGTTCCATTCCTGATCCCAGAGTGACCGTTGTCTGCACCACTCAAGGCAATTAGGTCGGTGTTCTCGAGTTAAAGGGAGGACCCAGTGTGGCCGGTATGAAAACAAGCCAAAACTTCTCATTCGTCGGTAAACAGTTCGCATGCCAATAGGTCTTCCGTGTTCTGCAAACCATTCATTTGCAATCGACCTGGTAGTGGAGAAACGGTCCCTTAAGACCAATAATCTTAGGCGACGATCTTCACGGTTTGTTGTTCTACGGCGGCGTCCAGTGCCTCTTGCTCTTTGCGTACGGCCTTCTCGAAGCCATGCCTGACAACACCTAACCACAGTGTCTACACTTCTTTGCACTCTAACTGCAATTGCCCGAAAAGAAAGTCCAGCTTCCCGAAGTCCCACTATACGGCCCCTATCAAACTCACTAAGTTGACGAAATCGTACAGGTTTCCGTCCTCTAGGCATCGTAACCGATCGTAAAGGATGTCAAGAACCAAAATCCGCCAACGTTGATTCTTTACTGCGGCTGAAATATTCATTTTTGGAGCGTTAGTGAATTAAAAAAAAGCAGTATAAAAACCGGAATGTCCAACTGATAAGGATGAAAATTTTTTCACTTCTTATTTACAGTAAGATAAATACATTCACCAACTTTTATTAAAATAAAACCATTTAAACTGGGTGATCGGATTAATATGTCACTTAGTATACGTTTAACATCACAAAGTGAATATAACGCGTTTTTAATGCCTACTTTTAGCTACTTATCATATTTTTTTTATCAATATCAAAATGGGGAAGCGATTTTAGGCGCATCTACCTACTTAATATCTTTAGACGATAATACTACGTATTCTGTGGATTCAATAAATCACCAATGTAAAGCCCATACACTTTTCAATGTCCAGACAGCTCTAGCCATCATCTCGGGAAGACAAGCACATTACAAGTTTTCGTTCATGAATCCTAAATAAGATAGTAGATCTCTATATTCTGTTGAAGACAAATATAGCCTTATTTATGCCCCTTTCTAGCGTGTATTTGTCTATTCTTTTTGAGGGAATATAAAAAGGTATATTGCCCATGTATATGTCAAGAGATATACTCGTAAAATGTCATATATGCGCATTTACAGGCGGGGATATGATGTACTAGGACGCATGAAAGTGAGTATTAAAAGACATTCACACATCAGTGACGTAGAATAGGGTAACAGGGATATTTGTGCATCAAGGCTTTGTTTGAACTTTCTTAATTTACGATGTCCAAAGAAGATATTCGAACAATTGAAATCGACAGAGACAGATTAGCACTTACGCTTCACTGCCTATTTTTCTCACATCCTGTGTAATAATGGCTCAACGATGGCACCTTTGGAAAGCTTGAAAATGTGCTTAATTTGCTATCAATTGCCTGAACACTTTTTGAATAAAAAAATTATCTTAGTGATAGAAATCAAATCTGCCTATTAATATTTTGGTACCAGTAGTATATTAGTTCCACCATTTCCACCATCTGGCGATTCTGATAATGAACCCAAAATATCCATTTGCAACTAAAAATCTCACTCAAGCAAGCTTATGACTTTTTTTTAACTTTTTATGGATCACCTTAAGTATATTGGAAAATATCGTTTTCCATAAAAACTACTCTGAATTAAACAAGGCTACGTTTTCTTCAGCCAAAGAATTAAGATTCCCACAAATATTTTTTAGCCATAATGCTGCAGATTATAGGAAAATAACAATGTTACATCAAAAGTAAAATCTATCCTGACAGTCTAATTGAGTTTATTGTTCTACATGGATAACGTGGTGTGGCACCCCCTGACAAGATCTCGTTCAATTATATTATTTCTTGGATGAACCGATTTCTTGTAGCATCTTTTAAAAACCTGTAAGTCTGCAGGTGGTAACCCCTAGAACATTTTTGTAAAGAAACTTAGCAATATTTTTATGTACTATATGAATCCAAGAGTTGCTGGGATATACAAGGTCTGTAAATTAAGTGGGGATACTGGCAATGTAGCGTTCGATCTGGCAACACTGGCTTGGAGGTAAGACAGGAGAACATGTGATTCTCCTTCAGTATAAATTGGCACTTGCTCTAGTCATTTGGTTCTCTGTAGCGATTTTTTCATTAGATCAAGAACAACATGGTGTTGCATCATGATTACGCTCCTTGTCACAAAGCAATGCCAATAAATGAGTTTTGGCCCCCTTATTTGCCTGACTTGAGTCTTTGTTGAAGGTGAGAGATAACGGTACTCATTTTGGGACAGTCGGAAACATCCAAACGATTGTAGCCGACCAGCTGAAGGCTATTTCAGTATCGGAGTTCTAGCAATGTTATGAGGAGTGGAAGAATCGTCTGCAGCGATGTGTGACTTCAAGAACAAGTTATTTTTAGGGTGGCAATATAAAATGTAACCTTAGTTTAAAAAAAGTGGGTGCAGAGTGTGTGATTTACGCTATCTGGCTACAAACAACGATGTATGTCTTAATATTCTTCAATTCTCAAAATACAGGAACTAACCTTATGCAAATTTACATCCAGCTATATCCATTGCTCCAAAAAATCCCCTAATTGAGAAAATGGCCTAGCTTTTATAAAAATATTCCTTTTGATCGGAAGTGCGCTCTCATTCTCCATTAGGCCGCTAGTAAATAAAAAGTTAGCCGAAGTTAATATCAGCCTCGTGTCGCTGTTTCCAAACGATCCACATAAAAATGTAAATTACCAAAAAAAATATTCACAAGAAAACTTGAAAGCTTTCTCCATTTTATAAAGCGGGTAAGATGAAGAGGATATTACGCACTTGCCTTCCTCCTTTGCACTCCCCACAACTCCTAAACTCCTTTTTTGTGTTCACGCACCAGAGAGCACGGGCTTTATTTCAGTTATTCGGTCCTTGCCTACCTGCGCATAAAAAATTGGAAATTTTCGAGTCGTATTACAGTCGTTATTCGCTTTGAAAGAAATCCCAGACGCTTTTTTGTTTGGAAACCGAGGTGTTCCACCCTCACATAACCTAAAAGGGGGGGGTCTAGAATCCCTTTGATTCGTGGAAAGAAAGTAGAAATAGTATTCAGGTCATGGAGTTTTTCCTCAAAAAACTACTCATATTATTGAGAACGTCATCTCGCATCGTTTCTTTACAAGACCTCAAAAACTTTCAGCAGATAAGGGCTACTTCGTCCCTGCCACACAATGTCAACCAAATTGTTGATTATATATTGCCTTTTAACGGATGCTCTTGGAAAGCTACGAGACATTGCTCACAGAGTGTTACAGAATATTGACAGGAAAATTCCGCTCAAAAAGTAAATTGTGATAAATAAATGAATGCGAATATTTAAGGGTGTGAATCTATATGAAAAATTAATGTTAGTTTGCTTTATAAAGTATGGTCCAAAAATGTATCCTTACAAAAACTCGGGGTGTTGAAGTTTTAGGAAAAAAATGGATATTAATTAATATTTTCAGAGCCGCTATAGATATTTCACTGATATTTGGTACATAGTGAAAGTTAATAAAGTTGCATATTTTTCAATGCAAAGATAATTCTTAGCTTTAACAGTGGCGTGCGTACGGGTATTGACTTCGATCTTTTTTAAGAAAAAATGGTACGCCAATGGTTTCTTGCCAAATAAAAATATTATTTTTGAATTCTCCGTTCCATTTAAAACAAATAATCTCTCTTGAATTGTTTTCTTTCGATGCGCCATTTTTGAGTAAAAACATAAAAACCGTTCTATTGTCTAACTTGCAAAATTATTACTAATTTAATTGGAAAAATTAAACACATTAGAGCTAATTAACAACAACAACTGACAACATAAACATAACATTTAAACCAACAGAGTGATTACAAAAATTGTTGAAAATGGCCCCCCACAAGCTACAACTATTCTTTCTCCTAATTCCTCTATAGTGTTAATGAGACTTGTGTACATTAGTGTCTTGAGTTAGCCCCACAAAAAAGAAATCTAAACTGTTGAGGTCTGGGGACCTTGGTGGCCATTCTCGGGTACACCGCGGCCAGTCCAACGATTTTAATAAACCGTTTGTAAATAATTACGAACTGCTACATTGAAATGCGCTGGTGCACCATCATGCATGTACCACATATTGTTTCTTATTACTAACGAAACATCATCAACCAGCAAAGGCAACTGTTGTTGAAGGAAATTGAGGTAAGTCTGTCCGTCAAGTCGTCCCGGCAAGAAGAATGGGCCAATAAAGTGGTTGCCAATAATTCCTGCCCATAAGTTAACCAAAAATTGGTGTTGAAATGGGTATCGGTTACGCCATAGAGATTTTCTTCTGCCCACAAATGATTATTGTGGAAATTCTGAAAGGCATTTCGCGAAAAATTAGCTTCGTCCGTGAACAGAATCATTGATTCAAATTGCGGATTTTGGGCAATTTTTTGAAGATACCACTGACAAAAGGTCACACGCCTTGGAAAATCAATGAGAAGTAATGCCTGTACTCTTAAAATATGGTAATGATATAATAAAAAAATCCACTAAAATTCTCCAAGCAATTTGATGGCAAATATTTAAGTGTCTAGCGATCTTCCTCCCGTTTCAGGATGTTCTTCGACTTCGACAGCACAGCTTCCTCAATTTCAGGTGTTGTCACACTTATAGGTCTACTTCCAGATGTTACTTTTCGGACAGAACCAGTTTCAATAAGACGACGATGAATATTAGAAAAGGTTCGACTATCTGGCAAAGCACGATCGGGATTTCTCTGGTGATAAATCCGTCTGACTTGCTCACCATTACCGTCGGCAAGGCCATATACGTAATGCATTTCCGCCATTTCTGCATTTGAATAATTCAACATTATTAACAAGATTGTAAAAACTAAATAATGAAAAAGATGTCACAGCGAATAGATTTGAATAACAGAGACTTGTCAGATGTCAAAAGCAAGTGACATATTCCAGAGCAACTAGATAATTATTGCTAAATTGCATTTTTCAATTATTACATCAATTTTCTCGGACAATGGAACGGTTTTTATTCTTTGTAAATTGATGACAGATTGACGTGGAAAGTATAGGATCAACCTACTTTTCAGGCAGAACAAATATGGCTTGGAAAAATAACACTTATTATTCAGAACCCTAGTGGTGTACAACGTGTTGCTGAAATAAAATTTAAGCACTCTATATTATGAACGTGCGACCAATGTTAATTGTTTTTTCATATATTGTATATATTGACATGCTTAGCCTGACTTTCACTTTAAACTTTTCTGACCACATTTTGTAACAGCCTATATATATGTGTCCAGCTTTAAAAGAAAAGTTAGGATCTTTGTCTTTGATGACATGTAGCATGTATTTTTTTTTTGATGACATGTAGCATGTATTTTTATGTAATTTTTTTTATATTTGTTTATTTGTGCATGTTTTCTCACTCGTCACTTTTCATTTGTTTGTGTTTTGTTTACACATTTGTTACTGTTTACTTTTAATTTTTATATCTTCCGCCATATACCTAATATTTTCTTTTTTTAAAGTTACTTCTAATCACGGTTTTTGATTCTGCTACGTACTCTGTTGCTGCACGTTTCTCTTTTGGTCTTTTGGTCATTATACCATGCATAGGCTACGATTCTGTGAAAAAATATTTTTTTCTGCTTTAAATTTTCTTATTATCTTCAGTGTATTTTTTTGTATTTGCATGTACTTGAATTTTTTTTTAGCCCTGGTTGGTTCTGAAAAACAGCTTGTGCTGATGTAACCCGCCAGGTAAAATAAAGGCAATTTATTATTATTATTATTATTACCTTACAGAGCATAGCATGAAATGCGACACCTGCCCGCTCAGTTCGTTTGTAAAGTCTTCGTTCAAAAAAATCAAAAGGTGTGATTGTCATCATCTTTGAAAGTAAAGAACTCATCGCTTTGCGTGCCACTTGAGACCAAAGTATTCTCCACATATTTTGGAAAATGTGGCTGGCTCACGAATTACTCTCGTAATTCTTACAAGGTCAAATAAGCATATTAGTAGGGGTCTAATTTCCGCTGAACTGAGCGAAAGAAGTAAAATAAAAATAATATCGGTCGTTATGTGTGTCACAAATTCAAATCAATTTTATGAATTATATTTTCTGACAAAACATAGCTATTTTTAGAGCTTGTAAGATGGATAAGATTTTCGCGAGATGAAAAAATCAATAAATCGTTATGCCTATCGCAAGTAGTTAATAAAAGTTTAATATTGGAGCATGAAATATTAACTATTTTTCTATTGATCTTTTCGCCTCCAGGTTATTAATATTTAAAACACATTTAAATGAAAATATATTGTCCAATTAAGCTAAATATTGCATAACAAAGCAAGGATGAAATAAATGCATTGGGAAAGCAGCTTATCCCGTGGTTTTCATGATAATCGTCTATTTGAACTGAAATATGTGGTTATTATCAACAATGGTAGGTTTGTTTTTTCGGACATGATTAAATGAGCGCTATAAACTGACCTCTCTACTCCAACATTACTACACGAAGTTCTCTAAAAAAGTTATATATGAATGTTATAGGGCCTAACATGAAGTTTTCCATGCAATATCCTTTTTGACTTAAAAAATTACAATATTTCTTTAAACGGAGCCACCCTGTACATTCTCAGCTTATAGCATATTCTACGAAATGTCAATCTTATGTTAACTGACGAAAATTTGGCAGCTTATAAGTACAATACCAACTTAGGTCTATGGTTCACATATCTTCTGTATTACATCTTTAACCAAAAAAATTGGATCAAGCCTTAGAAAAAAGTTAACTATGAACATGTATAAAAGGAGAATTAAGCTTATGAAGGCAGTCACCCAAGCACATACAATTACTTCCCCCCATTCCGACAACGTTGCGATCACATTCGCGATTGGTAAGCCTCGCCTGCGACAGTGTTCAGCTCGCGGAGTTAGCAGCGTATAAATATACTAACGTCAAAATAGATAGGTATACCCTCTCCTAAGGCGTAGAACCAACTCATTTTCGAGATATACCTATCTCTAAAACGTAAAAAATGAAGTTTGAGCGATTTTTTGCCCATAGCGCTGGTGCCACTGAATTAATTTTAAAATCCGAGCACTGCTTTCTAAGGGCCAATGATTAGCGGACTGTTAGACAGGCAGACCGACTGATAAACAAACCGATGGGAATTAGTGAAACGGTTTTTTAACGCCACTGGACGAGGAAGTATTGTAATCGCAAAAACAATCGAAAATGAGATGAGTATGTTTTTTTGATGTTACATGACTTACATACATCACGGAAAACTATGTCACACATCTCCGTTGATCTGCCTGCCTGTCTGTCGGTCTGTCCTTCTGTCTGCCTGTCGTTTTGTCCGTATGTCTGTCTATACTTGAAAAGTATATTTTTTAGAGGGACTAACTCGTGCCGCTGTTTTTGAGATGTGCATATCATGTAACATCCAAAAAACATATCTCATTTCCCAAATATTTCGCGATTACAATACACTTTCTCGACAAGTGGTAAGGAAAGTGAAAACGCAAAATCTTCATATTAGATATCAATAGTTTTTGGCGTGGATGCTGCGATATCTGCCCATCATGCACAGATGAACACTTAACATAAGCTGCATAGTTTTCCCTCCAGGCAAAATCCAGGTGCTTTGTCGTCACGGATTATAAAGTTCCTTCTCGATTACAAAACTCGCACATGCGAGGGAAATAAAATCTGAATGAAATACTTTATTCAGGATCGAACATTTATGAGCATTGTCATTTGTCCGAAGGCAGTGTGTAAACTTCCTCATAATAAATTCATCTAGACTTTTACGAGCATATTTGTTTTCTAGTCGATAAATAGAAAAAGTTCTACAATCCTTGTGGAATTGATTTTGAGCTTTTATTCATTGAAATATGAATATCCCATATTTACAACGCAAGCTCGCCATAGGATACCCGGATCCCCGAGGATAGCAAAGTGTCTAGACTCCGCTCCGTGTATCTGGGTCAAAGGTCAAACATCTTCTCTTCGACAGTATCAATGTTTAGTTGTTATTGACAAAACCCAAAATCAGAAACCGATATGTCGCTACCGGCCTCCCCTCAATTCGTGATAATTTGGACGTGAACTTTTTAGCATAAATGTAACGTATTTATGCATATGATTAACATATCTCATATACAAAATATGCTGTTCACTATCATTAAATCGTCACAGTCAATACTCTGAAAGAAGTGAGTGAGTGCGTTGTTCTTTTAGGAATAGTCAGTACGATATAGGTCACTGGACAATGAAGACAAGATGCTGTAAAAGCAAGCCGATTTAGTTCAAAATTCATCATTCTTCTGTCTTCGCGCAATAACATATTGAAAAATGAAATCTGGCAATAAAAAAATATGGAAAAATGGTGTACGATGAATCACTCACGTAAGTGGAGAGTGGAGCCATTAATTAATTTAGGAGGAACACGCTGGACATGATAATGCTCTTATCCTTTTTCTTCTCCTCAACAATTCGCACTCATAGTGACTAGAAAGGATTCTATGGAACACTTGAATTGGCATCCAAGGATATTTACGTCTTTTAAAATAAATCACTTTAAGGCGGGTAAAATCTTCAAAGCTTTTAAGTTACTTGCCGTATACGAAACCAACTTGCTATTTAGTTACAGCCTCAAACCAAATTGCTATATTTCTTTAGGTAAGCTTGGAACGGGAAACAAGACTCAGTAGTAGGTATAATAGTGTTAAAAATATCAAAAATCTGTAACTATAAGATTTTATATCCTAAATGACATATACTCAGTTTAAATGGTTTTATTTTAATAAAATTTTGTATGAGTACTTAATGAAGCATAATAAGTAAATGATAAAAATTTCAAAATGATTGCACTGCTTTAAAGCCCTTTGACCTTTAATAATGTGTGGATGCACCCTGATGTGCTACGCATTCTCCAACGCGCCTAGGCATGCTTCTGATCAGGTGGTCAATGTCCTCCTGTGGTATCTCATTCCAGGCAACCACCAACTCCTCTCGAAGTGCTTCTAGAGTGTGAGGAGGACGTTGCAAATTGAGCAATCTCCTACCCATCGTTTCCCACACGTGCTCAATTGGGGATAAGTCGGGAGATCTTGGTGGCCATGGTAACAATGTGACATCATTATGTTGAAAGAAGTCTATTGTGACTCTTGCAACATGTGGTCGGGCATTATCTTGTTGGAAAGTTGGATCTGCCAGGGTGTCAAGATAGGGTAAAAAATGGGGTTCTAGAACTTCGTGGATATAACGCTGCGCGTTCATGTTACCTCTGATGAAGATTAAAGGTAACCTGGAACCATAAGCTATAGCACCCCAAACCATAACTCCAACAGTGTGATGAACATGTCTTTCAACAAAAAACTGTGGATTCCTCCTTTCACCACGTCGCCTTCTAGCCCTGGCACGACCATCGTGCATGCCTAAACAAAATCGAGACTCGTCACTAAAGACAATACTGTTCCATTCCTGATCCCAGAGTGACCGTTGTCTGCACCACTCAAGGCGATTACGTCGGTGTTCTCGAGTTAAAGGGAGGACCCAGTGTGGCCGGTATGAAAACAAGCCAAAACTTCTCATTCGTCGGTAAACACTTCGCATGCCAATAGGTCTTCCGTGTTCTGCAAACCATTCATTTGCAATGGACCTGGTAGTGGAGAAACGGTCCCTTAAGGCCAATAATCTTAGGCGGCGATCTTCACGGTCTGTTGTTCTACGGCGGCGTCCAGTGCCCCTTGCTCTTTGCGTACGGCCTTCTCGAAGCCATGCCTGGCAACACCTAACCACAGTGTCTTCACTTCTTTGCACTCTAACTGCAATTGCCCGAAAAGAAAGTCCAGCTTCCCGAAGTCCCACTATACGGCCCCTATCAAACTCACTAAGTTGACGAAATCGTACAGGTCTCCGTACTCTAGGCATCGTAACCGATCGTAAAGGATGTCAAGAACCAAAATCCGCCAACGTTGATTCTTTACTGCGGCTGAAATATTGATTTTTAGAGCGTTAGTGAATTAAAAAAAGCAGTATAAAAACCGGAATGTCCAACTGATAAAGCTGAAAATTTTTTCACTTGTTATTTACAGTACGATAAATACATTCACCAACTTATATCTCATATACAAAATATACTGTTCACTATCATTAAATCGTCACAGTCAATACTCTGAAAGAAATGAGCGAGTGCGTTACTGTTTTGTTCTTTTAGGAATAGTCAGTACGATATAAGTCACTGGACAATGAAGAAAAGATGCTGTCAAAGCAAGCCCATCCAGATCAAAACGTATCATTCTTCTGTCTTCGCGCAATAATGAAATCTCGCAATAAAAAAGTATGAGAAAATGGTGTACGATGAATCACTCATGTAAGAGGAGGGTGGAGCTTTCAATTAATTTAGGAGAAACACGCTGGACATGATAATGCTCTTATCCTTTTTCTTCTCCTCAACAATTCGCACTCAGACTAGAAAGGACACTATGGAACACTTGCATTGGCATCCAAGGATATTTACGTCTTTTAAAATAAATGCGGGTAAAATTTTCAAAGCTTTTGAGTTACTTGCCGTATATGAAAATAATTTTCTATTTAGTTACAGCCGCAAACCAAACTGCTATATTTCTTCAGGTAAGCTTGGAACGGGAAACAAGATTCAGTAACGATGTTCTGTATTTTCAGATAAGAAAAACTTTTCAAAAACCGTCAATAAATGAAATGTTCAGGTAGGTCCAGAAGAGCTTCATCCTTTCTAATACATACGAAAAATCGCAACGGATCAAGTCTCCTATTTGGTTGATCTCGAAACCAAAGAGTACAATTTTAATATTCTCTAGAATTAAGACTGTATTGTTCAGCTTATATTTGACTTCGCGTCATAGAAGAAATAAAATACTGTTGCCCGGAAAGCTGGCGACATTTTGTGGACCAAAAACATAGATAGCCCATCCCACGTAATGGAGTGCATTACTGCTTCTTTCATTGTTTCTAGATATCTAGTTATCGCTTAAGAACCTATAACTTTGTATGTTATGTGTAATTTAAATGTTTGCAAAAGTGAGATCGTATCTAAAGATAATCCACTTCAAATCTAACATTTAAAAAAATATATAATACACTGTACCTCAAACTTTAGAGGTGAAATTTTCAAAAACTCTGTATAAAAATCAAAATGCAGAATCTTTGGGTTTTCCAAAATTAGGTCTGTATTGCTATACATGATGTAAAGGGTTGCCATTTTATTTCATACATTCAAGAAAAAACAGTCTTTAGGAGAGACCACCGTATCTCAATTTCTTATTTGGAACAGATTCATTCGTTCAAAGTTGAAATGTGCAATTTTCATAAAAAAGTTCATATACGTAGTTGGACATGCTCATAAGATTTGTTATTCAAAGTGAAACAAAATTATACACATCGGGCCCAATATTTTATTATGGACCACATCGATTTAATAATCCTCTTTGAAAAAAAAATGTGTCAAAATCAAAATGCGAAATTTTATCACCCGAAATTCAAGTACGTACCATCTAAAAATTGATTTCAAATCAGATATTTTAAGACAAACAAAATTTTTCCTTTTTGGAAAAAAGTGGTTTAGCTCACACCGAATACGCAAATTTATGAAATTCTCAGTATCCCAAGTTTTGTTATTTAAAGTAAAAAACTTTACTATAGGTCACACCGGTTCAGTTGTGTCGTATTAAAAATAGGCTATTTTTATCATCCAAATTCAAGTCCAACCTGATCTCATAATGAATTTCAAGTCAGAAATTTTAAGAAAAATTATGCAGACTATGCCCTAAATCCTGTGGATTACAACGGTTCAAGTTTTCCTTTTAAAAAAAAGTTATTTTGCCAATTTTTTTCAAAAATTAAGTTTATTATTGTTAAACGTGATCTTAGGATACGTCTTGGTTAGTCAGAATCATTGTATAAAAAAACTATATGGACTATATCCCAAATTTAATTAAACCTACAACATTGATTACAGTTTTTCTATTTTAAAAAAAATATTTGTCAAAACCAACATGCGTAAATCTTAAAATTCCAAATTTAAGCCCGCATCGGTAGAGACGATTAAAAATGTTGTCATTCCAATTCAAGCATGTCATAAAAGAATCATAAACGCCGTTACTTACCGTGATTTCGAAGTAAGAACTTCCTTGCGTCGTCGTCTGCGGCGGGAGTTGAGCGTGTGAGCGCGGTGTGACGCGTACTACAGAGCGGAGTTTCTGTACTTCGCCGCGACGAAGGTGGCTAGATTGGACGTCGGAGTTGTGCGGTGCGGATTTCGACGCGCGGCGTCAGCGACAAGCGGCAGAGCGTCAGGCAGCACGGAACGTAACGTTCAGAAACGCGCGTGAGGTGGTTGTAGCGGGCGTAACGGCCAACGGACTAGATTTATACCACCACGGGGCGGATACATCGTTGCCAAATCCTGGGCAAAGCAAGTCTCATTCTAAAATACTGCCGGTTCTTGGCTACATTGTTCGGTCTAGTATCGACAGGAAGTTTTGCAACCATGCCTGAAGCATTCTTTTGAGAATATTCAAATCAGCTCACATTTTTTCCTTAATTTCACCAGGGAAGTATTAAGATCGTCTGTCACCATCTAAGTTTCTAGGCTCGACAGGATCTTGGGTAACCTACTGGAAATCACTTGCTCTCATCCCTCTGTATCTCATTCAGATATCTCACAGCTCAGCATTTTCTCAAGGACCTGGAAACCCACATCAAAATAGAATGAAGGAAAGAACGAAGAGGAAAGAACCTATAGGAAAAGGTTTTCTCTCGTCCTTTCAAGTCTCATTTAGATATCTCACAGCTTAGTATTTTCCCAGAAACTTGCCAACCGACAGTAAAAAAGAATAGCGGAAAGAACGAAGAGCAAAAAACAGAATAGTGGCTAACCTATTAGAAAAAGCTTGCTTCCGTCGTTCTATGTCTCTTTCAGATATCTCACATCTCAGCATCTTCTTAGCGACCTGGAAATTGACACCAAAACCGAACAAAGGAAACAATGAAGTTTCTGTCTCTCTCTCTCTTTCTCAGATATCTTCCTGTTGGACATTTTGCCAGTAACCTGGAAGCCGTTCAGTAAAAAATGGCTGGCGACTAGTCCAAAACACTTACAAATCTAACAAGTATTTGTAACGGCTAAGAAACTAGATCTGCACTACCACAAGTCTCTTTTTAAAATACTGCCACTTCTTGGCTGCATTGTTCAGTCTATTATCGACATGAAGTTTTTCAAGCATTCCTAGCATCCTTTGAATAATATTAAAATGATATCAGAATACATAAATCTGTTCACAGTTCTTCTTTTATTCCCTTTTTAGATCATTAGGAAAGTAATAGGATCGCCTGGCACCAACGATCCTGGTTGATGTATTGAAAAAGGCTTGATCCCTTTATGTCTCTTTCAGAACCTATAATAGCTCAGCATCTACTCAAGGACCTGCAAACTGACACCTAAAAAAGAACGAAGAATAAGAAGTTTCTGGTCTCAACGTGATTATAACTGATCTATTGGAAAAGGCTTGCTCGTGTCCCTTCGTGTCTCTTTCTGGTATTACAGCTCAGGATTTTCTCAAGGACCTGGAAACCGACACCAAAAAAAAAAGATTGACGTAAAGAACGAAGATGAAAGGACATAATTGTGGCTAACATATTAGAAAGCGCTTGCTTTCGTCCTTTTATGTCCGTTCCAGATATCTGACAGCTCAGCATCTTCTCAGGGACCTGCAAACTGACACCAAAAAGGGGAACATTGAGGTTTCTGGCCTCAACAGGCTACCGTATGGAAAAATGCTTGGTCTCTTCATATTTCTTACAGATATCTTACTGCTCGGCATTTTCTTGTTAACCGGGAAACTGTCAGTGAAAAAAGGACTGTCGACTAGTCCAAAACACCTACAAGTCTAACAAGTGTTTGTAATGGCCAGGAGAGTAGGTTCATATTGCCTCGGGGCGAAAACATCGTTGCCAAATCCTGAGCAAGGCAAAATACTGCCAGTTCTTGGCATCATTATTTAGTCTATTGTCGACAGGAACTTTGGTAACCATGCCTGAAGCACTCTTGGAATAATATTGAAAAGATATCAGGATACCTTTTCAGGGAAGTACCAACACCACCAACGAACTCTCTTGTCTTGACAGGACCGTGGCTGTCGTATTGGAAAAGGCAAGCTCTCGTCCCTTCTTGTCTCTTTCAAATCTCTCACCGCTCAGCGCCTACTCAGCGACCTGGAAACCGACTCAAGCAAAGAACAAAGGCAAGAACGAATTTTCTGGTCTCAACACAGGTAACCAAGTCATCGTTGGTTGTCAGAGCGGTCCGTGGGACCTTAGCTCTTGAGTCACAGTGTCAGTTTGTAAGTCTGTCAGGTCTGGTAACCCAGAAACCAGACAATTTTAAGGAAAAAAGGGGAAGGAAAGGAGAGAAGGAAGAACGAGAGCAAAGGGGAAGAAGAGAATCTTTTAGGATATGCAGCGTTTAGGCATTGTTAAAATCGCTTCACAGATTTTGATATGGTCTAAAAATATTTGATTTTTTCTAAAGATTGTGTAAAAATGCTCAAATTTTGGTTGATCTAAGTTCACGAGTTAATTTTGATTACAGTGCGAGCCGCGGCCTTTTGTGCTTGCGAACTTGCTCGACTGTGTAGTCCACTAAATCACGCAACAGAGTGTTGCTGTGCGATTCCGCTAGGCTATAGCGCCGCTGCGCCTGTTGCTTAATGTAGTCCTTTAGGTAAGGGACATCGAGGTCTCTATGTAGAGTTTCGTTAGAGACATACCATGGGGCATCAGCAATAGTGCGCAACGTCCTGCTTTGCAGAACCTGCAGACTTCGCATGTGTGTTTTAGCAATAAAACACCAAGCCGCACATGCGTATGTCATTGCTGGTCTTATGACCACCTTATAGAGTCGAATCTTGTTAATCAAACTTAATTTTGACCGTTTACATAATAATGGGTAAAGCTGCCGAAACGTAATTTGGAATTTAGTTTTTAGCGCTTCCATATGGTTCCGCCAAGTCATCCCTTTGTCCAGAATGACACCGAGATACTTAGCGGAGGATTCCCATGGTATACGAAGTCCATTCATTGAAACTTCAGACGGAACGCCGCGACGTCTTTTTGTACAGTAGATTGCCTGCGTTTTCGAATGGTTTATTTTAATTAGCCACCGATCCGCCCAATCTAATACTTCTTCCACCGCACTTTGCAGCCTGTCATGGACTAGGTCACCAGACCACGACTGAGCCACCAATGCAGTATCGTCAGCATAGAGATAGACTTCACAGTTGCTGGGACTAGGGACGTCATGGATGTACAGTGAGTAAAGGATAGGTCCAAGGACCGAACCCTGAGGGACGCCGGCTGTAATCAGCCGTGTTGTCGACAGCACATTGTCAATTTTGATCCGAAATTTCCTACCTTCAAGGAAGGATTTCAGTAGTTTTAGAAGCCAAAAAGGGAAGCCCTTTTGGATTAGTTTATACAAGAGGCCCGCGTGCCACACCTTGTCAAATGCTTTTGAGACATCCAAAAGCAAGATGCCAGTACTTTCGTTAAGGGTGAATCCTCTGGTTACACGTTCCACCAGCCTAACCGCCTGTAGCTCCGTACTATGTTCAGACCGAAAACCGAATTGCACGTCAGGAATCACATGGTGATCTGACGAGAAATTCTCAAGGTGACGTAGAATCACCTTTTCAGCGAGCTTAGACGCAGCTGACAGCAGGCTAATGGGACGATAATCCTGGGGAAATATCGAACCCACCTTCTTTGGAATCATTATAACTTCAGCGGTCTTCCACGCGGATGGGAAGTACTGGATCCTGAGCATGGCATTGACTATTGCCACGAGATAAGTTAAGGACTTCCGCGAAAGCAGCTTCAGCGCCTTATTAGTGATTTGATCCTCCCCAGGTGCTTTACGCACTTTAAGGTCTTTAATATGACCTTGAATCTCTGCTGGTGTGCAATGCGGGATCTCAGGAGATACCGCTGATGTGCTAAGCAAATCTTCGGTTGAAGAAGCTTCTGAAGAAGAATCTTCTGATGAAGAAAAATCACCAACGAATGCGCGACTGTCACTGACGCCGTTGGCCCTAAAATATCTCCTGACAGATCTTACGATGTGTTGCTCCTCGTCGAGGTCATTATCAAGATCATAGTTGGGAGAGAACTGTCTTTCCATGGCATCGGCGAAAACCTCAACCTTCTCCTCTGTCCTGAAGACAATGCCTCCAGGACCGTGAATGTGTGGGATTTGTTCACGCTTTCCGTTTTTGAGCGACTTCGCCACCTTCCAGAGAGGAATGCTTGAGTCAAGCATCCCCGCCAGAAAGTCGTTCCATTGCTCATTGCGGAATTCATGAAGAGCATTTCTTACTTCATGAACAAGATTCGTCGCTCTGCGAATGTCATCAGGATGACAAGACCTTTTCGCTTGCTTAATTGCAGCTCTTTTATCAGAAATTTTCTGACGAATGTCTGCTGGCAGAAAAGGTCTGCCGTATCGCTGCACGGGAAGTACAGCTGCACGCTGCAGAGTTTGCTGAACAAAACTTGTCCACTCTGCTTGAGCCGCATCTATACCGTTCTCATCATCTATGATCGGTATATTGGGGAACTCTTTGAGGAGCGACTTGTATAGCTCCCAATCAATGCGTTTCCTTGGAGGGATTTCATCCCCCAAGATCTGCTCATTAGCCACTTCCAAAACGACGGGAAGATGATCGCTTGAGATGTCATACATGATTCGAGAAGTGATGCTGTAGCTACAGTTTTTGGATAATGCCAAATCAAGAACATCAGGTGCCTGAAGGTGATTAAATGGGTGGTGCGTCGGCTCCTCAGTACTATGTATGAGGTAGCCATTTCGTATCACATGGTTGTACAGTCGGATCCCACTGGTGGAATTCAACCTGGAATGCCATGCTCGATGTTTGCAGTTGAAGTCCCCTGCCACAATAAGTGGACCCGAGTAGTCTAAAAGGACTTCCAGATCCGCCTCTTGCAGCCTGTTACCACACCTGACATACACCGATGTGATTTTTAACGGCACACCTCCCGTCATATTGACCACCACGGAAGCCGCTTCGATGCTCTGCATGTCAGCGTTTGTGCTTCTGTGGTAGTCAATACCGCGTTTCACTAGCACTGCCAAGCCGCCACCCCGTCCAGTCAATCTATCAGCCCGGATAACATCGTAATTCGGGAAAGCTAGACGATCTCCCGGATTAAGTAATGTTTCCTGCAGCAAGGCCACATCTATACTTTCGTCCACAAGAGCTTGATGAAATTCCCGTCTTTTGGGAATGTCCCTTAGACCCAAACAATTCCAAAAAAGAATTTTGATAAATGCAGGCTGTCGTCGATTGTACCTAGCCATTTGCAGGAAAGATCGCCTGCAAAGCCTGTGTTGCGCTAATCAGAGGACCTATGATCTGCTGTAAGGACCTTAGCGCGGTTGCCAGGTCCACATTTTGCGTGTTCGCAGAAGATCCCACAGAGGGGGCAGCCCGGGTTGCATCCCTAGCTGCATCCGCGTAACTTACATTGCGCCTTTGCGCTATCACTTGCAGATTTTTCTTAGGGGCAAATCTGCAAGTTCGGCTATTCGCTGGATGCCCCCCTCCACAGTTCGCGCACTTTCGTTCCTCTTGTTGTGTTTGAGGGCATAAGTGGGTCATGTGGTCAGAGGCACATTTTAGACATTTAGGTGGTGCAGTGCAGTAAGATTGCGCATGCCCATATTTTTGGCAGCGGTGACACTGCCCGATGAGTCTTGAGTTCTTTTGAACTTCGACTCGGATAGCCAAACCTAGCAGCTCGTGTTCGTTGAACAGCTGCTGAGATTTTTCTATCTTGGGCAGTATGACTACCACCAAAGGCATGGGCACGCCGCCACCGCGTTTCAGGCGAATTATGTGCAGGGGGGAATATCCCCTCTGTTGCAACTCTTCCTTGATCTCAATTTCCGAAAGTGTCGCATGTACTCCTCTGATTACAGCATGAATGTTCCTCTCGGAGGGTAGAGGGAAAGTGTGATGGGGCACCTCTTCCTCCCTGAAGAGACGAATAATCCTGCGGTAATCATCCTCGGATTTGGGAATTATCCTGATTCCTGCATCGACGGCAACCGCGCGTTCGAATTTGATGCCCAAGGAAATAAACTTGTGATTTACGCCTCGCCATCTCGAAGCATCACGAAGAACGATGGGGGTAACACGTACCTTGCGTGGGGGCTGTGCAGTCGTGTCTTCTGGTACCTGAGATGTCGAAGGCGTGGAAGTATCCGATAGATTAGGCACAGGCTGTTTATTCGAGTCGCTTGCAGTTGAATGAGATGTTTCAGACTGCGATTTTGGTGAAGGGAGAGGAGGAAAGCCTGTCGTGTCGGTCTTGTTTCGTCGCGTTTTACGGGGCTTAACCTTGGTAAAACCGTCAGGGAGTGTATCGTCGTCTGTGGAAAGATCGCTTGAGTTATTTAACGGTCTCTTAAGATTGACAGCTTTGTCTTTACTGGGATTTTTGGGAAGTGTTTGGGAAGAATTTGTAATATTTAGATGGGAAGGTACCTGGGTTTTCAGTAGGAGGTCTAATTTAACTGTTAGGTCGGTAATTGTCCGCTGCTGGGCTTCGATGATCATCATCAATCTTTCATTGGTCTTCTTATCATCGTCCTTTTTTGACAGCTCCTGTCGAACCATCTCCAATTCGGCTCTCAGCTCCTCTATGGTCTGCTCCTTCGACTCCATCTCCATTGCCATGGTGGAAGCGCCATTTCCTGACCCCCCTGGGTCAGTTTCCATATTAAACACCTCGGTTATCTCGCTTTTCGTCTAAAAAATTTTCCGGATCGAAATTACGGGACAGCTGCTATCAGTGCCCTATACAGGGCGATAACACAGGTAACGCAAGCCCGTGAAAACGACGTTACAAACTGGACCTTAAATGACGAGAAATCACATACCAATGACGACATATGGAGGCTTCAATGGTAAGTACGTCACTTGCTGAACATTATGATAACGTATATCGTTTATAATGAATAACCAGTTTTAGCTTCTTCAAAAATCATATAATGTGTGTTACCAGTAGTATTACACAAACGAAGCACCTATAGGCTATACATTGTAACAATGGCTCGGTGCTGCTCGAAAGATGACCTCTTACTAGACCTTCCATATCTCACTTTACTCGTACCACTTTACACGACGTTTGGGGACACTAGGCTAATGTTGCAATTTTTCAATCTATGAGCTGATAATTCTTCAAGTAACACATGACACTGTTTTCAAACTGGCCTATTTTTCTATAGCTTTGGGGATCGAATATCATTACGTGGAAGTCTGGGCACCAAACACAAATGGCGGGAGCATGAAAGGATAACGTCGATTGGTTGATTACACCGATCCGCAGTTGTCACTCGATACAACGTTGCCAAATAACATTGAATAACTGGGATATGTATTACTTTTTTTTGTATGTTATGTCTGAATGTTGCATGTAATAAGATAATTTTTTTATCCTTACGCACTCAAAGTTGTTCCTAAGAATCACTAAATATTGTATATCGGAATTACGTTAGGAATACTCGTATAAAATGTTTGGCAACACCTTAATCATTCGTCGTTTCAGCTAATTTTGAGTAAACGTCGATCGGGGATGGAATAAGATAAATATTTTTCTGCCAACAAACTCAGATCGGCAAGATTAATTCTAGATTAGCAAAAGCATGCTACACATAAAAGTAAACGAAATTCCAAAAAAATACTAGTTGAAATTCAAAGATAAGAATGTTAAGGCTGCAGTCACAAGAAATTCAGGCCATAGAGAAATGTTGTCCTTTGTCCATGTCCAGACTTCCAAAAATCCACTTTCTTTATCGGCAACCGACAACCAAAGCCATGCAAGATTTGGGAAGGGGGACAATTGACAGAATTATATGGTGGTGTACAAAAATGAGCCATCGAAGTTGCGTCAACCTCTTTCATTCTCTGGTCTCCAAAAACTACCGAATTGCAACTTTGCATTAGGGCTTAAGGTGGTTCAGAAAGCATTTAGGCACAGGCGCAATCATATGGACTATAGAAGAGAAGCGTCACTCCGTCGTTAAAACAGCTTTTGGTGAGGTGACTGAAATAATATTGTGGTATCAAAAATCCTACATTCAGTGTATCTGTGGTTTCTGTAATATAGTAGGTAGTGAGGAGGAAGGTAATATCCAGGTGATGAGCACCTGCGAATAATTACCGCAGAACACTGTTGCTAAACAAGCAGGAAGTGCAGTGCTGATATTTTGATGCTCCGCTTATTATGTAAAGGCGTAAAGGCGAATATTGTTATTCCAACATATTTGGAATTTGAGATATAGTCGCTTAATTTCTAACACCACGTAACTCAAAAAATTAAGATATGCATTTATTTGAAAAAGGCCACCGTAATTGCTGAAAAGTCTTCAGTAGGCAGAGTATTTCATGCACATGAGGTTCCATTTGCGGCCAGACAAACATGGAGGTTTATAAGATATATGGATGTCATTCTATAGCGAATCCAAAGACCCACATATTGGCAGAAAATTTAGGTAATCAATGTTATCTGAACTTTTTCAGCAACCAAGAAGAACTTTGATGATTGTCAAGGTCGTAACTTGATCAAAGAGAGAAAATTCATTTTTATTTTCCAAGTATGTACATACAATAACAAAATGATTTGACCACAAACGGCACTTACGGGAATGTCCCCTTGGGCAGGGTAAGGGCAGTTGGAGGTCAGTTTTAGGTGAAAGCTTGTCCGAATGTGACGTCATTTTGCACCTATCAAGCGATTTGAATGACATTTTATTGTCTTTTAAGGCCAAATTGAGAAAATGCCTGGAAATCATATCTCCTATATCCGTCGAGAGTCGCTAAGTCTTAATATGAGGTCATTTAGTTCACATCAGGTCATTTGGAGTGCGTTTCGAGGTCATTCTTGGCATTTTTTCCAATTTGAAACGGACAAAGTGGCTTCAAACTCGGACTCAGCTACCCCAAAAATCTACGTACAGGTTTACTAGATTTAATTTTTCAACACCCTCTCAATTTTACCGTGAAATGACCTTGAAACGCCCTTCAAATGACTTGATATGGACAAACTGTTACGGTTCGCTTCAAAATTTCACCTATAATTGACCTTGAACTGACATTCCCCTCGCCAGGAGAACGTGTGTGTGCCGTTTGTGTTTTATATACATGAAAAATAAAAATGGATTTTCTTCCTTTGATCTAAATTGTATTACGCCGTAAACCAGTATATCGGCCCTACCGGTATATAAACAATATTTAATGTAAAGAAAAGATATAGGCGGCCTTTTCTAGTGGAACGAGACAACGCTTTGAAAGACGTAAAAGAAAAATCTGGCTAATGAGACCAGGCGCTTGAATTAGTCCAGAAACAACCCATACTGTTAGTATCATATGATCATTGAAAATGCTGATATTAAAGGGGGGACAACTAATCCCATAGATGTTGTCGAAAAGTCACACTTTGGCAACAGCCCTAGCAGCTTGGCGCAACCTCTCTAGTCTGTTATTGGACGGAGGGTTTTCAAAATGCGTGCGTGTCCGGCTCTTGGCCCAACTCGCCACTCTGCTCGTCAAGTGATTTTGCTCCACTGCCATACTAATTGTTAGATAATTATGGACCTCCATAGCTGTAATTACTCCCTTGCTTACATCCTTACAAAATCAGCCTGGAAAAATGTTGCGTGGTGGCGCTGTTGATTTGTAGGGTTTTTTCTCCGTGACAAAAAGCAAAGGAGAGATTAGTATCAGTGTAGCAATGCGTGTGTTTTAGTGTAATGTCCAAAAATATCCACGCTTTACTATTTTGTATATTTGCTTTGAAATCGCAGCTCTATAGAGCTGGGGTGAAGAGTTTGCTGGGAATGAATCGAAATCAACTACACCCCACAGGGCGTTTTGCAAGTCAAAATTATTCAAATAGGTGTAGCTGTAGTTCTTTTTATGGTTTTTGGTGGTTACGTCACAATGACATGCACACACACATGAACTCACTTTCTAAAAATATTTATAATACAGACTGTTGACATTGCAGTTATATCTTCAAGCACTACGAGTACTATGTTCTATATCGGGCAAACACAAGCCACACGCTCATTTAAAGTAACGACAGTTTTTTGTAGTATCGACAGCTTAATTTATGGTAAGCGGTTGTTTACAATTTTGGGTCATACTGACAGTATCGAAAATTTTCTTATAGGTTGGTATCTACAGTAACGATTGATAAAACGTGCATTTGTCATCTTGACATTCATAAATATCGTTTAATAGTGGTTGTAACATTTCGAGAATGATTCTTTGAGTTTAATTGTGATCAAAAGTAAGCTTAAAATTTTGCACACATACTTTTACTCTTTTAGCTCGGTAACTCGTGCATCAAAATAAACCTGATAAGTTTTCATTCAAGCATATTGTCAATAAAAAAACGCGTTCCGTTATTTTCATATTTTGGCGAATGAGCGCAACGGGCTTTCATGAAAAATTATCGGTAATTTTGATGCACTTGTGTAGTTACTTCCGAAAATGTTCATTCCGGTAACACAAAAATGAAAAACCTATGTCTGTGAGCTTGCACAAACAAACTTTCGCGCATAGAGGCCGATTGCACCAGAATATGTGAGAGACATGGGTAGGGTATATGAAAGCTATTCCTTTAGTTCCAAAAACCGTGAAAAGACCTATACAACACATTGTTTGACACATGAAGCATAGTTGTTTTAGAAATGCAGTATTTGTCTTTAATACCCCCTCCCTCCATTTATTTTACTTTCTACGCCAATTGTAATAACGATATTTCGAAAATGAGGTATTATGTTTTTGAGTATAAGAGTGATATCGGTATGTCTCTCCCTCGGTAACGCGAAAAGCACAGCTCGTGAAATCCAGGCACAAAGGATGGAGAAGCTTTATAAGTTTCTTGAATTGATCCAGCGAAAAAAAGGGAGACAAAAATAAAATCGGTCAAATCTCTTTTTTCAGACTCCTGTTTATTTACAGAACTTTTTTGGAAGGATTGGAAATTGGAGGTTGTAAATAGTATCAGGGAAAAACGTTCTATCAATAAGAATTTTCTGGTCCTCAAAATATAACGCACCTGTCAGAAATAATAACATAGTCACATATTCACATATACTAAGTGACATATAAATCCGAACACCCAGTTTAAATAGTTTTATTTTAATAAAAGTTGGTGAATTTATTTATCTTACTGTAAATAACAAGTGAAAAAATTTTCAGCCTTATCAGTTGGACATTCCGGTTTTTATACTGCTTTTTTTTAATTCACTAATGCTCTAAAAATGAGTATTTCAGCCGCAGTAAAGAATCAACGTTGGCGGATTTTGGTTCTTGACATCCTTTACGATCGGTTACGATGCCTAGAGTATGGAGACCTGTACGATTTCGTCAACTTAGTGAGTTTGATAGGGGCCGTATAGTGGGACTCCGGGAAGCTGGACTTTCTTTTCGGGCAATTGCAGTTAGAGTGCAAAGAAGTGTAGACACTGTGGTTAGGTGTTTTCAGGCATGGCTTCGAGAAGGCCGTACGCAAAGAGCAAGGGGCACTGGACGCCGCCGTAGAACAACAGACCGTGAAGATCGCCGCCTAAGATTATTGGCCTTAAGGGACCGTTTCTCCACTACCAGGTCCATTGCAAATGAATGGTTTGCAGAACACGGAAGACCTATTGGCATGCGAAGTGTTTTCCCGACGAATGAGAAGTTTTGGCTTGTTTTCATACCGGCCACACTGGGTCCTCCCTTTAACTCGAGAACACCGACGTAATCGCCTTGAGTGGTGCAGACAACGGTCACTCTGGGATCAGGAATGGAACAGTATTGTCTTTAGTGACGAGTCTCGATTTTGTTTAGGCATGCACGATGGTCGTGCCAGGGTTAGAAGGCGACGTGGTGAAAGGAGGAATCCACAGTTTTTTGTTGAAAGACATGTTCATCACACTGTTGGAGTTATGGTTTGGGGTGCTATAGCTTATGGTTCCAGGTCACCTTTAATCTTCATCAGAGGTAACATGAAGGCGCAGCGTTATATCCACGAAGTTCTAGAACCCCATCTTTTACCCTATCTTGACACCCTGACAGATCCAACTTTCCAATAAGAAATGCCCGACCACATGTTGCAAGAGTCACAATAAACTTCTTTCAACATAATGATGTCACATTAAGTACTTATACAAAATTTTATTAAAATAAAACCATTTAAACTGGGTGTTCGGATTTATATGTCACTTAGTATACATTTACCATTCAAACAGAGTTGATATATCGTATTTACAAATAAGGTGAATGTGCATGTGAAAATTGATCCGGATTTTTTTATTCCGTTGGTATTCTGTCCCAATCTTTTACCTCCAATGCGACTGACGAACAAGCATTGTAATCACAAAAAATTTCGAATAGAAGGAAATAAGGTGTTTTTTGAATGTTATATAACATGTATTTGTACGAGGTCTGTAATTTAAGTGGTGAGACCGGCAACGTAGCGTTCGATCTGGCAATACTGAAGGCGCCATGCTTGGAGAAGAGACAGGTGAGAATGTGTTCCGCCTTCTGTACAAGTTTTAACTCGCTTGAGTCATGTGGTTGTCCGTTGCGATTTTTTTGTGAAACAGTTTTTCCTATTGTGTTCTAAAAATGAATAACATCAAATTCGAGCAACGGTGTGCTATCAGGTTTTGCTTCAGACGTGAGCACAGTGCAAGGGAAACTCTTACTGAACTTCAGCAGGCCTACGGATATAGTGTTTTGACAATACCCTAGGTTTTTTGGTCGTTTAAGGCAGTTTCAGAAGAGATACAGTCGATTGAAGATGACGATTGTCAGATCAAGAACAAAAAAACATTCGAAAGACTGTAACCGACCAGCTGAAGGCTATTTTAGGCCCGTATCGTCAGTCGTCCCTACAATTGTAGGGCGCATTTATGGCCTCCTTGATTGTCATACTCCTTTCTCTCCTTCAAAAATTTCTAGATTACACTTGTCCCGTGTCAGCGTCAACGCTCTCTTATTGTGAAGATATGTTTTCTTTTTAAATTGTAGGAAATTTCAGGCTGATAAAACATGATATAACTCAAAAGCAAGCACAATTTGATGCAATTAGATGTTTGTGAGATAACCTCAAAATAGAGCGCTGGCAGGGAGAAGTAGAAAACTATGACAATCAAGAAGGCCATAAACGCGCCCTACAATTGTAGGGACGACTCACGATACGGGCCTTAGAGGAGTTCCAGCATTGCTATGAGGAGTGAAAAAAACCACCTCCAACGCTGTGTGTCTTCAGAAGAAGTTATTTTTTGGGTGACAATATAAAATTGCTATTATATTTCAGTAAAAAAATAAATAAAAAAAGTCAGTTTAATCAGTTAATTTACAGACCTCGTACATCATCAATATAAACCATTGTCGTATTTCCGTTAGTCTGTTTGTCTGCTTGCTAATCCTGGGTCCATCTATAACTTGGAAAATTTTAATGAAACTTAGGCTTGTAGCCTTTGAAAAACGATTTAAATGGTGGCGAAACTAGAAGCAACATGCAAGAAAAATATCTCAAATTTCATTTGTTGACATTCTAGGGGCTCTTGATCATTTTCAAAAGAGTTGGTGGATGTTATATGACATGTACCTATTTGTACATCACGAAGAAACATGTCATTAATTTATTCCCGCCAGTCTGTATGTCCGTCTGTCCGCTAATCCTTGCCCCGTCTACAAATTGAAAAGTACCGCTAAGATTTTGATGAAGTGTTCACAGAAGGGTACTACTACACCAAGAACAGAAAAAGGTTTGTAGTATTTGAAAATCGAACCAGTGGCAACATGCGAAAAAAGATCAAAATCGTTCGAACTTCGTTGACATTTCAGGGGCTACCGATCATCTTTAGAAAATAGGTTTTAGCGGTTAAAAATTAGGGTTTGTGGGTTGCAAGGGATGGAGTAAAGTATATCTCAAGTTTAAAATATCTTCAACTCACGCATCTCTGGATATACCTGAGCCGTGGTTTGGCCAATGGATGGCTACTATGACCATCTAGTCGCGACGTTGGTCATACCATCGTTGCCAGATCAACGTCACTGCCTGTAACGCAGGGGAAAAGTTTCTATATCGCATCGCCATTTTCCAAGGTTTTCGTGATTACAATAGTTTCTCGCCAGTGACGTAGGAAGTAAAATCAAGGACATTATATATTTCAAGTATGTGCGCCTTTCATCTCACCTGAAATTGTGTGTTAGGCTTGCAGATCAACCGCACATAATCAAGTTAATGACAGAATCGCATGGGAATCCTGGTGGGAAGTATAAAATCTCTTTCACTCCATTACTTATACCTGAAATACTAATTTTTGACCACTTCCGACAGGTCGCCCACTGTTTCTATTAAACTTGAACTGCCTCGTTTGTGAGTTTATATTTGTTCTGCAGATGTAGAATAACACACTGGCAGACCGGCGGGGTTATTTCGTAAAACACCTTTATCATCTTAAAAAAAAACGACAAAATGTCAACTTACTGACTAGATAGTTCTTAGCATGCAAATATTTCATTCCGCGCTTGCTTACTATGTGCGCGGTGCGAGACTCACCTAGCAAGGGTTACATCACATCAGAGTCATCCTGATGACATTCGCAAAGCGACGAATCTTGTTTATGAATTAAGAAATGCTCCTCATGAATTCCGAAATAAGCAATGGAACGACTTTCTGGTGGGGATGCTTGACTCAAGCATTTCTCTCTGGAAGGTGGCCAAGTCGCTCAAAAACAGAAAGTGTGAACAAATCCCACATATCCACGGTCCTGGAGGCATTGTCTTCAGGACAGAGGAAAAGGTTGAGGTTTTCGCCGATGCCATGGAAAGGCAGTTCTCTCCCAACTTTGATCTTGATAATGACCTCGACGAGGAGCAACACATTTTAGGGCCAACGGCGTCAGTGACAGTTGCGCTACACGTTGGTGATTTATCTTCATCAGAAGATTCTTCTTCAGAAGCTTCTTGAACCGAAGATCTGCTTAGCACATCAGTGGCATCTCCGGAGATCCCGCATTGCACACCAGCAGAGATTTAAGGTCATATTAAAGACCTTAAAGTGCGTAAAGCACCTGCGGAGGATCAAATCACTAATAAGGCGCTGAAGCTGCTTTCGTGGAAGTCCTTAACTTATCTCGTGGCAATAGTCAATGCCATGCTAAGGATCCAGTACTTCCCGTCCGCGTGGAAGACCGCTGAAGCTATAATGATTCCAAAGAAGGTGGGTTCGATATTTCCCCAGGATTACCGTCCCATTAGCCTGATGTCAGCTCCGTCTAAGCTCGCTGAAAAGGTGATTCTACGTCACCTTGAGAATTTCTCGTCAGATCACCAACATGTGATTCCTGATGTGCAATTCGGTTTTCGATCCGAACATAGTACGAAGCTACAGGCGGTTAGGCTGGTGTAACGAGTAACCAGAGGATTCACCCTTAACGAAAGTACTGGCATCTTGCTTTTGGATGTCTCAAAAGCATTTGACAAGGTGTGGCACGCGGGCCTCCTGTATAAACTAATCCAAAAGGGCTTCCCTTTTTGGCTTCTAAAACTACTGAAATCCTTCCTTGAAGGTAGGAAATGTTGGATCAAAATTGTCCTGTCGACAACACGGCTGATTACAGCCGGCGTCCCTCAGGGTTCGGTCCTTGGACCTATCCTTTACTTACTCTACATCCATGACGTCCCTAGTCCCAGCAACTGTGAAGTCTATCTCTATGCTGACGATACTGCATTGGTGGCTCAGTCGTCGTCTGGTGACCTAGTCCATGACAGTGCGGTGGAGGAAATATTAGATTGGGCGGATCGGTGGCTAATTCGAAAACGCAGGCAATCTACTGTACAAAAAGTCGTCGCAGCGTTCCGTCTGAAGTTTCAATGAATAGATTTCGTATACCATGGGAATCCTCCGCTTAGTATATTGGTGTCATTCTGGACAGAGGGATGACTTGGCGGAACCATATAGAAGCGCTAAAAACAAAATTCCAAATTACGTTTCGACAGCTTTACCCATTATTATGTACACGTTCAAAATTAAGTTTGATTAACAAGATTCGATTCTATAAGGTGGTCATAAGACCAGCAATGACTTACACACGTGTGGCTTGGTGTTTTATTGCTAAAACACACATGCGAAATCTGCAGGTTCTGCAAAACAGGACGTTGCGCACTATTGCTGACGCATCATGGTACGTATGTCTCTAACGAAACTCTACATAGAGACTTCGGTGTCCCTTACCTAAAGGACTTCAATAAGCAACAGGCGCAGCGGCGTTATAGCCTAGCGGAATCACACAGCAACCCTCTGTTGCGTGAGTCAGTGGACTACGCAGTCGAGCAAGTTCCCAAGCACAAAATGCCGCGGCTCGCACTGTAATCAATATTAATTCGTGTACTTAGAACAACCAAAATTTTAGCATTTTGACAAAATCTTTAGAAAAAATCGAATATTTTTCGACCATATCAAAATCTGTGAAGTGATTTTAACAATGCCTAAACACTGCCTATCCTAAAAGATTCTCTTCTTCCCCTTTGCTCTCGTTCTTCCTTCTCTCCTTTCCTTCCCTTTTTTTCCTTAAAATCGTCTGGTTTCTGGATTACCAGACCTAACAGACTTACAAACTGACACTGACTCAAGAGCTAATGTCTCATGGACACCCGACGATGACTTGACGATGACTTGATAGCTGAAGCGTCATGATGTTTAGGCAACACGTACAGCTACACAAGTGAACAAGAGCTAGTTCTAAGTTTACATCATGTAGTGGCGTAGTTTAAAATTCATTCTTACCTAGAATTATTAATTAAAAAGTTCTATTGTACACTATTTATGAAGAAATCTATATTTACTAATTATATATTAATATACCTGAAATGTGTAGTGGATCAATATACACTCCCTTCGTGAATAAAGCTAAGAGAACAGGGCGAATGTGATCCCTACTTTGCCCCCTAAAATTGCTTTGATCGCATTAACTCAGGGATCGGTAAATTTTGTCCCAGATTCGGTATAATGAAGTAAAATAGAGAGAATAGGGTCGATACAGTAATAGACCATACGGCCCGAAAATAGGCTTATTCTAAAATTACGGTAAAATTTATTTAGCCATTGCTAAGTCACCTAGATAGGGAAGCAACACATTAGGCGACCTTATTAAATCATAGATAATCTATAGAGAAAAGTAGATATTGCTGTGCAATATCCTGTATTTTGCATTTCGCTGTCTAACCTGTTCAGAAAATAAAGTATAACAAAATAGGCTCCCGTAATATTGAGAGGGTTGAACGTACCTAGGAGCAACGATCACTGCTAACAATAATAACACTAAGAAGATCACCTCTAAGACCAAAATTTGTAAGAAGGTCATAAGATCCAATGCCATGTGTGGTTGTGAAATGTGGACGATGACGAGAGCCAATGAAGAACGGCTTAGGCGTTTCGAACTAGTACCATATACGATTTTCGGGCCTCCCTATTATCAGATAGCAAACGAATATCGCATGAAAAAATTAAACAATTATTTGAGGATAGTAATATTGTCGAATCTCAGCACAGCGATTGAGATGGGCTGGTGACGTTCAAAGCCCCAAAAAAGTACGGTTAGTAAAATTGATGGGATGAAGCAAAAGCTGGTAAAATATCTGTAGGTCGTCCTCGTATGAGGTGGTAAAATATCAAGTCATACCTAGCCAAAATGAACACTTGGTAACAGCGTCGATGGAAGAATCACACCAGATGAGGGGAAAGTACGAACTTTGTCAAAACACAGCCGGGGCAATTTGTAAGTAAGTAATTTGTTCACGCTGTACAAATCCCGAGATAAGAAATGAGAGTACTGTTCACATGTATGGTACCACCACTAGATTTTCTATACTTGATAAGGTTTAGAAAAGGCTTCTTTGACTGATCGACGATACTTCCTGAATGGGTAGTTGATAATTATGTCCTAGCGTTATGTCAACACACCTTGTGCTTTCCTGATGTTGCTGCTCTTTAGGCCTGCTAAATAGAACCGCCTGGCTTCTACTCAACCTTCTAACTCACAATTTCTTTCTTACTATACTACCAATAGTTTTGTTGTAACAATCTTTTCCCTTATAACGTTATACATTTTTCACCCCAACAACGTGAGCTCCAAATGCATTTATCGTTATGCTTGATGAAGAATCTTTTCCATTTGGCCCCACCCATGTTTCACAGCTGCAAGTATGTAAAACTTCGAACTACCGTCTTTCAGTCCCTGCTTTTGGATTTGCTTTCACCCTTTTTTGGTCAGTATAAAAATGCGTGCCTCTTAAATATCGACATAAAAAAACATATTAAAAGCTCATCAAAACCGGAGACGGATACTCAAAACGGTTTAGGGGGTGAATCCTGCGAATGTTTGACAAACGCAAATATACGTATCTTCTAATGTTTTCCGGTATTTTTCATAACTGGAATCATAATGATTGAACCAATCGATTCTTTGTTATATGAATTTTGTGATTAAACTTTTATATTTTTCACCCTAGTACCCATATGCAGCTTTCATTACTTTTGATGATGAATCTTTTCCACTTGGTCCCATCCGTGTATTGCAAGTATGTGAAACTATTCTTTTTTTCACCACAGTAGCCGCGCAGGCAGAAGCCTAAATGCCAGGGTACCGCGTCTGCTATGAGGAGCTTAAAGAAACTTTGTTAGTCCGACTTTTGAACTGCCCAAAGTTAGTAGAACTTGGAAAATCCTCCTCATGTAGATTGTTTCATAATCTCGATAACCTAGGGATAAAGGAGTGGCCGTATCAACCAGTTCTGGATGTACGAAGTTTATTTTGTTTTATTTTTTATACATAATTGCCCATCAGAACTATTCCAATTGGAGGACAATATAATGGTATCTTTACTTATATATAATACATACATATAATGCATATATAAAACTAACTTAACCTCTTAACCGAATATGACGAATATATTCGCCAAGTAATAAACTAACTTGGTTGGGTAGTACGAGTATATTCGCCTCACCTTTTTAAACGCCGCATTTCACGAATAATACGAATATAGTCGCTATTATGTTCTATGAGAATCCCCACTCTTCGCACGTTCGAATGGTATACAAAACTTGCTGCTTTCTGTTAAATGAGCTCAGTTGAGGACTGATATAGGCTGGAGTACAGGCGTTTTGCGCGCTACCCTTTTGTAATGTCTGACGCGAGTGAATCTTCATTCGATTACAACAGCGATCTTTTGTCTATCAGTTCTATTGATACTAACTATGATTTATCAAGCTGCGACGATTTATCTTCGGCAGATGGATCAGAAAGTGAATACCCAGAAGAGGCTGCAGACGACGTAGAGGTACCTTGGGTCAAAGAAGGTATACCGCGCCCTAACTTTCCCTTCACTTCAGATCCTGGTATAAAAGTTCCTGATATTAGCTCGGATAATATTTTGGAGATATTTGAGTTATTCATGGATCAGCATTTGACAAACCTTGTAGTAGAAGAAACAAATAGGTAAAATGGTGTTACTCTACATTTATTATGAATATTCTACATTTGTCTTATTCTAGGTACGCCAATCAGTTCATTATCAAGAACAATGAAAATATCAGGCCTCGTTCAAGAGTTCGCGCCTGGACTCAAACGGATGCTAATGAAATAAAAACTTTTCTTGGATTGTTGTTATTACAAAGTGTTTGCGTAAAACCATCATACGAAATGTACTTTTCGGAAAGGGAAAGCATAGAAACACCTTTTTTTTCCAAGGTGATGACTGAGAGGAAGTTTGCACTTATATGTAAGTTCCTACATTTTTCTAATAATAACGAAATTGACGAAAACACTTCTCAGAGGAAGCTATTCAAAATTAAACCTGTCCTAGATCACCTTCAAAAAAGGTTTATGGAAGTTTACATTCCTGAACAAAACATTTCCATTGACGAGTCACTACTAGGTTGGAAAGGTCGCCTAACGTGGAAACAGTACATCCCATCGAAAAGAAAAAGGTTTGGGATAAAACTATTTATTTTAGCTGAAAGCTCAACAGGCTACACCTATAACTTTTTGATATATACTGGAGCTGATACAAACTATGGCGACAGCTTCGCGAGTGAACCTTTATCAGCTAGAGTGGTATTAGAACTCTCAAATAATATCTTAGATAAAGGTTATTGTCTGTTTCTCGATAACTACTATACTAGCGTGGACTTGGCAGAAAAGTTATCGATGAGGCGCACAGATTGTGTTGGCACAATGAGGTTGAATAGGAAAGGTATACCAAAAGAGCTGAAGGAGAAAAAGTTGGAACACGGAGAAGCATATGCCTTATTTAGGAAGAAAATTATGTTGCTGAAGTATAAAGATAAAAAAGAAATAGTGATGATAAGTACTTTACATGACAATCAGTTTGTAGAGAAAACAAAAAGAGGGAAGGTAATGAAAAAGCCAGTAGTTATAGAGCATTATAATAAAAAAATGGGTGGAGTAGATTTGACAGACAATATGCTCCATTTTTATGCAATGTCACGTACACACCTCAAAAAATATTACAGAAAAATATTTCGTCATTTCTTAGATATAACTGTATTAAACAGTTACATCCTTTACAAAAAACTTGGTGGTAGGAAGTCACGTCTGAACTTTGTAATAGATTTAACTGAAAAACTGATAGAAAAATATGGAAGAGATAAGAATTGTAATGCAGGTAGACGATCAAAAACAAAAAATGCAAGTCGGCTGATTGAGAAACATTTTCCATCTGTAATGTCATCCACGGCACATAAAAAGGAACCGACCAAAAGGTGTGTAGTGTGTAGAGAGAAAGGCAAGAGGATAGAGAGTATATATTGGTGCGAATCATGTAAAACTGGACTGTGTGCTGCACCATGTTTTGGTTTATATCATTCGTAGTTTAGTGAGCTTTTTTGTCAATAATTTTCAATAAAGTAATTGGAATTATTGGATACATGCTTGCATTTTTATTATCTTATTCATACGCTCTCCCTATCGAGTGAAACGAGTATATACGCATACTTTCTATCTGTAAGGATATCACATTACGGGAACGACGAATATATGCGCATCTTTTTATCTTACCGGGTAATGCGAATATTCTCGCATTTAATATTTTTATGACACGATACATACAACCACATCCGAATTCTGGCAACACGGTTAAGAGGTTAAAAAACAGAATTAGCTATTATAATAGTACTTGAAATTCGGCAAGATCTTACTGATACAATCAAAATTAATGTCAGAACTGTCTGCTGTGGAATTATAATTGTTGCATATATACTATGTGACATATAAATCCGAACACCCAGTTTAAATGGTCTTATTTTAATAAAATTTTGTATAAGTACTTAATGAAGCATAATAAGTAAATGATAAAAATTTCAAAATTATTGCACTGCTTTAAAGCCCTTTGACCTTTAATAATGTGTGGATGCACCCTGATGTGCTACGCATTCTCCAACGCGCCTAGGCATGCTTCTGATCAGGTGGTCAATGTCCTCCTGTGGTATCTCATTCCAGGCAACCACCAACTCCTCTCGAAGTGCTTCTAGAGTCTTAAGAGGACGTTGCAAATTGAGCAATCTCCTACCCATCATATCCCACACGTGCTCAATTGGGGATAAGTCGGGAGATCTTGGTGGCCATGGTAACAATGTGACATCATTATGTTGAAAGAAGTCTATTGCCAGGGTGTCAAGATAGGGTAAAAGATGGGGTTCTAGAACTTCGTGGATATAACGCTGCGCGTTCATGTTACCTCTGATGAAGATTAAAGGTGACCTGGAACCATAAGCTATACACCCCAAACCATAACTCCAACAGTGTGATGAACATGTCTTTCAACAAAAAACTGTGGATTCCTCCTTTCACCACGTCGCCTTCTAACCCTGGCACGACCATCGTGCATGCCTAAACAAAATCAAGACTCGTCAATAAAGACAATACTGTTCCATTCCTGATCCCAGAGTGACCGTTGTCTGCACCACTCAAGGCGATTACGTCGGTGTTCTCGAGTTAAAGGGAGGACCCAGTGTGGCCGGTATGAAAACAAGCCAAAACTTCTCATTCGTCGGTAAACACTTCGCATGCCAATAGGTCTTCCGTGTTCTGCAAACCATTTATTTGCAATGGACCTGGTAGTGGAGAAACGGTCCCTTAAGGCCAATAATCTTAGGCGGCGATCTTCACGGTCTGTTGTTCTACGGCGGCGTCCAGTGCCCCTTGCTCTTTGCGTACAGACTTCTCGAAGCCATGCCTGACAACACCTAACCTCAGTGTCTGCACTTCTCTGCACTCTAACTGCAATTGCCCGAAAATAAAGTCCAGCTTCCCGAAGTCCCACTATACGGCCCCTATCAAACTCACTAAGTTGACGAAATCGTACAGGTCTCCGTACTCTAGGCATCGTAACCGATCGTAAAGGATGTCAAGAACCAAAATCCGCCAACGCTGATTCTTTACTGCGGCTGAAATATTCATTTTTAGAGCGTTAGTGAATTAAAAAAAAGCAGTATAAAAACCGGAATGTCCAACTGGTAAGGCTGAAAATTTTTTCACTTGTCATTTACAGTAAGATAAATACATTCACCAACTTTTATTAAAATAAAACCATTTAAACTGGGTGTTCGGATTTATATGTCACTTAGTATATTTAGGAAGAGAATATTATTGTCGCACCACTGTGTGATGGTATGAAGATCGTCCTGAAGGGAATTACGGCTCTCCAAATTTGTAATTTTGGTGTAGATTTTCAGATCATCAGCAAATAGTAGAGATTCACACTTTAATGAAGCGGCTAGGTTATTTATGAAGAATAAAAATAGCAAGGGACCTAGGTTTGAACCTTGCGGTACTCCAGAGGGAACAGTATAATTAACTGAAGGATAACCATTATAATAAGTATATTGGGTCCTATTAGAAAGATATGAGCTTAGAAGACCGACTAACGAGTCAGTAAGGCCAAAATAATGAAGGCTATCCACAAGAAGATGATGGTTTAATTTGTCGTAAAATTTTAGCATAAATTATATCGCATAGTTTATTGACATCTGTAATTTTACCTAAATAGGACCAGTCAATATAACTCAAAGCATTATACTATAAGCCAACATAGGATGCCTTCTTGAAGTTATACATCAATGAGGTGAGATCAGTATTTGGGGACAAATTAGACCTACTACAGTATATTCAGATAAGAGATAGACCGGACATAAACAAGACCACGTGATCATCGAACGCTGTAACATTCGGCAGGGACGTATTAAGAGTCACGCAGTACATATTTTAGATAGATGCTGCTTTGCGTAACTTTGTAGTAAATTAGCACAATTCGATGTGTATACGATAGGTGATGGATATAGGATCATGTGGGGGTGGGGTAAGAAATATATAATGATGTAAATATACATAAGGGTTTCAAAATTTTCGCTTCGATTTCCAGCTTCGGATGCCGCCTGATGTTTGGTGAAATACAGTCGAATATAATCTCAAAATGGCGTATAAATTAGCCTAAATTAAAAATAATCGTATATCTCTTAAAAGCTTTTAGAATATTGATTAGTATATTTTTTGATTTCTAGGTAAATATGTAACCAAATTAAAACGTTCAAAACGTAAAAAAATGTGCATGGTTGAACATTGTCAGAAAGTAGATTCTTGAATAGTTTTTGCCAAAATGGGTTCAAGAATGTCAATAATTAATTAAAAAATACAGTAGCTTTATAATTACTTATAACTTACCGAATTTGATGAACGACATCTTTTATTGGAAAGATGAGCTTGATGAGCTTTCATCATCGCTACTGCCTGAAGCACCAACGTCAGTAATGAATGGCTCGACTTGTTCCTCTAAAATATTGTCCAGTTCCCACATTCTCTTTTCAACTTTGTCTTTCACGTGCTTAATACAGGTTTCCCATTTTTGCGCTGTTATTAATTCTAGTGCTTCTTTGAAAAGTCCTTTGAGGTCACAAAATTTAAAAGTTGTATTGTGCTTAGCTATATAATTTTTAACCTCTGCCCATATGAGCTCAATGGGATTGAGCTCGCAATGGTATGGAGGTAAACGGAGCACAGTTTTATTTTGACTTGCTGCCATTTCGTCAATGGCGTATTTTTGATATTCCGCCTTGTGATCCTTGACAATTCTTAATAATTGTACTTTCAGCATTGCTTCTTCAAAGTTGATATTTTTCGAGCGGAGCCAATTTTGAACATCAACTTTCCTTGAAGCCGTTGTTGGGACCTTCTCCATTCTTCGAGAATGATAAGGCGCATTATCCAACACAATTACTGCGTTTTCCTCTAAGTTCGGTAAAATTTTTGAAAACCACTGTTCAAACGATTCGCCATTCATTTCCGCGTGGTAATCTCCAGTTTTCTTAGACTCAAAGCACCACAGACCGTCAACAACAAATCCATCCTCACTGCCAATATGGCAGATAATGAGCCTTTTCCCTTTACCTGGAAATCGAAGTACTAACTGGTGTAGATTTATTTCAATAAGCGAACCTTTTTCAAATGTTTTCATCACATTCAGCGAAAAAACATTGAGACATGAGTATAAGATTGCTATAATTGGGATTATTTAGTCATATTGAAAGAAAGAATATTGAACGTCGTATGATTACTCAGCGCTTCACAATTTAATTTAAAGTTATAAACCTTAAAGTATGAATTAAAATGATTAGAAATATTAGGAACGGTACACAATATAAAACTTAGTAACTTTTTTTAAGTTTATAATATTCGACATATTTTAAGATTATATTAAAAAATTATTGAAATATCGAAAACACATAAAAACATGGCTTAAAAAAGTTCTAACAAATGAAAATGACAATAAAACACCCACGCATTTTATCGAAAGTTATAAAAGTTTTGTTACTTGTAATATGTTTTATCTGCCCCCTGGAATTAATGTTTAGAACCTTGTTCCCAAGGTTTGAAAAACATCCGATTGTTGTCTATTACTCGTATTTACCTGCTGGATTTTTTAATCCGGTGGACAGTCCATCTAGAAAGGCCCTCCTGGATGAAGTTACAGAATCATCAACCCATACTTTACTTGTAGTGTGTCCTGCGTTTACCCACGTTTCATCAAGGTAATAAATCTTCCTGTTTTGATTTCTATATTTCCCAATTTTTGTTAAATAATCCCTCCTTCATAGCACAATTTCTTCTCTATCCAGTAGTAAACTATTACGACCCCGTTTTTTCCATTTGAAATTTAAATGCTTCAGTAACGCATGGAAAGTTGATCGTTTGAAATTTGGTAACGTTGTATCTCCATTTACCTCCTGCAGTACTTTATCTATAGTAGATATTTCATTCCTAAAGAAGAATTCATGCACTTTCCTCCTAATCGCATGCTTATCAGCTTCATCCAATGATTTAACAATACTTTTGCGATGTTTACTGGTCATTGGCTCAGAAAAGGTGTGATTTTTTTTGTATTGTCTTAACACATTAAACACTGATGCGCGACACACCCCAACTTTGTGAGAAACCTTCACAACAATTTCTTTGATGGTTGATGCCTCGTTCTCCTCGCGCTCGATCTTATATATATTCAAAATGACCTCTTTCATTTCTGCACTCAGGTGTCTTTTTTTAGAGCGTTTCCTAGGTGGACTACAGGAGTTTACAACTTCATCGGCAGTATCTGTACTACTGGGCATTTTGCGCAAGCAGTTGATAACAATAACAATCAATAACAAGGTATAACAATAACAACGACAAACTCAACAACTTAATAAGATAACAAACGAAAACTTCCAAAGAAATATCAAATTGCAATGATGCACACGACATACGTAACACGTCTGAACCTGAATGTGACTCTGCCTTGATACGACTGCTCTGCCGCTCGGCATAGGCATTTAATTGCGAATTGACCAATGAGGGCTCCTGTTTTACGTCGAGACGGCGGCGTTAGCGTGAAAATCACCCGAACCTTTTGTTTACATCCGGTCTATCTCTTATCTGAATATACTGTAGACAGCTGTATGGTAAATAGGATACTTAAACGCGAATGGTGAGGATCTACTTGGTTAACAATAGAAATAGCTTCCCTTGAAATAATACATGATACACTTTCACTGCTTATGACTAAATCGAGCAACCGCCCCAGCGCGTTTAATATTAGGTTAGATTGGATGGTGTTGGTAAGATCTAAAAAATTAGGTAGCGTTGTATAACGAAAATCTGCATGGAGACTAAATACGAAACCGGGAGCATCAAAATCGCCAAGTATCAAAACGTTGGACTGATTGATTATTAACGTACTCATGTGTGACAAAAAACTTCCGTAAGTGTCATTAGAAGTGTCTGGTGGAATATAAATAACATAAACAAACAGAGTGAGTGGTAGCTTGCTTTTAATCGCAACTATGTCAATGGAAGGATAATCAGTAGACAAACTATAAAAATATGCTCTGCCAAGTTTTACACGGCTAGTATGGGAGGAGGGTCTGTCTTGCATGCACATAGCGCGGCGGCATGAAGAAGAGCTCTGAGGAGCAAAACCTAATGGCGTAGCGGTAGAAGAAAAGAGAAGAGTCATCGATCGGTCGGACAGCCCTCCTTTGAACAGAAACGAGTATGGATATCGTAGACGGGGCGGCAGCATCCCAAACACGTGAGTAGTACTCGAGGCGGTCTTATCTGGGCCTTACACAGAGTGAGGAGGTCATGTGGAGAAAAGTACTTCTTAGCCCTAAACAAATAGCCTAGCTTTTTCCCAGCAGCTGCCTCTATTGACGATATGTGTTCGTGCCAGATCAAGTCCTCGGTGAACTATACTCCGACCAGCCGAAATGAGAGGCTCTTTAAAACGGCTTTCTTGTCAGTCGAACCTCAAGACGTGCGATCACTCCTTTGTAACAAATTCTATTAAACTTAAGAAGTCCAAAAGCCAAACCCACAAGTCATATCGTTTTTAGTACCCCAAAATCCAAACTTCGTCATTAAAGTAGCTTCACTCTTAAAAAAATATATATCTACAGTATATTCAGATAAGAGATAGACCGGATGTAAACAAAAGGTTCGGGTGATTTTCACGCTAACGCCGCCGTCTCGACGTAAAACAGGAGCCCTCATTGGTCAATTCGCAATTAAATGCCTATGCCGAGCGGCAGAGCAGTCGTATCAAGGCAGAGTCACATTCAGGTTCAGACGTGTTACGCATGTCGTGTGCATCATTGCAATTTGATATTTCTTTGGACGTTTTCGTTTGTTATCTTATTAAGTTGTTGAGTTTGTCGTTGTTATTGTTATACCTTGTTATTGATTGTTATTGTTATCAACTGCTTGCGCAAAATGCCCAGTAGTACAGATACTGCCGATGAAGTTGTAAACTCCTGTAGTCCACCTAGGAAACGCTCTAAAAAAAGACACCTGAGTGCAGAAATGAAAGAGGTCATTTTGAATATATACGTATATAAGATCGAGCGCGAGGAGAACGAGGCATCAACCATCAAAGAAATTGTTGTGAAGGTTTCTCACAAAGTTGGGGTGTGGCGCGCATCAGTGTTTAATGTGTTAAGACAATACAAAATCACACCTTTTCTGAGCCAATGACCAGTAAACATCGCAAAAGTATTGTTAAATCCTTGGATGAAGCTGATAAGCATGCGATTAGGAGGAAAGTGCATGAATTCTTCTTTAGGAACGAAATACCTACTATAGATAAAATACTGCAGGAGGTAAATGGAGATACAACGTTGCCAAATTTCAAACGATCAACTTTCCATGCGTTACTGAAGCATTTAAATTTCAAATGGAAAAAACGGGGTCGTAATAGTTTACTACTGGATAGAGAAGAAATTGTGCTATGGAGGAGGGATTATTTAACAAAAATTGGGAAATATAGAAATCAAAACAGGAAGATTTATTACCTTGATGAAACGTGGGTAAACGCAGGACACACTACAAGTAAAGTATGGGTTGATGATTCTGTAACTTCATCCAGGAGGGCCTTTCTAGATGGACTGTCCACCGGATTAAAAAATCCAGCAGGTAAATACGAGTAATAGACAACAATCGGATGTGAAGCGCTGAGTAATCATACGACGTTCAATATTCTTTCTTTCAATATGACTAAATAATCCCAATTATAGCAATCTGATACCCATGTCTCAATGTTTTTTCGCTGAATGTGATGAAAACATTTGAAAAAGGTTCGCTTATTGAAATAAATCTACACCAGTTAGTACTTCGATTTCCAGGTAAAGGGAAAAGGCTCATTATCTGCCATATTGGCAGTGAGGATGGATTTGTTGTTGACGGTCTGTGGTGCTTTGACTCTAAGAAAACTGGAGATTACCACGAGGAAATGAATGGCGAATCGTTTGAACAGTGATTTTCAAAAATTTTACCGAACTTAGAGGAAAACGCAGTAATTGTGTTGGATAATGCGCCTTATCATTCTCGAAGAATGGAGAAGGTCCCAACAACGGTTTCAAGGAAAGTTGATGTTCAAAATTGGCTCCGCTCGAAAAATATCAACTTTGAAGAAGCAATGCTGAAAGTACAATTATAAAGAATTGTCAAGGATCACAAGGCGGAATATCAAAAATACGCCATTGACGAAATGGCAGCAAGTCAAAATAAAACTGTGCTCCGTTTACCTCCATACCATTGCGAGCTCAATCCCATTGAGCTCATATGGGCAGAGGTTAAAAATTATATAGCTAAGCACAATACAACTTTTAAATTTTGTGACCTCAAAGGACTTTTCAAAGAAGCACTAGAATTAATAACAGTGCAAAAATGGGAAAACTGTATTAAGCACGTGAAAGACAAAGTTGAAAAGAGAATGTGGGAACTGGACAATATTTTAGAGGAACAAGTCGAGCCATTCATTATTGACGTTGGTGCTTCAGGCAGTAGCGATGATGAAAGCTCATCAAGCTCATCTTTTCCAATAAAAGATGTCGTTCATCAAATTCGGTAAGTTATAAGTAATTATAAAGCTACTGTATTTTTTAATTAATTATTGACATTTTTGAACCCATTTTGGCAAAACCTATTCAAGAATCTACTTTCTGACAATGTTCAACCATGCACATTTTTTTACGTTTTGAACGTTTTAATTTGGTTACATATTTACCTAGAAATCAAAAAATATACTAATCAATATTCTAAAAGCAATATTAAGAGATATACGATTATTTTTAATTTAGGCTAATTTAAACGCCATTTTGAGATTATATTCGACTGTATTTCACCAAACATCAGGCGGCATCCGAAGCTGGAAATCGAAGCGAAAATTTTGAAACCCTTATGTATATTTACATCATTATATATTTCTTACCCCACCCCCACATGATCCTATATCCATCACCAATCGTATACACATCGAATTGTGCTAATTTACTACAAAGTTACGCAAAGCAGCATCTACTATCTAAAATATGTACTGCGTGACTCTTAATACGTCCCTGCCGAATGTTACAGCGTTCGATGATCACGTGGTCTTGTTTATGTCCGGTCTATCTCTTATCTGAATATACTGTAGAGTCAATCTACTTGAACTCGATGTGTATCTGGTCTAATAAAACCAAATACAGTACTTTCCAAAGTCGTTTTAGATTCACATGTGTACGACAGAAAGAGAGAGAAACGGAAGAAGGGTGTTAGAGAGAGTGCGCCATATATGCGTCGTCATCACGTTGCCTAGCAACCATAGTAGGGTTAGGCGCGGAGCGCGGCTATAACGGGAAACGACTTTGGCCAGCATAGTATTTTAAAACTACTCTTTACTGACATTTAGCCCACCACGGTGGTAAATGAGGCCACCCTGATGGCCGAAGCGTCAGTAAAAAGATTTCATTTGGGCAGAAAAACATGAAAGTTTATCAGCATGATAATAAGATAAGTTTCAGATGTTACATTAATCTACTTGATTCAATTTTTCAGCTAACGAATCAGATGCTCGCCCTAAGAAATGGTGACTTGTCAGAAATTTGCAAGAAAGCTAACCTAGTGCCTCTGGATGCATATTGCCAACCTAGGTCGTGTCGACATGTGTATAGGACGTTTCATAATTCATGAGACTGTTGGTGACCTGGGAGATATCAGGAAAAATTCCAGGCCGTGGGTCGAATGTGCAAGATCGGTCACTGAAAATTTAATGTGCTTTAGTACGGGGCATCATTTAAAACGAAGTGCTAAAGAAGGAAGACACTTGTAGTGATGAGTGCACTACCAAAAGGTTTTAATGAATTTTAAATTTAAAAGTTGGAGTATAGAGGGTGATTTCACCTTTCATTTCAAAAAGTTGATACAACCATATTGTTGAAATTCACCTCAATGCGAGAGACTAACCATTGCTAATTTGACGGTCTGTGATGATAAAAAACCACGATTTGCTTACCTGCTTCATGGTAACCAGATCAGACATCAGAAGCTGGTAGAAATGTCCGAGCATGCGTTTGTACAGAATTCTGGATTCCTATATTGGGTGTTAAGCTTGTTCCTGAACCAAATTCAAGCAGAAAATTTCATACAAACATCATGTGTTCTAAAATGTCTGGCTCCCAAGACATAGGATGTCAAAGATTAAAAAACTATAGGTTTTCACAAAGAGAGAAAACTGCCAAGGAACGTCAAAAGTATGTTCATAAGAAGATTCCTTGCCAACGATGGAAGTTCACTTCATCTTATTTTAATAATTTTTCGACATATAATGAAGTTGTTCTAATGGAAAAGTTTTATATAAGCTGCGCAGTCTGAAAAATACGTTTTTCGAAAAAACCTGCGGCGTACACGTTTTTGTCAATATCATTCATGATATTGCCCCCCAAGAGCCCACTGGAATTCATAATTATGTACTAGTTAGTGCTAGCTGTACGGCTTATTGCAATCAACAATACTGCTAAAATTCAACATAACCGATTCAAGGATATATCTGTGTGGTTTTAATAGAAAAAAATGAAACTTGAAAACTAGACTTTTTATACCACATTTCATATGGACTTTTCTAATAAAATTTGGTTCAGAAATGCGCCGTTGCAATTATGGCCCATAATTAAGCAAAACCTTGTATATTAGACTTACTTTCGTCTTCGCGGACGTACATCTTGAAGGCACAGTTCCCCAAGTAACATGAAATAAAAGGGGAGTTAATATTTTATCATCAAGAAGGGTTAATATTTCATTTTCAGGGATGATAATTTGCTCATTTAATATTACTAAGCAACGTGTCCCGCTATGACCTTGCCTAAATTGTAGTATTGATTGGTTAGTGCTAAATTATTTGTCACATAAAGTTCAACAGCATCTGGTTGACAATGGAACTTTTATTTCATATTTAATCGGTGATTTTAAAACTTGACAAAATTTGATTTAAATAATACTCAATAGACAGTTTTTGAGAATAATATATTGAAAATTCGTCAATAACTATTTTGAAACCACCTCGTTAGCATACCAAGAACTATATAGAGATGATATTGATTGTCTCGTAATAATAATGCAGTTATATTTTCTCATATACATATACTAAGTGACACCCAGTTTAAATGGTTTTATTCTAATAAAAGTTGGTGAATGTATTTATCTTACTGTAAATAACAAGTGAAAAAATTTTCAGCCTTATCAGTTGGATATTCCGGTTTTTATACTGCTTTTTTTAATTCACTAATGCTCTAAAAATGAATATTTCAGCCGCAGTAAAGAATCAACGTTGGCGGATGTTTGTTCTTGACATCCTTTACGATCGGTTACGATGCCTAGAGTACGGAGACCTGTACGATTTCGTCAACTTAGTGAGTTTGATAGGGGCCGTATAGTGGGACTTCGGGAAGCTGGACTTTCTTTTCGGGCAATTGCAGTTAGAGTGCAAAGAAGTGTAGACACTGTGGTTAGGTGTTGTCAGGCATGGCTTCGAGAAGGCCGTACGCAAAGAGCAAGGGGCACTGGATGCCGCCGTAGAACAACAGACCGTGAAGATCGCCGCCTAAGATTATTGGCCTTAAGGGACCGTTTCTCAACTACCAGGTCCATTGCAAATGAATGGTTTGCAGAACACGGAAGACCTATTGGCATGCGAAGTGTTTACCGACGAATGAGAAGTTTTAGCTTGTTTTCATACCGGCCACACTGGGTCCTCCCTTTAACTCTAGAACACCGACGTAATCGCCTTGAGTGGTGCAGACAACGGTCACTCTGGGATCAGGAATGGAACAGTATTGTCTTTAGTAACGAGTCTCGATTTTGTTTAGGCATGCACGATGGTCGTGCCAGGGTTAGAAGGCGACGTGGTGAAAGGAGGAATCCACAGTCCTTTTTTGAAAGACATGTTCACACTGTTGGAGTTATGGTTTGGGGTGCTATAGCTTATGGTTCCAGGTCACCTTTAATCTTCATCAGAGGTAACATGAACGCGCAGCGTTATATCCACGAAGTTCTAGAACCCCATCTCTTACCCTATCTTGACACACTGGCAGATCCAACCTTCCAACAAGATAATGCCCGACCACATGTTGCAAGAGTCACAATAGACTTCTTTCAACATAATGATGTCACATTGTTACCATGGCCACCAAGATCTCCCGACTTATCCCCAATTGAGCACGTGTGGGATATGATGGGTAGGAGATTGCTCAATTTGCAACGTCCTCCTCAGACTCTAGAAGCACTTCGAGAGGAGTTGATGGTTACCTGGAATGAGATACCACAGGAGGACATTGACCACCTGATCAGAAACATGCCTAGGTGCGTTGGAGAAAGCGTAGCACATCAGGGTGCATCCACACATTATTAAAGGTCAAAGGGCTTTAAAGCAGTGCAGTCATTTTGAAATTTTTATCATTTACTTATTATGCTTCATTAAGTACTTATACAAAATTTTATTAAAATAAAACCATTTAAACTGGGTGTTCGGATTTATATGTCACTTAGTATAGATACGTAAGACTTTGGGTTTCATAGCTATTGCTTAAATAAGATATATGAAGCCAAAGGTATATGCTCACCAAACGGCAGTTACAAAAAAAAAAGTTATATGAACTGCGGCTTCTCCTCGTCATCTCACAACGTGGACGTGCAACAGGGACAAATCTTGGCTCCGACGTTGTTCGTTTTACATATCAATGACCTCCTTTCCTCTAAGAACAATCCCATCCACAGACGCAAGCAACGACTTCATCTCTAACAGCACTGTACCTTGACGAACAAAAAGCGCCCTAGCGCTCATCCGCCTTCGTTGGATGGCCGAAACTACCAAAGAGTCGTTCATTTCGGCTGGGTGGAGTCTAGATCACTGCGGCCTTGATCTGGCACGAACACGTCTCGTCAACAACGGCAGCTGCTGGGAAAAAGCTAGGCTATTTCTTTACTGGTAAGAAGTTGTTTTCTCCGCAAGTCCTCCTCACTATGCACAAAGCTCAGATAAGATCTAGCCTCGAATACTGCTCACATAATTGGGGTGCTGCCGCCCCGACTACATTATCCATGCTAGATGCTGCTCAGAGGAGGGCTGTCCGATTGTTCGATTAGTGTACTTTAGCGGACAGTCCTGGAACCCTACGCCAATGAACTTTGCTCCGCGGAGCACTCCTTCATGATGCCACTGCAAGATGTGCCAGACAGACCCGCCTGAATTTGGCCTCTAATTCTAGTCGTGTCGAACTTGGTACATCCAGAACTGATCGATACGACCGCTCCCTTGTCCGTAGTGCATCGAGGTTGTGGCACAATCTACCTGAGGACGCATAACACAGTTCTACTAACTTCAGGCAGTTTAAAAATCGTATCAACAAGGTTTCTTGAAGCTCCTCATAGCAGCCGCGGTGCCCTGGCATTTAGACTTCTGCCTGAGCGGCTACTTCTGTGTAAAAAAATTATGACTGGACCTACCTCAGTGTGGAGATATTCTTCTCTACAACAAATGCTATTTTGATCATGGAATCACCTTAAGGACCATGCCAACAACTACCATTTTTTGTGCTTCCTAAAAATAATAGTGCCCTAGATAAAAAAAAGACATGAAAGGGAAGTCTCGACGTATTCTCTTAAAACAAATCGGTTCTTGAATGTCGTATAACGTAACATAACTCATGCATAAAGGGATGCAGTAGTAAATTTCCACGGATATCTCGGAAATCTTTCCCACCCAAGAACGTATATTCGTATGATGGCCCGCAGCCGGCTTACAATAGAGATAAAGGCTTACGGTAGTACAAAAAGAGTAAAAGTGAGAAAGAAGCCATAACTTCCCTGTTGGCTAGACGCGACCCCGGGCTGCAACGATCCCTTTGCGGCTTTATATTATAATGTACGGAGGCACCCCTGCACTTTTCATGGGTGCACTGGAGAAGCATATACAATACTACACAGCAACGCAACTCAATAGTAATGGCGTCAAGTGGATTGCAATTATCACGCAATGCTTCGTCAGAGGAGAAAGTCAACTACGAATATAAATGACAAAAAAATTTAATGGATCAAGTCAGTCAAGCAGGCTCATACAATCAGTACATGATCCCCATCCATTTGACAATATTGCGATCTAAATTTTTTCCCTACCCTGTCGAAAATACCAACCATCTGACAATGCTTCGAGACTCATCGGTCAGATCACGACGTATCTACATTCGTCGCGTTACTGCGAGGCGGGTGTTGAAAATATATCTCTATCATTATGATTTCTAAGAGCAAATGTACGAGTAAATCTGATATGTGTGAAATATGTCTAAGAGGTGCATATAATTATCGGAGCCGGAAGCGTATGCATTTACATACCGGTTGTTTAAAATCCGACCCTGACCATCGGGACCTCGGAAACGGTTAGAGATATTAAGTCGCTTGAATGGAGGCAAAGTTGCGTGTTTAGGTAACAAATAATGCAGCTTGGAAAGAAATGAGAGAGAGACGAGAAAAACGGATTTTCCCAAAATCGATTTATTTTCTTTCCTGTATTTGTAGTAGGATTTCAGAACGAATTTCCGGTTTACATTGCTATTTTTATCCCTTACAAGATGGCAAAGCTCGAATTTCAATATGACGTTCCATCTCTTGCCCTCCAGCATCAACTTTATTTTTTCTAAGAAAGCCATATTAGATTTTTGCACAGAGAAGTTTATAATTCTGATTAAAAAAATGTATAATATGTCAAGCCTTGGTTGTTTCAGAAAAAAAAACTTTCCTAGGCAGGCATTGAAATTATCAGATAGTCATTTGTTTTGTATACCAAACCAGTCCTCAAATTGAACATAGTAACATAGTTTGTAAGACTGAGAAGGAGGTAAATAAACCGCGTAGTGGGGACAGTTGTGTACAGAGAAGAGTCAGGCCTTGAATACAAAATAACGGACAAGATTATGAACATCTACTATGATTTACCTCTGCTTATTTATGATTATTATTGTTGTTACTATCAATAAAATTTTTATTTTCTGTTCAGGTTTCACCATACCTTTTTATTTCCTTATAATTTTTGTTCCAATAACAAATTCAAGACAAACTAATATCACTGATGTTAGGACTGAAACCTCCATGTACAAAATTTCAATATAGGGTCCATATGAAAAAAACAGAGTTGGTGATGGAGGTCGAAAAAGAAAACAATGAATTGAAAATTTGACTACGCTATCTTATAGAAAAGAAAAACTGACAATGACAACATTTAATTTAAGTCAGGAAAAATAGAAATGAATTTGCGATGAATCTGGTATATAAAACAAATGTATATCTGATAATGTCAAGGCCTACCTACGAAATTTTGTTTTCTTAATAACTAAAGTTTGGCAATGTCAAAATATGACATATACATTTTTGGAATCGATATCAAGAACTGTGCAAAAACGCTGTGGCGTTAATAAGAAAAATAAAGTTGATGCTGAAAGACAAGAGGCGAAACGTGATATTAAAATTATAACTATGTCACCTTATAAAGGAGAAAAGGTGCCAATTAATGTTCAATTTACTTTGAAATCGCGCTACAAATAACGTCAGGAAAAAATTAAAACGATTTTGGGAAAATTCGTTTTTTCCGTCTCTCTTCGGAACTCTCTAAGCGGCATTTTGTTAGTTGCCTAAATATGGAATATTGCCCTCACTTTTCACTTAAGCAGCTTCCAATGTCTTACTGGGTCCGAGATCTCATCGATGAGGGTCGAATTTGAAACACCCGCTATATTAACGTAAAAAAATTGAGAAATACAATCTCGAAAATCAAAGTCCGCCAATAAGGACAAAAATTGCTCCAAAATAAACTGAGCCTAAAATAACTATTCGTCATTATTCGTCAGAGCGGTCCGGTGGACCTTTGCTCTTAGTTAAAAGTCTCGTCGGTCTGTTAGTCTGTCGGGTCTGGCTACCCAGATACCAAACATGTTTAAATGGAAAACGAAAAGAAGGAAAGAAGAAATAGAGCTAAGAAAAGAAGTAAATAATTTGAAATAGCTTAAGCATTATTGCTTTGACTACTCGGATTATTTTGTAGCTCCAAAAAATAATTGTGATCGATTTTGTATACTGAAATTATTTTGGCTGGTCTGAATTTACAATTTAATTTTGATCACAGTGCGAGGCGCGGCCTGGAATGTTTGCGAACTTGCGAGACTGTGTAGTCTACTGAATCACGCAACAGAGGGTTGCCGTGCGATTCGGCTTTATTATAACACCGCTGCGCCTGTGGTTTTACATAATCCCTTAGATATGGGATATCAAGATCTCTGTGAATGGTCTCATTTGACGCGTTAGTAATTGTGCGTAGGGTTCTGTTTTGCAGGCCTTGCAGTCTCTGCATGTGCGCCTTGGCAAGAAAACACCAAGCCGAGCAGGCGTAGGTGATTGCGGGTCTTATGACCATTTTATACAACTGAATCTTGTTGATCAAACTTAATTTTGGATTTCTGCACATTAAAGGATAAAGCTGCCGAAAGGTAATTTGGAATTTTGTTTTCAAAATATCAGTATGTTTCTGTCAGGTCAACCCCTTGTCCATGATGACTCCAAGATACGCGACAGACTGTTCCCATGGTATACGAGTTGCATTCACTGATATCTTTGAGGGGGTACCGCGACGTTTTTTAGTACAATAGATTGTCTGCGTTTTCGAAGCATTACTTTTGATCAACCACCGATCCGCCCACACCAATACTTCCTCCACCGCACTCTGCAGCCTGTCGTGAACCAGGTTATCAGACAAAGCCTGAGCTAGCAGTGCAGTATCGTCAGCATAGAGATAGACTTCACAGTTGCTGGGGCAAGGGACGTCATGTATATAAAGTGAATAAAGGATTGGTAGTAAAACTGAACCATGAGGAACACCGGCCGTGTTGTAGACAACACATTGTTAATTTTGATCCGAAACTTCCTATCTTCTAGAAAAGATTTCAACAGTTTTAGTAGCCAAAATGGAAAACCCTTTTGGATAAGCTTATACAAATGCCTTTAATACATCTAAAAGCAAGATGCCAGTACTTTTGTCCAGGGTGAGCCCCCTGGTTACATGCTCCACCAGTCTAACTGCCTTCAGCTCCGTACTATGCTCAGACCGAAAGTCGAATTGCACGTCAGGAATCACACGGTGATCTGACGAGAAATTCTCAAGGTGACGATAAATCACATTTTCAGCGAGCTTAGAAGGAGCTGACAGCAGACTAATGGGACGGTAATCCTGGGGGAATATCGAACCTGACTTCTTGGGGATCATGATGACGTCAGCGCCTTAGGGAAGAAATGAGTTCTGAGCATTGCATTGATTATTGCCACCAGATAAGTCAAAGCCTTGAGCGAAAGCAACTTCAGTGCTTTGTTGGTGATTTGATTCTCTCCAGGTGCTTTACGCACCTTTAGGTCCTTAATGTGGCCTTGGAGCTCCGCTCCGTTCAATACTGGGAGAGCTGAACGTTAGAGAAACTTTAGTATGAACTATTTTTGTTCAGAATCGGGAAACCGGAAAAAAATTTTTAGAACGAGAAAAATATCCTTTTTACATATCTTATTACATCCAAAGAACATTATACATCGTTTTGAAATTTGGAGTGAAAATTACGCTTAAGCTTAGACCGAACTCATATTGCCTTACAAACCAGGTACACACACTGCGAAAAACTGACAGGCACAATCGTGCCGCTTGGCTGACGCTGTGTAGCCACCCACGGGGTACACGTTTTAAATAGTTAGTTGGATGAGGAAATCGAGCCTAGCCTCTCGGCATAATACGTTTTTCCATATGTAATACAACAAAATATTTTTCTTAGGGATTCTATACCTATCTTTCGTTCATTCATTCACCATTTACCTAGTGATTTCATTATTATCATCATTTACCTAGGATAAAAAATGTGGTAAATAATGGCGATTTCTCGGGCAAAAATAATTCTACATCAGCTGCTTAGAAAGAATGTATAGAAAGATATCCTTTAAATGATTTTTCCGATCACATTTCCACACGTGTGTGCTTGAGGAAACTGCTACTTTGCTCTTGAATACCATTATTGAAGGTGGAGAAAGTCAGTTGTCCGTGACTAAACTATGTGCCTCCTCACATCGTTAGCTCTCGATTCTCACGAGGTGAAGTATCCAGCAAAATCTGAAGAGAAGATATTTAATACGCGCCATTTGTCACAGAAAACTGCGTAGTGGAAGCCGTTATACCTACACGTTATTCTTCTGGTGCTGATCGAATTCAAGTAACACGCTTTTATTCAAAACTGTCAGCACAAATGATACGAGGATAAGCAACGTATACAGCGTGTCCTATGACTATCTGGAACGATCGGTTTCTTGAAACTACGATAACGACGTTTGAAAATTCAACGTTATTCTCCGTCATATTTGAAAAGAAATTCTCCTTTTACTTCCCACTCCGACAGGCGAGGAAGTATTGAAGTCGCGAAGAATTTCGGAAATGAGATAGTGTTTCTTAGAAAGCATGTACGAGGGCGGTTCAACAAGTGCCCGTGTTAGAAATGAAGACACCATTTTTTCCAAAAAAATTATTTTTATTTTCCAACATAATCCCTTTTTAGAAAGATACACACTTTTCCCACCGTTCCTGCCATAATTTTATTAGGAAAATTTCAATAAATAAAAACTAATTTTAAAAAATATTCTAAAAAATTTTTTTAACTTTCCAAAAAATAGGATTTGTCGAACTCTCCAAAATACGCGTCTGTCTCGGCGATGACTTCCTCGTTTGAGATAATTTTTTTTTCCCGCGAGCCATTTATTCATGTCAGTGGACAAGAAAACGTCGCAGGGGGCCAGATCAGGCGAATACGGGGGGGGGGGGGGGTGGCAGCACTTCATAACGCAATTGATGCAGTTTGGCGGTGACAGCTCCGGATGAATGTGCTGGTGCGCTATCGTGGTGAAACAGCACCTTCCTTTTCGTCAAATGTGGCCGTGTCTCCTTCAATTTTTTGTCGATAAGGTCCAATAACTCACCATAATATTGTCCAGTGATCGTTCTTCCTTTTTCTAAAAAAATCCACGCGGATGACACCGTTCGCATCCCAAAAAACGTCGCAATTACCTTTCCGGCCGTTGGGACCGTCTTCGCCTTCTTTGGAGCAGTTTCACCGGGAGAAATCCATTGTTTTGATTGTTGCTTAGTTTCTGGTGTATGTAATGATGAAATCAGGTTTCATCGGCGGTGACAGCATGACGCAAAAAGTTGACAGCCGCATCCGCTTGTTGTCCACCGTCCAATCGCGGCACCCATCGGGCCGACATTTTTTTCATAGCCAACTTATGAAAAAAATATTGATTACCGTTTCGGTAGACACACCTACGGCCTCTGCTACTTCGCGCACTTTCGTTTGTCGATCAGCGAGAATCATGTCGTGGACTTTTTGAATGATTTCCTCGGTAACCATGTTTGCCGGGCATCCTGGTCGATTCTTATCTAAAACGGATGTTCGCCCACGTTTATATTTGTTGAACCAATATCTAACTGTGGTCATAAATGGCGAAGTGCCTCCATAAACAGTATCCAACTTTGCTTTTATCTCCTCGCATTTTTTCCCACCCAAAAACAAAAAGCGAATTACCGAACGATACTACTCTTTTTCCATCTTAGCGAAAATCACGAAACACGTTTTACTCGAATGGCTGCCAAATCCAAACTAACTTATCAATCAGTCTGAAGTTTGTTGTGCCTTCGTTTGATAGATGGCAGCACACGATGATATCGTCAAACTTCCTCAGGAACGCCCCCTGTCGTCAAACACGGGTACTTATTGAACCGCCCTCGTATATGACTAATAACCATGTCACCCATTTCCGTTGGCATGTCTGTCTGTCTGCAAAGCCTTGTCCTCTCTCGGATTTTGATGAAATTTAAACACAGATTTACTACTATGGCATTAAAAAACTTCGTCGCTATCGAAAATACAAGTGTGGCGAAGCTACAGGTTAAAATATAAAGAAATGATAAACGCTTAAGCCTTGTTTTCTGACGCGCAGGTGTATCTCAACATTTTGACGTTAGTATTTCATACATCATACATTTCCCCGTACATTTCGGGGAAAACCCAGCAAAACGACTTTCCGGTAGCACATCCAAACCATGACTTGACTATCACCAAAAGGTACATGAACATGCTTCTTCAACTCTTTAATATACAGCAATCAGATGTATGAGTCCGTGTCCTTATTTGGCTAACGACAAACAAAATATAGTTTTGTAACAAGAATATCGATTTTGAAAAATAGGTGTTGTGCACATAATTCCAATTTTACTTTCTATATGAACTATCTAATGCACTCCAAAAGTACTTTCCGAGTTAAACAAAAGAGAAGAATTGAGTCGGTGGTTTTAGTAGAAATCAAGAAAGTTGTTAAATGAGTAACTTCGTGCAAAGCGGATAGGGCAAAGTGAATACCGTATTCACACGTATTCTTATACAAAAAGAAAACCAGTGTGGTCTGAAAACCTAATTTCATTTGTTCCGAACTGTGAACTGATGGTAGCAGTGTAAAGTATACTTTGAGTGGTGTCATGAAGAAACTTTCAAAATGGAAAGCATCCATAGTTATTCTGTTCAATTTACGATTCTTATAGCAATCACTATTGTCTGATTATAAAAATATTGTAGACGCTTCAATCTTGCAGTTAAATTTTGGGGCATATTAGTAAAAGTGTATATAGGCCCTTATAGAGATACAACCGTTGTATATTTTTCAAACCAAAACTCAACCGCGTAACTACATGTGCCTTCTCTTCCAGCGGAAACATTTTCGTGGCCATGGAAAAAATATCCAAGGTTTTTGTTAACCACTGACCAACCAGTGGATCCTCTGTTATTGGTGAAACATATTGTTTAAAAAATGTAGCGAAAAAAAATCTCATGGGAACACTTTTCCGGCGAACCTACCATTTTTGACTTATCTGATGCCCCATACGTTGATACTACAACTCTGGAAAAGATGCGTCACTCGGTGACAAATGTTCCTCTCGTCGGTATGGAATGCATTATATTTTTCTTTTGAGTATTTAGCATTTGCCTAACATTGTGTTATCGATTTTACATGATAATTTTAGTATTACATAGAATTGTTTATTTATATAGAATACATTGACATAGTGAAGTTATCACTTTTGAAAAATTAATAATAGACAAGTTGAAAGGTTCTAAACAACTTAAGACTTAAACATTGAAAATGCGCTTTTAACTTTTCAAACTAAAACTTCTTTAGAGTTCCAAATGAAGGGACATTTTTATTGATGCAAATTGGTCTTAAATAATATCTTTGTGCATCAGTGATATATATATATACAGGGTGGCGCATCGAAAACGAAACAGACCCATTTACTGGCAGCTCAGTTTTTTTTGGAAAAACGCTCAGACCCGTCGATTTTGTTTTCGAGGGACACAAGTTTGGAAACAAAATCACGTTAGGACGTGCAGCCCCCTAAGCGGGGGTGACACCACCCCCAAAATCTTAAATGGAAAGGCGGGTCGAGTGATCCCTTATTTTAAAGGTCATTCAATTCCCTTTATAACGATATAATATTAATATACTTCAGTACAGTAGTTTTAAACATTTATCGATTCAAAGCTTAAATAAAACTAATACATCATCATTAGTGGAGATCACTACATTTGGCAGCAAAGTAATTTAAAAATGAAGAATGAACTGACCCGTTAGGCAAGTAAATGGTGAAAATGGCTACCATGACTCTTCATGCATTAATAAAGATTTTGCTCAAAACGTTGCCGCACATTGTGCAATATTTGAGGAGTAATTTCATTCACGATTCTTTGTCGCAGGCCTTCTAATGATGTTGGCTGAGTAGCATAGATTTTGCTTTTTAAATGACCCCACATAAAGAAATCCAAACGTGATATATCTGGCGATCTTGGGGGCCATTCAATGGCACCTCTTCTACCAATCCATCGATCTGGAAACGTCTGATCTAAATATTGTCGAACACATAATGCGTAGTGTGGTGGGACACCATCCTGTTGAAACATCAACCTAATCGCCATTTAAGAAAAAGGAACATTCGTCGGAAAAGCAAGTGTTGAATAGAAAATGTCCATCGTTTATAATTCGTTCACCCATATCTTAACTAAATTGAAATCGCCGATCAAAATCGTCTTCATTAAGTTCTTGTACCAGGTGAATTTTATATGGATGAAAACTATGGGCCTTTAGAATCCGTTGGACAGTACGTCGACTAACACCACACACAGTCTCCAATTTGCGGGTACTTAACGTAGGATCTACATAAACTTGCCCTAAAACCCCCACTTCTATTGCTTCGTTCCTTATGGGATTTTCAATGTTGCGTTTTTTTATTGGCGACTGATCCAGTTTCCCGAAATTTAGCTACTAGTTCTAGAACATATTTACGATGCACGTTACTGTTCTCATGTCGCTCATTAAATATATCTGCAGTTCTATTAGCGCACTGATTATTTCCGAAAAATATTTTGAAAATTCAAAATTTAAATAAAGCGTTATAAGTTATTTTAGCAACAAACTATGTACTAAATTCCTATTTAAAATAAGTACGAGATATTTTCTTATCTTTCTTCAAGAAATAAATTTTTTGACACAAAAAAACAGTAAACAGTTTTTTCTTTTATATGTCTATTTAACAACCTGATTTTAAAATAAGTTTTGCATCTGAAAAAAGCTTGGCATTTGCATTTACACTAACTCGCATGATTAAACTAACGAATTTAAATAATTGATCAATTTTAATTTGTGTTGCTGATGGCACTTCTGAACTCATTGTTCTCAAACTTGTTTGTTCGTTGGAAAACTGAAGAAACGCCAATCGAACCGTCTTTGCTTTTCTTCATGCTGTTGCTTGAACAACCCACCACTGCACAGCGCTCCATAGTTAAATATTTAATTCAGGATTTGTTTAATACGAGGGGTTCCGATAAGTACTTAGCGCCACCGCCCGATGGCGCCACCATCGCAAGAGAAATTTAATTTCGTGAAAAACATTCTCCTAGAAAATTTCAGCCGAATTAGACTTGTTTTGACCACGTATGGAAGATATTAGAACAATGGAAAAAGAACAATATCGGTCGGTGATTCGATTCTTGTTTTCAGAAGGGGAAGAGCGGTTGGATGCTGTGTACGGTGACTCTTTTCCTTCGATGGCGACTTTCAAAAATTGGTTTAACGAGTTTCAACGTGGTCGCACGTCGGTTTTTGATGAGCCAGGCCCAGGTACCCCGAAAACGGCTACCACGGACGATAACATGACAAAAATCTACGACCTGAAGGTGCGCGATATAGCTGAGACAGTAGACATCTCAAAATACCGCGCGAGTCATATCCTGCATGAAATATTGGGCATTAAAAAGCTGTCTGCGCGGTGGGTGCCGCGTTTGCTCTCTCCGGACAGCAAGCGCAACCCTGAGATCACTTCAGAGCGACGTTTGAAGACGGCGAAGACTGTCCTATCAGCTGGAAAGGTGATGGCCATCATTTTCTGGGAGTCACAAAGTGTGATCCACATCGACTACCTAGGAAAGGGCAGAAGGGACACAGGGGTCTACTATGCCGAATTATTAGGCCGATCTGACTCCGAATTGCAGAAAAATCGGCCCCATTTGGCAAGGAAAAAAATGCTCTTCAGCCATCGCCACGGCCAAATTGGTCGAATTAGGATCCACCGTATTCTCCAGATTTGGCCCCGAGCGAGTTCTTTTTGATTACAAACTTGAAAAAGTCACCGGGCAGGAATTTGAGTCGAATGAGGAGGTTGTCGCCGCCACAAAGGTCTACTTTGTAGACCTCCAGAAAACGGATTTTTCAGATGGTTTAAAGAAGCTGGAGCATCGTTAGGTCAAGTAATAATAATAAAAATAATAGCGTTTATTTGCAGAGCAAAAAATTCCAAGAAGGAAAAATTAAACATGAAGAAACAACATGAATTCCATGCAAAAGCGAGCAGTAAATAGAGAAGCTGATCAAAGTACCCAACAAACAAAATTACAACAGAGGGGTTCTTAACCTAATTATATAAGTTACTATTAATAATGAATAAATAATATTTACAAGCGTCAAAAAATATATGTTTATAAAGAAATTATCTAAAAAATATAATTTAACGAAAAAGGTCAAATCATTTTAGGCAGAATTAACAAAAAATCATTTAAAATATAAAAAGGCAAGGAACAATATAATATAACACTACAATTCATCTAATAGAAATTTTCTGTAACTTCCTTCAAAAGCTGACCCACACATAGACTTAAGGTATGTGGGGACGTGATTGTACAAGTGATAGATAAGATAAGAAAAACATCTGTTAAACATAGATGTACGATGACGTGGTTGGGAAATCAGCTTCCGGGACCGAACATCGATATTGTGAACATCACTTCGAAATGTAATCTTATTATATAAATAAGGTGGCGTTTTATATAGAATAGTTTTATGAATCAAAACTGCTGATTGTAGATTTCTCCTGGCTTCCATATTTAGCCGTCCTATTACAGGTAACTTATAAGAAATACGTTCAAATTTTTTCACTCCAAAAATAAACCTAAGACAAGAGTTTTGGAGACGCTGTATACGATCAACATCATACCTTGTTATACAAGACCCATAAACTGAGTCGCAGTAATTGAACAATGACAGAACAAGCATGTCACAAAGTAAAGCCTTAATTTCGGTAGAAAAGGTATGACGATGTAGAAACAACATTTTAAGCCGACCGTAAGCACTGCCAATTCACTTGTCAGCATGCTTTGAAAACCTCAGGCCACTGTCCATAATCAAGCCTAAATTCCTAGTAGCGGATGCATGAGGAATAACATTATTATTAATTGAAATATGGAATGAATCTGTCGCGCTCTTTTTGTGTTTCCCGAAGAATGAAATATTTGACTTCGTTGGATTTATAGATAACCGATGTGCTATGCTTTCATTTGTCAAATTACTAAGATCTTCATTTAATAATGTAACCGCAGTTGTATCTGTATGAGAGAACGAAAATTTTATCTGGGTATCATCAACATAGAAATAAGGCTTTAAACATCTCAAAGTACTAGTAATATTTGCAGAGTATACTGAAAAAAGTAAGGGACCCAAGATAGAGCCTTGAGGTACCCCGCACAGAACAGGCTTGGAAACAGACACCCCGGAAGAGGTGCGTCCTCTTCGAGAAATAACTTTTAAATAGTTTAATAGCATTACCAAAACATCCGATGTATTTTAAAATAGAAAACAGTAACTGGTGATTAATTGTATCAAATGCAATACAAGAGCCGCTGTACTGCCGTTATCAATATCTCTGATAATTTCGTCCGTAACATCTAGAAGCGCTGTCGTGCAACTAAAACCCTTTCGAAACCCTGATTGATAAGACGGCAGCAAATCATAATTATCTATATGAAGCAGTAACTGAAGTTTTATAATTTTTTCCAGAACTTTGGACAGCACCGATAATATAGAAATTGGACGAAGATCCGACAAGCTAGATATAGTGCCTTTCTTTGGGAGAGTATCAACTTTTGCAACGTTCCAACACTCTGGAAAAGTACTTTCTATTAGGCAACAATTATACTAAGTGACATATAAATCCGAACACCCAGTTTAAATGGTTTTATTTTAATAAAAGTTGGTGAATGTATTTATCTTACTGTAAATAACGAGTGAAAAAATTTTCAGCCTTATCAGTTGGACATTCCGGTTTTTATACTGCTTTTTTTTAATTCACTAACGCTCTAAAAATGAATATTTCAGCCGCAGTAAAGAATCAACGTTGGCGGATTTTGGTTCTTGACATCCTTTACGATCGGTTACGATGCATAGAGTACGGAGCCCTGTACGATTTCATCAACTTAGTGAGTTTGATAGGGGCCGTATAGTGGGACTTCGGGAAGCTGGACTTTCTTTTCGGGCAATTGCAGTTAGAGTGCAAAGAAGTGTAGACACTGTGGTTAGGTGTTGTCAGGCATGGCTTCGAGAAGGCCGTACGCAAAGAGCAAGGGGCACTGGACGCCGCCGTAGAACAACAGACCGTGAAGATCGCCGCCTAAGATTATTGGCCTTAAGGAACCGTTTCTCCACTACCAGGTCCATTGCAAATGAATGGTTTGCAGAACACGGAAGACCTATTGGCATGCGAAGTGTTTACCGACGAATGAGAAGTTTTGGCTTGTTTTCATACCTGCCACACTGGGTCCTCCCTTTAACTCGAGAACACCGACGTAATCGCCTTGAGTGGTGCAGACAGTGGTCACTCTGGGATCAGGAGTGGAACAGTATTGTCTTTAGTGACGAGTCTCGATTTTGTTTAGGCATGCACGATGGTCGTGCCAGGGTTAGAAGGCGACGTGGTGAAAGGAGGAATCCACAGTTCTTTGTTGAAAGACATGTTCATCACACTGTTGGAGTTATGGTTTGGGGTGCTATAGCTTATGGTTCCAGGTCACCTTTAATCTTCATCAGAGGTAACATGAACGCGCAGCGTTATATCCACGAAGTTCTAGAACCCCATCTTTTCCCTATCTTGACACCCTGGCAGATCCAACTTTCCAACAAGATAATGCCCGACCAAGAGTCACAATAGACTTCTTTCAACATAATGATGTCACATTGTTACCATGGCCATCCAGATCTCCCGACTTATCCCCAATTGAGCACGTGTGGGATATGATGGGTAGGAGATTGCTCAATTTGCAACGTCCTCCTCAGACTCTAGAAGCACTTCGAGAGGAGTTGGTGGTTGCCTGAAATGAGATACCACAGGAGGACATTGACCACCTGATCAGAAGCATGCCTAGGCGCGTTGGAGAATGCGTAGCACATCAGGGTGCATCCACACATTATTAAAGGTCAAAGAGCTTTAAAGCAGTGCAATCATTTTGAAATTTTTATCATTTACTTATTATGCTTCATTAAGTACTTATACAAAATTTTATTTAAATAAAACCATTTAAACTGGATTTATATGTCAGTTAGTATATTAATAGTTGGTTGAGACAACCGAGTACAAAAACTAGATATTTTATGTTTTTTCAAACATAGTATAGCATTTGTAGGTTTTTTTACTAAAAACTGAGTAATTCCAATGTTTGTCATTGAAGTAATACTTGCAAAATAATATTTTTAAAGGAGCATTAAATATGCTACTTATTGAAATTATTCGCCGATTCAGTCTGGAAGATTTTTTCACAGTAATTAGTCAAACTTTAGTAAAGGTTTTCACATTGAAACAAAATGTAAAATTTCTTTGCTAGCTTTCAATGAACTCAACCAACTATTGATGGTAGCCCAGAAGAAAAAATCACAAGTTCTTTATAGCCATAACAGACAAAAAGGAGGAAAAAGAGAAAACTTTTGAAAAGACTTGAAAGTGGCAATATCTCGAAAACTTGTACTAAGGTCACGTTGTTTATATCTGAAGCCAATCTACCTCTCGTGTCGCTGTGACGTGATATTTCCGGGACACCCTGTACACACACAAGCGCTACAAACTCCCTAAGCAAGTAAAAACGCACTTACCACCACACATTGCCTCAAGATATAAAAAACCTTTACGAACGAACGAATTTTTATCATTTACTTATTATGCTTCATTAAGTACTTATACAAAATTTTATTAAAATAAAACCATTTAAACTGGGTGTTCGGATTTATATGTCACTTAGTATAGTAGTATGCGTTATGGCTGGTAAAATGTACCTACAGCATAAAAGTAGCATTTCTATATTAATACCATCCGCCCCAGTTGCAAGAGTTTTATTTCATAAAGATATTTATAAACAATGGCTTCAGAAACAGGTTCAAAAGAAAATAACCGATCAAAATCCTTACGGAAATTGCTATTGTAAAAGTGAAATTTTTCAGGAACAGGATCAACATTGTTTGATGACGGAATCAGAAAATGTTTATCTCATTCGGATCATCAAACTCTGCAGGTATATTTGGCGTTTTGACTTGCCATCTAGGTTTTGCAATTTCTTCCAGTTTATCGAGCTAAAAGGACTATGTTGACAAATAAATCGTCACCTTTCCAAAGCGTTCTTTTTTTTGTAGGCTAAGAGACTTATTTGAAACACACCTGATAACAAACTGACGAAACTTACCACAAACTAGGTGCTAAAGTGCTCATATAAAACTGTGTTTGCTACCCGTCTCTGCGGAATTTTGTCACCGAGTTACGTCATGCATGCGAAAGAGATAGAGTGATTGCATGCACTTAGGTTTAACTTCACAAGTAATAGTATCATGAAACGCAACAATGAAAATTCATAGCGGATCCAAGACTCGCAAAATACTTTTATCACTCCCCCCGTACTTACATTCCCGGACTTCCCATCTCTCCCCCTATTTCCACGCATACTCCGGTCATCCCGGAGGCTGGGAGCAGGATCAGCAGGACTGCAGCAGTCGACAGCCACCTTTCGGGTCGATCCAGGACTCCGAACATCACGTGACGTCACAGCGGCCGTTTACATTCAACGCCGCAAGGAATAAGGCTATGCCTTTTCTACGAAATGGGGGACGCTGAGGCTTAAAGTTGAATTGGGAGATTTTTCTTGTGGTAGGTTTCGTATTTTTTAAATGTTTTAATTTTTGTGTAGTACGAATTTTGTTGAGTTTCTTTGTTTGTATGATAATCGCATGGTATACGTAGGTACATCACAATTTATTCATTTTACAATAAATTCAGTACTTATATTGGATCATGTTTATTTACTCATATACGATTATGAGCTTATTACTTTGAAAAGATTAGGTTAGGTGGGTGTTGTTTTTGTAACAAATGCCTGTTTCACGGGCTGTTGCATGGTTTGGAGTGTAGTATTTAATGATTTATATAACCTCGTCTTCTTTATATTACCCAGAACACTGAAGGTACAATTGTAGAAGAATTATATTTCTGCCTATTTAAAACGGTACTGTTTTGATAAAAGGATGCTTCCAAAAGGATTTTTCAGAAGACTTATGACTCAAGTTACTACATATTTCTTAATTTGTCATTTTATAGATCTCAATACGTAAAACAAAATATCCCGCGCCCCAATATTCTAAGTGTTTTTAACACGCATAAGAGCTTCAAAGGTTAGTTTTCTACTGTAGCTCAAAATATATAGGGTGATTAAGAAATGGTACTTTTCAGATTTCGAATGTCCTATGTGACTTGTAATGTCACGTATTCCTATTAAGGGGTGATAGATTCGGTCAAAAGCAACCGATTTTATCCTATAATATCCTATCCAGAAGTTAACCGATTTTGAGTTATTTGAATTTTATTTTTTTTATTTTTAATCTTGTAATTAATTCATCGCGCGTTGGTACGGGCGAAACATCGTAGACCAGGCTTTTCATATGACCCCACACATAGTAATCCATCGGTGTGAGATCTGGGCTTCTTGCTGGCCAGGCAATGGGCCAGCCTGTGCCAATCCATTGATTTGGAAATTTAGAGTCTAAATACGCCCGTACCAATCTACTGTATTGTGCGGGACAGCCGTCGTGCTGGAACCGCATATTTTGTCTAGTCGCCAATGGGACGTCTTCCATTAATGGAAACAAGTGATTTTTCAAGAACTCTTCATACACTTCTCCATTTAAATTGGCGGCAGAAAATGAGGTCCAATTAAATATCGATCAATGATGCCCATCCACACATTGACTGAAAACCGGCTCTGAGACCCCGTCGGTCTTATTTTTCGGGGGTTTAAAGCTTCTTTATCGGCCCAGTAATGAGCATTATGGTAGTTAGTGATCCCGTCCTTATCAAACTTCGATTCATCGCTCCACAGAATTTTCTTAAAATAGTCTGGATCTTCTGTATCTGCATGTAACATGTACCTGCAGAAATCTAAGTCTTGCAGGATCGCCCTCTTTAATCACATGCACAGGCGTGTAGTGATAAGGGTATAATCTTGCAGTATGCACAGTAAACCATACTTTGTATTGTGATATACCCAACTGAGCAGCCACAATGCGCGTAGACGTAGTAGGGTCTTCCTGAATCACACGAAGGATTTCCTCTTCATCTTCAGGAGGATAGACTCGGGGTCGACCAGCATCACTATGTTGCCTTTGAACACGTCCGGTTTGGCGGATGCAACGATACACAGAGTCAAACACAGTAACATGAGGTGTTCGGCGATTCGGGAAACGTTGCCCATATTCACGGCGGGCAGCTGCAGAATCGTCGTTACAAAGTCCATAACAGAACATTATTTCTGCGTATTCTTCTTTTGTTAAAGTTTGCCCGTGCTCGCTATGGCGAAGTCCTGGGAACTGGGAAACTCGAAAATAATAATCGTGCGTAAAACGTGTGTGCGTACGCAGTAGTTGATACCAACTTAACCTAATTCTCACTCGGCGTGCGGCGATGGCGTAACTACAATGATGAATAGTAACAGCTCTCTCTCTCTCTCACTCCTCCAATAAGGCAGCTCTTCTCGCTCGCTTCCTCGTCGAGCCGATGCCATAAAACAATCTTGGCATGCGAGTCCTTTGAGGACAGTAACGACTTGTTCAAACAGGTAATACAAATTCCTTAAAAATCCAGCATCTGTGGGTGTCACTGTTGTTTCTCTGCATGTACTTCAGATAATTGAACGCTTAATACCTCAAATGAAAGCTTGTTAGATAGAGATATTATTTACATAATTTGCAATTTTTTACAGAAAATTGCATTTTTATCGAATAAGTTAGTAAAAAAAAAGATACATTTAAAAAGCGTAATTTTAAAACGTTTGTAGCTTTTCAACATTTTATTACTTATTATGAACTATTGGAATGTTTGCTATGCGACGATTTCAATTTTAACCGTCTGAAATGGGAATGAAAAATAAAAAACTTAAAATCCAAATAACTCAAAAATGGTTAACTTTTGGATAAGACATGATAGAACAAAATCGGTTGCTTTTGACCTAATCACCCCTTAACAGGAATACGTGACATTACAAGTCACCCTGTATAACTGATTAATAATCAGAAAAAGTATCGTAGTTGAGTTTGATAGCATTAGAGGTCTTTTCCAGATCTTCCCACAATTGATTCGATTTACCTTTTCTCAAGACAATATACATTACCGAGATACACACTACTACTCTCGGTAATGTTTTGGTGTAGTAAAAATAGAGTAAAACCCAGAACTTTGTAAAATTTGCGAATGTATATAAGAGTTTACGAGAAAGCAGAAATACATTATTTTGATTGATTGATATTGATGATTGCTTTACAAACACTCTTCTGAAAGGTGACATATTTCACCAATAAACCGAGATACGACACGGCTTACTAGTAAATTATAGTTATTTTCGACGAAAGGCAACAGAAAGTTATTTATACGTATCAGCTATACATACGCATAAAACGTTCCTACAAACAATCCTATAGGTACAGCAGTATGATTTACTGTTAATGATTCAGATCTATTATTAATAGTGTCATAGTATTAAGCTTACTGTTATTTTTATTCTTAGTATCTACCGACCAAGAATGTTTTAAAGAATGCAGATTGTTCATGGTATTCAAGGATCTCCTACCAGAAATAATCATATGAGCAACTGAAAAGCCTATCAAATTATAAGAAAAATTAAGGAAAATGCAAGAAGCACTCAAAATTCGGGTACAACTTGAAGGCCATGTCAAACACTGATGTGACAAAATTTCAAGTCATGGACCATTTAAAATCATTTTGGCTGCTTCACTAAGAAATGTTAATGTTCAAAAATGGAAATCGATTTTGTTTATGATTTTCTTGTATATAAAGAGGTATGACGCATAAAAGACAACTTCAGCGTGCACCCCATTCCGTGACATGCACGTTAAGGACAATTTTTTGTAATTATTTTTCCACAAAAAATTAACTCTTGTCCTATTCTTTGTATTATGTTAATTATTCAATAACGTTAATTAGCTAACGGTATAAATTAACGTATTTCATTTCCAGGCAGAGGCTCATGATGAATCCTATCATACTAGTTACCTTGATAGAGCTGGTCAACTGTCTCCCAGAGTTGATTCCAATAGGCGAGTACCATAATTTAAAAAGGTTGGGCATACGTTTGGGAATTCTGGGTCACGCAAACAGAATAAAAAGAACATTTATTTGTATAATGCGTGGAAAATGCACGATAAGTGCGAGAAAACAGATAGAGTCAGCAAAAATTTGCAAATACGAGAGAGGTTTTTAAACAGGAATATTTTATTTACTTGCTATGCTTATGTGATAGTTTGTTAATTATTTTCACATGGTTTTTATGTTTGTCGTTATATTTAAATATTGTTTTCCTGCCATGCATTTGTTTTCAGTCTTATGAGCTAAAAAAAATTATCGTATTTGTATATCTGAATTGATTTAATAAAATTAAATTTCACAGATTCAAAAAAAAATCAGTATGAAATATTTTATTATAAAATGTTGTTGGTTATTGTATTGTGAAAATCATAAATCATTGACATCCATCAAATTTCCTTGGATTGATGAAAACACCTTCGATAAAAATAGGTGGCTTCTGAACCTCAGAACTCCGACTATTAAATACAGGGTATCAGAACTAAGGGATCAAGCTTCTAGGGGTTATTCAGTGTAACAGTAGAAAACATTTGAGTATAGCGACCCATATCCGGAAAAGTGTAATTATGGCCCTAAGGGCCGATTTCACCAACATTAATATTATGGAGCAATAGGAAAATACCTTATCGAAATGCAATTTGACGGAAGCTGTCAAAGGTCTCAGAATATCAGTGATTTCTATTAAAATGTTGAATAAAATCGTGAAAATTTGACTGTATTATAAACAAGACCACTTTTTGATTCCAACATGATGCTTTTGAACAGAGAAAACAGGACAACTTTCATATATTTTGATTTATGTTATAGGTGTACATTTGACCATCCGTTATCCCCTCAGCGAATGGGAATGGGAGAAATAATAGGTCGATTTTCTAGCTGTCAAATTTGGCAGAGGATTTGGTCGTTTGTTAATTCATGGCAATCTCGAAATTTGTTAAGTTCAGTATACTGTGTGCAATGTGACGTGTGCTACTTGATCGTTCGTCGCAAACTCGCTGCAGAACCTCTTCTTCAAATTCGATTCGAGCAACACCAGTATCATGCATGTTGGTTTTAAACATGCCTGTCTCGGAGAGCTGCCGATGAATAGCAATAACCTTTTTGTATCCCGGATGCTGTCGTTCGGGATAACGTTCTTGATACAACCGCGCTGCTGCTCGTGCATTGCAGCTTGTTGCTCCGTATGCCAAATGCATATCCGCCAACTCTTGATTGGCAAAGTTTTCCATTAGCAACAATTAGTTTTTGTTAAATTCTTGCAAACCTCACAGATACGATAGCACGACTAAGGCGATATGGAATGCAGCTACAAAAAACAATCTCTGTTATCTGTTTTAAAGATAATAACACACAAGCGTCGGATATGGGTCCCTATACTCAAATGTTTTCTACTGTACTTTGATCCCACAGTTTTGAAACACCCTGTATTTGAAAAATCAGCGATTCTGCAAAATAAGGACTAATTATAGTGTAACGATCGATCTTTTTGTAGGTGGACTTTTTCATCCAACAGATGACAAACAAGAAATAGCTTTCAGATATGCTGTAGAAAAAATTAATAACGATCGTACAATACTGCCAAGGTCTAAGCTGAGTGCCCAAATCGAGAAAATTCCCCCGCAGGATAGTTTCCACGCATCGAAAAAAGGTACTACAGAATATTTCAACGCATTTTTTGCACGTTTAGGTCATACGTTCAAAACAAAATGTTTCCGACCGAACGTTTCAATTACGCCACATCTTCATCATTGTTAAAAGACCATGTAGCAGCTCAACTATTTGAAAATTACGTTGATTTTTTGAGCAAGTTTCTATGACCTTGAGGTACTGCACACCCTATGAGGCACTGCCAAGCGAAGCTGACATTGTGAACTCGTTAACAAGGTATACATTTATTATGTTCTTCTCGACAGCTGAAGTGAGAATGAACTATTATGAATGGATGTAGTAGCTGGGGGTAGCCAGTGTTACGGAGTCAAGCTGCTAGCACATGGGCTCGAATGCTCGCGGGTTCAAATTCCGGCCTCGATAGCTACATTTCGAGCCGTTGATGTTGTGTTTGTCTATGTGAACCCACAAATAGGTGCATAGCATCGGTGGAGCTGGAGTAGTACGGGGTTTGTACATCGAGATCGGCAAAAAGGTTCAAAGGTGGCTTGGCCTACTATTACATATTGTTAGATGTAAGACAAACTGGTATCAAGTAGATGGACTATAGGGCATATAAGTAACAGATCCTATGTTAAGTACACTCAAAAGACAAAGTTTATACTCAAGAAAAAATGTTCCGTTTTGCACTGTTCTTTAGTACATGTTTTGTTCCAGTGTGTCATCTCCTAAGGACTGGCGTGGCAGCAATCTTCGGACCCCAGTCAGCACATACAGCCAGTCATGTCCAATCTATCTGTGATACAATGGAAGTACCTCATTTGGAAACGAGGTGGGATTACAGACTGCGTAGGGAAAGCTGTTTAGTTAATCTCTATCCTCACCCTACCGTACTCTCAAAGGTAAGTACTAAACATGGCTGAGAAGTAACTGCTATGGCGAGAAGTTCTCTTTACCATCGAGCCTCCTTACCTCCAGTCCAGATAAGACTCTGGACTACTCCTCACATGTCTGGGAAGCTACTCCACGGCCGTCAAATTGCCGCACTTCAAAATACGCGCGTTTATCATTACATAAACACAGATCAAGCAGGCTACATTATTGGCGCCGTTTTAAAACGCTGTTCCATCATCATCATCGACAATTTGACGCACGTGTGTCGCAGTAATTAGAGGAGAGCCATTTGGTGTGCCACTTCCTTACCTAACCACTTCCGCGTTATCAAAAATATTCCGTCGTTAATAGTATGCACCTTCATTATCAAAACTTCTAGGCCTACGTAGATATCGTCAAAGCCTGGGGCTGGAAATCCTTCACGATAATCTACGAGAACAACGAAGGTTTGGTCAGGCTACAGGAGCTGCTAAAGGCCCAGGGCCCTTATGAGTCACCAATAGCAATACGGCAACTTGGAGAAGGAAGTGACTACAGGTATAGTGTTATCTTTTTTGTTGATTTTTTTTATACCCCTTGGGCTGGAAGGTTGGAAAGATATTGCTCTATTTGGTAAACTGCCTTACCTCTCTTTATTATTAGGGATTTTTCCTTGTTTTAGTGTTATTCACTACGTACCTATACGCTGAAATCTTAATGTTACAAAAATTACTTTTCCCAAAGTGTTAGTAAATAATTTTTTTCAGGCCTCTTCTGAAGCAGATAAAGAACTCAGCTGAGTCACATATAGTGTTGGACTGCACAACACCAAGAATCTATGAGGTTTTGAAGCAAGCTCAACAGATTGGTATGATGAGCGACTACCATAGTTACCTCATAACATCATTGGTTAGTCTCATACAATCAAGCAAATAGATATAAATGTGTATTTAGGTTTTTAATGTGTTTTTCATTAACAAACGAAACTTAAATTGTTCTCGAAAACGATTTTTTCTAGGATCTACATGGCGTGAACCTTGAAGAATTCAAATATGGTGGTACAAATATAACGGCATTCCGATTGGTTGACCCAGAAGGTCCAGAAGTGAGAAAAATTGTTAATGACTGGTCTACCGGTAATCTTGCAGACAACAAAGTGAAGAAAGATCTTCCGACGGTGTTCAGGGTAAGTTCAGCAAATTTCTATTGACTTGTGATAGATTTTGAGTGTTTGTTATTCAAAATGAGAAGCGGTGTTACATTGTGAAGTTTTTAGATTGGAATTGTCAAGTTGAATATAATGTGATGTTCTTTCACATGCTACCTCTGGACATAATAGGACAACAGTACATTTGTTAAGGTAAGCGGTATTCCTAATAATTAGAGTGTCATCTTCTTCTTCCAAACTACGTTTCTGTCATAGTTTTTTGCATCAGGACACCTAAGGCTACCTCCGCACCAACAAGTCTACCCTCTGATCCCTCTTTCATGAGTATATAGACCATATCATTGTCTTAAGTTTCACAATATCTCGCTACAGAACACACATTTTTTTGGTGTATTTGTAGTTTTTTAAATCGAACACCTTGTATATTTTTAGTTTTTTTCTTATTCCTAATATATATGGTTTATTATATTTACTTTCATTATTTTGTTGAACAACTGAAATTTTGTGTGCCATTTCATCATACGTATCCGTCCCTATTCCAGATTGAATTGGCGGCTAGTTGCAAATTAGCTTGAACATCGTTACAAATGAATAAATTTCGTAAACATAAAACTTAAGGTTTAGACCAAACTAATGAAAATAAGTATGACAAATCATATGTACTTGGAATCAGAAATAAATCGACTGATTTTCAATAATATTATACGGTGTTCTCTATTTGAGAAAATACATCTTTGTTCAATAGCATGTTTCCGACACCCTGCATATACGTAAAACCTTATATCAGACCCTTCATCTTTTGTATGAAACAATTTTTTCCAAAAGGTCATACAAAACAGTGAGAGAGGATATATTGATAGGGGGACACCCCGTACACACTTTCAGTTATTTTGCATATTTTGATAAATAAATACCAATATCAAAATACAGGTACATTTTTTACTGCTCTATGTTGACTGTAATTACTACCTACTGTGCGCTAGGGCAGCTGAACTAAATCTAGTAAATTCAAAAGGTGAGTTCGACATCCATTTCGACTCTTGCAGAAAAGAGATTTTCTAGAAAATGAGGTCATTAATTACTTCTGCAATGTCGATCAATTATTGTGTGTATGCCCCGTTGAGAAACAAGATGGATTGCCTATTCCTACGACGACACAGATAAATGACTCCGGTATTATCATGTGTGCCGTGATTGGAGGGATAATAGAAAAAGTGCTGCACCTGATTTAGGTCAGTAGGATCATCCCGGAGGAAAAGATATTGGCAAACATTCAAATATGTCTGTTTTTTTATAATAATCTTTGTTCAATCATGACAAAATCATTTTTTGCGAATATTGTATAAAATTACAGTGTGCTTTTCAAACCCCGGTCTAAGGGCGGTATCGTCTGTCGTTCCTACAATTGTAGGACGCCTTTATGGCATCCTTGATTTTCATAGCCTTTTCTTTCCTTCAGAAAGACTGGGGCACTTTTAAATTTCTACTGTTCTATGTCAGCGTCAGCGCTCTCCTAGTTATGTTTCCTTTTTAATAAATTGAAGCAAAATTTCAGGCTGATAAGACAGATGATAAAAACCGAAAGCATGAGGAACTTGATACAAATAGATATTTCTAACATAACCTCAAAAAAGAGCGCTTTTCTGAAGGACAGGAAAAACCATCAAGGAGGATATAAAGGCGTGCTACAATTGTAGCAACGACTGACGATATGGCCCTAAGTGTAGTCTTCCTATTCTTGTTGAATATCCGGTGTAAATCTATTTCATTATAATACCAGCATTGCATCCTGAAAAATAAAGGTTAGCCGACCCTATAAGACGGCAGTTGAGATCATCGCAAACGATTTTTCTTCAAGCATTGCCACACTAATGTGTGAAATCCCTGGTAATACCGCAAACATCGATCAACATTCCTCCAGTTTATGACAGTATCGATAGTCTGACACGTGCCGCGGTATCCCTACACCTGCGGTAGAGTCACACAGCAAGCCCTTTTATCATCCCATGAAGGATTTTTCTATGTCGGCATTAGAGAGCATGTGAGATGCATTGACATGCCGTTACTTCTCTTGGATTCCATATTATATAGACATTGTCGTAAGCTGGCGGAATGCCGGACAATTTTTCTGCGTGCAAAGGAATTCTTTTCGGTACTTTCCATTGCAGTCTCCTGCCATGTGCTAGCCCTGAGTATACCCTTAGCTATACCGCCAGCATTCATCGGCATGCCGCATGAATGCAACAGCATCTATTAAATGATTATCCTAAGAAAGCCGCGGCATACTAACGAATCTTTCGGCATGTTTTCGCCTTCCACCGCAGTAGCCTCTAGCATGCTCTCCGATACCGAGATAGAAAAGTTCTTCCACGGGTATGTACGGGCTTTGCACAGTGATCTCTAGCTGCGAGACTATCGATACCATCGTAAAATGGTAGAATACCGTGGTTTTCTAACGCCTGCTGTGTTAGAATCTCACTGCAAGTCCTTGATACCCCAGGAGGGATTTTTCTATATCGGCATCAAAGAGCTTATAGTAGGTAGAATTAGTGTGCCGCTCTGCTCCTCTGGCGCCTTATGCCGCAGGATTCTCCAGCGTGCCTTTCCATACCGACAATTTTTTTCATAAGTACTGACACTTCCCACCGCAGGCTCATACCTCTCGATACATCAGGTATCGGAAACGCTGCTCATGGCTCCTGCGACAAAGAGCGCCTGCATGCCGCGGTATCTTACACCTGTCAGGCGATAGTGACGTCAGCTGTCAGTTTGTCACGCGCTACCAATGCCTTCCACATACTCTTTGATACCCCAAGAAGCGGATGCATGCCACGGTATCTGCCAGGCTATACTAGATCAAGCTGACAGGTTGCCACGGAATGCCAACGCTTTGCAGCGCAGGATCATACGGTATCCTCTTCAAACCCCCAAAAAGAACATTTCCCTTTCGGTAACAGATAATGTGCTGAGGGATCTCGCGGCAAAGAACGTCTGCATGCCGCGATATGTCCCGCGTACCTGTCGATAACTGGCGGCATGCTAAGGGATGCCAACGAATGTGTGCCCGCGGCAACGCTAGTGATTTTTCTCATCAGTGATGCGTAATTAGGTGGAAAATCGTTTTTGATATCTCATATATCTGTGGTAGCCCTCACTAAATACCATTTTTAGGCGGAAACAGCCCTAATGTACGACGCAGTTCACCTATTCGCCAAAGCTCTGCACGACCTGGACACCAGCCAGCAAATCGACATCAAACCGCTAAGTTGCGACGCGGTGGATTTTTGGCCACACGGATACAGCCTCATCAACTATATGAAAGTGGTGAGTGCATTACAGATAGGAAGATATTTATGGGGGGTAATTACCCGTAGGGTCGGCAGTGGTTTGTGCTTATCATTGTATATAATATAATATGTAATGGCCGAATAGAACTATAGTGTTACATGAACTGTAGTCGAATGATTCTGATACAATTTACAAGTGGTCGTTTACTGTACTTTAGATAGACGAGAATTCTAGCGGTACAAGTAAAATGTGAGACACGAGAAGCGCATTCTAAATTTTTGAACCCACTGTTTTACAATGAGCGCCAGACACTTGAAAAACGTCGATTAACGAAGTCCACGATTTTTTTGATATTCTACTCCTCCAAAAAAATAACTTAGACTACGCCCTAAAATTATCAAGAAATGTCTGCATATCTCCGCTGCCACTGAACCAGTTTCAAATCTCACAAAGGTTTCGTGCTTTTTAGGTTGAGATGAGAGGACTCACAGGAATAATCAAATTCGATCATCAGGGATTCAGGAGTGACTTTGTTCTGGACATAGTAGAACTAAGCAGGGAAGGACTGAAGAAGATTGGAACTTGGAACAGTACAGAAGGGGTGAACTTCACGAGAACATACGGAGAGGCTTATACTCAAATTGTAGAAATTATTCAAAACAAAACGTTTATTGTGACGACTTTACTTGTAAGTATAATAATTCCTTTAATATAACTGCTATATAGTACCATAGACAAACACAGGAATGGAAGACAGTAAGTAGGTTAAGAAATAGTTCGCCACGGTGCCTTTATGTACGGTAAGATCCGCGCTAGCAGTGGCGTTCGATGGGTTATGCTACTCTCTTCCATTTTGGTGCCTGACTATACCGTTATACTGTCAGACGGTATTTTAGTCAAAATTGATGTATACTAAGTGACATATAAATCCGAACACCCAGTTTAAGTGGTTTTATTTTAATAAAAGTTGGTGAATATATTTATCTTACTGTAAATAACAAGTGAAAAAATGTTCAGCCTTATCAGTTGGACATTCCGGTTTTTATACTGCTTTTTTTTAATTCACTAACGCTCTAAAAATGAATATTTCAGCCGCAGTAAAGAATCAACGGTGGCGGATTTTGGTTCTTGACATCCTTTACGATCGGTTACGATGCCTAGAGTACGGAGACCTGTACGATTTCGTCAACTTAGTGAGTTTGATAGGGGCCGTATAGTGGGACTTCGGGAAGCTGGACTTTCTTTTCGGGCAATTGCAGTTTGAGTGCAAAGAAGTGTAGACACTGTGGTTAGGTGTTGTCAGGCATGGCTTCGAGAAGGCCGTACGCAAAGAGCAAGGGGCACTGGTCGCCGCCGTAGAACAACAGACCGTGAAGATCGCCGCCTAAGATTATTGGCCTTAAGGGACCGTTTCTCCACTACCAGGTCCATTGCAAATGAATGCTTTGCAGAACACGGAAGACCTATTGGCATGCGAAGTGTTTACCGATGAATGAGAAGTTTTGGCTTGTTTTCATACCGGCCACACTGGGTCCTCCCTTTAACTGGAGAACACCGACGTAATCGCCTTGAGTGGTGCAGACAACGGTCACTCTGGGATCAGGAATGGAACAGTATTGTCTTTAGTGACGAGTTTCGATTTTGTTTAGGCATGCACGATGGTCGTGCCAGGGTTAGAAGGCGACGTGGTGAAAGCAGGAATCCACAGTTTTTTGTTGAAAGACATGTTCATCACACTGTTGGAGTTATGGTTTGGGGTGCTATAGCTTATGGTTCCAGGTCACCTTTAATCTTCATCAGAGGTAACATGAACGCGCAGCGTTATATCCACGAGGTTCTAGAACCCCATCTTTTACCCTATTTTGACACCCTGGCAGATCCAACTTTCCAACAAGATAATGCCCGACCACATGTTGCAAGAGTCACAATAGACTTCTTTCAACATAATGATGTCACATTGTTACAATGGCCACCAAGATCTCCCGACTTATCCCCAATTGAGCACGTGTGGTATATGATGGGTAGGAGATTGCTCAATTTGCAACGTCCTCCTCAGACTCTAGAAGCACTCCGAGAGGAGTTGGTGGTTGCCTGGAATGAGATACCACAGGAGGACATTGACCACCTGATCAGAAGCATGCCTAGGCGAGTTGGAGAATGCGTAGCACATCAGGGTGCATCCACACATTATTAAAGGTCAAAGGGCTTTAAAGCAGTGCAATCATTTTGAAATTTGTATCATTTACTTATTATGCTTCATTAAGTACTTATACAAAATTTTATTAAAATAAAACCATTTAAACTGGGTGTTCGGATTTATATGTCACTCAGTATATTATTACTTTTCAGAGTGCCCCTTACGTGATGAGGAAAGAGGCTAGCGAAAAATTGACCGGCAATGCTCAGTTTGAAGGATATGCTGTTGACTTGGTTCATGAAATATCCAGAATTTTGGGATTCAACTACTCAATAAGATTAGTACCCGATGGCAGGTAAATATAGGATCTACATCAACACGCTCATCCATATCCATTTTTTCACGGAATCTATTCAATTTGCATATTATCTGAATTATATTTTTCCTAGGTACGGTAGTTATAATAAAGAAACCAAGGAATGGGATGGTCTGATAAGGGAGCTGCTGGATCAGAAGGCAGATATGGCTGTAGCTGACTTGACTATCACTTATGACAGGTAGATGCATTAATATGATTTTTTATGTTCAGTAACGTTTCGCATCAGATAGATGGATCATAACAATTTTTCAAGTATCATTATAGAAGAGCGTAACTTGAAAATTACCGCACCGATTTGATATAATTTCGTCACAAGCTCAGACATGGGCGCCAACAAGAATTTTTCTCATTGACAAGAGAAATCTCATTGTATATTATAATTGCGGGTTAGCGCCCAAACATTTTTGAAGGGTGGAGAGTAGCAAATTTTCTCAGGAGTTAAAAATCTTAAGTATGACACAACAAGCCAAGCTAAATATGCAGATTTTACTTTGTTACTTGTCAATAAATAATTATATTTCACAGAGAACAAGCAGTCGACTTCACGATGCCCTTCATGAACCTAGGGATCAGTATTTTGTACAGGAAACCCATCAAGCAACCACCAAACCTGTTTTCTTTTCTGTCGCCATTATCGCTGGACGTTTGGATTTACATGGCGACAGCTTACCTTGGAGTATCTGTGCTACTTTTTGTATTAGCGAGGTAAGAAGTAGTTTGATGTCAAATTATATTTTAATAAGTAGTGATAACGACATGTATCGTAAAAATATTGTTTAAAAACATCTCAACCGGCCAGAACTTCAAAGGTCTTCCAAAATATTAAGGTATAAAAATGCAATGCTTAAAAATTTACACTTGCTGCCAGATTCGCGAGAGGAGTTTTGCAACTTGCTTTTTTCATAAGGACTTTTGATGAATGTCCCTTAACATGAAACAAACTGCTCGGTAACCCGTATCAAGTTTGTTCAAGCATTTCGTATAAATAATGTTTTCTCAAGTTTTTTTGGTCGTTCTGAACAAAAAAAGACTTTTGCGTAAAGTTGACTGTTTTCGAATTGATTTCATATCTAAAAACCCTAAAAATAAGTACATTCTTATACTTAAAACCTTGTTCTACAAGACCCAGAAGAGTATTTCATGATTTTTTTTTTGAAGCCATTTTGAAGCTTGTTTGTTATGCCGAAATTGGCGAACTTTTGATTTTCGCAGACCGTAGTGAGTAATTTGTGGCGATCAATTCAGATATGGTAAAAAAATTGTTATGTGTCAAGGTGCCAAGCTTAAGATAAAAAATGTTTCGCTTGCGAATCCCTTTTAGAATTCGGAATCTACTGGCTCACCCAGTTCTTTAGATCACAAAAAGGAGGGGTTACTGATTACTTCCTCGCAGAAAAACTCAGAATGTTGAAAGACCTACTGGTAAAAATTTCCATTCGTTAACACAAAAGCGGATGAAACTTTGAACGCTCAGGTAATATGGAGCGCTGAATTGAGTATGACCGTCAAACAATCGTAACTCCTCCTGGGACCAAGTTTTTGATGAAGAAAATGGGTTGCTTGGTACCTACCGTGAGACCCAGCATCTAAGTAAATCAGACTCAGAGTCTATGCACCCGATTTACCCAGGAAACTAGCGTACTTCAAGTAACAGACATGCGGAGATTTATAAAAAAATCTCATAGAGGACCTTGACCAAAATTTTTATTTTATCTCCGCCTCCTGTTGTTACAAGTGTATTAAAATTTGCACGCTTACGTAACTTTTGCCATTGCATTCGAATCGGTCATTAAAATATCGTAAAGAGCTATAATTTGAGAACCAACCTAGAGCAAACAGGCAGAAGTAAAATGGTCAAATTGTAAAATAATCGAAACGACTAAGCTTTCCCATTTTGTAACTCTTTTCTTCTTTTCTCGCAAGGCCTGTTATTGTTACTAAATACTTCTAAAAACCTATCTATCTTGAAGCTAAACTCGTTTGCTCTATAGGTTCACCCCGTACGAATGGCACAAAGAGCACTCCTGCGAGATGAACTCGGACGTGCTGGTGAACCAGTTCAACCTGAAGAACTGTCTTTGGTTCACGATTGGATCTCTGATGCAGCAAGGATGCGATTTCCTGCCAAAGTAAGCACCTTCTTTCTTATTAATCTTTTTTTGTGTATGCTTACAGGTTCAGCCCTTACGAATGGGACCATTGTAATCAGGATGGCAGCGAATTTTCCCTTATGAATTCCCTTTGGTTCACGATTGGTTCGTTGATGCAACAAGGGGCTGATATAGCGCCTAAGTAAGTTGATGGTTCGACAATCATACTGAGAACCCGAAAAACGGTTATTTTGCAAGTTACTTTTTTATTATTTAAAATTATACGTTGTGTTTCAAATTTTATTCTCACCATTGAGATCTCGGAAACGATAATAGATACGAGGTTTTGTTAAGTGGGAACAAATAAGTGGCAGTTTTGAAATCCATAATAATTCCGGAAATAGACGAAAAACAGATTTATCCAAAAATCGTATTTACTTCTTTATGAAAGATGACGTTTCGCCTCATGACCTTTATCGTCAACAGCTTTTATTCTTAGAGACGCCATACTGGACTTCTGTATAGATAAATAGGGCTTTTAATTTCGATTGCAACGATGTATGTATCAATATTTCAGTCAGAAAAAAAACTGTATTTCGAAAGATACTATTTCTTTCTAAACGCTATTTTCTTACCGACTCCTAAATTCCAATGATGAGGGTCGAATTTGGAATATCCGATATACAGAGGGTCTTCCTTAAACATGAATGGGTCAGTTCTAACACAACATTTGAGAATTTTTGAAAAATCGCTTTGTTGGGAGTGTGGAATGAAACTTTTGACAGCAAAAACCTTTTATAAATACTGCCTCCAGTTATATTCCAAGGTTCTAATCATAGACTGCCGAGCTATATCGAGCATTAGGCTGTACTTTGGCTAAAAAAAGTTCTCTCAAAAACGCTCGAGTAATCCTGGATCATTTCTTATTGAATAACATCCAGCAGAAGGGAAAATGCATGTGATTCAAATATCGCTTAATTATTTTAATGATACTTTCATCATTATTTTATATTGATTGCTATAAAATTAATTAATAAAAATGGAAAATGCACGCGGTAAATTGAGAATGCCGAGACGCAAAGCTATTGATGTGACTTCACCATTGGCGACTTGTGACCAGTCATTCCTTTATTAATTGGCCAGTCCCATAAAAATGACTGGCGTTTGTTCCGACTGTCATTGATTTTCAACCTATCAGTTTTGATGTTCCAATTTTCCAGTGTTATTTGTAATAATAAACGTAACATCTTACAAATAGATGATATGTCAAAAAATTGATAGAAACCCAGCAAAAAAGCAACAACCAGGTGACATGTCGGGGATAGTGACGACACTGCAAAATGCCCCAAAAATGCAGCGTTCAAATCAACGTCATTAGCGTTGCAGCTCTAAATATTTAATTAAAAATAAATAAAGACATTTCCAAAAATCATTGGCGAACAATTTTTTTCTTAAAAAATATCGTAGTCAATATACGTACCCATGGGACTGTTAAAGCTAAAATTTATTTTTGCATTGAAAAATATGCAACTTTATTAACTTTCACTACGTACTAAATATCAGTGAAATATCTGAAGCGGTTCTGAAAATATTAATAATTGATTTCCATTTTTTTCTTAAAACTTCAACACCCCGAGTTTTTGAAAGGAAACATTTTCGGACCATAGTTTATAAAGCAAACTAACATTCATTTTTCATGTAGATTCACACCCTTAAATATTCGCATATCATTAAGGAACATCCTGTATTAATTTAAATGATCTACAGAAAATGCAAAAAAAATCGCTCATATTCCCTATTATCAGATTTTTCACTTCTTCCACATTTTTTTATCGAGTATTGTGGAGTCATACATTTAATTTGTAGGTTTTGGAGATATTAACTGGAACTATTGTTCCTATGCGCTATACCTTTTATTTGATATTAGGCGTATCTTGGACATTAAACAATATGTATTTCCAGGGCTGTATCCACCAGAATGGTCGCAGGAATGTGGTGGTTCTTCACACTCATCATGATTTCATCGTACACTGCTAATCTAGCAGCCTTCCTTACTGTCGAACGTATGGACTCTCCTATAGAAAGCGCTGAAGATCTGGCCAAACAAACGAAGATCAAGTATGGAGCATATAAGGGTGGATCTACAGCTGCCTTCTTCAGAGTAAGTTTGTAATTCTTTCTGCATAAATTGGATAAGACCGATGTTGATAACAACAAGATGGTGCCTTATGCCATACTACCCGTGCATCAGTAAATAAAATAATCCAAATTGGCCCTCTAGATAGCGTTGGTTGACACTATTTTTTATGGGGAAATTGAATGAATAATTACAGAGTTGTTATGCGAAACTCCGACAAAGGGGTGCGAATGTGCCACCAAGGCTGATGACGCCATTCTCTTTTATGTGTGCTTTATGGAAAAAAACGCAGTCTAAAGAAAAAAAAATGATGTTTTCTATTTATTCGTTTCAAGAATTGGATTCTAGGACTATCTAGTAACTAAACTATCCTTTCTTCTTCTAGGATTCAAACTTCTCCACATATCAACGCATGTGGGCCTTCATGGAATCTCAGAGGCCTTCAGTTTTCACTTCCACAAATCACGAGGGCGTCGAGAGAGTTGTGAAAGGCAAAGGAGGATATGCATTTCTCATGGAATCGACTAGTATAGAATACGTTATTGAAAGGAACTGCGAACTGACTCAAGTTGGAGGACTGCTGGACTCCAAGGGATACGGCATTGCCATGCCACCAAGTACGTAAAATTGTATAGTAAGGCCTCTTATCATATTTATTCATAGTACGAAACGAAAACCCTCAAAAGAACCAGAATGAGAATTCTGTAACACGTGAAGCTTAGCCTGTGGAATAAAACTATATATGTATAAAGTGAAAAGTAGCTAATAAATACGTTGTTTCAATTGGCCAAAACACCATGGAGTACTATCAGAACCAGAATAATTAATTGGGGTTCTAGAAAATTTAACGTCCGAGTAGGTCATATGGTGGCTTTAAAAAAACTGTCGTAAAGTAGGGGTTGATCCTACATTTCCTATGCAATGCTGGATTATATTCGGCACAAGATAGACCCTTTTAGAAAAAATTAACTACGTACATTTTTAACAAATGTATTAGATAGATCAAACCAGTGAAACAGGCACATAGAATTAATCCCCAGTCCACATCCGTTTGACAAGCAACGATGAAGAAATACGAAATATTTCTATCATTCTACTCGTAAGCCTTAAGAGGAAATATGCGGTAATATCTATTTGAGAAATATATCTATACTAAGTGACATATAAATCCGAACACCCAGTTTAAATGGTGGGATCAGGAATGGAACAGTATTGTCTTTAGTGACGAGTCTCGATTTTGTTTAGGCATGCACGATGGTCGTGCCAGGGTTAGAAGGCGACGTGGTGAAAGGAGGAATCCACAGTTTTTTGTTGAAAGACATGTTCATCACACTGTTGGAGTTATCGTTTGGGGTGCTATAGCTTATGGTTCCAGGTCACCTTTAATCTTCATCAGAGGTAACATGAATGCGCAGCGTTATATCCACGAAGTTCTAGAACCCCATCTTTTACCCTATCTTGACACCCTCGCAGATCCAACTTTCCAACAAGATAATGCCCGACCACATGTTGCAAGAGTCACAATAGACTTCTTTCAACATAATGATGTCACATTGTTACCATGGCCACCAAGATCTCTCGACTTATCCCCAATTGAGCACGTGTGGGATATGATGGGTAGGAGATTGCTCAATCTGCAACGTCCTCCTCAGACTCTAGAAGCACTTCGAGAGGAGTTGGTGGTTGCCTGGAATGAGATACCACAGGAGGACATTGACCACCTGATCAGAAGCATGCCTAGGCGCGTTGGAGAATGCGTAGCACATCAGGGTGCATCCACACATTATTAAAGGTCAAAGCTTTAAAGCAGTGCAATCATTTTGAAATTTTTATCATTTACTTATTATGCTTCATTAAGTACTTATACAAAATTTTATTAAAATAAAACCATTTAAACTGGGTGTTCGGATTTATATGTCACTTAGTATAATAGGTGCATATAGCAATCTGAGTTAGGAACGGACAAATGTATTAAGGTAAAAATTGCGATACACCTTCCCTCACCCTCTGTAACTCACCACCCTCCATTTTTTACACCTAAAAAGTATTTCTAATACGAGCAGGACCCTCTGAAATACTAAGAAATTAGATTTAAGCGATTTTTTTTGTTGTTTTTTGTTCATAGCTTCGATGCAATTGGATTGATGTTAAAAAACAACAAATCTTTTTTGTCCTTGGACTAGCAGGAGACATATGAAAATTTTATCAAAATCCGAATAGCACTTTCCAATTTATAATTGAACCAACTATTAGCAGACAAATAGACAGACCGACAGACAGTCAGAAATGATTAATATATGTATTTGTCATATAACATCCAAAAATACTTCCTCGCAGTTGGTGTGGGAATTAAAGATTCATCCATTATCAATCAATTTTATCAATATTTCCAGTTTATTGCTGTATTCAATATTATGGTACTTCTGAATTTGCTTTCACATCTCGCAAGCAATGTGTTGTAAAACGGATAGATTATATTATGCAACTGTACCGAGGACACAATCTTTACACTAAAAGTTTGAATAATTCGCAGTTCGAAACTCACAAATCTGCCAACAAATGCTTAATTGACTGATCGATCATTTTTTAGAGGGATCAACACTTAAAACAGAGCGAAATTTCGTATTTTGCCGTTTTTCAACTTTCTGCTCATCTTGGAGCGTAGTCAGAGAAATAAGGGCTTCAAGAATTTTTAACCCAGGCATGTGCTATTTCACTTATCATTAACAATGCTTAGAATGTTCGCATAGCTACGGAATTAAACAGATTTATATCAGTGTGTATGTATATTGATTCGTGATCACATTTTTTTGCTTTTCAGATTCTCCTTTCAGAACTGCCATCAGTGGGGCAATTTTGAAATTGCAGGAAGAAGGAAAGTTGCACATTCTTAAGACAAGATGGTGGAAAGAAAAAAGAGGCGGAGGGAAGTGTCTTGTAAGTCGATTTTTGATGTCTTCGCCAAACATTCTGAAATTAGAGTAATCTAGCAGACTCGAATGTTCAGTGGCGTAAATAACAGTGCAAAATAGTGAACAATTATTACGTTCCCCACTCTGAATTTGAAACTTTAAAGTTTCTCGATGAAAAAGTTCTATTTTCGTCATCCGCGGCTATAAGTGTACGAATCTCAATACACTGGAGGTGCCGATTTCGAAGAGAGATGACATAAAATACAATAGTAAGGAGAAGCTCTATCTGTAGTTAGAAAATAGGTTTATTGCTTGGGCCTCCCACAAATATCAGAAAAACTATTATCAGATTAGTGATCGACGTACCTAGTTTACCCAATAAATGGGTTTTGGTTGAAATTGCAAATGCCAGGAACTTTCGAAAATTTCCTTCAATAATATAATCAGTGCCAAAGAAAATGGAATATCCAGTGGAAGCAATTCTTTGATTGGAATTTTATATACAGGTTGACATGAGCAAGGTAGCAGTTCATTAATTTTCCTAATAATGTTCTGGGCCATCCCAGTGTCTTATACATTTATCTGGTTGTTGGGACATGCTTTTGATGAGAAGATTTATGTCTTCTGGAAGTATATATTCTCGATCTAGCTATACTTGGTTCCGAAGAGCTGTTAGCGTATGAGGAGGTAAAGAGATCACTTTTATTGCCATCATATGCCACACAAGTTCAATGGGCCAAAGGTATAGAGATCTTGGAGGCCAAGGCAGCAAGCTGATTTATTGGAGGTAGTCTATTTTAGCCCTAGCAATATGGGGATGGGTAATATCTTGTTAGTTGTGCCATCATACCTCTTGTAACTGAAGCTAGGAGTATAGTAACAGCAGCATATTTAATGGTGCCTTAAGCATTAAGTGCTACAATACGGTGCACGTGATGTTGAACTGAAATCTTTGCATTTCGTCTTGCTACGCGATGCCTTCTGACTCGTACCCGTCCATGATCGATTTCTAAACAAAACCGAGAAGAAGCTGGCTCGTAGAAAGACTCGTGGTGAACTTTTTAGCTGAACGTCGCGTGCACTATACTGTAAATGTGATAGTTTGGGGAGCCACTACATATGGTGCTAACTTACCTTTCCATTGGAAGAGGTATATCCAATAAATAACCTGATCTTCTACCATTTCTCCAAACGCCTAAGAACCCTATTTTCCAATAAGTAAAAGACCGTTTACATATTCCTAGAGCTGACGTAGACTACCTGAATAACGGTTAAATTAACATCTTTCCTTGGCCTCAGATCTATATACCATTCGCCAAATTGACCATGCGCAGGATACGATAAAATTAGCAGGTATTTGGAATAAAGTATAGCTAGCTTGAGATAAGATACCTCAATAAGACGTGAAGCAACAGCGGAAGCATGCCTCGAAGACTTCATCGGTCTATACAGGGTGTCCGCAAAGTTGGGGTTTTCCTTTTCAGAAACAACTACCCTTGAAATAACAAAGATCATGTGTAGTGAAACGAGGGCGACCTAGTAAATAAAAAATAAAGGAAAAAGTACTCACTCTCCAGTTGACGAGAAGGGCTAAGTACGTCTCTGCCCGAAGTCATACCGCTCCAACAGAAAATAAAATCAGCTGATGAGCATACCGTTCACCATGCCAGCCCAAACATTCACCGAAAATGTTTGTTGAAAATGTGCCCGACGGACAGCGTGCGGATTTTCTACTGTCCAAACATGAGTGTTGCGAAAGTTATTCACCACATTACGCGTGAACGTAGATTCGCCTGTCACCAATATTCACTTCAAAAAGTCCGGATTATTGTCATGTTGATGCAACAACCACTCACAAAACCGCACTCTTGCTGGAAAATCGTCAAGTTGAAGGGCTTGTACACGTTGGACGTGAAACGGATACAGCCCCTCTTCACGCAGCGTTTGCCACACTTGAGTTTTTTATACTTGCACTTCTCTAGCCACGTCTCTATTGCTTGTTGTTTTTTGAAACGCAATCGATTATATGGGTTCGTTTACCTCTACACGCGTGACCGTAACCGTCGGTTGAAGGTTGCATACTGATCTGACACACTGACCCCGACCCAGTTCTGCCGTCGGGTTGAGACCTTGTACCAATCGGTGATGTCTCGGGTCGCGGCTACAGGACGGTATTCAGATATTTTTGATGTTGCAGAGCCCTTTATCTTGGTTCCCTTAAGACATTGGTGTATATGGTACTAAGAAAAATTGCTTATGTTTTCAAGATCTACACGTCGTGTAAAGGAAAACCTCAACTTTGCGGACACCCTGTATATACAAGATTTTATTCAAATAAAATCGTTTTTACCGAACGTTTCACTTTTCGTGTCTCTGAGAATATGCCTTTGGACTATGAACTAATACTTGTACGCTTTCTATATTCATGACTCGTATGTTTTCAGGACGAAACGACAAAGACCAGCAGTACGGCGAACGAACTAGGCTTAGCGAACGTAGGGGGAGTTTTCGTAGTGCTAATCGGGGGTATGGGAGTCGCATGCGTTATCGCAGTGTGTGAGTTCGTATGGAAATCAAGAAAAACGGCTGTGGAGGAACGGGTGAGCAGCATCCTCCAAGACATGTAGACACTCTCTCAATGTTGATGTCTCAGTCTCAACCCCAGTGCTCTGCCTCCCGCGCAAGAGAGCGTAAGGGATAGACCATTACACCAAGACAAATCTATTCCTCATATATAGGGTGGTTCGATTCGGTTCACTATCAATGTCTAATGATACCAACAACCTTTGCTTTGACAGTGCATGACATGGAACTCTCAAGATCAAACATGCAACTCGTAAAATGCTTGTGTTTTGTTGCGTTTGTTTGGTGTTATAGCAGTTATATCACAGAAAAGCTTCATTTGCATTAATAATGACCCTTGGTCGCAAGTCTGAAAAGTGACGCCAAAAATCTTCAAAAACCAACCATTATCCTTTACAAGTTTTGTTTTTGTTTTTGGGGATAATGGCAAAATATGTAGTTATGAGCTAAACTTCTCCCTAAGTAAAGATGATTTATGATTATTATCAGATTCACTCTTTCCTTACGAAACCACTTTTTTAATTAAAAAAAAAAGAATACGGTGTACCGTATATGTAACATTTAAAATAGTAATGTACGTTATATTGAGCTATCAGTCAAAATGGAGAGAGCGTGATGGTCTATTTTAAATGCAACCACCCTGTATATGAAGAACTCGATTTTAGGTTGATTTCAAAGAAATAATACCTTTTTTAACGGAAAGCATCTGAACCTAAAATTACAAAATGGCGTCAAGTAGGTTGACTCTCCACTTTCCATGAAAAGCCCGTATCAGTACATGAAGAAAATAGTCAGCCAAACAGGTCCATACAATTCCTTCCCCGCCCTAACGGTAGTGCATCTGGAAACGTCGCCTCGTTCGAACAGCCTAAGGTTATGCCCGCTACGTCATCACTTTATACCCTCTCCCTTGCGTCGATTGTACCCTATAAGAATATAGAAAATTGTTGTGACAGTCTCTGGTAAGATTTATGGACATCTGTTACCGCCCTCTTAATGTGGTCCAGTTCTAATCGTGGCGAATATTTATATCGTAGAAAGCTTAAAAATGTATGTGGTCTTCAATGTCCAGAAATTATGTTGCTGTTGACGCTGTTAAGGGACATCCCACTCTCAGAAAGCCATAGGCGGAACGTTTTTTAGTATGTAGATACGCAAGTTTCAGTCAGTTGAGATTGTTGACACAATTGGGATCTGATATTTTATATTTGATTGTGTTGAAAATTATTAATCTTATGGGGTTTGTGAATATTTGATGGAGATCCATAAATCAAAATTTAAAATAGTGAACAGGTACCTACATATAATAGACACAATATTGAAGGATAAAACCCCAAAGTTGGCAAACAACTGAAAGAAATTAAATTAATCCTAAGACTGTGATCCGCTTATATCTATACCAATCATGAGATTTCCTAAAGTGCATCATTAGTACCTAGATAAATAGGCTAATACCAATATCAAGCGTAGGTAAACAAAATTAGTAGAAACAAATCTAATAATAACAAGTGTAAAATTGAACTACCTGGAATAATTCCCGGTTGCTAAATCCCTTCGTTCGTAAGTAGCGTTAAGAGGATGAGTGTTAATCAATCACATTTATTTTACCTGCAACAGATATATAAACCTGTCCGTTAGTCATAAGTTCAGTTTATAAACTAATTTGAACAAGGCACCGTGTGTAAAAATTGTCAAATAGATTGCAATATATTGGAAATTTTTACCATTGTTCAAATTTAAATTATTAATAGTTTTGAACCAGTGATCTAAACAATGTCTGTGAAAGAGATTGGCGTGAAAGGAAAGACGATTGGGAGTCAAGGAAAGGAAATTATCAACAATGTCAATAACTTCATGGTACAGGAAAGTGTAAAGGGATTAAAGTTTCCACTTCAACAGTACCGGTATGTATGAATGTAAAAGATTTTTATAATTATTGTCAATTAAAACTGATTAACCCATTTAGGAAACGTGTATTAGCTGCCACGGGTATAAGTAAATGTACTTATCAAAAAATAGCTAAAGAGAGCAGAGATGGAATATATTCAAGCAACTTTTCATTTTCATCCCCATCTAAAAAGCGGCAACGAAAATCACCTGTTGTGGATAGTGACTGCAGGCCAAGTTGAAGAAATGAAAGCAATCATATACGATTTTTATATTTTGGAGAAAAGAAGACCTTCGCTGAAATGTAAGTTTTTAAATTGTAACCGTAGCATCTAGTCATATTTCATTTTAAGATTTTTTAGGTATTTACCAAAAAATGCAAGATCGACAACTGAATTTTGAGGGTAAAATAACGACTTTGAACAAACTTTTGAAACAAATGGGCTTTAGGTCAGTATTCATACACACTATAAGGTTTTCGATTTACAACGCTATAAATATAATTTACATCTACAGATGGAAAAGAACTACTGATAATAAAAGAGCTCTCATGGAAAAATATGAAATTCGCTTGAAGCGTATCGAATATCTGAAGCAAATTATGAAATATAGAGCTGAGAACAGGAACATAATTTATACGGATGAAACATATATACATTCTAGTCATACCCCAAAAAAAGGATGGTCAGATGACAATTATGACAAGGAACTAAAAACGCCTTTATCAAAAGGACAACGAATGATTATTGTGCATGCTGGTGGAGAATTCGGCTTTATTCCTAACGCCTTGTTGATATTCAAATCAGGTATTATTTGTGTTACAATGATGTAAAATATTTCCAATATATTTTTACATTTACTGGATTATATGTATGTATTTTCGTTTCAGGCTCAAAATCTGGGGACTACCACAACGACATGAATCATTTGAACTTCATGAAATGGGTAGAAAGCCAATTCATCCCAAATTTGCCTGAAAATTCTGTGCTTGTAGTTGACAACGCTTCTTATCACAATGTCCTGGAAGAAAAAAATGTAACGTCTTCTAGCCTGAAATCAGAGATGATTGACTGGCTAGAAAAACATCAAAGTCCTAGTGAAAACTCATTGACTAAGGCCGAACTATATAAAAAATACAGGAAAATAAAAGATTTCCAGTCAAATACAAGTTAGATGCCTTAATGGAACAGCACGGGCATAAAGTTTTATGACAGCCTCCATATCATCCGGAGCTAAACCCAATCGAGAAGATTTGGGCTCTCGTAAAAAACTGGGTTGCTCCACGAAATGTGACATTTAGGTTGTCTGATGTGGAGCATCTGACCCATAGCAGGTTTGAAGAAATTGGAGCAGATGAGTGGGAGAAAATTTGTAACCACGTGAAAAAATATGAGCAAGCACAAATGGAAAAAGAACATCTTCTCGACGATCAAATGGATACGTATCAATTCAATGTGAACACAGGGTCATCATCAGAAGATAGTGACGAAAGCGACTCAGATGAAGATTTGAAGCTAAACACACTATCATCTGATAGCGATTAGATTTTTTAATGATAATATATAATTTGAATTATAACCGTCTTTAGTTTGCTCCCTCTTCTAATTCAAATTTGCTTCCGAACAACTTAATGCGCATACTAAATGAATATAATAATACAAAAATCAATTAATGATGAATGTCTACACAACCTATTCACTTTATTTTATACTTCAAATAAAATAGAACGCCACTGCGCTCTGTCGACGACCGCGTGATGAGCGGACCCGCCCACGATGACGTAGCGGTCATATTCTAAGAGCGTTCAAACCCTACCTAACTCAGACATCGCATCGTGGTAGCGCGGTCAAAGCACCGGCAGAAATACGTGTTATTGCATATCAGAGCACGGATCAGGGTTGGCGTACGACGCCAGCAGCAGCCGCGGCCGACAGGTACAATATCCGTCTTCCGAGAATAGTTTTCAGGGCTAATGTACAGAGAAATCTATGATGTGTGAACTATGCCTAATAGGTGCGTAAAGTTACCAATGTTGGGAGCGTATAAATGTACCAGCATCAAAAAGCGATTTTTACTTTTTTCATTTTAAGCCTTTTTCTTTGCCATCATTGAACCGATTTTCAAAAGCTACTAAGCTTTTGTATCCTTGTTATAGTAGTAACATTTTGTGAAAATTTCATCGGAATCCGAGCGATACTTCTCAAGTTATAGGCGGTTATAAGACTAGCGACAAACCGACAGACGGACAGATAGAACGAAGAAAATGAGTAACCAAATAAGTTAGTGCGGTTTCCAGTAGAAAAATATAAATTTTTATCGAGAAACAATAAGACGCTATTTATTCGTCGAAATAATTACCACCTTTTGTCAACGTGGAACCAATTTTAGTATTGTAGAACTCCCTGGATCTGGAGTAAAAAAATTGGCGGCATTTATTACACCATCTCGAGTTGTGAACTGTCGGTGCTTCATACAGTTGTCAAGAGACAAAGAAAGGTGATAATATTAGGTGCGGTAATGTTTCCCAGCCAAGTTCAGACATTTTTTCTCGGGTCACTTTTGCGGTATGAGCCTTGGCGTGATCCTGTAAGAATATAACCTTCTTCCGATTGAGCAAAGAAGGCTGTTTCTGAACGAGTGCTGCTTGTACTCGTTGAAGCTGCTCACAATGCAAGTTAGCAGTGATTGTTTACCCCTTTCCAAAAACTCATAATGGACAATTCCAGTTGCTGTCCACCAAACACACAACAAAACCTTGTTTGGGTGCAAGGAAGCCTTGGGCGTGTGTGGTACCGAATCAGTAGGCGACAACCAATACGAACGCTTAGAATTCGAATACAATATCTCAGGTTAATAACCGATCAAGAAAATGTGCATTAGCGTTGCGTGAAATGTTTGCTTAGCAAATGGTAAGACGACCTAATTTGTTATCACTTGTCAGTTCATGTGGGATCCATTTGCTTAACTTCCACGTCTTTCCTAGCTGATGAAGATGCAAGCGAATAGTTTCAGGACTCACTCTGAACATTTCTGCAAGTTCTTGGCACGCGGTCCTGGAATTTGCGTCCACAACCTGTCGAAGATCTTCGTTGTTCGTGATTTTTGGTCTCCCTGAGCGCGGTTATTTTTCGCGCCGCCGCTGCAGCTTTTGTACCAAGTTTGTACTGATACAGTAAACAACTTCAAATTACTGTTTTATTTGTCGCCATTTTCAATTATTAAAGCTAGGTATGTAACAATTTTCAGCAACTTTTTATGCATGTGAGAAAAGAAAGATTCATACTAAAGTGACAACAGGTAACAAACAATCGCAATCGATCAAAAACATCCAATCCATGGCAATGTGCGATATACAGCCACCGGTTACCTGATAACATCCAAGAAACAAATCTCATTTTCGAAAATTTTCGCGATTACCCGCCAGTTAGCCTGGGAAGCACCGTAGTAGAAAGACGCTATTTTAAGCTTCTCAGAGCTAGTTCTTTCCTTTTTTATACCCATAGTTTCTGTGTGGACATGCATGTTTCGACTATAGCCTAAGTCTAATCAGCACACCTCGGCAAGCCGACAGAGATGATCGGTCGAGAGCGGATCCAACCATTGGGTCAGGGGGTCACTTGATCACAGTGGAGGATTTGGTCTCGGGATTTGTGTTCGCGAAGATAGGGACTGCTCGGCGATTGGAAATTGAAAGCCGGGGAAAGGAGTGGGGTGGCGGGGTCTTGAATGAATCCGTCTTTTGCGAGCGAATCTAGTTCATTGATAACCAAATTTTTTCTTTGTCAAATTATGCTTCGCTCAAGAAAAACATTTCATATTGGAATACATGTTTTTGGTGAGTTGTGGATTTGAATTAACACCATTTGTAGATGAGAATAAAATAAATCACAGTTCTTTAAAAATACGTAATCAAAGGATCTTATTACGTGTTAGTGACGACATGTAGGGTGGTTATCACCACCCAGTTTTCAAAACTAAACTATTATGTTACTAAAAATATATGAAATTGGTTACTCTAGTTGTCTCTTATACAGGGTGCGGCAGAGAGGATGGACGGTTTTAAAAAAATCATAAAATAGTCACTCGAAAACAAATTTATTGATGGAATCAGGTTCACAAGGAAATAGCATTTGAGATAGTCAAGTGTGGAAAATCACATCAGGCCTGTCGTGGCCGAAATCGTTGATGCAGTGCTGGAGGCGTTCTTGGAAGTTCGCGTAGACTCTCTCCAACATCCCTTTCTCAACTTGGGCGACTTCCACGCGAATTTCGCACTTCAATTCGTCCAGAGTTCGGGTCTTGTGGCTTGTGAAAGTGGGCTTCGTCACTCATAAACAAAATGAGGTTCTCATTTTGATCGATCAGTGCTTCCATCTCCCGTGCGAAGTTCATTCGTTGTGCATAATCTCCGGGCTGTAACTGTCGCACAATGGCCAATTTGTAGGGGTGAAAGAGGAGATCCATATGCAAAATTCGCCTTACCGAACGATCACTAAGGCAAAGTGCAGCAGCATGTTTCCGGGCAGATCGAGTCGGACTGTGAAGAAAGACCTGTCGAACGCGTTCAACATTTTCAGGAGTTCGAACTGTTCGCGACGCTCCTCTTGGTCTTCTGTTGATCAGTTTACCACGCATGCGAAGTGATTCAACCCAACGAAGGATGGTGTTTCGAGAGGGAACAGCTCTATTCCGATGAATGTTGAAGTGGCGACGAAACTCACGCTGTACGACGATGACTGACTCATTATTTCGGACGAATACAATCATAGGCGAAAACGCGGTGCTCCACCGTCCAAGGCTCCATAACGGCAACTGGTAAAATAATGCTAGGATCTCACGAGTCAAACGGCACCCTCCCCACCTCTCTCGTAGACGGAGGTGGAGAGTACTACCCATCCCAAAAACGTCCGTCCTCTCTGCCGCACCCTGTACAAATGTAGTAAAACAATGTAGCCGCAGTATTGATACCACCATTCCATCATTCCTCTACATAGTCCCTGATTTTGCCAGTACTAATTTAGTTTTGAACTCCCTTGATTGGTGCTTGCCACCGCTAAATATCATTTTTAAACGTCAGCATCATATGCCCAATTACTCATTGTTGTAGGACGTCCTAATGAACAAGCTTAGCAACACTGACGTCATTCCAAACACTGGTATCGACGTAAAACTGACTTTGAGGCTAGACTAAAATTGTCCTAATTTTTAAGCATAACGTTTCGAGAAAGTATAGAGAAACAGTCATAATAGTCCAAAAGCCCAGGGCTTACTCTATGATTCAAGAACTTTTAAATCTTTGTCCGACGCATCTTGAACGTATACGAATCCTTTTTTTGATTTGCAGAAGTCCCTGTGTACAGAAATGGTTACCGAATTCCGTCACGCAGTTTGCTGTCCCAGTTCGAAAAAACCAATTGGAGGTCACCAGGTCCGAAACAGAACTATATCGCCTTCTAGGATGCCCTGTAGCCCTCCAGTTGTCCACGACGATGGAAGGTACCACCCTCCTGGGTCCTACACCAGCTACGGTTTCACCGGCAAAGAACCCGTCAACTGAACCATTACCAAGACTATAGGGCACCATCAGATTCCATTGTCTTAAATCCGGTCCAAATCCAAGATAGAGTAACACATAGTAGACCAGAGACTTAGGTGAATTGGAGTACAAAGTTTTGCAATAAATACAACAGATTTTTTTTAACAATACCGTTAGAGTGCTGCTTTGTTATTGCTAATTCAAAATTGGCATCATTCTAGGGCCTGAGATTTTGCTGCGACTTTGATAAGCGTGTTTTGTCAATTATCTCATATTACGTTAAAAATTAATGTATAACTTTTGTAACAAATTAGATTATCCACCAACTTGATTTCATACAGTTTTACCTTACGCTGAACAATTACGATTTACTGAATCTCGAAGATACAAGTTACTACATTTTCGCTTATAACGACTAAACTGTATACAGGTTGTGATTTAGGTTTTTCGGGCTGTTGAGGCGTGGTCGTGTTAGATTTGGTCCAGAGCTTTCGCCTACATCTGCGGTAGTCATCTTCAGTGGCGCTGTCGGCGAGAGCGAAGTGCTCGGCTTGGCGGGTCGACTCAAACTGATCGGTTAACTGGATGAGCGTGCGGACTGAGGACTGAGTAGTCTGGTTGGGGTACTCTGGGCCTGTTGAGTGGCGTGGCTTTTGCGCTGTGCTTTTTGGAATTGGGAATCACGTTTTGTTTAAAGCAAGGCCTTCTTCTTTTCTATTGAAATTATTATTATGTTTGTAGATTTCAATTGCTTGAACACGACCACGGCTCAACAGCCCGAAAAACCTAAATTACATTAGAATTATCCGTGAAAGCCTTCATTCTTCAATGTATACAGATTGTCCTGTAAGTTGGGACTTTCTTTTTCAGGAACAACTAAAATTGTAATATCGATGCTAATGTGCGGTGAAGCAACAGCGAAAAGGTAAAAAATAAATGAATAAGTACCCACCGTTCATCGAAAACAAATTACGGCTCTGTCAATCGTGTTATACACTAAACATGTTACTTCGATCCAAACAGAAAAATCACGAAGGATCTTTAACACCGATCTGCATGCACTCTAGAAGCCTCGATATCATTCCGAAGTCACTCACCGTAAATTAAAATAATATGGACATCTCGGATATTGCTGTAAAAGATTTTGTTTAAATAACGGGTGATTTTTTAAGAGGTATAGGATTTGATTTTCAAAAAAAACACAAAAAATTTGAAAAAACTATCAAATCTTTATTTGAGTCGATAGAACGGTCGATATAATTTAATGTTTAAAGATTATTTCATGTAAATGTTGGCCGCGGCTCCGCTTTAGATGGCCCATGCGCAAGGTCCAATTTTGGCACACTCTCTCCAACATATCGGCCGGTATCTCACGAATAAATGCTTCAATATTGGCTTCCAGTGCGTCAATCGTTGCTGGTTTATCCCTGTAGACATTAGCCTTAACATGGCCCCACAAGAAATAGTCCAACGGCGTTAAATCACACGATCTAGGCGGCCAATTGACGGGCCCCAAACGTGAGATAAACTGTTCACCGAACTCGCCTCTCAATAGGGCCACTGTTTCGTGTGCGGTGTGGCATGTGGAACCGTCTTGTTGAAACCACATGTCAGCCAACTCCAGCTCTTTCATTTTGGGCAAAAAAAAGTTTGTTATCATCGCACGGTAGCGCTCGCCATTCACAGTTAGGTTCCAGCCATTGTCGTCTTTGAAGAAGTACGGCCCGATGATTCCACCGGCCCATAATCCACACCAAACAGTGATTTTTTCGGGATGCATTGGTAGCTCTTGCAATGGTTCTGGCTGGTCTTCACTCGAGATGCGGCAATTTTGCTTGTTAACGTACGCATTCAACCAGAAATGAGCTTCGTCGCTGAACACAATTTTTCGATAAAAATGTGGATCTTCCTCCAGCTTTGCCAGCGCCCATTCACCAAATTGGAAACGTTGTGGGAAATCGTGTGGCTTGAATTCTTGCACCAGCTGTATCTTATAAGGTTTTACACCCAAATCCTGTCGCAAAATTTTCCACGTAGTGTAGTAACAGAGGCCCAATTGCTGCGAACGGCGGCGAATCGACATTTCACGGTCATCACTAACACTGGCGGATACAGCCGCAATATTTTCTTCAGTCCTCACTCTACGTCTGCGTGGTGGTGGTTTAATGTCCAATAATGTAAACTGGGTTCGAAATTTAGTCACAAGCTTCAGAATAGCTCCCTCAGTAGGCCGACCAAATTGCCCATAAATTGGAAGCAGTGCTCGATGCACTTTCTTAATCGAGCATGCATTTTGATAGTAAAATTCAATAATTTGCAAGCGTTGTTCGTTCGTAAGTCGATTCGTGGTTAAATTATAGACGAAACTGAACAAGTTTGACAATGACACAAGACACGATTCACGCGTCATCTGTCAAAAACAGTGTTGCCAAAAAGATACTAGCACCCATTACTAACGCGCCTGGATTGAGTTCCGATTCGCATCGTGTTCACGTTTGATCTGATCGAGTTGCAGAACCGTATTAGATTTTGTGGGGGCTAGGTTGATTTTGTGGTGCCTAACATCTCGGTAATCTTAAGACTTAATATCTGCCTATTTTTCCAATATATATACACAGTGTGAATGAAAGACCCAACTTTAAGTACATCCTAGTAACTCAAAAGTATAGTTACTTTCTATGGAGAATAAAATTTGCTACAAAAAAGGTATGTTACTTTTTTCAGCCTGATGAAATATTAGTGAAATTTAAAATCTTTCCCAAGCGTTCCCAAGGCATGTTCAGCACGTTATATGCATTGTACACGCGTCAGCACACATTATTTTACATGGGGATAACTTTATTATCCAGGACACTAGTTTAAAGTGAATCATTTTTTTACTACCACTGCCGTTAAAGAGATTTTTACCCCACTTGATCCGATGGTTGGAAGGGATTATTTATTGATCATGTTTATATATTCTCTGGCTATTTATGAACCTTGATTACAGAGTTTACAAGCTTTTAGTTTAGAATTTTCAGATATGCACTAATCCACGGAAATCTGACGTTCTAAATACTCGTTCCGTGCCTGAGAGATGGAAATTCATATTAACCGTTCTTATTGACATCTTGACTTGTGCAGGAGTCACTCAGTTGCAAAAATAAAACTACTAATATTCGACTATTATAACTGTGTTTACATGTACTTTGTCTTCTCTATCTTGGCTTTGGATTATTAAAAGTCAACAGAAACTACGGATTCCTGAACAAAAAGGCTATCAGGATAAGGGCTTTGTAAAGGATGTATTTGCAATATCATTTTCTGTAGGCTAAATTGAAAATACAGTTTTGAACGTCACATATTGGTTACTATCACCAGTTGTCATTAAGCGTGGTGGCAAATGCTGTATGAATATTGTAGTCAAAGTGTCTAGTTGATATGCGAAGTGGCAGATAATTCTCAAATACTCTTGCATGTCAGAGTGTTTTCAAGGGTAAGGTTTACAGTTTGTTCAAGAATCGTGTCAGAAACATTTCAGGGGCAATTTCAGCACGTGAGAATATGAAATACTTAATGTTCATGTATACATTACGTCCGAAAATTTTCCGCTTCCAGGATAAGGGATGCTTAAACGCAAAAAAATGTACGCCACTGGTTTATTGTAAGAGTAAGTGTCGTTTTCTCAAAACATTGTTGAATTTGCGTGAAAAGTGTTTCTTGAAGTTTTTGTTGTGTTCGTTAAATAAAGTGTCAGCTCGGTTACTGTTTTTTTGATAACGATAAGCGGATGACTAATGCTCTGCCAGTTAATAATAATAGTTCATTACATACCCTGGCGGAGAAGTACCTATAATGGCCTTGCTGCCACAAACACCACTGATGTTAGTACGTTTATGTGTATGTAATATAATAATAATTTGACATTTGCGTGCACCAAAACCCATCTCAATGTAAGGAGGACAATTTCTGACAAAATCCGTAAAATACTCTTGTGTAGGAACGGTACGAAATAAAACAAAGACATGACTGACAGAAGACATACTGTTTCTCACATGCATACAGGTATACATTTGACACTTAGTGAGAACTGGTTGATCATAACACTGTTATATTTATGTGCGTTTATATATGAAATTCAAAACATAAACGTTGAAACACATGGCAATACTAAGTGTGAATGACTAAATATTATGGTGTTTGTCAGCCATTTGGATAGTACGGTAGTATTTACATGATACAAAAACTTATTGTACAGATCATCTTTCTTATGTTGGGTTTATAATGTCTTAACTCAATCTAGCTTAACCTAAGGATGGCAGGATTTCACATATTAGGTTCGGTAAAGTTGAGTTAAATTAAGTTAAATGACGTTACACAACTGCACCAATCTAATATTATCTTGAATTTGTAATTTTTTTTGTAGGCCTTTTGAAGGTCATCGGTGTCTCTTGATTTGCCTCCAAGTTTGATCTCAAACTCGAAAGCCATTTTACAAAAGGCAAAGTAGTGATGAGCTTCAACTGTTGAATTTCCAAACTCATTTCAAATGAAATATCTCAGACACCTTTAGAAGATAATTTCACACTTTGCTCTAGTTATATTTTTGAATTGTAATTTTTTTATGTGATAATTTACAATTGTTCATTTTTCAGAAAATAAATTGTGTGGGACGAACATGGTGCATTATTTAAATACTATTTCACTCGTGTCGTAAATATATAAAGAATTATTATATACGATGAAAATGGGCATTTACGTTAACAGTTGCCGCATATAAAATGACGATTTACATGGTAACCCCTATATGGGTAAATAATGAAAGGGCTTGATGGGAGAAGTGCAATAAGCAAAGTGACGTCCTTCTAAATGCAATATGGCATCCGCCACGAAATGGCAATTTATAATGGTCAAAACCTGCATTGGCCAGACAGCGGTATTTGCTGGGTTCTAGCGTTATTGAACGGGAACTCTATGTGTGTTACGTATATACAGGGTGACTTCGAAGTTGAGTCATTTATTTTAACAGTGAGTAGATCTGATCAAAAGAAATGTTTTTTCCTTTAACATTTTTCTTAAAGTAACAAAGTTATAGCCCTTTAGAAGTTTGAGTACCGCCCTGTCTCAATAATAATATTAATATGTGCTCGTGTTTGGCAACAACGGATATAATCCGCCTTATCGATTCATCGCATCGGACACAAAAAAGCGAGGGAGTCTTTACAAAATGCTGCCGCGGCATCAAGAATCTATGCGGATCGGTTTCCCAATCGAGTGCAACCAACCCCTCGTGCCTTTGTTAATGTAGTACAAAGGGTTCGTGAATCAGGTGACTTAAGACCTCACAGGGGAGGGCATGCCGGTGGTCCAAGACCGCACGATCAAATACAGGTCCGCACTGAAATACTTGTCGGGAGGATACTTTATAAAACAAGGTAACATTTTTTTTTATTTTTTTTTTATTTTTACACACATATTTTGGTTTGTCTTCCTTCTACAATCATTATATGAAAATTAATGACTCAACTTCAAAGTATGTATATATATATATATATATATATATATATATATATATATATATATATATATAACAAAAATAGGAAAATAATGGACAAAATCCGCAAAAAGTGGATTCGAGCAAAAAATAGGATAGGTAACCCGAGCGATACGTATTTCTGCTGGTTGGCTTCATCAGGCCCGAAATGAATGCACATATGCAACTACAAAAGTAGAGACACATGCCCATACATCCGGATACGGGTGTAACCTGAGGAAACAAAGATGGAGAGGAAAAAAAGACACACGAAGTCCACAACAAGAGCCAACCTACACATTGTAGTATACAATGGCTAGAAGACCTCGAATTTTCAAGGCGACAAATAACCACAACCACGCGGCCGGTTATAGCCACTTGCTGTGGTACTTCAAGCCCAAAGGATCTACAAAGAGAAAATTATCATGCGGAGAAAGGTATATAACAAAAATAGGAAAACAATGGAAAAAATCCGCAAAAAGTGGATTCGAGCAGAAAATAGGATAGGTAACCCGAGCGATACGTATTTCTGCTGGTTGGCTTCATCAGACCCGAAATGAATGCACATATGCAACTACAAAAGTAGAGACACATGCCCATACATCCGGATACGGGTGTAACCTGAGGAAACAAAGATGGAGAGGAAAAAAAGACACACGAAGTCCACAACCGCGTGGTTGTGGTTATTTGTCGCCTTGAAAATTCGAGGTCTTCTAGCCATTGTATACTACAATGTGTAGGTTGGCTCTTGTAAAAAAATACTATAGGGTTTTGGTAATTAGCTATTGAGATATAAGGTGTTTTGTCTAGAAAAACCCCCCACTTCGGCAACCCCTCAGTCCGCCATTTTGAAATTTGGAGTACTGAATTTTATATCAAAAAAAACTCACACACCTCAGTTTTTATCTTATTTGTTACTTTTTCGAATTTTAATTTTTGCACATACAGGGTGGTCAAAAGCTGTGGTTTTTCTCAAAAATTTCAAATGCATCACCCTGTATATTTGTGCAAGTTTGGATACAATTTTTTATAAGCTTTTTTTATACTAGATATATAAAGGTTTTTACGGCTATATTTTCGGTTATTAACACGTCTTTTATCGAACGGCTTAATTCCCTAAAATATCGCATCATCCTTGGAAACAAATAAATTGTTGATTAGTTACAAACTGTCAAAATTAGCTTTGTGAGCGTTATAATAAAAACGTGTTTGAAAACGAATTTTTCTAAAGAAGAAATGATGAATACGGTGTTCGTTTTGGGCGAAGCCCAAAGAAATAGTTTCCTAGCATCTCGCATTTATAAGCAACGGTACCCTAATATGCGACATCCAAGGCCGGAAACATTTTCCACACTACGAGAACGTTTTGAGTCAAGTGGAGCAGTGGAATATAGTAAAAAATGTATATATAGTCTAAGTGTCACCAATGAGGCGAATCAGTTGGAGGTTCTATTAAAGTTGCAGGAAAATCCCCATTTAAGTGCACGGCAAATTGGAGCAGAAACTGATATATGCAGAACTTCTGTCCAAAGGATTATTTACAAGCATAGGTACATACATCTATATCATCTATTCTTGCATTAAGGCCTTCGTCCTCAGGATGCAAATGTACTTCCAACATGAAGGCGCACCTGTGCATTATCATAATCGTGTGCGTAACAATTTGGACACCTGGAGTAACAATCGTTGGATCGGTCGTGATGAGCCTATATCTTGACCTCCTAGATCACCAGATATAACACTGATGGACTTCTTTCTATGGGGCTACGTTAAGCAAGAGGCTTATAGATATCCACCATCTACCCCAGAAACTATGAAGGAAAGGATTAAGGACGCTTTTCTGAGCATAACATGTGCAACGGTCATTTATCCAAAGACTACGGCTGTGTATTCAAAATGGTGAAGATATTTTCGAGCAGTTTTTATAGATTAGGTCTTGAGTAGTGATAGTTGTTTGTTTATGTTGTTGTTGTAGTTGTTTTTCTCTATTACGCTTGAAGCTGATTTATACTGTTCTCATTGTTATTAGTTATTACGTCAAATCTGTAATCTTAGTGAAAATATGGAACCAGCCCACTGTTTATACATATATTTTGTTTCCATGGATGATGTGATTTTTTTTCCTTAATTTTGGTGTGTTGTTCTATTAAAAGCTTAATAACTCAAAATCTAGTGATTCTATCTGAATCAAACCTTACACCAAAAGAAAAGCTAATAAAAAATTGAATCCAAACTTGCACAAATATACAGGGTGATGCACTTTGAAATTTTTGAGAAAAAGTACAATTCGCGTTTTTGACTACCCTGAATGAGTAAAAATGATAATTCGAAAAGGTAACAAATAAGATAAAAGCTGAGGTGTGTAAGTTTTTTTGATACAAAATTCAGCACTCCAAATTTCAAAATGGCGGATTGAGGAGTTGCCGAAGTGGACGGTTTTTCTGTACAAAACACCTTACATCTTAGTAGCTAATTACCAAAACCCCATATTATGTTATACCAATCTTCTTCTTTTGAATTGGTTTATCCAAACATGCAATAAAATTTGAGGAACTCCATTTATAAAAATCACAACTTTGATATGTATGTCAAAATTCGGACACCCTGCATAATTGCCAATATTTTAGAAATGTGCCCTCAATTGTCATGTATAACATGCCATAAATCAATTTTCCCAAAATCTATTTGTTAATGAGTAATATTCCACACGTGGATGGGCCACCCTATATACACTGAGACCCAATTTTGTCTGATGGCTTGTGTTCAATGTACTTGAGAGAGGAGTGTGTATAGACATTATATAGATTTTTTGTGACATGTAGGTTTTATCTACAAGATCTACAAGATGTCAATTAGCACTAGCTGTTGTACACTTGTTGTGTACTCGTTTCGTATAGTACGTGTAAGTTGTATACTGCAGCTGGAAGGAAAGTGCTTGATGATAATTCCATTGGTTTCTTGTCTCAAATACACTTACTTGGGACGTATGCAAGGCTAAAAACTAGTTGCGCATCAACTGTTTCTTATTCAACCTGGAAATTACATAGGTAAATTTGCTGAATTCAAAAAAAAGAGGGCGATAAGAAAAATTCCTGGTTGGTGAAGTAGATTAAAACAGGAAATACAGAAATATTTACGAAATGTAAAAAAGTGATGACATTTCACATTAACTTTTATTTCCAGTTATTTTAATTTTATTGAAATTTATTTTAGGATGTCAACAGAAAATAAAAATCAGCGCTTAGATGTGAGGCAATGCGAAACGTTTTGTATGTGATGCGTCATTCCTAATTTTTCTGTGATTTGGCTTAATTACACATAACGCGGGTGCGGTGCTGATTTCCCGTAATGCTTCTCAAAGGACAACACAAAAAAACCGTCTGACACAGCTAATAGATATATTTTCAATATTTATTTTCTCACATAGCGAATAACAATGATTTTATACACGTGCAGACCAATACACACAATCATCCAGATGTGATCTTGCTTCTCAACCACACATCTTCTCAGAGTCTACTCTGCAGAATATCTCGGCATTCTGCAACCAGCAAAGCATGATGGCTAACCGACATGTAGCTTTCAGCATGGTTGAGCATGTCGTGTCGTTGAGTCATTCCTCTAGAGACAGACGCTCACAGCGCTCATAGCGAGCAAACGCAGAATGAACTGATTGTACACCAGAAACTTTCTAGGCAGCAGGTTAACATTTTGCCATTTTTTATGACGTTTGTTAAGCTTTTTACGTAATAGCGCTGCCGATCTACGGTGAGGAACAAATTTGGATCACAGGAACGAGTTCAATGTGTACGAGAGAAAAGCGCGGGAAGTGTATGAGGCACATCCGCTAGAAACAGAAGCCGGCTCGATAGCGAAGCTCATCATTACGTTGCCTAGCAATGGTAACGCAGAAGGTCGTGCAATCTGCCGCGGTGCTGATATCCTACACCAGTTGCTTGCATTAAGATGCATATTGAAAATATGCGTTAGTTTATTTCTTTACGCCCAAATAAAGATTTTATTTGGGGCATACACTATTTGGAATTGTGAATTGTGTTGAATCTGTTTAGGATTGATTCCTGATCGGTCCTAATGGCGCACAATGGTTCACAGGCCACCATTTCCGCGAAAATAGTAACCAAGTATAAATATTATATTTTCTCTGCTAAAATATGTTTTAAGCCCAAAATTGACTATTTGCAACATTTTCTTTTTTCTTACATTGCTAAAATTTTTTAAAGACCTTTCAGGGACGCTCTGTATAATTCTATTATCTTCAATTTTTGACATTTGTCAATTTTTGATACAATGTTTTGAAGAGACTTTCTTTAGCTTTCTAATGAGGTATGGCTCATAAAAATCGGCTTACCAGTAACAAAATTAGGAATCTAGATACTGTTTTAGAAAAATACTAAACCTATAATGCTCGCTGTTGGCTAAACTTCTATACTTACTACAGATGCCAAATGAAATTCTTTTTCTTAGTTAGGTATATGTATTTGTTATTATTACTTTCTTTATTGTTCTTATCATCTAATGTAACCGACATAAACAGTGGCAAGAATAGCAGCTTTTTGGATAGGAGTCAGTATCCCTTTAGGAAGGTCTACTGCTTCAAGATGTTGTAGGAAACGGTTTGTTACCACTCCTTCTACCGAGATGACAATGGGTACAACAGTTACGTTATTCAGTTTCCATAAGCGCCTCATTTCAATCGCTGAGTCCAGATACTTCATTTTATTTTCATCTTCGGTCTTTTTCAGGTTAATAGTAAGGGGAACTGCTATATCTATTATCAGGGCAGACTTCTTTTTTTTGTCTATGTATACAATGTCATGCCTGTGGTGCTGTAAGTACCTATCTGTTATTATTGGGTTATCTCAATATAGCAGCGACGTACGCATTTATAATTGGGAACAGCCTTTTCCAAGAGGGCACTTTTCAGACCTATTTTTTTGATGAACAATTACTGCAACACTATTATGCCTAGCTAGGAAGACGTCGTTTGCTAGACTAGAGCATCCGGCTGTTACGTGCTCGATTCTTTCGCCTATGTAGTCTCATCTACGACAACGATCCCCAATATTCGTTTTTACAATTTGTGTCTCATAATTGCGAGTACGGATACATTTATCTTGTATTGCGTTGATAAAACCTTCTATCTCTGAATGTATACTAAGTGACATATAAATCCGAACACCCAGTTTAAATGGTTTTATTTTAATAAAATTTTGTATAAGTACTTAATGAAGCATAATAAGTAAATGATAAATATTTCAAAATGATTGCACTGCTCTAAAACCCTTTGACCTTTAATAATGTGTGGATGCACCCTGATGTGCTACGCATTCTCCAACGCGCCTAGGCATGCTTCTGATCAGGTGGTCAATGTCCTCCTGTGGTATCTCATTCCAGGCAACCACCAACTCCTCTCGAAGTGCTTCTAGAGTCTGAGGAGGACGTTGCAAATTGAGCAATCTCCTACCCATCATATCCCACACGTGCTCAATTGGGGATAAGTCGGGAGATCTTGGTGACCATGGTAACAATGTGACATCATTATGTTGAAAGAAGTCTATTGTGACTCTTGCAACATATGGTCGGGCATTATCTTGTTGGAAAGTTGGATCTGCCAGGGTGTCAAGATAGGGTAAAAGATGGGGTTCTAGAACTTCGTGGATATAACGCTGCGCGTTCATGTTACCTCTGATGAAGATTAAAGGTGACCTGGAACCATAAGCTATAGCACCCCAAACCATAACTCCAATAGTGTGATGAACATGTCTTTCAACAAAAAACTGTGGATTTCTCCTTTCACCACGTCGCCTTCTAACCCTGGCACGACCATCGTGCATGCCTAAACAAAATCGAGACTCGTCACTAAAGACAATACTGTTCCATTCCTAATCCCAGAGTGACCGTTGTCTGCACCACTCAAGGCGATTACGTCGGTGTTCTCGAGTTAAAGGGAGGACCCAGTGTGGCCGGTATGAAAACAAGTCAAAACTTCTCATCCGTCGGTAAACACTTCGCATGCCAATAGGTCTTCCGTGTTCTGCAAACCATTCATTTGCAATGGACCTGGTAGTGGAGAAACGGTCCCTTAAGGCCAATAATCTTAGGCGGCGATCTTCACGGTCTGTTGTTCTACGGGGGCGTCCAGTACCCCTTGCTCTTTGCGTACAGCCTTCTCGAAGCCATGCCAGACAACACCTAACCACAGTGTCTACACTTCTTTGCACTCTAACTGCAATTGCCCGAAAAGAAAGTCCAGCTTCCCGAAGTCCCACTATACGGCCCCTATCAAACTCACTAAGTTGACGAAATCGTACAGGTCTCCGTACTCTAGGCATCGTAACCGATCGTAAAGGATGTCAAGAACCAAAATCCGCCAACGTTCATTCTTTACTGCGGCTGAAATATTCATTTTTAGAGCATTAGTGAATTAAAGAAAACCAGTATAAAAACCGGAATGTCCAACTGATGAGGCTGAACATTTTTTCACTTGTTATTTACAGTAAGATAAATACATTCACCAACTTTTATTAAAATAAAACCATTTAAACTGGGTGTTCGGATTTATATGTCACTTAGTATAGATATCCCTTTCTGAGATACAAGACGGAAGATTTTACATCAACATTGCCATCATGTATGTTGGTTTGGAAATCTGCCATGCAGTTGTTTTCCAGTTAGACATTAGGTCAGCCTTGGTGTCTGCTGGTTATTATTATTATTATCATTATTATGATTAATATTATTATTATTATAAATAGGTTGACATTATTTTCTCAACATCAATATGATTTTCAAGATTCAAAACATCACGTAACATTTTTGTAATCATATTAAATGCTTACATTACTCATTCCCGTAACTGCTGCTCAGTTTCAAAAGTATGGTGATAAATTTGGTTTTTAGTAAAACGGGAAATTCGATTTTCCCAGGTTTTCCGAACTTCAGCTATGTATCTTAAAAATATTCAAACATGCACAATTAAAACAATTTGCAAATTCACTATTTAAGTGTAGTTCTCAATAATTACCAATGAAAAATATGATGATTTCTTTGCTTAAGTTGTATGCCACTAACGCTATTACCTGACAAAACAGCGTAAGACAATAACAGTTTTTCGAACGTTTCCCATTATTATTTATGAACTGCAATGGATATTCGAAATTTCAGAAATTGTATACTATATAAAGTGGGAAAACTACTTTATAATTGTTTTTTGGTAATACAATTTTTATTGTCTAACGAAAAATTCAAAATGTGGGACTCAAAAGGTCTTTGCAATGACAGATATATATCTTTCCACTACTAATAATCCTAGAATGCTTGCCCATCCTATGTCCATCTAAACATACATATTTTAGTAATTTTTAGTATTTCGTTATTAATAATGTACGAGTATATGATATTTAAAAATACAGATTCGGTTGTGTAGCAAATAAAAATCGAGGTACATGTATAAAAACAGCAATCTTTCCCAGCGTAAACAGTACGACTCTAACCAAGCGGTAGGGGGAGTAGGAGAATGAGGGGAATGACGTGTGGTTATGCAGAAAAGTACTGCGCGGCTTCAGTTATCGGGGTAGCGCGTTGGCGGTCGGTTAGTGCTACCAAGTCGCGTAGTGCCACGCGTTTTTTGTGCCGTTCGTGACGTTTTTTATATCATGAAGCAACGTGCGATGGTAAGTACGTTTTTACTTGCTTAGGGAGTTTGTAGTACGTGTGTGTATATATATTGTTTTTTGAATAAACAGTGTGCAACTTATTGATAGGCCGTAATTACAATGGCGCATTAGTAAACCAAAGTCCAGGCACAAATCATGTGGACAACCCTGTTCATTTTACTGAAAAATTGTATAGTGATAATTCATGATGTGCTGTTGAGAAACTTCTAAAAATTTGATGGCTTATTGAGGTATTTGGGATAAGCAAAAATTTAGCCAAATCGTTTTTGTTCTTTTTTTTATTTTGATAAATATCAAAAAACAAATGGGACTTTTTAGGCACCAAATGATTCTATTTTTAAGTTTTGTGCCCGACATTTCGCTTTTGAGAAACCATCAACAACTTTATTTTTTTATGTAGTTCGAAAAAAGGTACACCCATGTTATAGCATCTTTTTACACGAATTCAACGACGTAGCGGATGTTAAGGCCGGCTTACACGCTACGTCTTATTGTACGTTTTGTCGGGCATACAAGTGTATACACACTACGTGTTTTCCCTTCTGCTTTCTACTACATTTCCAATCTAGACTCTTGAGTTGTGTGAAGTTTGTTCAGTGAATTTTTTTGAGAGACATTTTTTTATAATCGGGGAAACAGGGCTGATTTGTTTTATTTTTTCAACTATAAGGATACAACGACTGAGAGGAAAAGGGAAGAAGAGAGAAAATACAAGGTGGCCAAGATAGTGGCTTCTGAAAAGAAGCCAGTATTCCCACGTCTCGTTATTGAAACAACTGAGGAGCGAGCTTGATGACAATTATTTGCGAATCGACACCTCAGCCTGTTGTCAATAATTGCTAGAGTTAGTAACAGAGACCTCTGATGCCCTAACTTTTTTCAACGATTATTTGTAAACCGATCTGAATGAGTTTTTTTGTAAGTCTCTTTATTTTCCATCGGGTCTATGTGTTTATATATTTTATAAGATCCTCATACGTGACATTTATTTTTATCACGGTCACTATAGTCTTTATTTTTCACTTGCCACAAACACGGAAAGGTTTTATATATTTCAATGAATTCCCCGGGAAAATCGTTGGTGCACTACCGCAAGTCTGGCATTATTAGGTTTTTTTGGGGAAAAAAGAAGTGAACTGTGCCAAGATCGGACGTGTTGTCTGAACATGAGTCTACACGTTTCGTTTTGTCCTATCAGTTCTCGCAAAATGATGCTTCTCCCATCAGTCTTTCAATCTGACCTTGGATTTCATCGATTCGACAAGACGTGCGTTTTGCTGTTTACCGGCCACGTTTTATTGGATAGGATTTGTTTTGCCCCACAAAACGTACAATAAGATATAGCGTGTAAACTCGCCTTTACATCGGTTTTCCTAGTGATGAAGAAAAATGTGTTTGTTGTATTTCAATGTAAGATTATATGTGATCACTGATAGATGTATATTACATAATGATATGATGAGGTTAACTTTAAGAATTTTAGATCTAGTAATATTCAGAATAACGAATACATTTTTAATATTATTTTTATTTTATTTACAATGTGTGTTCAAATACAGGTCCGGTAAATAGTACGACAAAGAAATAGGGGTCAAGGCCAGATCTATAACATACCAAAAAATGACCCTAGTAAAAGTTTCACGGTTTTTGAGATATCAATCTTTTGTATTTTTTTAAAAATGTCTTTTAATCTATCTTTTGTTGTTGTGCCGAGAAATAACAGGATATCTGTTTGGTTTTTTTGCAAAATATTATCAGATAGTTGGTCTGCCATTTAAAATATCATTTTCGATAAATACAAGTACAACTGGACAAACTAATTTCTTTTTCGTAATTTTTATTTTAGAAAACTATTTTACTCAACTTTGGTATTCAGCAATGAAATAAAAACATAATAGACTGCTACTGCAAAGTACTGCGATTATCTGCTTAATCAGCAACAAAGGGTCGATCAAACGAGGAATTTTTCGGAAAAGGTGCTAGTAAACTTGGTTTTCAGTAAAACCCGAAACAAAAACGTGCAGAGAAGTTAATCCGGGAACGCGCTGGCCAGGACACTTCATCGGAGGTTCCAGTCCACCTTCCGAGAAATCGCTGAGGATATTCTCGAACTTGCCTAGAGTTATATGGAGGAGCACCGTCTTGTTGAAACCAACAGCTATTGAAGGTAAATTATCCAGGTCTTCTAGATCATGTTGCAACAATTGCAGGTAGCGTTCTTCAGTTAATGAGGTATGCTTCTGTACAAGAAAGAAACGAATGGTAGAGTATGAATAGACCTTCAAAATGAGAACTAATAGATATCTGGTTTGCTGCAAAGATTATTGCAAAAATAGTTTATTACAAATTAATTTTAACAATTTACTCACTTGAAATTTCGTCATAGACCCAAAAATAGTCTTATAGTATATTTACCTAGTTTCTTCTAGAGTGATTTGAAAAACAAATTTATCCAATTTTAACTATTGTCATCTTCTAAACGGTGAGAGATACGGGTCGGTTGAATTGTGGCATATATTTTAGAAAACTCATTTGGAAAGTTTGGGGTTACACGGAAAAGCAAACGAATTTTTCCAAAATCGTTTCTAATTTTTCCTGAATGTACTTGAGATAGGATTTCAAAATAAATGCACAATAATATTGCCACTTTTTGACGTCTTCAAAGTGGCATAGATAGAATATTATGATTTTTCGTCTCTTATCTCCCGGCTGAACTTTAGTTTTTTTAAGTGTGCCTTTTTTGGATAGGCGAATAGTTCTGAATTCAGATTTCAAATATTATAGCATTACATACATTCATATTATAAATCTATATTAGAAAAAACGAATTTTCCTGAGCAAGCCTTGAAATTATCCTTTAGTCATTTATTTCATAAATTTCAGATAGCATGTTACAGATTTTAACTAATCCTAATAACTTACCATCTAATGGATATTGATTCAGTTTGTGGAGAACAACAATTTAATTTTTATAGAAAAACGTTTTTTTTTCATTTGATTTTTGCCGAGCTTTTTGTTGAAAATTATATTTGCGATGCCAGTTAGTCATAATAGCATCTAGTTTCTCTACAACCAATTACCGATTATTGACATGTCTAATCATATTAGACCAAAATACCCTTGGCTTGCGAAAATAAGGCCTGGTTTTATTGATGCAAGTTTTTCAAGAGGGTATTTAAATCATGTACGCCTAAAATGGGTACACCAATTTCTGTAGGAGAAATTTTTATTCGACAACAAAGAGTGAGAAAATGTGTTTTTTGGGATTCAATCGAAAGTATTGGCAGGAACGAAAAAACTCTTTAAGATTTTTAGGTATTCATGGGACTACAGAATAAGACCACGCATAAAAAGATCCGACTACTAGTAAAAAAGTTGCAGGTTTTAGCACTTGTTGGTAATGCGACGAAATTTTTACGCAGATACTTGAAATTTTTTAAATTCGTAGTCTTTATATTTCTAAATAATGACAACAAAATTGGAGTCCATTGGTCAACTAGTTTTTGAGAATTTCTAATTGTTCATCCCTTTCGTTTTTCGCATAAAAATAACGATTATCTTTCGGAATGCTTTGTGATTTATGTCGGCAATATAAACTCGTGTATTTCGCTATAAAATGCCCCTTGGCCGAACCCTGTATATTACTCAGTAAACTAGTAGTGATAGCCGGAAAACATGTGTTTTAGGATGAACAATTATAAATTCTCAAAAACGACTTGACCAATCGACTCCAATTTTGTTGTTTAGAAGTATGAAGCCTACGGATTTAAAGAATTTCAAGTAGCTGCGTTAAATTATCGTCGCATTAGCAACAAGTGCCAACACCGGGGAAATTTGTTAATATGATTAGACTAATAGGTATAAGATTTATCACGATGGTCGATTCATTAGATGGATATAAAACGGGAAATTCGAGTTTCCACTGTGCGCCTTAAAAATATTTAAACATACACAACTAAAACATGTGGCATTTTAATAAGTCACTATTCAAGTGTAATTCTCAATAATACTCGATGAAAAATATGGTTAAGTTATGTAAAACTAACCTTATTTCCTGCTAAAAAAACGTAAGTCTATAACAGTTTTTAGACCGTTGTCCATTATCATTAAAATAAACTATAATGGATATCGAAATGTCAAATTTTCAGAACTCAAATACTATATTAAGCCCAAAAGGTACTTTAAAATTGGTTTTTGTCGTAATACAATTTTTAACGACAAATTGAAATTGTGGGACTCAGAAGTCTTTGCAATGACCGATTCATATTTTTCCACTACAAATTATCCTAGAATGTTTGCCCATCCTATGTACATTTAAACGTACATATATTTTAGTAATTTTTGGTTTTTCTTAAAAATAATCCTATCGCTCGCTTTGTTCCAAACTCCCTGTATATGATATTCAAAAATATGGGTCGTAAAAATCGACGTCCATGTATAAAAACAGCAAACTTTGCCAGCGTAATCAAGTACGACGCAGCCAAGCGGTAGGGAGAGTAGGAGATAAGAGGGGTAAGGAGAGGTGGTTCTGCGGCAAGGTACTGCGCGGCTTCAGTTATCGGGGTAGCGGTTCGGCGGTCGGTCAGTGCTACCAAGTCGCGTAACGCCACGCGTTCTTTGTGCAGTTCGTAAAGGTTTTTTTATATCTTGAGGCAATGTGTGGTGTTAAGTGCGTTTTTACTTGCTTAGGGAGTTTGTAGCGCTTGTGTGTATACAGGGTGTCCCGGAAATTACACGTCAGAGCGACACGAGAGGTAGACTGGCTTGAGATATAATCAACATCACCGTAGTACAAGTTTTCGAGATATTGCCACTTTCACGTTTTTTCAAAAACTTCCTCTTTTTTTGTCTGTTATGGCTATAAAGAACTTCTAACTTATGATTTTTCTTTCTGGGTCACCATTAATAGTTGGTTGAGTTCATTGAAAGCTAGCTTACATTTTGTTTCAATGTAAAAACCTTTGCTAAAGTTTGACCAATTACTGTGAAAAAAAACTACCAGATTAAATCGGCAAATAATTTTGAAAAGTAGCATATTTAATGTTCTTTGAAACATATTATTTTTTACTTGTAGTATTTGCAAGTATTACTTCAATGACAAACATTGGAATTATTCAGTTTTTAGCAAAAAACCTATGTTTGAAAGAACATAAAACAGCTAGTTTTTAAAGTCATTTGCTGATTTCTTTTCACAGAAATTGGTCAATATTTAATGAAGGTTTTTGCATTGAAACCAAATGTAATAATTTAGTTTTTTTAGCATACCCTGCTGGTTTTCAATTAAATGAATACTCGGTTGTCTCAACCAACTATTAATAGTAGGCCACGAAAAAACATAAGTTAGAAGTTCTTTATATCCATAACAGGCAAAAAAGCAGCAACAAGTAGAGACATTTTGAAAAAACTTAAGAACTATTACTAAGCTCATGTTGATTTTATCTGATTGATCTGAAGCCAATCTACCTCGCGTGTCACTCTGGCGCGTTATTTCTGGGACACCCTGTATATTGTTTTTTGAATAAACAATGTGCAAGTTAATGACAAGTCGTAATAACAAGCGCGCAATCCTAAACCAAAGTACCAGGCACAAAGCTTATGGACAACCCGGTTAATTTTAATGATAATTTGTATAGTGATAGTTCATGTTGGGTCGTTGAGAAACTTGTAAAAATTTTATGGCTTATTGAGGTATTTAGGAAAAACTCGTTTCTGTTTTTCTCTGACTTTATTTTAAGGAATATCAAAAAGCTAAGGAGACTTTTTAGGCACTATTATTTATATATATTTTTAGATTTAGTGCCCGACGTTTCGTTTTTGATAGACCATCGTCAACTCTATTTTTTATACCTATGGTCCGAAAAAAAGAACACCTTGTATCTGATATTAACGAAGTATTGTATGTTAATGTTTTTTTCTTAGTTATAAAGAAAAATGTGATTTTTTTACTTTATTTAAGTAGGCGATGCAAACAAGTGTTTGATGTAAGATTATGTCGACCCCTGCAACGAAGTCTATAATAACTAAAAAATCGTTGCTTTTGACTTACTCTTGGTATCTACAGATTTTTAAGTTCTGTTAAGGTATATCTACACGCTCAAATAATTTGGACAAGCTGGCTCGTGCAAATTAGTTGCAAACCTCTAGAGAACCTAAACATCTATAGATACCAAGATTAAGTCAAAAGCAACGATTTTTGAGTTACTATAGACTTCGTTGCAGGAGTCGATTGTGATTACTGGTAGATACATATTACATAATGATAAGATGGGGTAACATTTTATAAAATGATGCTTAATCTAGTGATACGCAAAATAACGAATACATTTTAACATCATTTTTATTTTATTTACAGCAGGTTTTCAAATAGCTTACCATTATTTTCTAAACATAAATATATTCTAACAGTAGTATTCAAAACATCACGTAACATTTTTGGTGTAATCGTACTAAATGCTTCCATTACACATTCTCGTAACTGCTGCTCAGTTTCAAAAGTTCTTAATAAAACCCCAAACAAAAAAGTCCAGATGAGTTAAAAATAGGGAACTCACTGGCCAGTACACTTCACTTGAGGTTCCAGTCCACCTTCCTGGAAATAGATACTCTCGAACTTGCTAAAGTGCAACAATTGAAGGTATCGTTCTGCATTGAGTTGTGATAAATAAATGGACCTTATATTTTGGCCCCTAGAATTCCACACCACACATTAAACCCAAAACGTTCGTGATGTTTGGATACTTTTTTAGCCCGCAGATTTTCTTGAGCCCAGTAATGAGTATTGCGGCGATTAAAGATACCATTATTAGTGACCGTATTATTTTTGAAGGGAAATTAAAACCTTCTTCGCACGTTCGGTGTACCACTCAAAAATACTGGCGCCGCTTGCTATCTCCTGGTTTGTCGTTGGCAAATCCTAAATTCTGATATCTATTTTTCAAAAATTGAATTGGGCTGTGGATTTGGTGGAGTTCTCAGCAACTGCTTGTGAAACACTATTCTGTTTCCTCTAAGGATTCCCTTTTTTAATCTAAATTTCGAACCAACTCTAAGGAAATGGACTTACTTGGCTGTCTTCTTTCGGGAAATTTATCAAGACACATATCTACAATACTTTTAGTATTTGTGTAGCACAAAATGTAGCACGTCAGCATGCCGAATTCTTGCTCGTTGCTCAAATGACCGCCTGGCATCTTCGATGATAATAAAGCAATATTACCAACACACAATAATAACAATATTCGGTGACAGGTATATTTACGTCAAATAAAAAACAAACAGAGAAAACGCGTTTTAGTTTATAACCAAGAAAATAAATGTTGATATGTGATCGTTAAATTCCTATAAAAAATGCAATTAGATCCAAGGTGTACTTTTTTGGCCGATATAAAAATAGAGATGGTTTCTCGAAGACGAACCGTTGGGCACAAAATTTAAAAAGTGCCAACGGAAAAGTTTCGTCAGTTTTTTGATATATCAACTTCCTTTTTCTTAATTTAATAGGATCCTTATCTTGGTGTATTATAATAGTAATACATAGTATGTAACATCTATTTACTCTGAAATACAGGGATCATGAAATAAGTAAATAAATATAATTTATCCATAGAAGGACAATCCTTGTGCATGGATCATATGTATGTTCAATTGCAATAGCCATATTCAAACATTACAGGTACCTATCCTCGGCATGTACCCGATTTTTCAGATTGATTAAATATGTACCGGACACCTGTGACGCACTGAACGAATACATTATCACTCCTGGTACTTAAATTTTTAATAAAGCAAAAAAAGGAATCCAAATTATCGACCAAATATCTTCTTATTATAGCCCATTAAGAAAAGGATAAAAATGGTGTATAAAAACCGCTTTTGAGGTTGTATTTGGTGCACCAATTGTTAAGCTCCATTTTTTTGGCAACGACCGTCGGTTATAATTTATGTCAAGACCTGTTTTGATGCCACAAGGCATAAATCAGGCTAACTAGATGTCGTTAGAAATTTAAAAGTCTGTAAATATTGAGATGGCACAATTTAAAAACCAGTATAATATACTTGACTTTTTTTCCTATATTTTTCAAACATTTTTATTCAAGTTCTACATTTCGTAAAAAATGTCGGATTCAAAAATATGTTTCTATTTGTTTCAGGTCCAGGGTCCAGTTGAGATGAAAAACTTAGCAGAACTAGGTGGGTTTTGTTTTCATTTGTATCGACTAAACTTTTCTAGAGCAAATTGTAAAAATAATAATCAACAAATTCTTGGTGCTTAAAAGAATCTGAGTGATGTATTTCACGTTTCAAACTCAAAACCGTTAATTTTTTGTTCATTTTGATAGTTTTAGTTTGAGAGGCAATTTCAAAATATTTTTGTATTTGTTTCAGGTCCAGTTATAGCTGAAGGCTCAACAGAACGGCAAACTAGGTAAGCGCTTTTATTTGAAAATCTTATGTTTCAAATGAAACTAAACCATTAATAATAATAAATATTTTTTTGATGTATAAAGAAATTTAGGCATTGAAGGAAAACGGGTTGGTGTGGAGACAAGACGATTGAGTTTTTCAGTAAAAAGACATGTTAAAAATATCGCAGTGCTAAAATGATTGTTGAGATATAAATAAAAACAATTGGAAAGACGGTAGTGAAGAGATTAGTGCGGACATTTTAAATAAATGTTGTGAAATAATATCAATTTTTCTATGAAAAATCAAAGATTTTCTTTCAAGGCATTTTTTATATCTTATTATTAACGGATTATGTGACACAATTTAAAATTTTAAGGATTATAATCTTGGTTTCATCAATATTTTACAAAATAATGCTTAAAACTGAACAAAAGATGTTTTGGGAATTCATTTTCAGGATCAGATTCAGCTTTCTTATTTCCTTGTATTTTAAGTGCAATGCCCTGTAATTTATACAATGAATGAATTATATTTCACAGGAAAAGGAACAACACACATCTTACAAGTTATGCATCCTATTTAGCTTTTTCAGTATTTTTTTAGTGATTTAACAACGTGAGTTCTGCTTTAGGGGAACGGCATTTAGTGTGCAAATGCCCTAAATTTGAATCCCCAGACGAGTTCAAGATTATGATGAAAATGTAGAAAAATCTAATATACAGGTCCGAACTCCACTGCAGTTTCAGAATAGTTACGTTTAGGTGATTTAGTAAGGTATCTCACACAATTAAATGTCAAGTGTGGACATGAATACTATGTTTTTAAGTTCAAGCTGGTGTGGAATTTCAAATTATGTGGAATCGCACATTTAATTCATAGTCTAATCATATTAGATGTAAATACTCCTGGCTTGCGAAGTAATTATAGGGTCTGGTTCTATTGATGCAAGTTGTTCAAGGGGATATTCAAAACGTGGGCTCATAAAATGGGTACACCATTTTTTGTGGGAAAACTTTTTATTCGACAATGTTCAAAAGTGTTGTCATGAACCACAAAACTTTTCAAATAAGATTTTCAAGTATTTATAGTCTGCTATAGTTTTACCATAAAAGCTTGCTCCGATTGTTACGAGTATAATAGCAATACTTATAAAGATTCTAGCAACAACCATGACAACAAAAGTAATACGGGTACTAAGAGTAAGGGTAAAAAGTCAGTGGAGTTGAATTTTGATCGTGATTCTGCTCCTCTAGCCAATACGACCACCAGTAAGTTAGATAAAAAAAATAAAGCCGCGCTTAATTATGTTTTATCTCATGTTAGTCCAGGTGTCCAGATGCCCATTTTGAAAGTTAATATTTTGGGCATGGAATTTTTGAAATGGTTAGAGTTGCTAACAATGCCTCATGTTATTGTTTAGGTAGAGTTAATGTTCCTATTGGGTTGCGTGACGAAATTCGTTTTGTAGATATTTATGTTATGTAGTTCCTGAATTACATCATGAATTAGTGTTGGTCATTGACTTTTGGGTTAAAATGGGTATTGTTCCTGACATGCGCAGACGAGAGTGGTGCTTCTAGTTGAAAGATTATTGCAAACCTGAGCTATGCCATATCCTTTGGGCAGAGGACTTGACTTTTGGTTAGACTGGATGAGTTATACTAAGTGACATATAAATCCGAACACCCAGTTTAAATGGTTTTATTTTAATAAAATTTTGTATAAGTACTTAATGAAGCATAATAAGTAAATGATAAAAATTTCAAAATGATTGCACTGCTTTAAAGTCCTTTGACCTTTAATAATGTGTGGATGCACCCTGATGTGCTACGCATTCTCCAACGCGCCTAGGCATGCTTCTGATCAGTTGGTCAATGTCCTCCTGTGGTATCTCATTCCAGGCAACCACCAACTCCTCTCGAAGTGCTTCTAGAGTCTGAGGAGGACGTTGCAAATTGAGCAATCTCCTACCCATCATATCCCACATGTGCTCAATTGGGGATAATTCGGGAGATCTTGGTGGCCATGGTAACAATGTGACATCATTATGTTGCAAGAAGTCTATTGTGACTCTTGCAACATGTGGTCGGGCATTATCTTGTTGGAAAGTTGGATCTGCCAGGGTGTCAAGATAGGGTAAAAGATAGGGTTCTAGAACTTCGTGGATATAACGCTGCGCGTTCATGTTACCTCTGATGAAGATTAAAGGTGACCCGGAACCATAAGCTATAGCACTCCAGACCATAACTCCAACAGTGTGATGAACATGTCCTTCAACAAAAAACTGTGGATTCCTCCTTTCACCACGTCGCCTTCTAACCCTGGCACGACCAAATTTTGTATAAGTACTTAATGAAGCATAAAATAAGTAAATGATAAAATTTTCAAAATGATTGCACTGCTTTAAAGCCCTTTGACCCTGGCACGACCATCGTGCATGCCTAAACAAAATCGAGACTCGTCACCAAAGACAATACTGTTCCATTCCTGATCCTAGAGTGACCGTTGTCTGCACCACTCAAGGCGATTACGTCGGTGTTCTCGAGTTAAAGGGAGGACCCAGTGTGGCCGGTATGAAAACAAGCCAAAACTTCTCATTCGTCGGTAAACACTTCGCATGCCAATAGGTCTTCCGTGTTCTGCAAACCATTCATTTGCAATGGACCTGGTAGTGGAGAAACGGTCCCTTAAGGCCAATAATCTTAGGCGGCGATCTTCACGGTCTGTTGTTCTACGGCGGCGTCCAGTGCCCCTTGCTCTTTGCGTACGGCCTTCTCGAAGCCATGCCTGACAACACCTAACCACAGTGTCTACGCTTCTTTGCACTCTAACTGCAATTGCCCGAAAAGAAAGTCCAGCTTCCCGAAGTCCCACTATACGGCCCCTATCAAACTCACTAAGTTGACGAAATCGTACAGGTCTCCGTACTCTAGGCATCGTAGCCGATCGTAAAGGATGTCAAGAACCAAAATCCGCCAACGTTGATTCTTTACTGCGGCTGAAATATTCATTTTTAGAGCGTTAGTGAATTAAAAAAAAGCAGTATAAAAACCGGAATGTCCAACTGATAAGGCTGAAAATTTTTTCACTTGTTATTTACAGTAAGATAAATACATTCACCATCTTTTATTAAAATAAATCCATTTAAACTGGGTGTTCGGATTTATATGTCACTTAGTATAGTTTCTCCGTACTTCGAAAACATAAAGAGTGGTTTGGGTCGTACTTCCATCGTGAAACATAAGATCATTACCGATAGTGAGCCCGTTAAACAACGTTACTATCCGGTTTCACCATTCAACCAAAGATCATTGTTGACAAAATTTTAGCTGAGGGCATTATTGAGGCATCTCATTTTCCTTGGTCCTCTCTTGTATTACTAGTGCCAAATAAGAAAGGTGAATTTAGGTTTGCGGTCGACTTTCGAAGACTGAACGAGCGGACTGTTAGGGAGAGGGTGCTCGTTATCTTAGTTCATTAGATATGAAGAGTGCCTACTGGCAAGTTGAACATGAGGACTCTAGTTAGCAATATACAGCTTTTATCGTTCTTGGAAGGGGTTTATTGCAGTTTACTGGGTTTACTTGGTGTTCACAACGCACCTGCAACCTTCCAGCGTCTCATCGATACTGTTTTGGGCCCAGTAATAAGTCCTTATGTTTTCTGCTATTTAGATGATGATAATTTGTATAGCACCCTATTTCGACACTGATATGCGGGCTTTGCAGGATGTTTTTGATAGGTTAGAGAAATCTTATCTTAAACTAAACCGAGAGAAGAGTAGATTTTGTCGTTCAGATTTGCGATTCATTGGTTAAATAGTAAATCGACATGGCATGTCTATCGATCCTCAGAAAGTAGAGGCAATTACTAACTTAACTGTTCCTAGAAGGTATGATTTCCTGGTATCGTAGGCTTACACCTAGTTTTTCAGATATTATTTCACCTTTAACTAAACTTCATCGAAAGGGGGTTAAGTTTGAATGGAATGAATCTTGACTTGTCCGGATTTTAACTATGAATTTATTTTGCAAGACAAGTGAGACTGATAGTCTAATCATCTCAGCTAATTTCCCTGACATAATTGTAAAGTCTGGTTTTATTGATGCAAGTTGTTCAAGGGGGTATTTAAAACATGGACGCATAAAATGAGTACACCAATTTTTGTGGGAAAACATTTTATTCGACAACAAGGATGATTGTTTCGCAAAGTATGGGTATTCTCGTCTGATATGATTATATAAACAAACGTGGAATCAATATTTTCACACTAAAAACTGCCTAATCTGCAATATGACATTTCGTTGGTTTTTTGACGTTCCTTAGGTTTTTTACATAGTAGCTGTGCCGTTGTCTTTTTAGCAGCAATCCCAAAATTCCAGATCTTTATTTTCAAAAATTCTGATAATATTACGCATCACTCTTTAATTCACCGAGTGGGAATATTTCCTTTTGGCAGTATGTTCACTAAAAAATCAAGGACTATTGCTTTAGTCTATTCGAAGGTTGCTTTGTCCTTAAATCGTTTTCGAAAAACGTCTTCGTTTCGAAGGTACAGTTCGGATAAAAATTTTGAAAACGTTACGTATCGCAACAGTCATATTATACAGGGTGTCCGCAAAGTTGGGGTTTTCCTTTTCAGAAACAACTACCCTTGAAATAACAAAGGTAATGTGTAGTAAAATGAGGGCGACAAAGTAAAAAAAATAAATGAAAAAGTACTCACTCTCCAGTTGACGAGAAGGGCTAAGTACGTCTCTGCCCGAAATCATACCGCTCCAACAGAAAATGAAATCAGCTGATGCGCTACCGAGCAGACGCACCATGCCAGCCCAAACATTCACCGAAAATGTCTGTTGAAAATGTGCCCGACGGACAGCGTGCGGATTTTCTACTGACCAAACATGAGTGTTCCGAAAGTTATTCACCCCATTACGCGTGAATGTAGATTCGTCTGTCACCAATATGCGCTCCAAAAAGTACGGATTATTGTCATGTTGATGCAACAACCACTCACAAAACCGCACTCTTGCTGGAAAATCGTCAGGTTGAAGGCCTTGTACACGTTGGACGTGAAACGAATACAGCGTTTGCCACACTTTAGATTTTGATACTTGCACTTCTCTAGCCACGTCTCTAGTGCTTGTTGAGGGATTCCCGTCTACGCGATTACCTCTACAGACGTGACCGTAACCAGTGACATTGTACCACTCCGTGATATCGCGGCTACAGGACGTCATTCAGATATTTTTGATGTTGCAGAGCCCTTTATCTCGGTTCCCTTAAGACATTGGTATATACAGGGTGACTTTGAAGTTGAGTCATTAATTTTCAGATAATGATTGTAGAAGGAAGATAAACCAAAATATGTGTGTAAAAATAAAAAAAAAATTAAAAAAAAATTTTACCTTGTTTTATAAAGTATCCTCCCGACAAGTATTTCAGTGCGGACCTGTATTTGATCGTGAGGTCCCCTGTGAGGTCTTAAGTCACCTGATTCACGAGCCCGTTGTACTACATTAACAAAGGCACGAGGGGTTGGTTGCACTCGATTGGGAAACCGATCCGCATAAACATGTGCCAATTTTTATTTCGTTTGAGCCACGCACTATTCACACGCGACTGAAACTGACTGTATGTATAACTGAACTGAATTGTAATCGCAAAAACATCGTTCCAAATTCATTCGCTTTTTTGTTTCCGATGCGATGAACCGTTGTTGCCAAACACGAACACATGATATTATTGAGACAGGGCGGTACTCAAACTTCCAAAGAGCTATAACTTTGTTACTTTAATTTTACCAGAAAAATGGTAAAGGAAAAAAACATTTCTTTTGATCAGATCTACACACTGTTAAAATAAATGACTCAACTTCGAAGTCACCCTGTATAGTACTAAGAAAAATTGCTTATGTTTTCAAGATATACACGTCGTGTAAAGGAAAACCCCAACTTTGCGGACACCCTGTATTTATCTTTTTGTCACGCGATTATAATGGTTATCTCACGGAAGATTTACTCTAGTAGACTTCATTCGATGTTAGGATAATCAATAAACAGGGTGGTAAAAAAGAGTACATAGTACACATTAAGCTATACAAAACCCAAAAGTATATTTTTCCTTTTAGCTTTCTATAAGGTTGTGGCAATATAGTGGTTCATGAATTATTTAGAAATTTTTCTTTTGCAAAAATGCTCCGTAAGGACAATGTACAAATATAGGAAAATAGGGTGATTATTTATTGTCTAACAGCAATTTTTCGTCACATTTTGTTAAGTCATTGGCAGTGGCTGACGGCTGGTAACGATGACCTTCACGGACTACGTGTCAAGGTGTCAATCTGTTATAAAATAGTTTGCTCTTTTATTTATATTCATTTATTTAACCAGATATTAGAAGACATACAATGAAAACAAACCTCGTAATAGTAGGAGCGTTTTTTTACATGAAATAGCTTTTATAGCCGTTCGAATGCCGAAACGCTCGCTAGAATTGTTACATTCGCCTTTCCTCCCGAAGTGTGAGAGTGAGACCTTTAATAACATAGTAATTGTATACCATACTGTTTCTACTTGTTCCAGGGACTAGAGCAGTTTGCTGAAATGTAAGTGCCCTTAGGGTTTTCGTATTGGTGTAGGGTTTTCAGCCGAAAACGAGTGAGAGCTGCGAGATTGATAAACCTACCGGTTGTATGAGGTACAAGTCCCTTATGCAGCCGGTTGGTTAGTGCGAATTGAGACATTTTGCGAAAGAGGTTGACTAGCCCTTTTATCCTCGGTAGGCTGTCGATCATGTCTTAAATTTATCGGGGCATTGCACATAGCTTCGAGAAAATTTAGGTCCATGGGCGACAGGATAGAATTGGAAGGGGCGTCTTCAATGTTCCTTCGGTTTCTACACTATCTTAGGATAGCTGGACACAACAAGCGATGAAAGGGCGGAGGGCTTTTTTGGTCTGTAGAACCATTGTCTTTTTCGGGGTTGGAAGAAGACTTTGGGGAGCCGGATCTTGACTTGTAAGATCGATCGACTTCATCGATCTATCTCGCTTGTCGCTACTGACTAATTTGGCCCAATGCGAAGAGCGAGCATGGTTCACGAATGAGGCGGACGACTCTACATACTGCCCCGCCCAGACAGAGTGCCCCATTTAGATAGTTAGGGATCACTAGGAAAAGGCGTCTGTTCAGTTGAAAAGTTAGGAAAAATAACAAAACGGTTGCAAACTTCAAAAGTAGAGAGAACCGGATTGTCATATAATATATAAGCTTCAAGAAAAAGGTTTGCATCAGGAACCCCCAAAACCCCCAATTAAGTGGTCGGGAGTAGCGAGTAGCTAGGGAAATGTTAGGGAATTTTGCTTGGGCACTCTGCGACGTGGGGCACGTCGAGGGATATAGACAACTCTTCATGATGCCCTTGCAGAGAGGGGAAGTTAAGGAAGGAATTTTCCTGGGATCACGGCTGAGCTGTTAGACAGGGATCCGTAATTTGACAGAATACTGCTAAGTACAATATGGTATATTTCACAGGTCTGTTATCTACGATTATTTATGCTTTAAAATCGTAGCGTAAAGAGTTTTTCTTAGTTTTTTTTAGCTTTTAGGTGAGAGTAAGGACATTATTTTTACATATTTTACAAAACTGCTGTCTGAAAACGTTCAGGCTTTCTTTCAGAATCATAGCCCAAATATTTTTATCAAGCTTTGGATAGAGGACACTCCCAGTTTCAAAAATGGCACAAGTTACAGACACTCCAGAGCATGATAAACATGATATAATGGATATTGATGATAACATTTATATAGGCAGCTGTTTCAAAAAATGTTCTGCCTGTATAGCTGGATGAATGTTGTTACAATAGAAAAATGTGGAGAATGATTAAAGTCACAATTTATAGTAGGCTACAATATATGAAAACAGCAATCAAACGAACTGTACAATTTTTACAGGGTAAGCATTGGAGAGTATGGCATCAAGAAGGTTGGTTTTGAACTTGACGAACCACTGAAGTGAAGATAGGTTGACGATATTGGAATCGTTCCCAAGAGATATATCTTTAAAACTTACCCTAAGAAAGCAAAGATTTCCACTCAAACTATAGTCATATGTAGATGGATTTTTGCAGAAAGGAATCAACCCAGAAAATTATTGCAGCAATTAGGCGTTAAAGTTTTGAGAATTATAAAAAATTAATTTTAGAGACAAAAACGATTTTAATTGATGACATACTAAAGGCTGTATATACAAGTTATATACTCGTAATAGATTATTTTCCTAAAATATAGATCTTTTATATTTAGTGGGTTGGTTCCTTTCTGCAAAAAGCCATCTATCTATGCTATTATCCATGAAATAAAGAATCAACCTACTTGATGCTTCAAAACATGCAAATGTATTATTTAAATGGGAGTACTTATGTGAACTCTCTTTGTAGATAAACCTGTGGATAATAGTAGTATGGCCTACTGTCAAAATATTGATGAAGCTTTACGAAATATTTGCAGCCAGGTTACAAGCAATAGCTTCTAAAAGTGTTCACGATTTTCATGCAGATTTTGACGAAATTCAGGAACTTATTTGGGAAGCTAACATGCTGAGGAAAAATTATACTTCTTCACCCTCTTTAAGATGATTGCAGGCTGGTACATGCAGAATGAACATCAATTGAATTAATAATTGAAATAATGAAGAGGTATTTTCGTGTGATTAATCATTTTAGGAGAGATGTCCTGCAAGACACGCGGTCGACGTAAAATCGTCCATTGTTTCTGTGGAATGAGATATGTGAAAAGTTCATGTTTCATAAGTGTGTCCGTAGATGCTAAGTAACCAGATAAGAGAGTAGTAGTGGCAGTAATAGTAGCAGTAGTAGTTCTGGTAATACCTAGTGATAGTAGGGCTAGTAGTAGATAATTACAGGTATGAGGCAAAATGCCCCAGCATGCAAGGTGGTTTGTAAAACTCCAGGCTGTGCCTCCGCGATGGTCCCCAAAACTGTATTTATTATTATATGTCTTTTTTTAATTATATTTGGTATTCTCTATTGCTATTTTACTATCCACAGCCATATAAAACACCTTTATTTATTAAAAATTTATTTACAAGCAAAATGGATTACAATTCTTATTTTTACGTATTTCATAGGTCTTTTGACTATGATTATTTATGCTTTGAAATTGAGCGCAAATGTTTTTCTTGGTTTGTTTCAGCTTTTAGGTGAGAATGAGAACATTCCATATTTCAGGAATGGTGGTGAACAATGATAAATATTGATGATAATGATATAATTTTAATTTTAGCTTACATTGGGTATTTACTATTTCTATTTTTACATATTTTCCGAACATATCTATTTTTAGCTGTGATTGCACATTTCTCATTTTTATGTATTTTACAGAACTGCTGTTCTAAAACTTTCAGGATTTCTTTCAGAATCATAGCTCAAATACTTTTATCAATCTTTAGAGGGGGCTGCCCCGAATTTCAGGAATGGCATACGTTACAGACACTCCCGAGCATGATAAACGTGAGATAATGAATATTGATGATAATGATTTGTATACGCAACTGTTCCAAGGAATGTTCTGCCTGGATAGATGTTTTATTGGGCATACACGAGTCGGGTAAAGATAGAGGTTGAATAGGTGCAATAGAAACATGTTAAGAAGTCTCGATTTATAGTATGCTGCAATACATGAAAACAGCAATCAAACGAACATCAAAATTTTTACAGGGTAAGCATTGGAGAATATGGCAACAAGAAGGTTGGTTTTGAACTTCACGAACTGTTGAGGATCTTGAAAGAGATGTATTTTCCACTCAAACTATACGTAAATAAATAAATAAATTCAGAGCCAACCTACTTGATGTTTCCAAATAATCAAAGGTGTTATTTAAATGGGAATACTTATGTGAACTCTCTTCGTAGATAAATTTGTGGATAATAGTAGTATATGGTCTACTGTCAATATATTGATGAAGTTTTACGAAATACAGCCAGGTTCCAAGCAAAAGCTTCTAAAAATGTTCACGGTTTTCATGCAACTATTGCAGAAATCAAGAAGAAATTAAGGGATATATTTGAGAAAATAACACAATGAGGTCAAAAATATGAAGATCAATTGAATTGATAATCAAAATAATGAACAGGTATTTTTTACATATTCTTGAACTTATTTATTCTTCATGTTTCACTGTCGTCTTACCTGATAAGTCAATCTTATCAAGAAATATAACTTCTGAAACCTATTGCAAAAAGCAGCGGCGCCACAGACGAAAGCTTTCAACAAATTTTATTTTTCTAACAGCTTATCAGAAAGATGTCAGTGAACTACGAGGGGCGATTTTAAAGTAAGAACCAATTGCGCATCTTATAGCGTGACCGTTCAATCTCAGACACCCTTGGCCAGCCTCGCACTATGCCGCTATAAAAAACTCACGATCCATTAGTTTGGTTGGAGAATATCAATTAGATCTTCCCTTCAAGGATATTCAAACAAATTGAGTCACAGAATAACTAAAAAGACAATTATGGTTAAATTTATATAGGGTGATTCATTTATCATCCTTTTGTAATAAATTGTCATCGTCTTTGTGAAGACTTCCTCGCATTTTAACCTGTGTCCTATTTCCCATACATGTTCGCTTAGCGAACTCGTGCTCACTTAACGCTGTGGCATCTAAAAATCTCAGCATGTTACAGGACCTTTCACAGTATTGTAGTACCACACTGTATAGGAATATGGAAATGAAAAGAAAAAACACGAATGTCACCTGGAAGACAGATAAATAAAATATACCGTCCAAGTCATTGTACTGAAGAATGTCACGGTTGTCGCGGTAACGTTTACAATAAAGATTTTTTTCAACACATGTGGTTACGATTGGCGAGAGAAATACGGGGAATTATCGTAAGTAATATCATAAGGGCATCTGATTTTTTCGAAAAAAATCGAAAAAACACGTTGCTAAGTTATATTTTAACAAAGAGCATGAGTGGTGGTGGCACCTGCACTAATGTTTTTTGTTAAAAAAACATTACTGTTCATTGTCGGTTTTCGATTTTTTTCGCAGGAAAGAATTAGATGCCCAAATGGTATTTGACAAGACTATTTCATGAGTTTACAAAATACAATAAAATTGGAAAAATTGTTTAGCGTCGTTTTCTGGTGTCCCAGGAGACCATAATTACTAGTTATCAATCAATCGTATTACAATTTTTGGTGACAAGTTTTGCCGAGGATAAACTCGAAACAACTGCTGACAGATGCTGTCATACAATTTTTCCATATAGACACCATTTTGCGCGTTTGTGTTTGTAGAATTTAAGACGAGTGAAATAGTCGATATGAAAACCACAAGATAAAAGTTTCAGATGCTACATTAACCAAAAACTGGTACCACGACTTGCCTTGTGAATGTTTATGGTGACTGTTAAAAAATGAAAAAATGTTCATATTTTAGTTCGTGATACAGTTTACAGTCATAAATAAAATTTCTCTGACTAGAATACAAAACGGTTCTTACCTAAAAAATGACCCTCGTAGAAACCGTTACTTCAATGACACTTTTTTTTTTAGGTTAAAAACTATGGCATGATGGTGGATTATTCAGTTTCGATTGTACAAATGAACCCAGAATTGTGGAGCGACTTGATCTTTCTTCCCCTGATGCAAATAATCTGAGCAGTGACGGTTGAGGTTTTCTAGGGGTTTCCCTCGCCCAAGTGCGAATGCAGTCACCAAAAAAAACATATTCCCCTGATAAATAGTAGAGAAAATGAAAATCTTAGTGCTCCTATTAATGATCATGTAATATTAGATCACATAGATATTAAATATATTTATATAGTAAAACTTTGTTTTTTTCCAAAAAAGAAATAGTCAAAAAAATATTTTATCCTATTAAAGCCCTGGCAGTGACCGTGTCCAGGATGCCACTACACAAATTCCGCTCATTCTGCGGCGTTGTGTAGACTAAATTCACATGGCCGGACTCCAGACACAGTCACCGCCAGGTCACCGACCACCAGCGTCGCCAACGCCATCCTAGAAAATAAGTGTATATGAGCTTGAAAAAAAACTAGATAACTTTAGAATATTATTTAAAAAACTGTGGTTGGATTCAAATTCTCGACTGACCTATTTTTACAGTTTTAGAACATTATACCACTAAAAATCAAAATGCTTCAAGTGCGGTTCAAACGACCTCTATCGTACGTATTTTGGGTTGCCAAAGCCGAATCTAACGACATTTCACATGTATCTAAACATGTAGACCTAATTATTTAGCGAAATGTTGCAAAACTATACGTTTTTGAACTTTTGGGTGCTAAAAATCCATTTTTCTTATCGACGGCTATCGAAGCTTTGTATAACAAGGTAATTTGAGGTTTGGGGCGCTGAATACAGGGTGATTTACAAGTCGTGACCAAGAATGAAACATCATATACATGACCGCATTTTAAGAAGGGTCTTCTTTGAAACATTTTTTCCTCCAGGGCTTCATTAAAAAGATACCGAAGGTTGAAGTTAAAAAATAAAAAACAATTTTTTTAATATCTTCAAAACCGGTAACTGGAATGAACTAAAATTTGGTATATGGATTTACCTAAGTGTTGTCCACATTCAAAAGTCTTTACTTAAAATGAAGTGCACCAGTGGCGGAGATACAGGGGACTAGTGGCATTATTTTTCCAAATAAAACTAGTACGCCACTGTTTTTCTTTCGAAACGCGCAATTTCTAGAATTTTATCTTTAATTTGCTACAAAGAATTACTCCTGTGTTTTTTCCTAGAGTGCATTGTTTTCATAAAAATAAGATAATCAAAGCTTTATTTAAAAAACTGATGTTAAAAAGTACCACCATCCTTACGGATATAAGTGCAGCATCTTTTTAATAAAGAAAAACGTATTTCCGCAAAATTTGTTGTGGCTTAAATTTGATGAAACGCATTATCTATTATTTCTTGCAACTGATCAACAGTATTGATTTGTTAAGCATACACTAGTTATTTAAAAGCGCCCCACAAAAAGAAATCCAGAGGGTTCAAATCAGGAGACCTCGCTGGTCAATGTACATCTCGGTTTCTGCAAGTCTAAAATTTAACTATTTAACCATGCGGTTATGTCACGACGAATATGCGGTGATGCACCGTCGTGCTGATACCACATTCGTACTCTCGTGGCTGACGGAACATCATGTAACACATTTTCTATTTAATTCTCTAGAAAAGCTAAGTATGAGTTTGCATTTAAACGTTATGGCAATACGTGTATAAATAGCTGGCCATTGAAAATGCCGCACCAGACATTTCTAGAAAACCTCTGTTGGAACGAGTGGATTCTTACAGAACGGAGATTTTCTAACGACCAAGTATGTTCATTGCACATTTTGCCGATGTGAAACTTCCCGATTTAAAATTCTCCACGCAAGACTTTGGGAACATGGTAACTGGGCACATACCAAATTTTAATTCATTCCAGTTGACGGTTTTAAAGGTATTATTAAAAAAACGTTTTTTTCTAACTTCAACACCAAGTATATTTTTAGCCCTGGAATACTAAACATCGTGAATTTTACGACGCTAAATTTTTTTGCTCGTGGTTTTATCGTCGCAGTACAGCTATTTGCGTTGGGTGAAGCCCCCGAGGCAAAAATCTTGCATAGAAGACCCCCTTAAAATGCGGTCCTGTATATGATGTTTCATTTTTGGTCACGACTTGTGAATCACCTTGTATAAGTATCTTAGTGAAAAATTCTAAAGTGCCATCGGACCCGATTTGGGATGAAAAATTGGTAGTGAATCCTAGAACTGATTTGACATCGAATTCAGAATATAAATAAGCACTCGATTTAGCTAGAAAACAAGCTGCCAGAGCTGGAGGTTTTTTATTAGTCGTTTTTAGCGACACAAAGGACATATAAGAATGGTTGGCCTTATTCCGGACAGACCAGACCCATTTTTTCAGTATTTCAGATTGTAACAGAAGACGCCGGTTATATTATTTATATTCACTGAATCAAACCAGTGTCTTGATGCCTTACCGCAACCATCATTACAGAGCGTGTGTTTTGTAAATGCTAGAGCTAGGGACAGTGGCGGACCGCAACCAACATTACAGAGCGCAAAAAACATCGCAGAACGAAATCAACATTACAGAGTGCGTTTTGTAAATGCTAGAGCTAGTGACAGTGGCGGACCGCAACCAACATTACAGAGCGCAAAAAACGTCACAGAACGCAACCAACATTACAGAGAGTACGTTTTGTAAATGCTAGAGCTAGTGACAGTGGCGGACCGCAACCAACATTACAGAGCGCAAAAAACATCACAGAACGCAACCAACATTACAGAGAGTACGTTTTGTAAATGCTAGAGCTAGTGACAGTGGCGGACCGCAACCAACATTACAGAGCGCAAAAAACATCACAGAACGCAACCAACATTACAGAGAGTACGTTTTGTAAATGCTAGAGCTAGTGACAGTGGCGGACCGCAACCAACATTACAGAGCGCAAAAAACATCACAGAACGCAACCAACATTACAGAGAGTACGTTTTGTAAATGCTAGAGCTAGTGACAGTGGCGGACCGCAACCAACATTACAGAGCGCAAAAAACATCACAGAACGCAACCAACATTACAGAGAGTACGTTTTGTAAATGCTAGAACTAGGGACAGTGGCGGACCGCAACCAACATTACAGAGCGCAAAAAAACATCAGAGAACGCAACCAAAATTACAGAGTACGTTTTGTAAATACTAGAGCTAGTGACAGTGGCGGACCGCAACCAACATTACAGTACCGTGCGTATTAGTAACTAGCAGAAATTAGCTTACTTTTAGAAAATAATATAAAAAAATAGCCTAAAGAGAAAGGCATTTCAAAATAGATACTTGAAAGCTTTACTACCCACTCAAACCATATTTTAACTTTATTACAATTTTATAATCTAAGTTCTACAACAGCTATAAGAAAAATGAACATTTAAATGAAATTTGTTCAAGGTATTTATTATACAAAATTCTCACAATAAAGACTTACGTATAAATAATAGTGGCAAGATGTATGTTATTTGAAAAAAGTAATAGTCACTAGAACTCTTCCTCATTCACATTAATTTATAATAATTGGTAAAATGTCAGATATTTTTCTCTTTCTCACCATCTCTGAATTTCATTTTCGGTATGTTATATATTATATAATATTTTGACCAAATTTCGGCTATAACAGTTTCTAAAGCTTCTCGCTATAAATTGTTACAGCGCTCTACAGTTCTGCCATTTCGACCTACATGTTTGTTGTAGTAGTACTTTGTTATGCCCCAAACATTTTCAGTAGGGTTAAAAATGTAATGCTTGGGCGGTAATCGTAATACTTTATGTCCATAACGTTCGGCTAATGCATCAACAACATATCTTATAGGCGGTTTATATCCCTATACCTTCTGAAGTAGTTGTGCTTTGAACATGTCAGGACTAAAATCAATTTCATTAATACTCAACCATTTTTTAATATCGTCCTTTTTGGATTTTGTAGTTGGTGCCTTATTCTCAATAGCACTATGGTGTGGTGCTATGTCCATAACTATAACCGAGGGCCTCTTTAAATTCGTCAATAATTGCTTTTCAAACCACAGCAAAAATTTATTATTTTCCCCATGATAATCTCCATGATTTAATGATGATGAAAATATTAATTAGAAATAGTTTGCCATTATTTTCTAAACATCAATATGATTTTCAGGATTCAAAACATCACGTAACATATTTGTGTAATGATACTAAATGCTTCCATTACACATTCTCGTAACTGCTGCTTAGTTTCAAAACTATGCAGATACACTTGGTTTTTAGTAAATTCGATTTTCCCGCATTTTCCGAACTTCCCCTATGTATCTTAAAAATATTCAAACATGCACAATTAAAACATTTGGCATTTTAATAAGTCACTATTCAAGTGTAATTCTCAATAATAAGCAATGAAAAATATGATGTTTTCTTTGCATGCCACTAACCCTATTTCCCGACAAAACAAGTCCATAACAGTTTTTCGATCGTTTTCCATTATTACTAATAAATTGTAATGGATATTAGGAATTTCAATCTTTCAGAACTCGAATACTATATTGATCCCAAAAAGTACTTTAAAACTGGTTTTTTGTCGGTGATACAATTTTTATTGTCTAACAGAAATTCAAAATGTGGGACTTATAAAGTCTTTGAAATGACAGATTGATATCTTTCCACTGCTAATGGTCCTAGAATGTTTGCCCATCCTATACTTACATATTTTAGTAATTTTTATTATTTCATTATTAGAATAAACCTATTGCTTCGCTCCGAACGCCCTGTATATGATATTCAAAAATTCAGATTCGGTTGTGTAGTTAAAATCTACGTACATGTATAAAAAACAGCGTAAACAGTACGACTCTAACCAAGCGGTAGGGGAAGTAGGAGAATGAGGGGAACGACGTGTGGTTATGCAGAAAAGTATTAGTTATCGGGGTAGCGCTTCGGCGGTCGGTTAGTGCTACCAAGTCGCGTAGTGCCACGCGTTTTTTGTGCCTTTCGTGACGTTTTTTATATCATGAAGCAACGTGCGATGGTAAGTACGTTTTTACTTGCTTAGGGAGTTTGTAATACTTGTGTGTATATATTGTTTTTTGAATAAACAATGTGCAACTTGATGATAGGCGCATTCCTAAACCTAAGTCCAGGCACAAAGCATGTGGACAACCCGGTTCATTTTAATGAAAAATTGTATAGTGTTAATTCATGTTGTGCTGTTGAAAAACTTGTAAAAATTTGATGGCTTATTGAGGTATTTGGGATAAGCAAAAATTTGGCCAAATCGTTTTTGTTCTTTTTTTATTTTGATAAATTTCAAAAAACAAATGGAACTTTTTAGGCACTAAATGATTCTATTTTTAAGTTTTGTGCCCGACATTTCGCTCTTGAGAAACCATCAACAACTTTATTGTTTTATATGGTCCGAAAAAAGGTACACCCATCTGATAGCATCTTTTTCTACGAACTCAACTATGTAGCAGATGTTAAGGCGGGTTTACACGCTACGTTTTCTCGGGCATACAAAACGTACGATTTGTATACACACTACGTGTTTTACCTTCTGCTTTCTACTACATTTCCAATCTAGAGTCTTGAGTTGTGTGAAGTTTGTTTAGTAAATTTTTTTGAGAGATATTTTTTTTTATTATCGGGGAATCAGGGCTGCTTTCTTTTATTTCTTCAACTATAAGGATACAACGACTGAGAGGAAAAGGGAAGAAGAGAGAAAAGACAAGATGGTCAAGGGAGTGGCGTCTCGTTATTGAAACAACTGAGGAGAGAACTTGATGACTGGCACAATTATTTGCGAATCGACACCTCACCCTATTGTCAATTGCTAGAGTTAGTAACAGAGATTTCTGATGCTCTCACTTTTTTCAACTCTTATTTGTAAACCTATCTAAACGAGCTTTTTTGCCATCTGGTCTATTTCTTTGTATTTTTTATAAGATCCTCATATCACGGTCACTATAGCCCTTATTTTTTACTTGCCACAAACACGGAAAGCTTTAGTATACCTATTTCAATGATTTCTTTTTTGTAAGACCTTTATTTGCCATCAGGTCTATTTCTTTGTATTTTTTTATAAATTCAAATTCAAATTCAAAATATTTATTTCGTCATGAATAAACATCATAAACAAAGGAAATGATGTTTATTCATGACGAAATAAATATTTTGAATTTGAATTTGAATTTATAAAAAATACAAAGATATAAGATAAGATATAAGATCCTCATACGCAACGTTTTTTTTTTTATTACGGTCACTGTTGTCTTTATGTTCTACTTGCCACAAACATTGAAAGATTTTGTATATTTCAATTAATTCCCTGGAAAAATCGTGGATGCACTGCCGCAAGTCTGACTTTTTAGGTGTTTTTGGGGAAAAAGGAAGCGAACTGAAGAGGAACTACTCGTGAACTGAACCAAGACCGTACGTATTGTCTGGACATGAGTCTACACGTTTCGTTTTGTACTATCAGTTCTCGCAAAATGATGCTTCTCCCATCAGTTTTTCAATCTGGCCTTGGATTTCATCGATTCGACAAGACGTACGTTTTACTGCTCACACGCCACGTTTTATTGGATAGGTTTGTCTTGTCCTACAAAATGTACAATAATACGTAACGTGTAAACCCGCCTTTACATTGGTTTTCTTAGTTATGAAGAAAAATGTGTTTTTTGTATACTAAGTGACATATAAATCCGAACACCCAGTTTAAATGGTTTTATTTTAATAAAATTAAATGATAAAAATTTCAAAATGATTGCACTGCTTTAAAGCCCTTTGACCTTTAATAATGTGTGGATGCACCCTGATGTGCTACGCATTCTCCAACGCGCCTAGGCATGCTTCTGATCAGGTGGTCAATGTCCTCCTGTGGTATCTCATTCCAGGCAACCACCAACTCCTCTCGAAGTGCTTCTAGAGTCTGAGGACGACGTTGCAAATTGAGTAATATCCTACCCATCCTATCCCATACGTGCTCAATTGGGGATAAGTCGGGAGATCTTGGTGGCCATGGTAACAATGTGACATCATTATGTTGAAAGAAGTCTATTGTGACTCTTGCAACATGTGGTCGGGCATTATCTTGTTGGAAAGTTGGATCTGCCAGGGTGTCAAGATAGGGTAAATATGGGGTTCTAGAATTTCGTGGATATAACCCTGCGCGTTCATGTTACCTCTGATGAAGATTAAAGGTGACTTGGAACCATAAGCTATAGCACCCCAAACCATAACTCCAACAGTGTGATGAACATATATTTCAACAAAAAACTGTGGATTCCTCCTTTCACCACGTCGCCTTCTAACCCTGGCACGACCATCGAGCATGCCTAAACAAAATCGAGACTCGTCACTAAAGACAATACTGTTCCATTCCTGATCCCAGAGTGACCGTTGTCTGCACCACTTAGGGCGATTACGTCGGTGTAAGGGTTAGAAGGCGTTGAGGAGAAAGGAGGAATCCACAGTTTTTTGTTGAAAGACATGTTCATCACACTGTTGGAGTTATGGTTTGGGGTGCTATAGCTTATGGTTCAAGGTCACCTTTAATCTTCATCAGAGGTAACATGAACGCGCAGCGTTATATCCACAAAGTTCTAGAACCCCATCTTTTACCCTATCTTGACACCCTGGCAGATCCAACTTTCCAACAAGATAATGCCCGACCACATGTTGCAAGAGTCACAATAGACTTCTTTCAACATAATGATGTCACATTGTTACCATGGCCACCAAGATCTCCCGACTTATCCCCAATTGAGCACGTGTGGGATATGATGGGTAGGAGATTGCTCAATTTGCAACGTCCTCCTCAGACTCTAGAAGCACTTCGAGAGGAGTTGGTGGTTGCCTGGAATGAGATACCACAGGAGGACATTGGCCACCTGATCAGAAGCATGCCTAGGCGCGTTGGAGAATGCGTAGCACATCAGGGTGCATCCACACATTATTAAAGGTCAAAGGGCTTTAAAGCAGTGCAATCATTTTGAAATTTTTATCATTTACTTATTATGCTTCATTAAGTACTTATACAAAATTTTATTAAAATAAAACCATTTAAACTGGGTGTTCGGATTTATATGTCACTTAGTATATTTCAATGTAAGATTATGTGATCACTGATAGATGCAAATTACATAATGATATGATGAAGTAAAATTTTATAAAATGATGCTTAATCTAGTGATATTCATAATAACGAATACATTTTTAATATTATTTTTATTTTATTCACAATATCTGTTCAAATACAGGTCCGGAAAATAGTACGACAAAGAAATAGCGGCCAAGGGCAGATCTACAACATACCAAAAAATGACCCTAGTGAAAGTTTCACTGTTTTTGAAATATAATTTTTTTGGATTTTTCGAAAAATGTCTCTTTTAATCTATCTCTTGTTGCTGTGCCGCGAAATAACAGCATACCTATCTGTTCGGTTTTTTTGCAAAATATTATTAGATAGTTGGTCTGCCATTTGAAATATCATTTTCGATAAATACAAGTACAACTGGACAAACTAATTTATTTTTCGTAATTTTTATTTTAGAAAACTATTTTACTCTACTTTGGTATTCAGCAATGAAATAAAAACATACTAGACTGCTACTGCAAAGTACTGCGATTATCTGCTTAATCAGCAACAAAGGGTGGATCAAACGAAGACTTTTTCGGAAAAGATGCTGATAAACTTGGTTTTCAGTAAAAACCGAAACAAAAACATCCAGAGAAGTTAATCCGGGAACGCGCTGGCCAGGACACTTCATCGAAGGTTCCAGTCCACTTTCCGAGAAATCGCTGAGAAGGATATTCTCGAACTTGCCTAGAGTTATATGGAGGAGCACCGTCTTGTTGAAACCATCAGCTATTGAAGGTAAATTATCCAGGTCTTCTAGATCATGTTGCAACAACTGCAGGTAGCGTTCTTCAGTTAATGAGTTGTGGTAAATAAATAGACCTAATATTTTGGTCCCTAAAATGGGTACACCAATTTCTGTAGGAGAACTTTTTATTCGACAACAAAGAATGAGAAAATGTGTTTTTTGGGATTCAATCGAAAGTATTGGCAGGAACGAAAAAACTCTTTAAATAAGATTTTTAGGTATTTATGGGACTACAGAATAAGACCACACGTAAAAAGATCCGACTACTAGTAAAAAAGTTGCAGGTTTTAGCACTTGTTGGTAATGCGACGATATTTTTACGCAGATACTTGAAATTTTTGAAATTCGTAGTCATTATATTTCTAAATAATGACAACAAAATTGTAGTCGATTGGTCAACTAGTTTTTGAGAATTTCTAACTGTTTATCCCTTTCGTTTTTCGCATAAAAATAACGATTATCTTTTGGAATGGTTTGTGATTCATGTCGGCAAGGTAAGCTCATGTCTTTCGCTATAAAATGCCCTTTGGCCGAACCCTGTATATTGCTCAGTAAACTAGTAGTGATGGCCGGAAAACATGTGTTTTGGGATAAACAATTATAAATTCTCAAAAACTACTTGACCAATCGACTCCAATTTTGTTGTGGTTATTTAGAAGTATGAAGCCTACGGATTTAAAGAATTTCAAGTAGCTGCGTTAAATTATCGTCGCATTAGCAACAAGTGCCAAAACCGGGGAAATTTGTTAATATGATTAGACTAATAGGTATAAGATTTATCACGATGGTCGATTCATTAGATGGATATAAAACGGGAAATTCGATTTTCCCAGCTGTTCTGGGTTTCCACTATGCGCCTTAAAAATATTCAAACATACACAACTAAAACATGTGGCATTTTAATAAGTCACTATTCAAGTGTAATTCTCTATAATAACCGATGAAGAATATGATTAAGTTATATAAAACTAACCTTATTTCCTGCTAAAACAACGTAAGTCTACAGGGTGACTTTGAAGTTGAGTCATTAATTTTCAGATAATGATTGTAGAAGGAAGATAAACCAAAATATGTGTGTAAAAATAAAAAAACATTAAAAAAAAATGTTACCTTGTTTTATAAAGTATCCTCCCGACAAGTATTTCAGTGCGGACCTGTATTTGATCGTGCGGTCTTGGAGCACCGGCAGGCCCTCCCCTGCAAGGTCTTAAGTCTCCTGATTCACGAGCCCTTTGTATTACATTAACAAAGGCACGAGGGGTTGGTTGCACTCGATTGGGAAACCGATTCGCACAAATCCATGATGCCGCGGCAGCATTTTGTAATTTTGTAAACAAGAATCATGTCCACAAGTTCAGCATTTTCGTAAACATGTGCTATTTTTTATTTCGTTTGAGCCACGCAACAAACACCACTATTCACTCACGCGTTACCGACTGACGAAAAACATCGTGATAAACGTTTCAAATTCTTTCGCTTTTTTGTTTCCGATGCGATGAACCGATAACGCGGATCCGTTGTTGCCAAACACGAGCACATAAAATTATTATTGAGACAGGGCGGAACTCAAACTTCTAAAGGACTATAACTTTGTTACTTTAATTTTACCAGAAAAATGTTAAAGGAAAGAAACATTTCTTTTGATCAGATCTACTCACTGTTAAAATAAATGTCTCAACTTCGAAGTTGTTAGAGCGTTGTCCATTATCATTAAAATAAACTATAATGGATATCGAAATTTTCAGAACTCAAATACTATATTAAGCCCAAAAGGTAGTTTAAAATTGGTTTTTGTCGTAATACAATTTTTATTGTCTAACGACAAATTCAAAATGTGGGACTCACAAGGTATTTGCAATGACCGATTCATATTTTTCCACTACAAATTATCCTAGCATGTTTGCCCATCCTATGTACATTTAAATGTACATATATTTTAGTAATTTTTAGTATTTCATTAAAATAATCCTATCACTAGCTTTGCTCCGATCACCCTGTATATGATATTCAAAAATATGTGTCGTAAAAATCGACGTCCACGTACAAAAACAGCAAACTTTACCAGCGTAAACAAGTACGACGCAGCCAAGCGGTAGGGAGAGTAGGAGATAAGAGGGGTAAGGAGAGGTGGTTCTGCGGCAAGGTACTGCGCGGCTTCAGTTATCGGGGTAGCGCTTCGGCGGTCGGTCAGTGCTACCAAGTCGCGTAACGCCACGCGTTCTTTGTGCAGTTCGTAAAGGTTTTTTATATCTTGAGGCAATGTGTGGTGGTAAGTGCGTTTTTACTTGCTTAGGGAGTTTGTAGCGCTTGTGTGTATACAGGGTGTCCCGGAAATTACACGTCAGAGCGACAAGAGAGGTAGATTGGCTTGAGATATAATCAACATCACCGTAGTACAAGTTTTCGAGATATTGCCACTTTCACGTTTTTTCAAAAACTTCCTCTTTTTTTGTCTGTTATGGCTATAAAGAACTTCTAACTTATGATTTTTCTTTCTGGGTCACCATTAATAGTTGGTTGAGTTCATTGAAAGCTAGCAAAGAAATATTACATTTTGTTTCAATGTAAAAACCTTTGACCAATTACTGTGAAAAAAAAACTACCAGATTAAATCGGCAAATAATTTTGAAAAGTAGCACATTTAATGTTCTTTGAAACATATTATTTTTTACTTGTAGTACTTGCAAGTATTACTTCAGTGACAAATATTGGAATTATTCAGTTTTTAGCAAAAAACCTATGTTTGAAAGAACATAAAACAGCTAGTTTTTAAAGTCATTTGCTGATTTCTTTTCACAGAAATTGGTCAATATTTAATGAAGGTTTTTGCATTGAAACCAAATGTAATAATTTAGTTTTTTTAGCATACCCTGCTGGTTTTCAATTAAATGAATACTCTGTTGTCTCAACCAACTATTAATAGTAGGCCACGAAAAAACATAAGTTAGAAGTTCTTTATAGCCATAACAGGCAAAAAACCAGCAACAAGTAGAGACATTTTGAAAAAACTTAAGAACTATTACTAATCTCATGTTGATTTTATCTGATTGATCTGAAGCCAATTTACCTCCCGTATCACTCTGGCGCATTATTGTGGAGTCACCCTGTATATTGTTTTTTGAATAAACAATGTGCAAGTTAATGACAAGCCGTAATAACAAGCGCGCATTCCTAAACCAAAGTACCAGGCACAAAGCTTATGGACAACCCGGTTCATTTTAATGAAAATTTGTATAGTGGTAGTTCATGTTGGGTCGTTGAGAAACTTGTAAAAATTTTATGGCTTATTGAGGTATTTGGGAAAAACTCGATTCTGTTTTTCTCTGACTTTATTTTAAGGAATATCAAAAAGCTAACGAGACTTTTTAGGCACTATTATATATATATATATATATATATATTACCTATGGTACAAAAAAAAGTACACCCTGTATCTGATATTAACGAAGTATTGTATGTTAATGTTTTTTCTTAGTTATAAAGAAAAATGTGATTTTTTCATTTTATTTAAGTAGGCGATGCAAACAAGTGTTTGATGTCAGATTATGTCGACCCCTGCAACGAAGTCTATAGTAACTAAAAATCGTTGCTTTTGACTTACTCTTGGTATCCATATATTTTTAAGTTCTGTTAAGGTATATCTACACGCTCAAATAATTTGGACAAGCTGGCTCGTGCAAATTAGTTGCAAACCTCTAGAGAACCTAAAAATCTATAAATACCAAGATTAAGTCAAAATCAACGATTTTTGACTTACTATAGACTTCGTTGCAGGAGTCGATTGTGATTACCGGTAGATACATATTACATAATGATAAGATGGGGTAACATTTTATAAAGTGATGCTTAATCTAGTGATATGCAGAATAACGAATACATTTTAACATCATTTTTATTTTATTTACAGCAGGTTTTCAAATACGTTACCATTATTTTCTAAACATAACAGTAGTATTCAAAACATCACGTAACATTTTTGGTGTACTAAATGCTTCCATTACACATTCTCGTAACTGCTGCAGAGTTTAAAAAGTTCTTAATAAAACTCCAAACAAAAAAGTCCAGATGAGTTAAAAATAGGGAACGCACCGGCCAGTACACTTCACTTGAGGTTCCAATCCACCTTCCGGGAAATAGATACTCTCGAACTTGCTGAAGTGCAACATTTGAAGGTATTGTTCTGCATTGAGTTGTGGTAAATAAATAGACCTTATATTTTGGTCCCTAGAATTCCACACCACACATTAAACCCAAAACGTTCGTGATGTTTGGATACTTTTTTAGCCCGCAGATTTTCTTGAGCCCAGTATTGCGGCGATTAAAGATACCATTATTAGTGACCGTATTATTTTTGAAGGGAAATTAAAAGCGTCTTCACACGTTCGGTGTACCACTCAAAAATACTGGCGCCGCTTGCTATCTCCTGGTTTGTCGTTGGCAAATCCTCAATTCTGATATCTATTTTTCAAAAACTGAATTGGGCTGTGGATTTGGTGGAGTTCTCAGCAACTGCTTGTGAAACACTATTCTGTTTTCTCTAAGGATTCCTTTTTTTAATCTAAATTTCGAACCAACTCTAAGGAAATGGACGTACTTGGCTGTCTTCTTTCGGGAAATTTATCAAGACACATATCTGCAATACTTTTGGTATTTTTGTAGCACAAAATGTAGTACGGCAGCATGCTGAATTCTTGCTCGTTGCTCAAATGACCGCCTGGTATCTTCGATGATAATAAAGCAATAGTAACAATACACAATAATAACAATACTCGGTGACAGGTATTTACGTCAAGTGAAAAACAAACAGAGAAAACGCGTTTTAGTTTATAACCAAGAAAATAAATGTTAATATGTGATCGTTAAATTCCTATAAAAAATGCTATTAGATCCAAGGTGTACTTTTTTGGACGATATAAAAATAGAGATGGTTTCTCGAAGACGAACCGCTGGACACAAAATTTAAAAAGTGCCAACGGAAAAGTTTTATCAGTTTTTTGATATATCAACTTCCTTTTTCTTAACTTAATAGGATCCTTATCTTGGGCATGCTGTGTATTATAATAGTAATACATAGTAACATCTATTTACTCTGAAATACAGGGAACATGAAATGAGTAAATAAATATAATTTATCCATAGAAGGACAATCCTTGTGCATGGATCACATGTATGTTCAATTGCAATAGCCATATTCAAACATTACAAGTACCTATGTGATCCTCGGCATGTGCCCGATTTTTCAGATTGATTAAATATGTACCGGACACCTGTGACGCACTGAACGAATACATTATCACTCCTGGTACTTAAATTTTTAATAAAGCAAAAAAAGGAGTCCAAATTATCGACCAAATGTCTTCTTATTATAGCCCATTAAGAAAAGGATAAAAATTGTGTATAAAAACCGCTTTTGAGGTTGTATTTGGTGCAGCAATAATTGTTAAGCTCCTACATTTTTTTGCCAACGACCGTCGGTTATAATTTTTGTCAAGATTTGTTTTGATGCCACAAGGCATAAAACAGGCTAACTAGATGTCGTTAGAAATTTAAAAGTCAGTAAAAAATTGAGATGGCACAATTTAAAAACCAGTATAATATACTTGACTTTTTTTCCTATATTTTTCAAACATTTTTATTCAAGTTCTACATTTCGTAAAAAACGTCGGATTCAAAAATATGTTTCTATTTGTTTCAGGTCCAGGGTCCAGTTGAGATGGAAAACTTAGCAGAACTAGGTGCGTTCTGTTTTCATTTGTATAGACTAAACTTTTTTAGAGCAAAATGTAAAAATAATAATCAAGAAATTCTTGGTGCTTAAAAGAATCTGCGTGATGTATTTCACATGTTTCAAACTCAAAACCGTTAATTTTTTGTTCATTTTGATAGTTTTAGTTTGAGAGGCAATTTCAAAATATTTTTGTATTTGTTTCAGGTCCAGTTATAGCTGCAGGCGCAACAGAACGGCAAACTAGGTAAGCGCTTTTATTTGAAAATCTTATGTTTCAAATGAAACTAAACCATTAATAATGATAAATATTTTTTTGATGTATAAAGAAATTTAGGCATTGGAGGAAAACGGGTTGGTGTGGACACAAGACGATTGAGTTTTTCAGTAAAAAGACATGTTAAAAATATCGCAGTGCTAAAATGATTGTTGAGATATAAATAAAAAGAATTCGAAAGGCGATAGTGAAGAGGGAGCGCCAGTTCTTGGAAATTTTGAATAAATGATGTGAAATATACTAAGTAACATATAAATCCGAACACCCAGTTTAAATGGTTTTATTTTAATAAAAGTTGGTGAATGTATTTATCTTACTGTAAATAACAAGTGAAAAAATTTTCAGCCTTATCAGTTGGACATTCCGGTTTTTATACTGTTTTTTTTAATTCACTAACGCTCTAAAAATGAATATTTCAGCCGCAGTAAAGAATCAACGTTGGCGGATTTTGGTTCTTGACATCCCTTACGATCGGTTACGATGCCTAGAGTACGGAGACCTGTACGATTTCGTCAACTTAGTGAGTTTGATAGGGGTCGTCTAGTGGGACTTCGAGAAGCTGGACTTTCTTTTCGGGCAATTGCAATTAGAGTGCAAAGAAGTGCAGTCACTGTGGTTAGGTGTTGTCAGGCATGGCTTCGAGAAGGCCGTACGCCAAAAGCAATTGGCACTGGACGCCGCCGTAGAACAACAGACCGTGAAGATCGCCGCCTAAGATTATTGGCCTTAAGGGACCGTTTCTCCACTACCAGGTCCATTGCAAATGAATGGTTTGCAGAACACGGAAGACCTATTGGCATGCGAAGTGTTTACCGACGAATGAGAAGTTTTGGCTTGTTTTCATACCGGCCACACTGGGTCCTCCCTTTAACTCGAGAACACCGACGAAATCGCCTTGAGTGGTGCAGACAACGGTCACTCTGGGATCAGGAATGGAACAGTATTGTCTTTAGTGACGAGTCTCGATTTTGTTTAGGCATGCACGATGGTCGTGCCAGGGTTAGAAGGCGACGTGGTGAAAGGAGGAATCCACAGTTTTTTGTGGAAAGACATGTTCATCACACTGTTGGAGTTATGGTTTGGGGTGCTATAGCTTATGGTTCCAGGTCACCTTTAATCTTCATCAGAGGTAACATGAACGCGCAGCGTTATATCCACGAAGTTCTAGAACCCCATCTTTTAACCTATCTTGACACCCTGGCAGATCCAACTTTCCAACAAGATAATGCCCGACCACATGTTGCAAGAGTCACAATAGACTTCTTTCAACATAATGATGTCACATTATTACCATGGCCACCAAGATCTCCCGACTTATCCCCAATTGAGCACGTGTGGGATATGATGGGTAGGAGATTGCTCAATTTGCAACGTCCTCCTCAGACTCTAGAAGCACTTCGAGAGGAGTTGGTGGTTGCCTGGAATGAGATACCACAGGAGGACATTGCCCACCTGATCAGAAGCATGCCTAGGCGCGTTGGAGAATGCGTAGCACATCAGGGTGCATCCACACATTATTAAAGGTCAAAGGGCTTTAAAGCAGTGCAATCATTTTGAAATTTTTATCATTTACTTATTATGCTTCATTAAGTACTTATACAAAATTTTATTAAAATAAAACCATTTAAACTGGGTGTTCGGATTTATATGTCACTTAGTATAATATGAATTTTTCTATGAAAAATCAAAGATTTTCTTTCAAGTCGTTTTTTATATCTTATTATTAACGGATTATGTGACACAATCAATTTAAAATTTTAGGGATTATAATCTTGGTTTCATCAATATTTTACAAAATAATGCTTAAAACTGAACAAAAGATGTTTTGGGAATTCATTTTCAGGATCAGATTCAGCTTTCTTATTTCCTTGTATTTTAAGTGCAATGCTCTGTAATTTATACTCTGAATGAATTATATTTCGCAGTTAAAGGAACAACACACTTCTTACAAGTTATGCATCCTATTTAGCTTTTTCAGTATTTTTTTAGTGATTTAACAACGTGAGTTCTGCTTTAGGGGACGGCATTTAGTGTGCAAATGCCCTAAATTTGAATCCCCAGACAAATTCAAGATTACCATGAAAATGTAGAAAAACCTAATATATAGGTCCGAACTCCACAGCAGTTTCAGAATAGTTACGTTTAGGTGATTTAGTAACATAATGGTACATCACACAATTAAATGTTAAGTCTGGACATGAATACTATGTTTTTAAGTTCAAGCTGCTGTGGAATTTCAAATTCTGTGGAATCGCACATTTAATTCATAGTCTAATCATATTAGATGTAAATACCCCTGGCTTGCGGAGTAATTATAGGGTCTGGTTCTATTGATGCAAGTTGTTCAAGGGGGTATTCAAAACGTGGGCTCATAAAATGGGTACACCAATTTTTGTGGGAAAACTTTTTATTCGACAATGTTCAAAAGTGTTGTCATGAACCACCACAAAACTCTTCAAATAAGATTTTCAGGTATTTATAGTCTGCTATAGTTTTACCATAAAAGCTTGCTCCGATTGTTACGAGTATAATAGCAATACTTCTAAAGATTCTAGCAACAACCATGACAACAAAAGTAATACTGGTACTAAGAGTAAGGGTAAAAAGTCAGAGGAGTTGAATTTTGGTCGTGATTCTGCTCCTCTAGCCAATACGACCACCAGTAAGTTAGATAAAAAAAATAAACCCGCGCTTAATTAAGTTTTATCTCATGTTAGTCCAGGTGTCCAGATGCCCATTTTTGAAAGTTAATATTTTGGGCATGGAATTTTTGAGATAGTTAGATTCAGGAGCTAATAAGGAGTTTGTAGGCAGCAAAGCTTGGAATAAATTGAAGGATTTGGGTTTTAGGATCGACTCAAAGATTAAAGCTTCTTGCATAGTCGCTAACAATGCCTTATGTTATTGTTTAGGTAGAATTAATGTTCCTATTGGGTTGCGTGACGAAATTCGTTTTGTAGATATTTATGTTATGTAGTTCCTGAATTGCATCATGAATTAGTGTTGGGCATTGACTTTTAGGTTAAAATGGGTATTGTTCCTGACATGCGCAGACGTGAGTGGTTCTTCTAGCTGGAAGATTATTGCATACCTGAGCTATGCCATATCCTTTGGGCAGAGGACTTGACTGTTGGTTAGACTGGATGAGTTAGTTTCTCCGTACTTCAAAAACATAAAGAATCGTTTGGGTCGTACTTCCATCGTGAAACATAAGATCGTTACCGATAGTGGGCCCGTTAAACAACGTTACTATCCGGTTTCAACATTCAAACAAAAGATCATTGTTGAAGAAGTTGACAAAATGTTAGCAGAGGGCATTATTGAGTCATCTCATTTTCCTTGGTCCCCTCTTGTATTACTAGTGCCAAATAAGGAAGGTGAATTTAGGTTTGCGGTCGACTTTCGAAAACTGAATGAGCGGACTGCTAGGGAGAGGGTGCTGGTTATCTTAGTTCATTAGATATGAAGAGTGCCTACTGGCAAGTTGAACATGAGGAGTCTAGTTAGCAATGTACAGCTTTTGTCGTTCTTGGAAGGGGTTTATTGCAGTTTACTCGGTTTACTTGGTCTTCACAACGCACCTGCAACCTTCCAACGTCTCATCAATACTGTTTTGGGCCCAGAAATAAGTCCTTATGTTTTCTGCTATTTACATGATGATAATTTGTATAGCACCCGATTTCGACACTGATATGCGGGCTTTGCAGGATGTTTTTGATAGGTTAGAGAAATCTGGTCTTACTCTTAACCGATAGAAGAGTAAATTTTGTCGTTGAGATTTGCGATTCCTTGGTTATTTGGTAAATCCATGGCATGTCTAACGATCCTCAGAAAGTAGAGGCAATTACTAACTTAACTGTTCCTAAAAGGTATGGTTTCCTGGTATCGTAGGCTTATACCTAGTTTTTCAGATATTATTTCACCTTTAACTAAACTGTGCTGTCTCAAATTAAAAGAGAGACTGATAGTCTAATCGTATCAGCTAATTTCCCTGACATAATTGTAAAGTCTGGTTTTATTGATGCAAGTTGTTCAAGGGGGTATTTAAAACATGGACGCATAAAACGAGTACACCAATTTTTGTGGGAAAACATTTTATTCGACAACAAAGGATGATTATTTCGCAAACCATGGATATTCTCGTCTAATATGATTATACAAACAAACGTGGAATCAACTATTTTCACACTAAAAACCAGATCTGCATTTTCAAAAATTCTGATAATATTACGCATCACTCTTTAATTCACCGAGTGAAAATATTTTCTTTTGGCAGTATGTTCACTAAAAAATCAAGGACTATTGCTTTAGTCTATTCGAAGGTTGCTTTGTCCTTAAATCGTTTTCGAAAAACGTCTTCGTTTCGAACGTACAGTGCGGATACAAATTTTGGAAACGTTACGTATCGCATCAGTCATATTATACTAAGTGACATATAAATCCGAACACCCAGTTTAAATGGTTTTATTTTAATAAAATTTTGTATAAGTACTCAATGAAGCATAATAAGTAAATGATAAAAATTTCAAAATGATTGCACTGCTTTAAGGCCCCTTGACCTTGAATAAGGTGTGGATGCACCCTGATGTGCTACGCATTCTCCAACGCACCTAGGCATGCTTCTGATCAGGTGGTCAATGTCCTCCTGTGGTATCTCATTCCAGGCAACCACCAACTCCTCTCGAAGTGCTTCTAGAGTCTGAGGAGGACGTTGCAAATTGAGCAATCTCCTACCCATCATATCCCACACGTGCTCAATTGGGGATAAGTCGGGAGATCTTGGTGGCCATGGTAACAATGTGACATCATTATGTTGAAAGAAGTCTATTGTGACTCTTGAAACATGTGGTCGGGCATTATCTTGTTGGAAAGTTGGATCTGCCAGGGTGTCAAGATAGGGTAAAAGATGGGGTTCTAGAACTTCGTGGATATAACGCTGCGCGTTCATGTTACCTCTGATGAAGATTAAACGTGACCTGGAACCATAAGCTATAGCACCCCAAACCATAACTCCAACAGTGTGATGAACATGTCTTTCAACAAAAAACTGTGGATTCCTCCTTTCACCACGTTGCCTTCTAACCCTGGCACGACCATCGTGCATGCCTAAACAAAATCGAGACTCGTCACTAAAGACAATACTGTTCCATTCCTGATCCCAGAGTGACCGTTGTCTGCACCACTCAAGGCGATTACGTCGGTGTTCTCGAGTTAAAGGGAGGACCCAGTGTGGCCGGTATGAAAACAAGCCAAAACTTCTCATTCGTCGGTAAACACTTCGCATGCCAATAGGTCTTCCGTGTTCTGCAAACCATTCATTTGCAATGGACCTGGTAGTGGAGAAACGGTCCCTTAAGGCCAATAATCTTAGGCGGCGATCTTCACGGTCTGTTGTTCTACGGCGGCGTCCAGTGCCCCTTGCTCTTTGCGTACGGCCTTCTCGAAGCCATGCCTGACAACACCTAACGACAGCATCTACACTTCTTTGCACTCTAACTGCAATTGCCCGAAAAGAAAGTCCAGCTTCCCGAAGTCCCACTATACGGCCCCTATCAAACTCACTATGTTGACGAAATCGTACAGGATTCCGTACTCTAGGCATCGTAACCGATCGTAAAGGATGTCAAGAACCAAAATCCGCAAACTTTGATTCTTTACTGCGGCTGAAATATTCATTTTTAGAGCGTTAGTGAATTAAAAAAAAGCAGTATAAAAACCGGAATGTCCAACTGATAAGGCTGAAAATTTTTTCACTTGTTATTGACAGTAAGATAAATACATTCACCAACTTTTATTAAAATAAAACCATTTAAACTGGGTGTTCGGATTTATATGTCACTTAGTATATATTTGTCTTTTTGTCACGCGATTGTAATGGTTATCTCACGGAAGATTTACTTTAGTAAACTTCATTCGATATTAGGATAATCAATAAACAGTGTGGTAAAAAAGAGTACATATTACACATTAAGCTATACAAAACCCAAAAGTATTTTTTTCCTTATAGCTTTCTATAAGGTTGTGGTAATATGGTGGTTCATGAAATATCTAGAAACTTTTCTTTTGCAAAAATGCTCCGTAAGGACAAGGATACAAATATAGGAAAATAGGGTGATTATTTATTGTCTAACAGCAATGTTTCGTCATATTTTGTTAAGTCATTGGCAGTGGCTCACGGCTGGTAACTACGACCTCCACGGACTGCGTAGACATGCAAGTGGTATTTTAGATGTGCGTGAGAACCAGCTTTTATAAAAGGTGTCAATCTGTTATAAAATAGTTCGCTCTTTTATTTATATTCATTCATTTAACCAGATATTAGAAGACATAAGAGTGTACCATTCAATGAAAACAAACCTCGTAAATAGCTTTTATAGCCGTTCGAATGCCGAAACGCTCCCTAGAATTGTTACATTCGCCTTTCCTCCCGAAGTGTGAGAGTGAGACCTTTAATAACATAGTACTTGTATACCATACTGTTTCTACTTGTTCCAGGGACTAGAGCAGTTTGCTGAAATGTAAGTGCCCTTAGGGTTTTCGTATTGGTGTAGGGTTTTCAGCCGAATAGGAGTGAGAGCTGCGAGATTGATAAACCTACCGGTTGTATGAGGTACAAGTCCCTCATTCAACCGGTTTGTTAGTGTGAATTGAGACATTTTGCGAAAGAGGTTGACTAGCCCTTTTATCCTCGGTAGGCTGTCGATCATGTCTTGAATTTATCGGGGCATTGCACATAGCTTCGAGAAAATTTAGGTCCATGGGCGACAGGATAGAATTGGAAGGGGCATCTTCAATGTTCCTTCGGTTTCTACACTACCTTAGGATAGCTGGACACAACAAGCGATGAAAGGGCGGAGGGCTTTTTTGGTCTGTAGAACCATTGTCTTTTTCGGGGTTGGAAGAAGACTTTGGGGAGCCGGATCTTGACTTGTAAGATCGATCGACTTCATCGATCTATCTCGCTTGTCGCTACTCACTAATTTGGCCCAATGCGAAGAGCGAGCATGGTTCACGAATGAGGCGGACAACTCTACATACTGCCCCGCCCAGACAGAGTGCCCCATTTAGATAGTTAGGGATCGCTAGGAAAAGGCGTCTGTTCAGTTGAAAAGTTAGGAAAAATAACAAAACGGTTGCAAACTTCAAAAGTAGATAGAACCGGATTGTCATATAATACATAAGCTTCAAGAAAAAGGTTTGCATCAGGAACCTCCAATTAAGTGGTCAGGAGTAGCGAGCAGCTAGGGAAATGTTAGGGAATTTTGCTTGGGCACTCTGCGACGTGGGGCACGTCGAGGGATACAGACAACTCTTCATGATGCCCTTGCAAAGAGGGGAAGTTAAGGAAGGAATTTTCCTGTCTTCACGGCTGAGCTGTTAGACAGGGATCCGTAATTTGAAAGAATACTGCTAAGTACAATGTGGTGTATTTCACAGGTCTGTTATCTATGATTATTTATGCTTTAAAATCGTAGCGTAAAGTGTTTTTCTTAGTTTTTTTTTGAGCTTTTAGGTGAGAGTAAGGACATTATTTTTACATATTTTACAAAACTGCTGTCCGAAAACGTTCAGGCTTTCTTTCAGAATCATAGCCCAAATATTTTTATCAAGCTTTGGATAGAGGACACTCCCAGTTTCAGAAATGGCACAAGTTACAGACACTCCAGAGCATGATAAACGTGATATAATGAATATTGATGATAATATTTATATAGGCAGCTGTTTCAAAAAATGTTCTGCCTGTATAGCTGGATGAATGTTGATACAATAGAAAAATGTGAAGAATGTCACAATTTATAGTAGGCATATATATATGAAAACAGCAATCAAACGAACAGTAAAATTTTTACAGGGTAAGCATTGGAGAGTATGGTATCAAGAAGGTTGGTTTTGAACTTGACGAACCACTGAAGTGAAGATAGGTTGACGATATTGGAATCGTTTCCAATAGATATATCTTTAAAACTTACCCTAAGAAAGCAAAGATTTCCACTCAAACTATAGTCATATGTAGATGGATTTTTGCAGAAAGGAATCAACCCAGAAAATTATTGCAGCAATTAGGCGTTAAAGTTTTGAGAATTATAAAAAATTAATTTTAGAGACAAAAACGATTTTAATTGATGACATACTAAAGGCTGTATATACAAGTTATATACTCGTAATAGATTATTTTCCTAAAATATAGATTTTTTATATTTAGTGGGTTGGTTCCTTTCTGCAAAAAGCCATCCATCTACGCTATTATCCATGAAATAAAGAATCAACCTACTTGATGTTTCAAAACATGCAAATGTATTATTTAAATGGGAGTACTTATGTGAACTCTCTTTGTAGATAAACCTGTGGATAATAGTAGTATGGCCTACTGTCAAAATATTGATGGAGCTTTAGGAAATATTTGCAGCCAGGTTACAAGCAATAACTTCTAAAAGTGTTCACGATTTTCACACAGATTTTGACGAAATTCAGGAACTTATTTGGGAGGTTAACATTCTGAGGAAAAAATTATACTTCTTCACCCACTTTCAGATGATTGCAGGCTGGTACATGCAGAATGAACATCAATTGAATTGATAATTGAAATAATGAAGAGGTATTTTCGTGTGGTTAATCATTTTAGGAGAGATGTCAGGCAAGACACGTGGCTGACGTAAAATCGTCCATTGTTTCTGAGGAATGAGATATGTGAAAAGTTCATGTTTCATAAGTGTGTCCGTAGATGCTAAGTAACCAGATAAGAAGGTAGTAGTGGCAGTAATAGTAGCAGTAGTAGTTCTGGTAATACCTAGTGATAGTAGGGCTAGTAGTAGATAATTACATGTATGAGGCAAAATGCCTCAGCATGCAAGGTGGTTTGTAAAACTCCAGGCTGTGACTCCGCGATGGTCCCCAAAACTGTATTTATTATTATATGTCTTTTTTTAATTATATTTGGTATTCTCTATTGTTATTTTACTATGCACAGCCATATAAAACACCTTTATTTATTGAAAATATATTTACAAGCAAAATGGATTACAATTCTTATTTTTATGTATTTCATAGGTCTGTTGACTATGATTATTTATGCTTTGAAATTCAGCGCAAATGTTTTTCTTGGTTTGTTTCAGCTTTTAGGTGAGAATGAGAACATTCCATATTTCAGGAATGGTGGTGAACAATGATAAATATTGATGATATATGTATTATAATTTTAATTTTAGCTTACATTTGGTATTTACTATTTCTATTAGGTACATATTTTCCGAACATATCTATTTTTAGCTAAGATGTGATTGCACATTTCTCATTTTTATGTATTTTACAGAACTGCTGTTCTAAAACTTTCAGGTTTTCTTTCAGAATCATAGCTCAAATACTTTTATCAATCTTTAGAGGGGGCTGCCCCGAATTTCAGGAATGGCATACGTTACACACACTGCCGAGCATGATAAACGTGAGATAATGAATATTGATGATAGCGATTTGTATACGCAACTGTTCCAAGAAATGTTCTGCCTGGATAGCTGGAAAAATGTTTTATTGGGCATACACGAGTCGGGTAAAGATAGAGGTTGAATAGATGCAATAGAAACATGTTAAGAAGTCTCGATTTATAGTATGCTGCAATACATGAAAACAGCAATCAAACGAACATCAAAATTTTTACAGGGTAAGCATTGGAGAATATGGCAACAAGAAGGTTGGTTTTGAACTTCACGAACTGTTGAGGATCTTGAAAGAGATGTATTTTCCACTCAAACTATACGTAAATAAATAAATAAATTCAGAGCCAACCTACTTGATGTTTTCAAATAATCAAAGGTGTTATTTAAATGGGAATACTTATGTGAACTCTCTTCGTAGATAAATTTGTGGATAATAGTAGTATATGGTCTACTGTCAATATATTGATGAAGTTTTACGAAATACAGCCAGGTTCCAAGCAAAAGCTTCTAAAAATGTTCACGGTTTTCATGCAACTATTGAAGAAATCAAGAAGAAATTAAGGGATACATTTGAGAAACTAACACAATGAGGTCAAAAATTATATGAAGATCAATTGAATTGATAATCAAAATAATGAACAGGTATTTTTTACATAATCTTGAACTTATTTATTCTTAATGTTTCACTGTCGTGTTACCCGATAAGTCAATCTTATCAGGAAATATAACTTCTGAAACATATTGCAAAAAGCAGCGGCGCCACAGAAGAAAGCTTTCAACAAATTTTATTTTTCTAACAACTTATCAGAAAGATATCAGTGAACTACGAGGGCGATTTTAAAGTAAGAACCAATTGCGCATCCTATAGCGTGACCGTTCAATCTCAGACACTCTTGGCCAGCCTCCCACTATGCCGCTATAAAAAAACTCACGATCCATTAGTTTGGTTGGAGAATATCAATTAGATCTTCCCTTCAAGGATATTCAAACAAATTGAGTCACAGAAGAACTAGAAAGACAATTATTGTTAAATTTATATAGGGTGATTCCTTTATCATCGTTTTGTAATAAATTGTCATCGTCTTTGTGAAAACTTCCTCGCATTTTAAAATGTGTCCTATTTCCCATACATGTTCGCTTAGCGGTAATTTTGAGGTCGCAAAATTTTTGTCGAAGCTTGCATTACAATCAACCAGTGTGTTACGACAACAGTTCTGGGTGGGCTTTCACGTTATCTATCAATTGCCATTGAGAACTATTTCTATGTACTTTCAAACATTTCGTATAAACGCAAAAACTTTGATCTCATTGAAAAAAATGGTTGGGGAGTTTCAAGAAGACATTGAAAAATCACAACCCAACACTTCTACACAGTTTACCAAGTAAATACTATCATTTAAGGTGTGTATTTTGAACTGATATTTTAGCTTATTACACGGCTAGTTTTCAACCTTTTATTGCGAAAATCAATTTTTTATAGTTTCACATCCATTTCCTTTAAAAAATTATAATTTCTGTTGATGTCTTCAAGTTTTTTCCAAAAAAAAAGAGAATTTCGATCTTCATGTGCTAAACTATAGTCATACCAGAACTCGTGCTCACTTAACGCTGTCCTAAGCTATGCTGGTTGCGCGGGCTGGCATCTAAAAATCTCAGCATGTATCTTTCACAGTATTGTAGTACCACACTGTATAGGAATATGGAAATGAAAAGAAAAAACATGAATGTCACATGGAAGACAGATAAATAAAATATATCGTCCAAGTCATTGTACTGAAGAATGTCACGGTTGTCGCGGTAACGTTTACAATAAAGATTTTTTTTATTATCGTAAGTAATATCATAAGGGCATCTGATTTTTCCGAAAACAATCTAAAAAACACGTTGCTAAGTAATATTTCAACAAGGGGCATGAGTGCTGGTGGCACCTGCACTAATGTTTTTTGTTAAAAAAATATTACTGTCCATTGTCGTTTTTCGATTTTTTTCACAGGAAAGAATTAGATGCCCAAATGGTATTTGACAAGACTATTTCATGAGTTTACAAAATACAATAAAATTGGGAAAATCGTTTAGCTTCGTTTTCTGGTGTCCCTGGAGACCATAATTACTAGTTATCAATCAATCGTATTGCAATTTTTGGTGCCAAGTTTTGCCGAGGATACACTCGAAACAACTGCTGATAGATGCTGTCATACAATTTTTCCATATAGACACCATTTTGCGCGTTTGTGTTTGTAGAATTTAAGACGAGTGAAATAGTCGACATGAAAACCACAAGATAAAAGTTTCAGATGCTACATTAACCAAAAACTGGTACCATTACTTGCCTTGTGAATGTTTATGGTGACTGTTAAAAAATGAAAAAATGTTATATTTTAGTTCGTGATACAGTTTACAGTCATAAATAAAATTTCTCTGACTAGAATACAAAACTGTTCTTACCTAAAAAGTGACACTTTTTTTTAGGTTAAAAAGTGTGGCATGATGGTGGATTATACAGTTTCGATTGTACAAATGAACCCAGAATTGTGGAGCGACTTGATCTTTCTTCCCCTGATGCAAATAATCTGAGCAGTGACGGTTGAGGTTTTCTAGGGGTTTCCCTCGCCCAAGTGCGAATGCAGTCACCAAAAAAACATATTCCCCTGATAAATAGTAGAGAAAATGAAAATCTTAGTTCTCCTATTAATGATCATGTAATTTTAGATCATATAGATATTAAATATATTTATATAGTAAAACTTTGTTTTTTTTCCATAAAAGAAAGTCAAAAAAATATTTTATCCTATTAAAGCCCTGGCAGTGACCGTGTCCAGGATGCCACTACACAAATTCCGCTCATTCTGCGGCGTTGTGTAGACTAAATTCACATGGCCGGACTCCAGACACAGTCACCGCCAGGTCACCGACCACCAGCGTCGCCAACCCCATCCTAGAAAATAAGTGTATAAATATGAGCTTGAAAAAAAACTAGATAACTTTAGAATATTATTTAAAAAACTGTGGTTGGATTCACATTCTCGACTGACCTATTTTTACAGTTTTAGAACATTATACCCCTAAAAATCAAAATGCTTCAAGTGCGGTTCAAACGACCTCTATCGTACGTATTTTGGGTTACCAAAGCCGAATCTAACGACATTTCACATGTATCTAATCCCGTTAAACATGTAGACCTAATTATTTAGCGAAATGTTGCAAAACTATACGTTTTTGAACTTTTGGGTGCTAAAAATCCATTTTTAATTTGGGGTTTGGGGTGCTGAATACAGGGTGATTTACAAGTCGTGACCAAGAATGAAACATCATATACATGACCGCATTTTAAGAAGGGTCTTCTTTGAAACATTTTTTCCTCCAGGGCTTCATTAAAAAGATACTGAATGTTGAAGTTAAAAAATAAAAAACAATTTTTTTAATATCTTCAAAACCGGTAACTGGAATGGACTAAAATTTGGTATATGGATTTACCTAAGTATTGTCCACATTCAAAAGTCTTAACTTAAAATTAAGTGCACCAGTGGCGGAGATTCAGGGGACTAGTGGCATTATTTTTCCAAATAAAACTAGTACGCCACTGTTTTTCTTTCGAAACGCGCAATTTCTAGAATTTTATCTTTAATTTGCTATAAAGAATTACTCCTGTGTTTTTTCCTAGAGTGCATTGTTTTCATAAAAATAAGATAATCAAAGCTTTATTTAAAAAACTGATGTTAAAAAGTACCACCATCCTTACGGATATAAGTGCAGCATCTTTTTAATAAAGAAAAACGTATTTCCGCAAAATTTGTTGTGGCTTAAATTTGATGAAACGCATTATCTATTCTTTCTTGCAACTGATCAACAGTATTGATTTGTTAAGCATACACTAGTTATTTAAAAGCGCCCCACAAAAAGAAATCCAGAGGGTTCTGCAAGTCTAAAATTTAACTATTTAACCATGCGGTTATGTCACGACGAATATGCGGTGATGCACCGTCGTGCTGATACCGCATTCGTACTCTCGTTGCTGACGGAACATCATGTAACACATTTTCTATTTAATTCTCTAGAAAAGCTAAGTATGAGTTTGCATTTAAACGTTATGGCAATACGTGTATAAATAGCTGGCCATTGAAAATGCCGCACCAGACATTTCTAGAAAACCTCTGTTGGGACGAGTGGATTCTTACAGAACGGAGATTTTCTAACGACCAAGTATGTTCATTGCACATTTTGCCGATGTGAAACTTCCCGATTTAAAATTCTCCACGCAAGACTTTGGGAACATGGTAACGGGGCTGCAGTCCGCCTAGTACTTGTACTAGGATCATACAACGCCAAATTAATCACGTTGTACCTCTTGAACAGTATGCTGGCCACCATGGCATCTAACTCCTGAATTCCATATTGAAGAAGTCTTATAAATGAACGCGTAAAAACCTTTCTGGTAGGTTGGCGTCTGTTAGGAAATCTATGTTGATACTTCACCAAAGCATTTCCAATACAGAACCCGTATACAAAAATAATGTCGGCGTACTCATTATTGCTAAATTCCATTTCACAACACTCAAAAATGGAATAAAGAAACTGTTGACTTGACTTTTACAAAAAAAAAACGGTTGTAGTAACGATAACAACCGTATAACACATAACTTTGACAAACTATCTTCCAAGAAACGTAAGATGGTATCAAGGCCTCCTATTTTATTTTGAAACTAATTGTATTTTGGTTCGTCATGAATAATCTAATTTGTTTTATTATTATTTTTACGAAAACAGTGCACTTTAGGAAAAAACAAGAGTAATTCTTTGTAGCAAATTGAAGGTAAAATACGAAAAATTACGCGTTTCAAAAAAAAAGTGGCGTACTATTTTAGTTTGGAAAAATAATTCCACTAATCCCCTGTATCTCTGGTACACGTAAATTTTAAGTAAAAATATTTTTGAATATAGGCAATACGTAGGTAAATCCACATACCAAATTTTAATTCATTCCAGTTGACGGTTTTGAAGGTATTATTAAAAAAACGTTTTTTTTTTAAACTTCAACACCACGTATATTTTTAGCCCTGGAATACTAAACATCGTGAATTTTACGATGCTAATTTTTTTTGCTCGTGGTTTTATCGTCGCAGTACGGCTATTTGCGTTGGGTGAAGCACCCGAGGAAAAAATCTTGCATAGAAGACCCCCTTAAAATGCAGTCCTGTATATGATGTTTCATTTTTGGTCACGACTTGTGATTCACCTTGTATAAGTATCTTAGTGAAAAATTCTAAAGTGCCATCGGACCCGATTTGGGATGAAAAATTGGTAGCGAATCCTAGAACTGATTTGACATCGAATTCAGAATATAAATAAGCACCCGATTTAGCTAGAAAACAAGCTGCCAGAGCTGGAGGTTTTTTATTAGTCGTTTTTAGCGACACAAAGAACATATAAGAATGGTTGGCCTTATTCCGTACAGACTAGACCCATTTTTTCAGTATTTCAGATTGTAACAGAAGACGTCGGTTATATTATTTATGTTCACTGAATCAAACCAGTGTCTTGATGCCTTACCGCAACCAACATTACAGAGCGTGTGTTTTGTAAATGCTAGAGCTAGGGACAGTGGCGGACCGGCAACCAACATTACAGAGCGCAAAAAACATCACAGAACGCAACCAACATTACAGAGAGTATGTTTTGTAAATGCTAGAGCTAGGGACAGTGGTGGACCGCAACCAACATTACAGAGCGCAAAAAACATCGCAGAACGCAACCAACATTACAGAGAGTACGTTTTGTAAATGCTAGAGCTAGGGACAGTGGCGGACCGCAACCAACATTACAGAGCGCAAAAAACATCACAGAACGCAACCAACATTACAGAGAGTACGTTTTGTAAATGCTAGAGCTAGTGACAGTGGCGGACCGCAACCAACATTACAGAGCGCAAAAAACATCACAGAACGCAACCAGCATTACAGAGAGTACGTTTTGTAAATGCTAGAACTAGGGAGAGTGGCGGACCGCAACCAACATTACAGAGCGCAACCAACATCACAGAACGCAACCAAAATTACAGAGTATGGTTTGTAAATGCTGGAGCTAGGGACAGCGGCGGACCGCAACCAACATTACAGTACCGTGCGTATTAGTAACTAGCAGAAATTAGCTTACTTTTGGAAAATAATATAAAAAAATAGGCTAAAGAGGAAGGAATTTCAAAATAGATACTTGAAAGCTTTACTACCCACTCAAACCATATTTTAACTTTATTGCAATTTTATAATTTGAGTACTACAACAGCTATAAAAAAAGAACATTTTAATGAAATTTGTTCAAGGTATTTATTATACAAAATTCTCACAATAAAGACTTACGTATAAATAATAGTGGCAAGATATATGTTATTTGAAAAAAGTAATAGTCACCAGAACTCTGAATTGCTATAACCATCTTCCTCATTCACATTTATAATAATTGGTAAAATGTCAGCTTGGTCTAGATATTTTTCTCTTTCTCTCCATCTCTGAATTTCCTTTTTGGCATGTTATATATTATATATATATTGACCAAATTTCGGCTATAACAGTTTCTAAAGCTTCTCGCTATAAATTGATACAGCGCTCTACAGTTCTGCCATTTCGACCTACATGTTTGTTGCAGTAGTACTTTGTTATGCTCCAAACATTTTCAGTAGGGTTAAAAATGCAATGATTGGGCGGTAATCGTAATACTTTATGTCCATACTGTTCGGCTAATTCAACAACAACATATCTTATAGGCGGTTTATATTCATATACCTTATGAAGTAGTTGTGCTTTGAACATGTCAGGACTAAAACCAATTTAATTAATACTCAACCATTTTTTAATATCGTCCTTTTTGGATTTTGTAGTTGGTGCCTTATTCTCAGTAGCACTATGGTGTGGTGCATTGTCCATAACTATAACCAAGGGCCTCTTTAAATTCATCAATAATTGCTTTTCAAACCACTGCAAAAATTTGTCTTTATTATTTTCCCCATGATAATCTCCATGATTTAATGATGATGAAAATACTAATTAGAAATAGTTTGCCATTATTTTCTAAGCATCAATATGATTTTCAGGATTCAAAACATCACGTAATATAACGTATTTGTGTAATGATACTAAATGCTTCCATTACACATTCTCGTAACTGCTGCAAAGTTTCAAAACTATGCTGATACACTTGGTTTTTAGTAAAACGGGAAATTCGATTTTCCCGCATTTTCCGTAGTTCCCCTATGTATCATAAAAATATTCAAACATGCACAATTAAAACATTTGACATTTTAATAAGTCACTATTCAAGTGTAATTCTCAATAATAACCAATGAAAAATATGATGTTTTCTTTGCATGCCACTAACCCTATTTCCCGACGAAACAACGTAAGTCTGTAACAGTTTTTCGATCGTTTTCCATTATTATTAATAAATTGTAATGGATATTAGGAATTTCAATCTTTCAGAACTCGAATACTATATTGATCCCAAAAAGTAGATACTTTAAAACTGGTTTTACATATTTTAGTAATTTTTATTATTTCATTATTAGAATAAACCTATTGCTTTGCTCCGAACGCTCTGTATATGATATTCAAAAATTCAGATTCGGTTGTGTAGTTAAAATCTACGTACATTATAAAAAACAGCGTAAACAGTACGACTCTGTTGCCAAGCGGTACGGTGAGTAGGAGAGGTGAGGGAAAAGGAGGGGTGATTCTGCGGCAAGGTACTGCGTAGCTTCAGTTCTCGGGGTAGCGTGTCGGCGGTCGGTCAGTGCTACTAAGTCGCGTAACGTCACTTGTTCATTGTGCCGTTCTTAACGTTTCTTATATCATGAGGCAACGTGTGATGGTAAGTACGTTTTTACTTGCTTAGGGAGTGTGTAGTACTTTTTCTACGAATTCAACGTTGTAGCAGATGTTACATTGGTTTTCTGAAGTTATAAAGAAGAATGAGTTTTTTATATTTCAGTGTAAGATTATGTGATTACTGATAGATGTATATTACATAATGATATGAAGGAGTAAAATTTTATAAAATGATGCTTAATAGTAATATTCAGAATAACGAATACATTTTTAATATTATTTTTATTTCATTCACAATAGGTGTTCAAATACAGGTTCCGGTAAATGGTACGACAAAAAAATAGGGCCTATAGGCTCCGGCTAGATCTACACCATACCAAAAAATGACCTTAGTAGAAGTTTTAGTGATATTAATTTTTTTGGCTTTTTCGAAAAATGTCCTCTTTTAATCTATCTTTTGCTGCTGTGCCGAGAAATAGCAAGATATCTGTTTGTTTTTTTTTTGCAAAATATTCTTAGATAGTTGGTCATCCATTTGAAATATCGTGTTTGATAAATACCAGTAAACTAGACAAACCAATGTCTTCTTCCTAACTTTTATTTTAGAAAACTATTTTACTCAACTTTGGTATTCAGCAATGAAATAATGTGCAATACTGCAAAGTACTCAGATAAATTACCTGCTTAATCAGCAACAAAAGGTGGATCAAGCGAGGAAATTTTTCGAAAAAGACAAAAAAATTAATGTCTCAAAAACAGTGAAACCTTTTCTAGGGTTATTCTTTGGTAGGTTGTCTTTCTTCTACCTTCCCGACTTTTCTTTCGTACTATTTAGTGGACTCGATGATTGTCGACATTCAAAAGTCTTTACCCAAAATGAACGTGCACCAGTGGCGGAGATACAGGGGATTAGTACGCCACTGTTCTTTTTTTAAACACGTTATTTTTCGAATTTTACCTTCAATTTGCTACAAATACTTATTCTTGTTTTTTTATAGAGTGCACTATTTTCGTAAAAATAAAAATAAAAGAAGATCATTCATGAAGAGCGGAGATACAATTAATTACAAAATAAAATAGCAGGCCCTGATACCAACTTAACGTTTTTCGGGAGACAGTTTCTCAAAGTTGTGTTATATGGTTGTTATCGTTACTACTACTATTTTTTTTTTGAAAGTCAACTCGAGTGTTTTTTTTTTCATTTTTGAGTGCTGTGAAATGGAATTCAGCAATGAAGAGTACGCCGATATTCTTTTTGTGTACGGGTTCTGTAATGGAAATGCCTTAGCGGCTTCTCGGGAGTATCAACGTAGATTTCCTAACAGACGCCAACCTAACCCAAAGGTTTTTAATAATTTGTTTTTTTTTTTACGAAAATAATCAACGCTAGAAAAAACCCTCAAGTAATTATTTTTAGCAAACTGAAGGTACAATTTTAAAAATTGCGCGTTTCGAAAGAAACCAGTGGCGTACGATTTTTATTTGGAAAAATAATTCAACTAATCTCCTGTATCTCCGTCACTGGTGCACGTAAATTTTAAGTAAATACTTTTGAATGTTGACAATACTTAGCTAAATCCACATACCAAATTTTAGCAGTACGATTCTAGCCAAGTGGTAGGGTGAGTAGGAAAGATGAGGGGAAAAGTTCTGCGGCAACGGCAAGGTACTGCGCGGCTTTACTTGTCGGAGTAGCCCGTCGGCGGTCGGTCAGTGCTACCAAGTCGCGCCACGCCAACGCGTCTTTTGTGCCGTTCATGAAGCTTCTTTATATCATAAGGCAACGTGTGGTGGTAAGTGCTTTTTTACTTAGGGAGTTTGTAGTACCTACTTGTTTGATATAGGATGTCTCAGAAATAACACGCCAGAGTGACATGGGGGGTAGATTGGCATCAGATAAAATCAACATGACCTTTGTAAGAGTTTCAGAAATATTGGCACTTTTAAGTTTTTTCAAAAAATCTCTCTTTTTGCTCCTTTTTTGCCTGTTATGGCTATAAATATTTTCTAACTTATGATTTTGTTGCTCTTGGGCTACCATTTATAGTTGGGTGAGTTCATTGAAAGCTAGCATGCTAAGAAAAAATATTATATTTTGTTTCAATGTGAAAATCTTTACCAAAGTTTGACTAATTACTGTGAAAAAAATCTACCAGACTGGACCGGCAAATAATCTTAAAAATTAGCCTATTTAATGCTCTTTTGAAAATATTATTTTTTATTTGTCGTATTTCGGAAGTATTACTTCAATGACAAAACTTGTAATTATTCAGTTTTTAGTAAAAGAAACCTACAAATGCTATACTACATTAAATATCTAGTTTTTGTCATTTGCTGATTTTTTTTCACAGTAATTAGTCAAACATTGGCAAAGGTTTTCGCATTGAAACCAAATGTGATAATTTAGTTTTTCTTAGCATACCCTGCTAGTTTTGAATGAATACTCGGTTGTCTCAATCAACTATTAATACTAGCCCAGGGGAAAAACTTGAGTTAGAAGTTTTTTATAACCATAACAGGCAAAAAAGTGACAATATCTTGAAAACTACAAAACTTTTACTAAGGTCATGTTGATTTTATTTGATTGATCTGAAGCCAATCTACCTCCCGTGTCACTCTGGCGTGTTATTTCTGGGACACCGTGTATATTGTGCAATACTTTTAGATTTTTGTAGCACAAAATGTAGCACATCAGCATGTCGAATTTTTCCTCATTTCTAAAATGACCGCCTGGCATCTTTGACGATGGTAAAGCAATATTAACAATACACAGTAATAACAATACTCGGTGACAGATATTTACGTCAAGTCAAACATTTGTTTGCAACGCCTGCTTAAAAAATAAAAAAAAACGTTAAAAACGCATTTTATCCTTATAACCAAGAAAATACATGTAATACGTGATAGCTGAATTCGTATAAAAAAATACTATTAGATACAGGGTGTACTTTTTTCGGACCATATGAAAAAACAGAGATGGTTTCCCAAAAACAAACCGTTGGTCACACAATTTAAAAAGTGTCAACGGAAAAGTTTCATTAGTTTTTTTTTGATATATCAACTTCAACTTTTTCTTAATTTAATAGGATCCTTATCTTGGACACTTTGTGTATTATAAAAGTAATATTTATTTACTCTGAAATATAGGGAACATGAAACGAGTAAATAAATATAATTTATCCATAGATGGACAGTACCTGTGCATGGATCATATTATGTATGTTGAATTGCAATAGATATAAAAAGAAAAATTAAGAAAAACAACTTGTTCACTGCATTACCAGATACATGAGACTGGTATAGTGTATTCCATTCCGACGAAGGAAAAGATTTTTTTTTGATGTCACAAGGCATAAAACCGGCTAACAAAATGTCGCAATAAATCTAAAAGTCAGTAAATATTGAGATGGTACAATTCAAAAACTGGTACAATATACTTGACTTTTTCCTATATTTTTAAAACATTTTGATTCAAGTTCTACATTACGAAAAAAATTTCGGATTCAAAAATATGTTTCTATTCGTTTCAGGTCCAGGGTCCAGTTGAGATGGAAAACTTAGCAGTACTAGGTGGGTTTTGTTTTCATTTGTATAGACTAAACTTTTCTAGAGCAAAATGTAAAAATAACAATCAGCAAGAAATGCATGGTGCTTCAAAGAATCGGAGTGATGTATTTCATACGTTTCAAACTCCAAACCGTTTATTTTGATAGCTTTAGTTTGAGAGGCAATTTCAAAATATTTTTGTATTTGTTTCAGGTCCAGTTATAGCTGGAAGTGAAACAGAACGGCATACTAGGTAAGTGCTTTTACTTGAAAATCTTATGTTTCAAATGAAACTAAACCATTAATAATGATAAATAATTTTTTGATGTATAAAGAAATTTAGACATAATCTGAACCAAAAGGGGTTGCTGGAGACAAAACGCTTGGATTTTATCAATTTTTTCTTTAAAAAACATGTTAAAAATATCGCAATGCTAAGATGATTGTTGAGATATAAATAAAAACAATTGGAAATACGGTAGTTAAGATGGTCTAACCATATTAGACGAAAATACCCCTGGTTTGCGAAATAATTGTGAAGTCTGGTTTTATTGCTGCTAAGTTGTTCAAGGGCCTATTCAAAACATGAACACATAAAATGGGTACACCAATTTTTGTGGGAAAACTTTTTATTCGATAAGAAAGAATGAGAAAACGTGTTTTTGGGGATTCTATCGAAAGTGTTGGCAGGAACGAAAAAACTCTTCATATAAGATTTTTAGGTATTTATGAGACCTACAAAATAAGACTACACGTAAAAAGATACGACTAATAGCAAAAAACTGCAGGTTTTGGCACTTGTAGGTAATGCGACGATGGTTTCTCGCAGATATTTGAAATTCTTCAAATTCGTAGGATTCGTGGGTCTTAATAACCACAACAAAATTGGAGCAGATTAGTCAAGTAGTTTTTGAGAATATCTAATTGTTTATCCCAAAACACCTCTGTTTTCCGACCAACACTACTAGTTTATTGAGCAATATACAGGGTTAGTTCAAGAGGTATTTTATAGCAAAATAGCCGTTCCAGAAGATAAATGTTATTTTTATGCAAAAAGGATGGGTTACGTTTTTTCTTCTAAACAAATTCAAACATTTCGCATTTGTGAGTAATTCGCAACAAAACAAATGTGTATAGCAATGTATGTTTTTCGAATATCGTAGCGCATTTGTTCCATTACTCACAAATACGAGATGTTTGAATTTGTTTAGAAGAAAAAAACGTAATCTTTATTTTTCGCATAAAAATAACATCTATCTTTCGGAATGGTTTGTGATTCATATCAGCGGGATAAACACGTGTATTTTGCTATTAAATGCTCTTTGAACGAACCCTGTATATTGTTCAATAAACTAGTAGTGAATGCCGGTAAACAAGTGCTTTGGGATAAACAATTAGAAATTCTAAAAAAACTGCTTGATCAATATACTCCAATTTTGCTGTTGTTATTGAGAAATATCAATTCTACGGATTTGGAGAATTTTAAGTATCGTCGCATTACTGACAAGTGCCAAAACCTGGATTTTGAATCGTTTTTCGGCCACAACATTTCTGCTATTAGTCGGATTTTTCACTTGTAGTATCATTTTGTAGGTCTCATAGATACCTAAAGATGTTATATGAAAAGGTTTCTCGTTCGGATCAACACTTTCGATTGAATTTAAAAAACGCGTTTTCTCATTTTTTTTTGTCAAATAAAAAGTGTTTCCATAAAAATTGGTGTGCCCATTTTATATTTTAAATATCCCCTTGAACAACTTGCATCAATAAAACCAGACTTTACAATTATTTCGGGGAAATCTGCTAATATGATTAGATTATGTGGTTAGTGCGAAGGGCCAGTTCTTGGATATTCTGAATAAAGGTTGTGAAATGTGAATTTTTCTATTCTTCTATTCTATTCTTTCAAGATATTTTTTATATCTCATTTTTAACGGATTCTGTGACACAAGGATAAAAATTTCAAGGGTTATAATCTTGGTTTCATCAATATTTTACAAAATTGAACAAAAGATGTTTTAGGAATTCATTTTCAGCATCGGATTCAGCTTTCTTATTCCCTTGTATTTTAAGTGCAATCCCCTGTAATTTATACTCTGAATGAATTATATTTCGCCGAAAAAGGGGCAACACACATCTTACAAGTAAGGTTATGCACCCTATTTAGCTTTTTCAGTAATTTTTTAGTGATTTAACTGATATTATATAACGTGAGTTCTGCTTTACGGGAACGGCATTTAGTATACAAATGCCCTGAATTTGGATCCCCAGACAAATTCAAGATTATGATGAAAATGTAGAAAAACTTAATATACAGGTCCGAACTCCACAGCACTTTCAGAATAGTTACTTTTAGATATTTTCACCACAACCCTTCGTCAGAGTTAGTACGGACGGTACATCACACAATTAAATGTCAATTTTGAACCTGAATACCACGTTTTTGCACGTTTTTAACTTCAAGCTCGTGTGGAATGTCAAATTTAGTGGAATCGCACATTTAATTCATAGTCTAATCATATTAGACGAAAATACTCCTGGTTTGAGAAATAATTGTAAAATCTGGTTTTATTGATGCAAGTTGTTCAAGGGGATATTTGAAACATAAAATGGGTACGTCAATTTTTGTGGGAAAGCTTTTTGTTCGACAACAAAGAATGAGAAAACGTGTTTTTTGGGATTCAACCGAAAGTAGTGTTGGAAACCAAAAAACTCTTCAAACAAGATTTTTAGGTATTTATGAGACCTACAAAATGAGACCACACCTATTAAAAAGGACTAATTTAAAAAGGTTATGTCCGAAAACCGAGGCAAAATGCAGGTTTTGGCACTTGTTGCTAATGCGACGACAATTTTACACAGCTACTTGAAATACTTTAAATCTGTAGGCTTCATACTTCTAAACAACCACAACAAAATTGGAGTCGATTGGTCAAGTAGTTTTTAAGAATGTCTAACTGTTTATCCCAAAACACCTGCGTTCCGGCCATCACTACTAGTTTACTGAGCAATATACAGGGTTCATTTAAAGGGCATTATATAGCAAAACACACGAGTTTACCTTGCCGTCCTGAATCATAAACCATTCCGAAACATATTTATTTTTATGCGTTAGGCGAAGGGTTACGTTTTTTTCTGCTAAGATTATCCAAACATTTCGTATTTGTGAGTAATTGAACAGATTCACTAATATATTCGAAAAACATACGTTATTACACACATTTATGTAGCATCTGCTAAGATGGCTGCATTATTGATCACTGCATGACTTTGTCAAATAAGTAGGTCACGTAATCCAGTTTCTTTACGAATAATTATAATTCCCTGGACCTTTTTTCTAAAAGAATTGATACAGTATACGTCTGTTTTCGAAATCTCGTATGATTAAAACGACTGCAAGTTCAAAATGTCGGAAAATAAACTCGAGAAAACGAAGAAACAGTAGACAAGTATCAACCAACTGTAGCGAACTGACCGTCTGAAAAATTTATCAAAATGCTGGGTATTAGTCCCTAATACATTATTTAAAGTTTCAGCATTGTATCTTACATCGTTTTCAAGAGTATTCTAATTGCTTATATACAAGGAGATTCACAAGTCGTGACCAAAAATGAAACACCATACACAGGACCGCATTTTAAGGGGAGTGTTATATGTAAGATTTTTTCCTCGAGGACTTCATTAAAAAGATACGGGGTGTTGGTATAAAAATTAAAAAAAATTAATATCTTCAAAACCGTCAACTGGAATGAACTAAAATTGGGTTTGTGAATTTAACTAAGTATTGTTCCCATTCCAAAGTCTTTACTTAAAATTATTGTGCTCCAGTGGCGGAGATACAGGGGATTACTGGCATTATTTTTCCAAATAAAAATAGTACGCCACTGTTTTTTTTTTCTAAACTCGCGATTTGTCGAATTATACCTTCAACTTTCTACGAATGATTACTCTTGTTATAGGGAAGAATGGTGATTACTTAATGTCTAATGACAATTTTTCTTCATATTTTGATAAGTTATTGGCAGTCGCTCATCGTTGGTAACTACGACCTACACGGACTGCATAGAGGTGCAAGGGATATTCTCCATGTGCGTGCGAACCAGATTTTATAAAAGGTGTCAATATGTTAGAACGAACTATTTTATTTATATTCATTTATTTAACCAGATATTAGAAAACATAAGAGTACCATACAGTGAAAACAAACTACGGAAATAGTACGAGCGTAACTTCTTTTGACATGAAACAGCTTTTATAGCCGTTCGCATGCCGACGCACTCTCTAGAGTTGTTCCATCCGCCTTTCCTCCCGAAGGTAGGGAGTAAGACCTTTAATAACATAGTACTTGTATACCATACTGTTTCTACTTGTTCCAGGGACTAGAGCAGTTTGCTGAAATGTAAGTGCACTTAGGGTTTTCGTATTGGTGTAGGGTTTTCAGCCGAATTCGAGTGAGAGCTGCGAGATTGATAAACCTACCGGTTGTATGAGGAACAAGTCCCTTGTTCAACCGGTTTGTTAGTGTGAATTGAGACATTTTGAGAAAGAGGTTGACTAGCCCTTTTATCCTCGGTAGGCTGTCGATCATGTCTTGAATTTATCGGGGCATTGCACATAGCTTCGAGAAAATTTAGGTCCATGGGCGACAGGATAGAATTGGAAGGGGCATCTTCAATGTTCCTTCGGTTTCTACACTACCTTAGGATAGCTGGACACAACAAGCGATGAAAGGGCGGAGGGCTTTTTTGGTCTGTAGAACCATTGTCTTTTTCGGGGTTGGAAGAAGACTTTGGGGAGCCGGATCTTGACTTGTAAGATCGATCGACTTCATCGATCTATCTCGCTTGTCGCTACTCACTAATTTGGCCCAATGCGAAGAGCGAGCATGGTTCACGAATGAGGCGGACGACTCTGCACACTGCCCCGCCCAGACAGAGTGCCCCATTTAGATAGTTAGGGATCACTAGGAAAAGGCGTCGGTTCAGTTGAAAAGTTAGGAAAAATAACAATAACGGTTGCAATCTTCAAGAAAAAGATTTGCACCAGGCAACTCCAATTAAGTGGTCGGGAGTAGCGAGTAGCTATGGAAATGTTAGGGAATTTTGCCTGGGCACTCTGCGATGTGGGGGCACGTCGAGGGGTACAGACAACTCTTCATGATGCCCTTGCAGAGAGGGGAAAGTTAAGGAAGGAATTTTCCTGGGTTCACGGCTGAGCTGTTAGACAGGGATCCGTAATTTAAAAGAATGCTGCTAAGTACAATATGGTGTATTTTACAGGTATGTTATCTATGATTATTTATGCTTTAAAATCGTAGCGTAAAGTGTTTTTCTCAGTTTTTTTTTGAGCTTTTAGGTGAAAGTGAGGACACTGTTTTTACATATTTTACAAAACTGCTGTCCGAAAACTTTCAGGCTTTCTTTCAGAATCATAGCCCAAATATTTTTATCAAGCTTTGGATAGAGGACACTAGCAGTTACAGAAATAGCACAAGTTTCAGACACTCCCGAGCATGATAAGCGTGATATGATGAATATTGATGATAGTGATTTATATAGGCAGCTGTTTCTTAAAAAATTTCTGTCTGTATAGTTGGATGAATGTTGATACAATAGAAAAATGTGAAGAATGATTAAAGCCCGAATTTATAGTATGCTACAATATAATTATCCATGAAATAAAGAATCAACCTATTTGATGATTCAAAATAAGCAGAGGTATTATTTAAATGGGAGTACTTATGTGAACTCTCTTTGTAGATAAGCCTGTGGATAATAGTAGTATGGTCTACTGTCAATATATTGATGAAGCTTTACGAAATATTTACAGCCAGGCTACAAGCAATAGCATCTAAAGATGTTCACGAGATTATAGAATTGAAAGCCCGAACTGAAAACATGAAAGATTTTTGAAAAGCTGTAAATCTACAGTTAAAACTGTACGTTTGGCAACCCAGGCGACCACTGTACGAAAAAATTGAAAACTGGGAATTTATAAAAGTGTTCAGAGTCATTAACGTTCTACCGCATAGACGCCGGGAGAGTTGTCGGAGTATTTTTTATTACGAGTGGTCTTCGCATTTTTGGACTGAATGGGCCCCAGATTCGGTTGCAGCGACCCAAAAAAACGTTGGGCTCACGTCCCCGACTAATTTTTGATGACTAATTTTTTGCAGTTTTGCAACTAGAATGGTAACTAAAAATTAAAATGCTAAAAATGCTGTTCAAATGACCTCTATCGTACATATTTTGAATCGCTAAAGTCAAATCCGATGTCCTTTCACATGTATCTAATCCCGTTGAACATGTAGATCTAATTACTAATCGAAAAATTGCAAAACTATATGTTTTTTGCGACTTTAGGCTGCAAAAAATCTATTTTTATAATATAATAAAGTAATTTGGGGCGCTGAATATGAGCATCATACAAAACCAATTTTAAAGGGACATCGGGCATTTATTTGGAGCGAAATTGCTAAGAAACTTTTAACTCGGGGCTACCCGTGAATCCTAGCACTAAATTGTCATCAAATTCGGAATCTACGCACACAATGCACCTACAAAACATGTAGATCTAATTACTTATCGAAAAATTGCAAAACTATATGTTTTTTGCGACTTTAGGCTGCAAAAAATCTATTTTTATTATCGATGGCTACATGTGAGCGGAACTTTGAGCAATAAAGTAATTTGGGGCGCTGAATATGAGCATCATACAAAACCAATTTTAAAGGGACATCGGGCATTTATTTGGAGCGAAATTGCTAAGAAACTTTTAACTCGGGGCTACCCGTGAATCCTAGCACTAAATTGTCATCAAATTCGGAATCTACGCACACAATTCACCTACAAAACGAGCTTCCATCTACATAAGACTCGCAACAGTTTTTCTAGATTTTTTATTAGTCGTTCTTTGACAAAGTGGAATTCTTGCCATTATCTCTAAAACGAGGACTTTTTGTACTGAAAAACGTGTTATAAGAATGGTTGGGTTCACATTCTCACCTGAAACATTTTTGCAATTTTAGAACATAATACCCCTAAAAATTAAAATCCTTTAAGTGCGGTTCAAATGACCTCTATCGTACGTATTTTGGGTTGCCAAAGCCGAATCTGATGTCATTTCACATATATCTAATTCCTTTAAACATACAGGGTGACTTTGAAGTTGAGTCATTAATTTTCAGATAATGATTGTAGAAGGAAGATAAACCAAAATATGTATGTAAAAATAAAAAAAAAATAAAAAAAAATTTTTACCTTGTTTTATAAAGTATCCTCCCGACAAGTACTTCAGTGCGGACCTGTATTTGATCGTGAGGTCCCCTCTGAGGTCTTAAGTCACCTGATTCACGAGCCCGTTGTACTACATTAACAAAGGCACGAGGGGTTGGTTGCACTCGATTGGGAAACCGATCCGCATAAACATGTGCCGTTTTTTATTTCGTTTGAGCCACGCAACAGATACCACCATTCACTGACACTGATTGTATACAAATGAATGAGATACTTGTAAAAACATCGTTCCAAATTCTTTCGCTTTTTTGTTTCCGATGCGATGAACCGATACGGCGGATTATATCCGTTGTCGCCAAACACGACCACATAATATTGTTATTGAGACAGGGCGGTACTCAAACTTCCAAAGGGCTATAACTTTGTTACTTTAATTTTACCAGGAAAATGGTAAAGGAAAAAAACATTTCTTTTGATCAGATCTACTCACTGTTAAAATAAATGACTCAACTTCGAAGTCACCCTGTATATGTAGATCTAATTATTTAGCGAAAAATTGCAAAACTATACGTCTTTGCAACTTTTGAGTGATAAAAATCCATTTTACTTATTGATGGCTATCGAAGCTTTGTATAACAAGATAATTTGGGGTTTTGAGCGCTCAATACAAGGTGATTCACAAGTTGTGACCAAAAACAAAACATCATACACAGGACCACATTTTTGTTTAATATCTTCAATACCGTTAACTGGAATGAACTAAAATTTGGTATGTAAATTTACCTAAGTATTGTTCACATTCAGAAGTCTTCACTTAAAATTAACGTGCACCAGTGGCGGAATTGTTCAAAAGCGCCCCACAAAAATAAATCCAGGAGATTCAAATCAGGAGACCTCGCAAGTCAATGTACGAGTCCGTTATTGCCAATCCATTGTTGTCTAAAATGATTATTTAACCATGCGGTTGCCATTGAAAATGCCGCCCCAGGCATTTCTAGAAAATCTGTGTTGAAACGAGTGGATTCTTACAGAACGGGGATTTTCTAACAACCAAATATGTTCATTATTAGAATAAAAGGTTCCACTCCTCGTAAAAAGCGATTCATCCGACCATTAAACCAAATCAATAAAATCTGCGTTTTGATTATGCATTTGCAGTAACCACTCACAAAAATTTCGCCGTTGCACTTCATTGCCGGCTTGCAGGCACCGCACATTTTGTCGATGGTAAGGATGTAAAACTTCCCGATTTAAAATTCTCCACGCAAGACTATTGAAACATAACTGGGCTGCAATCCGCCTAGTACTTGTACTAGGATCATCCAACTCAAAATTAATCACTTCCAGTTCCTCTTGATCAGTATACCGGACACTATGTTCTCTAACTCCGGAAGTTTGCCAATTCCATATTACCGAAGTCTTAGAAATGATCGCGTAAAGACCTTTGAGGTAGGTTGGCGTCTGGTAGGAAATCTGCGTTGATACTCTCGAGAAACCGCTAAAGCCTTTCCATTATACAGCCCGTGCACAAAAATAATATCCGCGAACTCATCATTGCTAAATTCCATTTCACAACATCCAAAAATGGAAATATTTTAAAACTAATTGTAGGTATTTCGGATCTTCATGAATGATCTCATTTGTTTTATTTTTATTTTTACGAAAACATTGCACTCTAGGAAAAAACAAAAGTAATTATTTGTAGCAAATTGAAGGTAAACAGTGGCGTACCATTTTTATTTGGAAAATAATGCCACTAATCCCCTGTATCTCCGCCACTAATACATGTTAACTTTAAGTAAAGAATGTTGAAATGTGGACAATACCAAATTTTATATAGAAAACCCCCTCAAAATGCGGTCCGGTGTATGATGTGGTGTGTGTGAATCATCACCATGTATAAGTATTATAGTGAAAATATTCTAGTGCCATCGGAGTCGATTTGGGTTGAAAAATTGGTAAGTAATTACATCGGTGATATGATTAAAGGAAATAAACACGAATCAAATTGATATTTTTTTTTATTATGGTTTTCGTGAACGGTGTTGTCACTTTTCTGACTCATAATACTGCCGAACTTTGCTCCAATGCAATCGACTCCTTAAAAGCGAATTTGAGTCACGGTGTAAATAGGTACACTTAATTTTTTTTTATTGGGGATTGGGGAACCCAGAATTTGATAATTGTTTTTAAATCTGGAGTTTCCGGGTTTCCACCCGAATGAGGGATGTCTGGCAACCTTGACGCATGAGCGGCAGTGCTACAGCAGTGGTGCCATTTCTAGGGAATTCTCCCTAGTTCTAGGGAGAAATTACGATGTTTTCTAGTTCTAAAGTGTATCTAACGAAGCTACAAAGTAATCGTAAACAGTGGTTGATTCGTGATCAACGCGTGATCGATAGCCATGGCGCTCTGTCGGCCTCTTCCTGATTGGCTTGTAGCGACGAGCCTCCAGACAAAGTCGCACGGTTGCCACGCTCGGCGAGTTTTCGCCAGAGTGGTTGATCACATTCGCATGGATCACAAATCAATCTGTTGGTGCAATACGTGCAATAACTGTTGTAAAGGACATTATATAACAATAAATGGCATCACAAAGGTATATTCCAATTTGATCTGCAGCAAATTATGAACGGCATATACGGAGATGCGAAAACAAGCTCAAAAAGGTGAAGAAAATTTTGTGCAATCTTTATAGTTAAATTTTTCCTAAGAGATAGCATCAGTGAGGGAATTTTTTTCTATTGTCTTATTTTTCACATTAATGCGATGTCGAGGTATGTGGCCCTATCGCAATTGAAAATAAGGTTTCGATAATCCTTCCATAAAGTTTCGATGAGTACATCTGAAATAACCTTGAGATATTCTTCAGGGAAATACAAAAATCTCCTTTTGTGTTTTTTTGTGCAGATTTATCTATTAAAATCCTATCCGCAATCTATTTTCCGTGCACACACCTTCAACCGAATGTATGCCATATATGATATTACCGTTTCCAACTTTCACCAAGGTTAATAGGAACCATAACAGCTCCCTACCCTTCCCCCCTATAAGAATATCGATTTGTAGCCTCACATTTCAAGGTTAGACTTCTTGTAATGTTTCTGTTCAACATTCGGCGATTTCTGCCAATTTTCCCAATAAAACATGATCATTGTGACATTAAGCCTGGCAACGCTGCATAGTAGAGGGAACTCTCAGCGTCACGTTGATGGTTCGTCACCACGCACAGGATTGTAATCAGTTACGGATACCCGTTTATGAGCGCGAACGTTTTATGCACGTCTTGACTTGATTTTTCTTGCGGAAATTTAATATTAGTCTAAAATGTCTGACACAGATACAGCTGATGAAGTGGTTGAAATCAGCTTAACGCCACCCAGCAAAAGGGCTAAAAAGCTTCATCTTAGCGCAGGTGAAAAACAAATTATTCTAAATATCTACAAGAACCAGATGCAAGAGAATAGTGGATTGGCTATAGAAAATATCGTATGTAAGGTTGCTGAAATTTCTGGAGTAGGTCGATCAAGTGTTTACAAAATCTTGAAGGAATATCGACAAAATCACTCACTATCTGAGCCAAAAACATATCCAGCGAGAAAAAAAATCATCGAAAAAATAGATGACTTTGACAAAAGTGCCATTAGAAGAAAAGTACATCACTTTTTCTTCAGGAATGAAATACCTACAATAGATAAAATATTGAAGCAAGTGAATGATGATGAGGACCTGCCAAATTTTAAAAGATCTACGTTCCATAAGCTGTTGAAAGAACTAGACTTTCGATTTTTGAAAAGAGGAAGGAATATTTTATTGATAGAAAAAAAGTAAATTGTTATGTGGAGGAGATAATACCTTAGAAAAATTAGGCAATTCCGCGCTGAAGGAAGAAAAATTTATTATTTAGACGAAACATGGGTGAACGCGGGGCATACGCAGGGAAAGGTTTGGGTAGACAGATCTGTGAAGTCCTCAAGGCAGGCTTTTTTAGATGGCCTTTCGACGGGATTGAAAAATCCTGCAGGTAAGTTTCGAAGTATATGAACTTTTTTGGATGCAGATAATTCATTTTCTGATCGAATCAATGATTTGGAAGCTCCGAACCCCAGTTTTGCTATCTCATCCAAGTTTCTGAGTATTTCCTTCACCCAAAAACTAATCTAAGACCCTATCCTACACTAACCTAAAAAGAGTAAGTTGCTTAATTTCGTCATTTAGTGCGCTCGCTGAGAAGTAAAATAACTAATTACTTTCAGGCAAGGGAAAACGCCTGATCATTTGCCACATAGGTAGCGTAGATGGATTTGTTCCTGAAGGATTGTGGGCATTTGAATCCAAAAAAACTGGAGACTATCACGAAGAAATGGATGGTAACTCATTTGAAAATTGGTTCAAAAAAAATTTGCCGACACTTGATGATAACGCAATTATTGTGATGGATAATGCCCCGTACCACTCCAGAAAATTGGAAAAAATTCCAACAATGGCCACCAAAAAGGCAGACATTCAACAGTGGCTTGTCTCAAAGAAGATCGACTTCGACCAAACAATGGTCAAAGCTGAGCTGATAAATATAGTCAAGCGACATAAGTATAAATATGATTTAAAAATTGTTGACGAAATGGCAAAAAACCAAAATAAGACGATTCTCAGGCTGCCTCCCTATCACTGCGAACTGAATCCTATCGAGTTGATTTGGGCCGACATCAAGCAATACGTGGCGTCAAATAACAGCCTGACCTTAAAAAACTGTTTGATGTTGCTTTCGATAGAATTACGCCAGCAAAATGGAGAACATGTATTGACCATGTCCAAGAGAAGGTTGAAACCAAAATGTGGGATATGGACAATATCATTGACACCCAAGTTGAACCCCTTATAATTGACATCAACAATTCTGATGATTCAAGCTCCTCGGAATACAGCATATAAATCGATTGATACCATTAAGACTGACAGTTTAACGGGCTTTTTGGCAAGACAGGTAAGTTCATTATAGACTGCAATCAAAGTGTAAGTTTCTAGTTATTAATGTGGAAATTCCAAATTTATAATTACACAAAATTAGGGTTAATTTAGGAGTTCCAAAGCATAATAGTGCCATTTTGACCTTCCTATTTCTCATGTAAATTTTAATAGCAATCAAACTAACAAACTTTATGGAGTCTGTAATAAACTTTTGTACTACTACTACTACGTCTGTAGTTTCTATTTGCTCAAAAAAATTTGCTCTGCATTGTGAATAGAAGGTTGATTTGTAAATATTATTGGGTATATATGTAAGTTAATAATAAAATATGAACAATTTCAATTGAGATGGTCCACAAGTTTTTTTCGTGTGCGTTTTAGTAACATTTTGCTGAAATGGTGAATACAGAATTTTTTGCACTGATTCCTAATGTCGAAATATGATTAGAAAGGCGTGGTATATTCCTGATAATTTACTATGCTTTTGATAGAATTTACAGCAATACATATCTTGTACGACATTTTTTGATAGATCAGTCACAATAGCTTGATACGGCCCTGTAGCGTCTCCTACGGTTAAGTTCTTCATCACGTGCAATACGGGTGTATATGTTTGATTTAACTTTGTTTCTTCGATGGATACAGTTTAGGGACTTTTAGGGAAATTCTAGGGATTTTTTACCGTTTCAAAAAAAAGATTAATGAATTCCAATCTATATTGCAAAAACATAAACGGACCCTGTTAACATAATTGTTATATAAAACAGTATACAGCTTTGCTAATTACAATGTTGGTTGCACTGTACATCTTCTGTGTGGATCGTGAATCACCGATAAGTTCTCCGCCACCGACGACTGTATTACGCATACCCAGTTCAATATTAAAGTGTGACGCGACGTTTTTGCGTGCGTTTAATGTGAATATTAGGACGGTCAAATTAAAAAAGAATCTTTGTTCAAAGTTTTTAAGTTTAGTTCCTCTTTGTGATGATTTTTTTGATTCCTTTACATTTTTAAAGCCCCACATGGCCCTCAGTCTCGATAAACCGGAAAACATAGTCTCATTAAAAAGTGCATGGAACAAATTTGCTTCTGTTATTGATAGAAACAAAGTTGACCGAGAGTGGAAAAATATTGCTATAAATTTTTTTAGATGAGGCTACATTAAAAGAACATTACTTAAACTTATCTGTAGAAAAGATTAGTGGCAAGTAATGTATTATTTTAAGTTAGATAATTAAGAAGATTCCGTTTTTTAATCTAATAAAGTTTCATTTTTAGATGTAATTTTTAATATATTTTATTTAAACCATATTATAAATTCAATATGTAATACAGAAACAATTGGGGGTGACGAGTAGACAGAAAAAAGAGGGTAGACTTAGAAAATAAAAATCTAGGGAATTCTACAGTATATTCAGATAAGAGATAGACCGGACATAAGCAAGACCACGTGATCATCGAACGCTGTAACATTCTGCAGGGACGTATTAAGAGTCACGCAGTACATATTTTAGATAGTAGATGCTGCTTTGCGTAACTTTGTAGTAAATTAGCACAATTCGATGTGTATACGATTGGTGATGGATATAGGATCATGTGGGGGTGGGGTAAGAAATATCTAATGATGTAAATATACATAAGGGTTTCAAAATTTTCGGTTCGATTTCCAGCTTCGGATGCCGCCTGATGTTTGGTGAAATACAGTCGAATATAATCTCAAAATGGCGTTTAAATTAGCCTAAATTAAAAATAATCGTATATCTCTTAAAATTGCTTTTAGAATATTGATTAGTACATTTTTTGATCTCTAGGTAAATATGTAACCAAATTAAAACGTTCAAAACGTAAAAAAATGTGCATGGTTGAACATCGTCAGAAAGTAGATTCTTGAATAGGTTTTGCCAAAATGGGTTCAAAAATGTCAATAATTAATTAAAAAATACAGTAGCTTTATAATTACTTATAACTTACCGAATTTGATAAACGACATCTTTTATTGGAAAGATGAGCTTGATGAGCTTTCATCATCGCTACTGCCTGAAGCACCAACGTCAATAATGAATGGCTCGACTTGTTCCTCTAAAATATTGTCCAGTTCCCACATTCTCTTTTCAACTTTGTCTTTCACGTGCTTAATACAGTTTTCCCATTTTTGCGCTGTTATTAATTCTAGTGCTTCTTTGAAAAGTCCTTTGAGGTCACAAAATTTAAAAGTTGTATTGTGCTTAGCTATATAATTTTTAACCTCTGCCCATATGAGCTCAATGGGATTGAGCTCGCAATGGTATGGAGGTAAACGGAGCACAGTTTTATTTTGACTTGCTTCCATTTCGTCAATGGCGTATTTTTGATATTCCGCCTTGTGATCCTTGACAATTCTCAATAATTGTACTTTCAGCATTGCTTCTTCAAAGTTGATATTTTTCGAGCGGAGCCAATTTTGAACATCAACTTTCCTTGAAGCCGTTGTTGGGACCTTCTCCATTCTTCGAGAATGATAAGGCGCATTATCCAACACAATTACTGCGTTTTCCTCTAAGTTCGGTAAAATTTTTGAAAACCACTGTTCAAACGATTCGCCATTCATTTCCTCGTGGTAATCTCCAGTTTTCTTAGACTCAAAGCAACAAATCCATCCTCACTGCCAATATGGCAGATAATGAGCCTTTTCCCTTTACCTGGAAATCGAAGTACTAACTGGTGTAGATTTATTTCAATAAGCGAACCTTTTTCAAATGTTTTCATCACATTCAGCGAAAAAACATTGAGACATGAGTATCAGATTGCTATAATTGGGATTATTTAGTCATATTGAAAGAAAGAATATTGAACGTCGTATGATTACTCAGCGCTTCACAATTTAATTTAAAGTTATAAACCTTTAAAAAATGAATGATCAGGAACCTGAAATACGCGCAAATATTAATATTAACAAATTATAACTTTATAAAGCTTAAAGTATGAATTAGAATGATTAGAAATATTAGGAACGGTACACAATATAAAACTTAGTAACTTTTTTTAAGTTTGTAATCGACATATTTTAAGATTATATTTAAAAATTATTGAAATATCGAAAACACATAAAAGCATGGCTTAAAAAAGTTCTAACAAATGAAAATGACAATAGAACATCCACGCATTTTATCGAAAGTTATAAAAGTTTTGTTACTTGTAATATGTTTTATCTGCCCCCTGGAATTAATGTTTAGAACCTTGTTCCCAAGGTTTGAAAAACATCCGATTGTTGTCTATTACTCGTATTTACCTGCTGGATTTTTTAATCCGGTGGACAGTCCATCTAGAAAGGCCCTCCTGGATGAAGTTACAGAATCATCAACCCATACTTTACTTGTAGTGTGTCCTTCGTTTACCCACGTTTCATCAAGGTAATAAATCTTCCTGTTTTGTTTTGTATATTTCCCAATTTTTGTTAAATAATCCCTCCTCCATAGCACAATTTCTTCTCTATCCAGTAGTAAACTATTACGACTCCGTTTTTTCCATTTGAAATTTAAATGCTTCAGTAACGCATGGAAAGTTGATCGTTTGAAATTTGGCAACGTTGTATCTCCATTTACCTCCTGCAGTACTTTATCTATAGTAGGTATTTCATTCCTAAAGAAGAATTCATGCACTTTCCTCCTAATCGCATGCTTATCAGCTTCATCCAATGATTTAACAATACTTTTGCGATGTTTACTGGTCATTGGCTCAGAAAAGGTGTGATTTTTTTTGTATTGTCTTAACACATTAAACACTGATGCGCGACACACCCCAACTTTGTGAGAAACCTTCACAACAATTTCTTTGATGGTTGATGCATCGTTCTCCTCGCGCTCGATCTTATATATATTCAAAATGACCTCTTTCATTTCTGCACTCGGGTGTCTTTTTTTAGAGCGTTTCCTAGGTGGACTACAGGAGTTTACAACTTCATCGGCAGTATCTGTACTACTGGGCATTTTGCGCAAGCAGTTGATAACAATAACAATCAATAACAAGGTATAACAATAACAACGACAAACTCAACAACTTAATAAGATAACAAACGAAAACGTCCAAAGAAATATCAAATTGCAATGATGCACACGACATACGTAACACGTCTGAACCTGAATGTGACTCTGCCTTGATACGACTGCTCTGCCGCTCGGCATAGGCATTTAATTGCGAATTGACCAATGAGGGCTCCTGTTTTACGTCGAGACGGCGGCGTTAGCGTGAAAATCACCCGAACCTTTTGTTTACATCCGGTCTATCTCTTATCTGAATATACTGTAGGAGAAAAAAATAGAATGTTAGGGATTTTTAGCAGAATTCATCTGGCAACACTGTGCTACAGTGATGGCAGAAACCTGCGTTGCAGCGTCGCCACCGTTGCCAGGTTGCCACTCAACGATTGTACGCGAAACGGTTCGGATAGTAATCATTTGGTGCTCTGTTACTGAGCATCTATGAGTAACGAGCAGTCGAGTGACGAATAGTTACTTTTTCAGAGCACCTCTAGTGCTATTGGTGTTTCTTTTTTTCCAACAACCAACAAGTAGTTGAACACGGGTAGATCAGGTGTGCACAGTTTCGATATTCACTTCTTTTAATAGTTCTATGATGTGTGACAAGCCTCTCGTTTTGCACAAAATGTCCCCAAAAGATGACTTGGACGAAATCTATTGGGGTAAAGGGCTAACACCTATAGGTGAAATGATATTGGCTTTACACGACAATCGTATATGTTACTTGTCATTTGGCGGAGAGAAAATCACAAACATTGACATACTGAAAAAAACTTATCCCAAGGCAAACCTTCAAAAAGACGACGACAAGATAGCACCCATGTTGAAAAATATCTTCAACGATGATCCTCAAACTTTTGAGATTATCATCAAAGGCACAGATTTTGAGGTTAAAGTTTGGGAGGAACTCGCAAAGATAAAGAGAGGCACTACAGTCAGTTACCAAGATGTCGCCGTGGCAATTGGGAATCCGAAAGCTGTAAGAGCTGTAGGGACAGCTGTTGGGAATAATCCTGTATCCGTTTTGATACCATGTCACAGAGTGATTAGAAAAGGAGGAGACCTTGGTAAATATGGAGGAGGACTACAGAACAAAGTGAAGCTACTGAGACTTGAAAATGCTATATGAATTGACATTTATGTCTATGGATTTTAAAAATACCTCACAAAAATAGTTTCAGTCTCTATGTAATGTAAAAAAGGAAAGTTGCTTAATTATAAATGCATGTAAATTTGATAATAACGAATCAAAATTCACTTTTGGGCAAGAGGGCCATGTTTTCACCATAGATAACGAAGCGCTTAGATCAGCTTAGCACTGTGTTGCCATTACGTAACTTAAAAAGTGACTTGGTATTGATTTCTAATGAGAGTAGGTATATAGGTTTTATGGAAAAAATGTTACTTTGGAACTAGCTGCCATTCCCTTTCATTTCACTTGTACCAGCTGTGCGTGTTGCCTAGACGTCATGACACTTGAGCCAAACCATTTTGGCTCTGACGTTATGTAATATTTGCTTCCATGCATTTATAGCTTCCATGGCTTAAGCTGGCAATTCTGTACTATAGGTTGTTGTTACATTTATCCATAGGTGGCGTTAATAGCGAATGCACGTGGCGTGGACTAACGAATAGCTAGTACACAAATTGACATTTACCGACGCTATTATGTGAAAAACCTATAAACAAAAAAAAAAACAATAAAATGTCATATTGCAGACTAGGTAGTTTTTAGGGTGCAAATTCTTCATGCCACATTTGCTCGCTATAATCGCTGTGAGCTTCCAACTATGGAGAAATGACTGAACTTCATGCATTGTTGGTTGCAGAGGTTGATTATGTGTATTGGCCTGCATGTGTATAAAATCAGTGATATTTGCTGTGTGAGAAAATTATTACTGAATATGCTGCCGATGAAGTATATCTATTAGCTGTGCCCAATGGATTTTTTGTATGTCGTCTTTTCTGAAGACAGGTTATGGTCAAATTTATAAATTACGATTTTTCCCGTTTCCTAAAATTAGGAATGACGTATCAAACATCAAGCATTTTCGCAATGCCTCGCATCTAGGCGCTGATTTGTATTTGCTATTGACATCGCAAAATAAATTACTATAAAATTTAAATGACTGTTAAATAAAAAATAATGTAATAGCCTTTTCACTTTCATAAATATTCATGTCTGTAGCATATTTTCTCACCTGTTCCTTCACCAACTAGGGATTTTCTTTTCTTATGTCTCCCATTTTTTGAAATTCAGCAAATTTGCATATGTCATTTCCAAAAATAATAAGGAAAAGTCGATGCGCAACCAGTTTCTGGCTTTCTCATTACATCACATCAGAGCCAAGCATATAACTGAAGCATCATTACATTTAGGCAACACGTACAACTACAAAACGAATTCACAAGTGTCCATCAGCTAGTGCTAAGTTAACATCTTGTAGAAGAACTGACATATCGTCACAAAAAACAATATAATGTTAAAAAAACGACAATGTTACTTTTCCAGATAAGTAATACAATACCCGTGTCAGTATCTGCAGAGCTAAATTGGAACTAAGAAAAAAGGTGCCCAAAGTTTGAACCTCTAACTCAGTGTTCTGTGCCCACTTACACCATATGGTTACATGGAGCTAATATGTCTATTGAACCATGCTCAGAGTCCTTCTCACATATTTTCTGAACCTTCATCTAGGACATAGCATATGAAAATCACCAACACTTACCGTATCCATCGTTACAGCCATGTTGCCAAGTATAATCGTAGTAATCACCGTAGAAGTAAAATAAAAACAAACTCCACTTAACTTAGAAAAAAATCGCTTATACTTCGTGGCATCAATCTTCCAAGGAAAGTTCATCAATTAACCTCCTTAAAAATTGTTTGCTAAGAATTTGTATTCTCATAATGCCTTGCAATCATAAGGAAATGGCATCTTCTATCGTAGCAGTTGAGTTGTCGCTTTTGCGCTGGGAGATATTTTTCGCCATCGAACCTTTGTATTTTTTGGTTAATAAATAAATGAATACAAACATGGAAAATAACTTAAATATATTTGCGGTAATAAAAATCATTACAAATATAATACTATTTCCATATAAATTTGGTATTGATATATAAATTTGTATTTACAAAAAAGAACTACATACATAAACAATTACATATTTATAAAGCAGGTGATTGGGACATAATACTTATAAAACTTAGGGTATCTCACTTGATGAAAAAAAATGCGAGAACAATTTATACAAAATTGCATCAATTTTCATAAATATGAAGAATTTTGCCAGATTGGTAACAAAAACTGCTGCTTGAAGTATTTTGATAATAGAATTTCATATATCTGCAAATATCTTTAAATGTAAACGAATATATCTTAACTTCAATCACAATTAATTGATTCATATATAGAATTGAGACTTACAACATAGACAAAAATATATTTCCTATAGAAATAAGATTTCAAATAAACACTGGTTAACTGTTGATTATCTATCAAGGTAATATATTTGAAGGGTCGATTTTTTGTTCAATTTAAACTTTTTATTTGGATTGGTAAAATTTTTGATTTGAGCTAAATGGTTTTAAAGAACAAGAAGAAAAAATATTCACTCTCTGAAGTCGTTTACCTTACTTTTGAAACAGCCTGTACATCACTGAAGAATTGTTTTCTCTTAACTATCAAGGCTAGCTCACATTTTTCTATCTCAAGCGTAAATGGATACACTTTATAACTTAACATCTAGTGCATTCTCTACATCTGAGAATTGTGTCTCTTCTTCCTAACAAATAAGTCTCTGATGCGATGTGACATTTTCGGGGTGTCTTGCATCGTCACAGAACTGGGCCTCGATTGACTGTTGGACCATTCGGACCTCGGCTGACTGGGATTGTAACCATCTAGAAAGTAGAAACGTGTCTCAATTTGAATTTTCCGATAAAATTAGAACAAAAAAAATATGCAGACATTATTAGAACAGTTAGAGAAAGGTTAACTACTAGTGAAGTACATTATATGTTGCTATTCAAAAGGGTCCACTACATTAGCGTTTTGATAATTGATTGTTGAGTTATAAGCAATTCAATATACAAAAACACTCAGCTTTGGCAACAATCTTAAAAGACAGTAAATTTATAGTCTAGGGTTATAATCATGAGGACCTTCAAAATGACACATCACGTGAACCTGCATTCTACTAAAAAAAAATTCCAAGAAACATTACGAATTTCAGCGCGCTTACTTTACCGGTTCAAAAAATAAAGTGGGATGGACCTTCTTGAAAAGCTCTATATGCATATTCAGTCTGGTCCAAAATCACAAATACTTAAACCATTGTGAGATATATAAAATACTTGGTATTATTGGAGGTCAATTCATTTCGCTAAAGCGATCTTTTTTTCCATTGTTTTTGGATCAGACCTTGTGCCTGGAGAAACCCGTATTTATACCAAAAAGTATGTGTTCTACATAGAGGCGTATATGCTATTACCACAATTTCCCTTTATACCAAATTATTGAAGAATTTACAATGCTACTGCTGCCTTACTCTGCTGTGGCCGGTAAAAATATGTGCTGGAAGAATTCTCTTTGTGAAAAAGGTAAGCAATATAAGAAAATAAAGCGAATGCTATACAACTTATTGAATATACAGGGTCTTTCCAAAACATGAGGCAAAACTCGAGGGGTGATTCATTGCACTTATCTATTTCGTCTGGATAGCACTTTTTCTCAAACAATTTGTGATCAGCATTTTATCAAAACACGCTATAGTTCAAACACAAAAGTGATAATTTTTCACACCCTCTACAACAATAGTGCTATTCGGGAAGCGATTTATCAAAAAACTATTTCAAGTGGCGTCCTTTAAGGACAACATTGCCTTAAGATATTCGAAAGAATCAACTCTTGCAACATATTCTACCCTAATACTACATTCCTGCGTTCAAAAAATATCCCAGAAGAAATGAGATGCTGTAGCATCATCTATGACATTTTGTCTCCTCTCCACACTAATAAGAAATCTACTTTGAAAAAGGGTAATGTCTCCTAGATGGCGCTATAATCAACTGTATTAACATATAGTATATATTTGGCTGAAACGCCATCAATGACACCTAACCTGTTTAAGGCAGATTTTTAATTAGCGTGGAGAGGAAAAACAGCTGTGACAAATTCTCGTAAATGACTAAGGTATCCCATTTCATCTCGCATAATCTTTTGGACCCGTTATAGTATTAAATTGGTTTTCTTTAGGTAGAATACGTTAATCAATGCTTCTTGAACGTTTTTACCATGTTTTGGAAATATTCTGAAACGAACTATCTGAAAGAGCCTATTAGATATTAGAGGTTAAACTATAAGAGAGCCTTAAAGGATCAGTAGAGTTAAGAAAGGTGAAAAAAATGTGAAAGGTAAATCAGATTTCCACACGTGAGTGGTTTCAGTTTCATGCTGAACTAACCATAACTATGTCCGCTGGAACCTTCGAGGATATTATAACGTCTGCCTAAATTATTTATTGGCGGCTCTGTCATCGGCAGTGGTGGCGGACTTTCTCCTAAATCGGTTAATTCGTTAGGATATTTCATAGGAAATACGGTCGTGTAAAACCAAAAATAAATTATCTCGATCCATGTTTATGTAAATGTGACAATCAGTAGTTACAAACTTCAACTTTAATCTTTAAAACAGTAACGATACGGAATTTTGTACTAAACCCTATTCAAATCTCATTTACGCCATATCAAAATACGATCTACGAATTCTCATGCTTCTATTCACTTGTCGCCTAGACATTCATGGCCAATAGCAGCAAGATAATCGTGCGCTCCTGGTTGTAAGTGAAATTTAAATAATACAGTACCTACAAATAAACATGGATGAGAAATGCCATCGTTATTATGTTATATGTGAAGAGGTATGTTAAGTGTAATGTTTAGTAAAATTCCACTGTACATCATGCTCAAATTATTCACAGTGAAATGTTACAAGTTATAACTCATCAGATTACCAGTTATATAAGTTATATAAATAATATAAGCAAACTCAAAGTGGTTGATGTGTACAGGGTATCCCAACCGTGCGAGGGCGGGGTATTGCTCCTAAACAAACATTATTTATATTTCTATAGTAGCACAAATAGTCTAAACTTTAGTTATGTTTACTTATAGACAGACACCTCAAAAAAATTAATGTCATATTATAATACAATCTGTAATAATAAAATTACAACACAAAAGCATTTAATTTTTTAGTCTCTTAATGAAGGCCTGATTTTATAGACAGATCGTCATAATCGTTTTCTTGTTTTTTGTATCCATGGATGGTGTGAGGTTTGAATAGAGAAATACCGATTTTTTTTTCAATAAATAGCTACAACGCAAACACCGTTTCAACAAACTTTTAACCGTACATTATAAAAGCTCATGAAAAGGGGTATACAATGGCACAAAAATACGCAGGGTGTAATTTTTTTCGAAACAGTACATTTTGCGTTTTTAACCACCCTGTATTGATCATTGAAAAAATTCCAAATCGAATGTATTAGGCTAAAATTGAATGAAATAAAACATTTTTTATTCAAAATTCACATCTCCACGTGTCAACATAGCTGATATGTAGGATAACAAACTCTTTTCATATAAAATGTTAGTTCAATAACTAATAACCAAAACCCATAAGTGTGTTATAAGAACCTATCCGAATATGTAATAAAAAGTAAGGTACTCTATTTAAGAAAATTCTACTTTGATATGGTATGTCAAAATTGGGTCAACCTGTATAATTGTTAATATTTTTGGAATACTATGAGCAATAGTCCTCGTAAGGTTGGGACACCCTGTATGTGTATAAGGAACTAGAATATAACATCAGTAAGTTCAAACTTTTTCATCAGGATTTGTGGTTAGCTTTGCTATAAAGTATGTTACTACTAATGGAATCAAGTATCATAGGGAGGGCAAATCGTTGTCAATGGCAACACTGGCTCGGTGCTGTCCATCTACAAAGGGTGTGTGATGTTGAGCCAGAGCTTAAAATTTGTCGTTGTGATACTTCAGTTCTGTAATATTAGTAGTAACATAAAGTATAATCGTGTATTCAAAATTTGTTTGAAAGTTTCCAAAACTTACCAATTGTATGACGACTGGAATGTGAAGAAGGCGATACGCTACCATTGGTTGAAGGATCGTGTCTTAACACGACTGAATCTGCAACATCTGGACTTGATGTCCTACTCGACTGGGAACTGATTTCGAAATCATTGGGGTCCTAAGAAAAACAAATGTGTTTTAAGAAAGCATAATTTAATCACTCAAGTCAGCCTAGCAGATGGCAAAATTACAATCTACAATAAATATTAAGCCTAAACCTAATCAGCTGTGTAGTAGATATCAACAAAAGAAAATCAAACTTGACAGCAATCTTTTTATATTCAAATTTTGTTATCAAAAGCAGACTTGAATCAAGCTACAAGCAGAAAACTAAGTAGCAATAAAGATATCTATGATCGACAATTGGATAGCCAACACAAAACGCTCTATGGATTTAAAATATTCGCTGAAAATAAATCGATTCAGATCACTTACGAGCACCATAGATATCAAAGATAATGCCCGTAGTTTTGGCCTTTGAATAATTTTCGCTGGCTGTAGGTACAAGAAACATTTCTTAAATGCTAAAAGTAAATACGAGTCGGATAAGGCGAACTCACCTTTGTGATTTCGAAATGAAGTAGCTGTTGACTTGGAGGTAACTTGGCCCTGAATTTGATTTTGTTGATCCAGTCCATCATGTCAACTTCTGATCCGGAAGAGAAGAGGAATTCTGAGCCGTCTGTAATCACCAATCTGGAAAAAAAAGTTTAAGAATAGACCATACAACCATAAAGAGACAGAAGTTATCTACAATTACTTTTACGAGACTATAAAATCTTGAAATGTTGCTATCCAAACATTTTTAAAATGTCATGTGAGCTCCAAATTAATGGATGCTTAAGGTAACAGCATTAGGTTTCTAAACACAAACTCGTGTTTGCGTAAAATGAAGGTTACCCATATTGTGAGTTCACCTTATAGATCGTGAGTTTGCATGATGCCTCGTAAAATCACGTGACTTGAAATAATGTGATCCTGCCGTTACCTGAAAGTATGTTTCCTTTTCTGATAGTCCTCGGCGACAGTACAGATGGCGTTGTGAATATTCAGAGGCGGACAACTAGCTTTACTGGCAGCAAAATCGTCTTTGTTCTTAAAGAAGCATAACAGCTGCCCACACAGAACAGTGTACGAGGTTTTCCACGTACGGTTTGTAGCGCGTTTTCCGCCCGGTAGAAGGACCTGTTTTCGATCCAGGAATGCTTCGGCTTCAACGGGTGGTAGAATTACATCTAAAATACAAAGAATAATGTAGCACATTGACCTAAAAGTGCAATCGCGAAAGAAGAACTTAAGGTGGTACTTGCGTTTGTTCATAATTCATATGAATGACTGAAATCTTTACATGTTCATGTATGGCATTGGCAAAATGTATTTGCCAAGTTTGAATGGAATCTACCGTTTAGTTCCTGACATAATCCAGATAAAATTTGTCGTTTTCCCGTATACTTTTTATCATATTCAATACCGCGTATAATCGATTTTTGATATCCACCTGAATATTTCGATAATTGCGCGTTCTAAAAAAAATTCTAACCAAAAGTTGAAGGATTTCGAGGGGGCAAAATGATAGTTACCTTGACAATGACCTTCACCACGGCCTTCAAGGTCATTTCAAAGTCAAGTGAATATTCCCCCTTTCACATCGGAATTGAAATTTTATGTAATGATCTTGGTCATTGTCTTGACCATGACTTTCAAGGTCAAATCAAGTCATCAAAAACAATTTGCTCTAGCAAAAATGTTCGATAGCACAGTTGTTAGGTTTTTGGAAGCACCCAACGGTGACTCTGACCATGATCTCTGAAAACAAGTCCTTTGGACACTTTCCAAATGAAACCTTTCACTTTTATACTATAAACGGAAAAGGCAGGACATTTCAAGTTCGAATGTAACTTTGACTTGAAATAACATTTAGACTACCTCGACTTGGACGTAAAGGTCACACCGGACATAAAATTTCCAGCATAAAAACGAGAGGTTTACTCTGGAAATTCCGATGTGAAAACCTTCAACTTATGTTTAAAACTGTTTTTCTAGAATGCGCAATTTTCGAAATATTCAAGTGGGGAGATTGAGATCGCACGCCCTGTGCATTGTTTACATTTTATTTCTCATAGGGTTTTTCAATGTTAGTGGTACTGCATGTGTGAACGTGGAGTATATGTAGTGTGGCAATGTGTCTATAAAGATGTCTTGGTTGTCGTCCACGATAGTTTGGGGCCGCTTGACGCGGCGGGGCTCAAAATACTGTGATTAGCTCTAACATACTGGGTTTGCTTAAAACTTGAGGGGCATCAAAACCTTATCCCAAAATTTGAAAAAGATCCGCTGTCCTGTTTTTCAAATGTTTCAAATTTTAAAAACAATTACAGAAATGTTTGAAAAACTGGCCGTATGAAATTTCAGCAGCATTAAAACGTTAACTGCAGAATGTTGACATTTTTAAACATTTATCGAGATAGCTGAATGCTAAGCGTGGTTCACGTACAGCCCGATTTCGATGTTATTAGGCGTATTATGTGTGGTTCTTTGTCCAGCGGTTAGAGGAAACATGTATCTACGACTGTTGCGCTGTCAAGGACATTTCGTTGATCCGATATTTGACCTACACAGCGTTAACTTCGGACTTACCTGCGTTCTTGTTAGACCTAAACGAGCCCCTTCTTCTAGTGGTGAATGAGGGAGTTCTCTTTGGCGGTTTCAAACTGGGTCCAACTTTCATGCTTTCAGCTCGTTTAATAGATGCGTCTGAGCCTCTTCTCCTTTCGAACATATGCGCCATTGAGTTCGTCTTTCTTAGGCTTGATTGTTTTCCACCAGGTGAGGTTGACATACTGAAAAAAAAACGAAATATAATAAAACCAGCTTTTTTAAATATCCGTCAAATTGAATACAGTGAAATTTCGTTCAATTTATGTATTTAGAATTTTCACCTATAATTTACTGCTTTTATACAGGGTGTCCAAGAAGTCGACGTCAAGCCGGAAACATGGGATAGGCCAAGTCATAATAGTTCTAAGTCGTGTACTTTTCATTTTATGGGCTTTAAAAAAAATCGGATAAATCTAAAAAATGTACACCCTGTAATGTTCTTTTAGTTCACATTACTATAAATTTCATTTTTTTCTTAAACAAAGTGACGAACAGTGTCATCCTACGTAGTGACAGCAAGACAGTAGTGTCACTTTAAATTTACAATGCATGTTTAAACTGCCCTCCTCCAGCAGCAATACAAGCTTGACATCTTAAAAATGATCCGGTTATCAGACTCGTGAATCTTCCGCTATTAACAAATTCAGCTGCTTCCGTTATTCTGTCCCGCAGCTCAGCTAAATTTTGTTGGCTTTGAGTAAGCTTTGTTTTACTATACTCCCTAGTAAAAAAACTCGGATGGATTTAAGTCAGCTGAACTGGCTGGTCACGAAATTTTACCAGTCCGCCCTATTCATCTCGGGTATTCAGCATCAAGATATTCTCTAACTGAATGGGCATACTGCGCCAGGTAGCCGTCTTACTAGTACCACATGTCTCTGTAAATGCTTAGCTTCCTTTAAGTTTGCTAAAAATCACATAAATTTCGCTTAACGTGGCCTTTCTGAATTTTACTTTGTTACCTTGCATCTTCTGCCGGCAGCTGGCACCGCCGTATTGAAAATTTATGTTATGTTATGTTTTCACAATGCCTTAATTTCCAGATTTTTTAAGGAAAATTGCTCTATGAAAAATTAAACAAAAATTCCTACAATTTAATCATTAATCCTTTTTGCGGTATACGGTCGAAATAAAGCTTATTATAAGTCATTTTTTCAATATGGCGGTGCATGCAGCAAAAATACAGAATAACAAAGGTGAAAATCCGGAATAAGAACGAGAAGCGATTTTGGAAGCTTTTTCAAAATATTCCAGGCCGGTAGAACTACCATATCATTGACCAGATGAACGACTTTCCATATTTCGTATTATATTAGAGTAAATTTTGCCGCTACCATATGCCAAAACAGTTAATTATACAAAAAATACAAACCACATAAATAGTAAGAATTTTTCTCTAGTGTACATCTATTATACAGCTATTTTCATCGTAATACCAGTCTGAAATAAGGGAATATTGTCAAACTGCTTATGGCCGCATTTTTTCAAATGTGGAATCGAGAGCAATGGATTCGAGATGTCAAAGTGAACGCACAGCTCATTAGACTATAAGATAGGTTGTGGAAATGCAGGAAGCACACAAGCGCTACCTGGTTTATAAGCAAATTCAAGCTTACCCTTCTCCATTGACAGCTTCGCCATTGACCTTTTGCTCCTCCTGAATGTTGGCATACCTCGGCGATTCGTTCGATTCTTGCCTCCTAAGTTCCGTGATTCTAGCAATTTCCTTCCTCTTTCTCTGCTCCAATTTTTCCTGTTCCAATCTGTCCTTTTCGGCTTTTCTTGCCAAAGCTTCTTGCTTCTTCTGCTGAGCAAATGCTTCTTCTACCAACGTCATGCGTTTTAGAGCATCGAACTTCTCCTCTTGGGCTTTGATGGCCTCCTCAAAATCACGGTGTTTGCGGATCAAGTCTTCAACGTGAAGGATGCTGTTGCCCAGTCTGGAAGATAAAGAAAATTATATAATTATTTACTACACCGTGGCGCACGACAAGTGCGACCGATAGGTACGCGATCCGTTGGCTGAAAATATTGTTTTAAGGGCAAATGTACCGGGAAATATATTATGTATGAAATATGTCCAGTAGGCCCGTAGGATTACCGGGTTTGGAAGTGTATTAATTTACTAACATTAAAAAATTGCGAAAAGAAAAACAAAACAGTGTTTTCTATTCAACTTAAATCATGGTTAAATTTCGTGTAATACAATATGAAGACTGAAAAAATATAATTGAATTCAACAGAAATCAAGTTCTACTGACCTTCCATCTTTAAGCGTTCCTTCCCGTACGGCCAACCAAGTTTCCAGTATGTTCGCCTCGCGTTTGAACAGCTGTACGTCCAAATTCTGTTGATAGATGACATTCCTCTTATTCCATGTGCTATTCAGAAGTTCTATCCTTTGCTCCAAAATTTTTATCTTATCTTCAATTTCCTGTGCAAGGTAGTGTCCTTCTTTGATAAACGCCCTTCCAGTGCCGTAGAACTGGTTAAAAACTGGCAATCTACCGTCGATTTCGGTTTTGTATTCTTTGTGCCTCTCTATCAAAAGTTCCGCTTCAGTACAGTCTTGCGATAACTCTGGCGCAGTTATTTTTGCAAGCATCTCGTTGATCCACGCTCTGAAACAAATACAGGGTCATTAAAAAAACAAACAATAGTCCGTCCAAAGATAACATAACACAGGCTCTCCAAAACGTGCGGTTACCAGGTATACAGGGTGTCATCAATAATTTCCAAATTAACGTTGTGGCGAAACACATAACACTACATATAATTTTTAGGGCAAAATGTGTTAAGATTCTCAAAATTCCGGGCAGATAATCTGGAAGACATCTCTAGCTATGTCTTGCAATTATAACATATTTACTCACAGTAACTCATGGTACTCGTCGAAGTAAGACTGCAACTGTTCAGACTGCTGCAGATAATCTTTTTCTCTCTCTGCCTTCAACTGCAACTGTTCCCAAGCACTAAAAGTATCTTCTCTCTTATCGTCAATATGCTCTTTGGTATCAGGGAACTCAGCAATCAGCCTGTCACCTTCTTGTTCAATGTAATCCACCTAACGAAAAAGATCAAGTCAATCAAACAGGTCTATACGATTAGTCCAAAGTTTTTCCTACGGGTAATACCGTCTAACGTCGGCCCTCCCAAATATCTGACCCACGACGCGTCAGACCCGGCAGTAATGCCAGGACATTTACCAGGACCGGCACAGAGATCAGAACTAGTGACGCATATCGAAAGTACAGGGTGTCTAGTGGGAAAGTTCATATTTCAAATTTGAATTACGCGGCAACCGTATACGCGAGGAAGTGCGGAGAGGTCTTGTACGACACGTTCGGCGTGCGGGTTAGATAGTTACAATGGAACGTTGGACCGGAGCGCAACGTGCTTTTGCTATCGAGGCTTACTTTAAGAGTGGTGACTCATACGCAGCTGCCCTTCGGAAATTTTGTGCACGATACAACATTCGCCGACCAACAGATGCCTCAAGTAAGAACCTATTGAAACAGAGGATTCAGAGGTTCCGTGAAACAGGCTCTACTCTTAGCCAACCCATTCCTGGCCCCACACCTACTGTATCAACCGGAGAAAATGTAGTGATTCGGTCATTGCAAATCCTCGGCGTTCTGTACGGAAGCATTCAGCTGCTTTGGGAAACCCGAGATCAACACTGCGTGGCATAATGAAAAAAAATGGGTTTTCATCTTTACGAAATCCAGTACATGCTTTAAAGTATTACGGAAATCTTGTGCTGAACGGATGTTGAACGTTTTCCCTACGCAGCGCAGACCCGAGAACGTTGTTTTCAGTGTCGAGGCCCATTTTAACTTAGACGGTTATGTGAACAAGCAAAATTGCAGCTACATAGTCCAAAGGTGACTGTTGGCGCGCCATATCCTATGGCGGTATTATTGGGCCGTATTTCTTTGAAGATGAAAACGGACATGCAATGACAGCCAATTCCGAGAGATACAAGGACATGATTGACACTTTTTTTTGCTCCTATTGTAAAAACAGAACATCGATTCAACAGAAACACATGCTTTCAACAGGATGGGCCACTGCCCATGCTTCCAAAGAATCGATGGACACGGTCAAAGCACTTTTTCCTCAAAGTTTTATCGAACTTTGGAGACATTCACTGGCCTCCTAGGTCACCCGACCTCACGGCATGCGATTTTTTTGTGGGGTTATCTAAAGTCAAAAGTGTATTCCAATATAACGTAATCCACGAATACTGGAGGAGTTTAAAGACAAAATTCAGCGAGACCATCACTCCGGATTAGAAGAGTGTGTCCGGAGGGATGGCAAACATTCGGACGAAATGATATTTAAGAAATAAAACCCGCCGAATTTACTGATATGTATGGTAATAAATATTTTCTCTTCATTAAGTTTGTATTTTTTTTCTTAAATCAAAAAGTGAACTTTCGCTCTGGACTTCCTGCATTTCTCTATCGTTTTAAGGGGAAATCTATAATGTGTGAAATATGTCTAATAGGTGCGTATAATTACCAATTTTGGGAGCGTATAAATATACTGACATCAAAAAACTGAGGTACATCCTTTCTCATCGCCATAAAACCGCCCACCTCCCAATTTTTTACCCCCAAAAGAATTTTTCAAAAATTATCAGGATCCTCTGAAACGTCAAGAAACGAAGTTTGAACAATATACTTAATATATTTTGTTTTTGGCCTTGTTCTCCGCCGCCAATTTTCAAAAACTACAAAGCTTCTCCGTGCTATTGGATAACGTTATGTATAAATTTCATCCAATCCGCGCAGATCTTTCCAAGTTATAGACGCCATCTGTTAGAGGACAGATAAACCGACGGAAATGAGTGACATGGTTTTTCGTGATATATTCATCATACGTAGTCGTGCCATAAGTTCTGTCCCATGATAATCTCATGATAAAAATGAAACAAGATAAGATATATTTATATGAAAGATATTATTTATTCGACAACATTTTTAGAATTCATAATCAAACAGTTTTATTCAAAATGTCCCCCCTTGGCCTTCACACACTGCTTCAATCTCGCGGGCCACTCATCTATCACTGCACGCACAGCTTCCAAAGGAATAGCTGCCGCTGATCGGATCAAATCCGCTTTCAGGGACTCGATATTACGGTGGGCTTTGGAGCAGGCCAACTGCTCTAGCAGGTCCCACAACTTGTAGTCTAAAGGATTGAGGTCCGGACTCCCTGAGGGCCAATCTTCCGCAGCAATGAACTCTGGCACATTGCTTTCCAGCCAGCGCTGCGTACTCTTAGCCTTGTGAGCGGGGGCGGAATCCTGCTGGTAGACCCAGTGTTGGTTGGCAAACAATGTACCACTTAAAGGCTTGACGATAGGATCCAGTATGTCGCTCTGATAGTTTGCCGCTTTTGTTTTCACGCCCTGTTTACAGAAATGGAGCTGAGTGACCCCTTCGTAGGACACCCCCCACCAAACCATGACTGACGCAGGGTGGTGGCCTCTCTCAACTCTCGGAATGATCTCCGAAGCTTCCTGTGAACTCCTTGCATACACTTTGTCATTTTGTCGGTTGAATTTTTCTTCTATGGTGAAGATTTTCTCATCCGTGAACAAAATCTTTCGGAATCCCCCAGCTGCGTACCTCTCCAAGAGCTTCTTGGATCTTGTCGCCCTGATGTGTCGCAAGGTGGCCGTAAGTCGCTGGCCCGTACGTCTCCGGTAAGCCCCTAGCCCTAGGTCTTGTTTAATGATGCGCGACATCGTCCGGACAGGAATCTTCATTTCCCTGGATAGGATCTTCTGCTTCCGGAGTGGATTCCTTTGAATCCTGGCTTTTACGGCTTTGATGGCTGCTGGAGTCCTTACTTGACGAGGTCTTCCGCTTCTTGGCCTGTCATCAACAGAGGACGTCTCATTGTACCGCTGAATGGTCCTAGACACAAATTTACGCGATATTTGAAGGCCGCGTAAGAGTTCAAAAATCTTACTAGCACTGTGATTACACTTATGTAAAGCTATCACTGCAATACGGTTCTCTGCCTTGCCCCACTCCATCGTTATGCTTCGAGAGATCAATACAAACTGAGGTATATGTAATTACCCGAAAAGCGCTTAATCAACTGACACCACAATGTAAACAATCGGACAAGTATTAACAGGTCTACACTTGTTTGAAAACGAGGGACAGAACTTATGGCATGACTACGTATATACACTCATTTTCGATATTTTCTCGATTACAATACTTCCTCTCCAGTAGAGCGTGGGAGGTAAAACATACACTGATAAAACAAGATGGCGATTCGGTATAAAGCAAAACTTCCCTCCTCGTTGAATGCAAATACAGATTTTTACAGGCACTTTTTTTCGGCGACATCGGTGACTTTTTTTAAAGAACAGCATAAAAAGCATTGTCATTCTTCGACAACAGAAATTCTAATTCTCAGAAATGGATTTAATTATTATTGACTTTCTCTTACCTTATCTTTGATAGCCTTCATCTCCGTCTCTAAAGCCTGATGCTTTCTAAGGAGTTGTTCAATAGCCTCGCTATCTTGGACATACGTTCCGTAAGAGAGATCTGCCTCTTTTTCCTGTATCCACGAGATAATCTCTTCTGCAGTTCTATCAAAAACGTGGACTTGTTTTGCACCTGCCAATGCATCTTTTCTGGCGTTTGCAAGCTCGACAAGGTCCTCCCAGGTGTTTTGAAGCTCTGTTACTTTTTGTTGAACCTGTAATAAATATACTTTTGTTGACAAATTCAGTCCTCATCAGATAAAAGGCTAACTAACTACTCTGAAGGGTGGCTGTACAAAGTTTCACATTAAAATACAGAAGCTGTGTTCTACTTCATCTCTCCTGTGTTTGACTGTGGAATTTTATACAAAAAAATTTCTATGATGGATGAGTTTCACAGAGTAAAAGTGTCTACATACAATTCACATTTTTTGTTTTGTTTTTTGGCCATACCTCAGAACTATAGCTGCTTTTCGCGTCAATTATAACGTGCCCATTTTCTATACACTGTTGGACCCTGGGCTCGCTATTCAACAGACTTGCATGGAATGTGTCAAAAGCTTGGATCAGGAGTTCAACATGCTCCAGATCATTTCCGTATTCTTCTGAATCAGCTTTATTCATCTGATCTCTCATCCATTCCTGAACCTCGTTGCATTCATGGATGAAACCAAAATACTGTAAGGCTTCCGCTAATCTGACTTCACGTTCTGAGACGAGTTTTCTGAGATCTGCGAAGTCCCTGTCGAGATCGACCTAAAAAATCAAAATATACCATAGAAATATGTATAATCATTAATTAAAGCATTTCCAAAGAAGATCAACTCAATACAAAGTAAGTATGGTTATTTTCGAGCAAGCGTAGCTTTCAATGGCAGTGATACTACCGCTAGGCGACGCTAGTGTAGTTGGAGGTCAGACTGTCACACAAATCGTGTTCCATTGCGTGTTTGACAGCTATGTAGCATATGTATGATTTTGACAAAAAGGTATGTTACTTGATAATGGTGAAATTGCATACCTTAGTAGCTGCAATATTGTTGGCATCAAAATGTTCTCTTGCTACCAAACTATCTGCCATCTTGCCTAGTTTCTGAATGGTGGGTTGGAAGGCCTTCACTTCGATAGATAGTGCCTCTAACTTCCTCTGCAAAGATTGTGCTGAGTCTTCATCTTTTCCAACTTCTTTGGTAGCCAAGAAAGGTCTCTTATCATTGATCCATGCTTCTGCCTCAGACACCTCTTGATAATACTGCAAGAAATCAAATTAAGAAACGTTATATCGGATGCCTAGCACGATTTTCAAAATAGGAAAGATGTAAAAAATGAAAAATTATGAAATCTTACCGTCTGTGCTTCCAGGGAATCCTGCAATCTCAATCTTCTGATGCTTGCTAAATCCCTAACTTGAGCCAGCTTGTTCTTCAAATCGCTGGCTTTGTCATTTATCACAGAAGCCGAAGGGTGGTCCAAACTAGTTAGATATTGAGCCCTTGCTACTAGAGAGGCTACAATAGGTTCTCTCGAAGCCAATTCGGCCTCCAGGGCTTGATGTTTCTTTTGAAGGCTTTGGACAGCCATGAGGCTTGTACCCAAATCCCTAAAATACAAAAAATGGCGTCAAGAGAGATGACTCTGTATTTTCCATGAAACGCTGTCGTCAGTTCATAAATGATTATGTTCGGCCCAAGTTAGCCCTTCTGAGAAAAAAGTTAGCTACTAACATGTATAACAAATCAATCCAACAGGGTCATATAATTAAAATGTGCATCAAGATCAAAGTTCTAAGGTTTGAACAGATTCATCCAATGGTAATCTTGAACATGACTTTGACTATGCAATTCAAGGTTATTTAAAGGTCAAGACAGCTTTTTTAATAAACCTCTACTTTTGACATCGGAAATGTAAAGAGCGGGAAATTTTAAGTTCATATATGTCAATGACCATGACCTTGACTCATAATCTTCATGGGTATTTGAGGGCGTCCAGAAATCGTGAAAGAACAAAATATCTCGAAAAATACGTTTTGCACAGAAAATCTTGTGTAATAAAGCTGTAACGTTTGAAAAGACTCTTATAATGATGACATTGAACGTGACCCTGAATATGACGTTCAAGCTCATTTGAAGGTCAACACAGATGGAAACCCCTATGTTTGACGCGGGAAATAAAAAGAGCAAGACACTTTATGCCAAGTATGTACAGAACCTTGGCTATGACCATCAAGGTCATTTAAAGGACAGTGATGAATTTTTAGCCGAGCAACATCTATATTTAATGCCTGAAATAGAAATAGCGGACAATTTTAAGTTCAAGTATATCCTTGCCAATGAACCTGACCATGACCTTCAAGGTCAGATAGATTTTCACGTAAACATACTTTTTGACGAGGATATTAATAACCAAAATTATTGATTTTGAGTTATTGTTGTATCAAAATGTTGGATAAAAAATGTTCATTGCCAAAGTAACTATTGCATTACTTTGAATATTGCACTTCTTTCTCCAAAATCAATCTCCTTTACACTAATGCAAATTACTTATACTCTACACTATTTCCATGTCAACGAGATCGCCGGTTAATTCTAGTTTTTAATAGAAACACGTTTCCTAGTCTATGCGATGTTTTTCAATTTGATTAGGAAAATTCTTAATTATCTATTTTGTTTCCTTCCGTATATCAAAGAAGTTTGTGTTCTCCAATTTTTTCTGTCTTAAAATTTGTGTCGATTTACCTTGAAGCTGCTAAAGGTTCCCTATCATCTAGCCATTGCAATTCATCGTCGACGTCTCTGGTGAACTGTTGAAGCATTGTAGAGGATTCTAGCATGTCTCTCCTGAGTTGGAGCGGTTCTTTCAGTTGATGGAATCTTGCTATTGCCTTTTGGGCCCGATCTTCTACTTCGTCTGCCATGAAATGTCCGCCGTTCACAAACTGTTCTGCACCTAAAACAATACGTAAATTGTAATAGCAACATGGTTAGAACGATTGTTTACCCCATCTCACCTTCGTTTATAGCTTCACAATTCTCGCTATGCTGCTGAACATCATTCTCCAAAGCAATATGTCTTTTCAACAAATGATTCGCTGTAGCTAAATCATTTCCTACTTCCGCACTTTGTAATTGAGCTTCTACTTCTAGCAACCAGCTTTCAAACTCATCCAGAGACCTGTTGAAGAGCAATGCTTGATACGCTTCATTTAGCCTATCACGTTTCAAGTTTGACAGCTCCAAGAGGTGTTTCCAATCGTTTTCCAATTCATCCAATCGTACAGCTATCTCATTGGATGCGTAGTGGTTGACAGCAATCAGTTCTTTTCCTTCTTCAACGACGTTTTGAATCCGTTCGCCGCTAGCTATGACCTCAGCTTCGAATGTGGTGTGTTTTTGGATTTTGTTCTGGAGATTGGTTGGGTCTCTGTAGTTTTCGTCCGTAGCAATTTGAAGTTTTTGGTTCAGCCAAGTCTCAACGTCGTTAACGTTGCGTAAGAATTGTTGCAATGCCTTCGATTTTTCCAGGATGTCTCTTCGTTCCTTGCACTTTTCCAGAAGCCTGTTCTTTCTGTTGATTATCAGCTTCAATCTGGAAATATGTAGCAGTGTATTACAGAACGTTGTCGGAAAACTTCGGCAATGTTGAAACATGAAAAAGTTCAGTCTTTATGTCTGCCGAAACATTCTACGACTGCTTTTTTGTAAAAATATGTGTCCTGTTCTCAAAGCCATATATATCTGAAAAGTATCTCCTGAAGCTTTTTATTATGGTTTTTTAAAAGGTTCCAAGTCGACTACTATTTTTTTATTAACGATAAACAAACTGACCTACTGGCTAATAAAATGATATTTATTTCAAAAAATGGGTGGGAATTAACGAAAACTTCCAACTTCACTCTTCAGGAGACCACTATTAAACTATTAGCACCAATTTCTTAGCAAAAGCCAGCAAAACCAGTGGAGTGCCTTCACGAACGCAGGGCGTTTCCTAATTAAATGTCAATATTTAACGGGCCATGTTTGGGTTTATTTTGAGGAAAAACTTCATATGAACGTATGTCCTGAACGTCTCAACTTTAGAGATACAAAGTGGTGAAGTTTTCAAAAATAAATCATTTATTAATTATTTTTTTCACCGAAGCAGCCGCGCAGACTGAAGTCTAAATGCCAGGGCACCGCGACTGCTATTGGGATCCCAAAGAAACTTTGTTAATCCGATTTTCGAACTGTCTAAGGTTAGAACTGGGAAAAGCCTCCTCTCGTAGATTGTTCTACAATCTCGATACTCCAGGGTACAAAGGAGCGATCACGTCGGCCAGTTCTGGTTATACGAAGTTCGACACGGTTAGGATTGGAGGCCGAAGTAAGTCGGCATCATCAAGAGAGCTAGATAGCCAACGGCCCACCGGTGCAAAAGGATCCCGAGACTGTCTGTCAGAGAAGAGTCATCGATCAGTCGGACAGCCTTCTTCTTAAGGTCATCGAGCATGGATAATGTCGCCGGGGCAGCAGCACCTCAAACATGACATCAATACTCGAGTCTAGGTATCTGGGCATTGTACAAAGTGAGGAGGTCATGTGGAGAAAAGTACTTCTTATCCCTGCAGAAAGAACGGCTTTTTAGCAGAACACGGCCATTAATCGAAACCGGATGACAGCTAGGACGCTTTTAGTTCGTCAAGGTAGAGCGAGAACCGCCAAGTCTCTCGTCAGAGAACAAGTCGCTGCTAGAGTGATTGTCTTTACAATAAAAGTTATTATTGAAATCCCAAATTATTCCTGAGGAAATTTGATAGCTTGATTTTTTCTATCTGATGCAGGGTTTTTGATTTAAAAAATAACAGCCGTTTCTCCGCATATCACCATGCAAATAAATAGCTTATATTTTTTATAGACCATAAACAGCGCGTCGGACACTAAAAATAGAGACATCAAATCTGCTCATAAATTCTATTTTAAAGAAAGACATGAAGACATTACCGCCCTGTATCTCAAAACCTAAGACTCCCCCTTAAATATTGACATTGAGTTAGGAAACACCATGCATTTTTGAGAGATGTATCGTGAACTATTAAACAGATTTTTAGACCCCACCACATATTATGGAAACTTCGCGGGAACTTTTTTTCATTCCTCAGCATGCCTTCCAATTTTTCTTATAATATTCTGTAACACCCATATTTATAATTCTACAATATTTGAAGGTAAAACGTATGAAAAAATATGTTTCATAAGTTGCTCTGACCTGTTAGATATATCTTCACTGTTTCTGCTGCTCTTCGACATAATCCTATTGGCTTCTTCTTCCAATTCATTCACCTTCACGAGCTGTTTCTCCAACATGACCTCAAAGTCGTTATGCTTCCTCAACAAAGCCTCAACAGCTTTTGGAGTATCCCCAACGTCATCATTATTCAAAAACGCTTCTTTGGCAGCCAACCAGTTGTTCAACTGATTCACTTGCTCTTTGAAATCTTGAATATCATACTCGTGAGTCAATTCCTGCTGATGGTCATCCCAAGCTTTGTGAATGGCATGTTGGAGGTCCTCGAGTTTTTTCACGTTGTCTGTGATTATCGGCTTGTCGTGTTCAGCACAAGTAGTACCGTACCTGATGAGTTGTTTGAAAGCTTCGTCACGCCCGTTGATCTCGGCTTTGAGTTCATTGTGGAGCTCCAATTGAGCCTCAGCTTCGGAAATGCTGTTTGGTTTTCCTTGAGAGTCCATCCTTTTGATAGTTTCATTCACCCATTGCTCAATTTCTTTCACGTCAGCTAAGAATTTTTCTTGAGCATACGCCTTTTGTAACAAATTCCGTCTCTTGTCACTAGTGTCTCTCAGTTTCTTCAACTGTTCTTCAAGATGGACTAGTTTCTTTTCCAAATGCATCGCACTGTCAGGATACTTTTCGCTAAGCATCAAGGCATCTCGTTGGTGTACCTGAACTATCTTATTTTCTATAGCCTGAACCTCGCTTTCTAACCTTTCTTGCTTTCTCAGTAACGCTTCTACAGATGAAAGATCTTTTCCTACGTCTTCCGAATCCATAGCTAGGCATTTCTCTGCGATTCTGTCTGATGTATCAGCTACATCTCTGTCGAACAAATGTATTTCAGAAGCTGCTGAAAGTTTGCTTCTGTAGTCGTTGAGCGCCCCTTGCAAGCTATGCCACTTCTTGATGAATTTTTCTCCACGCTCTTGTACACCAGGATGCCCCTGTTTTGCCAGTTTATTCGCCAGTTGCGTAATAGTCTTTATTCTAGTATCGTCGATCTTCATGTCGCTATCCACATCGTCTAATTTCCTTTGCAGCATTTGACAATGTTCGTAGTCTTTGCCCGTTTCTCCGGCTTGTATCATAACTTCCTTGTCTCTGATCCAAGTCTCGATTTTGTCTAATTGATTGTTGAATTCGAGAATATCCTGGGCTTCCTCCAAGCCTTTGCCTCTGAGATTTACTTCGTTGATCAAGTGTTTCCAAGCCTTGTCTAGCTCGAACAATTGGTCTGCTATATCCTGTAAAGAAACAAGATTTTTCAATTGAGTGGTTGCGGGGTATACATTTATTATGAGTTAATTTGATTTCTTTTATGTATTTTATAAGCAGCAGCGGTAGACTATTCGGTGTCCTAATCAGTCGCCGTGCGCCGCGCAGGTTCGGATTCCGTACCGAGAGAAATTTTTATCTCTTCAATTTGAGTTATTCGATTAATAGTGCTTGGACAGTTGACTTTTTTTTTTCTTTTTCCGAGATGCTGATCTGAGATATATAACTGAATGAAAATAAACTATATATAACAAATACAGAATGACATACTTGTGAAGCTTTGTGATTTTTCCTGATCAAAGTCTCCCCAACAGCCTTGATTTCCAGAATCCGTCCAGAGTTGGCAGCGATCTCAGCCTGGAAGGCTTGATGCTTCTGCAATTTTTTTATTTTATCCTCCAAACTTGTCACGTCTCCCATTTTCTCCTCATTCTCAAGCTTTTTCTGCTTATCCGCAATCCACGCTTGAGCTTCAGCCACGTCTCTGTTAAATTCTGCATACAGCAAACTGTTTGCTAGCAGTTGTTTTTTCTGAGAACACATCTGATGAACCTTCCTCCGCTTAGATTGGATTTCAGCGAGTTTGTTAGTGATCTGTTCGCTATCAAAGTGATCTTGCTTCACTAGCTTGTTGCCAGAGGCTGACAAACCTTCTAAGTTTTTGTCCTGAAAATTCAAAATACACATTATTTGTTTTTGTCCACATAATTTGGGACACATTGAAAATGCATGGAGGCTTCAAAGGCAGATATTGTCTAAATGAGAAAATAATTTACCTGTAAGTGAACCAGCTTCTCGAAGGCTTCATGTTTCTTAACTTGGTTAGTCACTTCATCTACAGTTTCTCCAAAATCAGTGTTATTTAAAGCTGCTTCTTGGGCGTTAGTTGCATCTTCGATAAGTTTTGCTTCTCGTAAGAATATGTGAAGATCACAGAGTTGGTCAAGATGTATCATTTTTAGTTGCCAAGCTGTATGAAGCCGTTCTCGTTCTTTGATCAGATTTTTGTAGCGGTCGACGGCTTCAGTAGCTGCATAGTGGCCTAAAACATAAAAAATACGTTTAATGTATATTTACATAGAGCCGAAACACAATCTAACTTGCAGTCGTTCTTGATTAAAATTAGTATAGTATCGAATTCTATGCAGCAAGAATGCTGGATTGGCGAATTCTTCCCCGATCCTTTTGATGTACATTCCGCATTTTGAATTAATCAATAATCAACGAGTGTTCAGGTAATAATACTTCAATTTAAGCGATTTTGGAATATTTTACAGACTAGTTCTTACCAGTTTGTTCCATAGCTGCCAAGTTTTCGGCGACCTCTTGGAAGTTAGCTTCTCTAGCTTCAATTTCACCTTTGAGAGCTTCATGCTCACTCTTTAGCATTTGAGCCCTAGCTGCACTACGAACATTTTCTTCTGCATTCATTGCTAGTCTGAGACTGGTAGCCCAGTTTGTCAAGTCTCTAACCTAATGCAAAAGCAAGGTATTAGTAAAACAAGTACATGTGATCTGGTCTGCTTTCTTTTGCTACCAAGATCATTTTAGAGACAGACAATTATTTTGATCCATTTCAAGGAGTGATGCCTTAAAAATTCTACCAACATTTTTCTGCATACCTGAGTAAGGAACTTCTGCAGATCAACGCTAGCTTGCAGCTGATCTCTCCTCAAGTCCGCTCTTTCCTTGAGCCCATTCCACGCGTCAACCACCAATTCTTGCTGATGCTGAATGTTGGTCTTGTTGCTGGGATAGATCTTCTGCAGTTTCGACGCATCTTCAACTAATAGCTGCAACTGCGCTTCCAAAACGACCAGTTCGTTTTCGAAAGCCTCATGTTTTCTGAGCAGGGCTAGAGCAGAATTCAAGTCTCGCCCTAGGTCGATACCCAAGGCAGCATTTTTCTCTTGAATTCTTTGCAACGCGTCAGCCACGTCTCTGTGGAATCTGTGAATCTCTTCAGCAGCATCCAGACGCTGTTCCCTTGTGCTTATTTGGTCGTGCAAGTTATCCCAAGCTTGTCTGAAAAGTCGGAACTATCATTTTCATTCGGATTCCACATGTCAATCTCAGTATTATGGTAGTTATTTATACATGGTGTCCCATGTCAGTCTTCCCACCTAAGTATTTCAAAAATTACACCACTTGGATACAAAGTTTCAAACAAAAGAGTTTCGAGGGGACAACACGAATGAGACATTGACCATAAGTTTGCATGCGACCCTTAAGGGCTTTTCAAGGTCAAGTGAATATTTTCAAATAGAACCACTTTTTTACATCGTACATGGAAGGGAAGAAATTTTACGTTCAATTGCGACCTTGACAATGGCCATCACCGTGACCTAACCCCATTTCAAAACACTGAAAAAAAATTGCTCCAGCAGAAACGTTCGAGAGCACAATTGTGACCTTTGTGGGGGTCACCCAAACATGATTCTGACCAATGACCTTGACTATCACCTTCAAGGTCATGTCAAAATTGCGCCCATTAAACATAAAATTTCTTGCTTTCTACAAGACACAGCGGGCTTTAAAATGAAAATGGACGTAAGTCTTTATTACTAACCAGTGTACGACCACCTGAAGTAAAAAATCTAGAATAACTTGCAAGTATAATTAAGAATAGATACACTGGACTATTGTATTACTGATACTTGTTGAACATAAGGTAATTCAAACACAGAGGGCACTAAAGCGTCTTTACTGCCCTACGGCATAAAGGAATCCGTGGGCTGAAAAGAGTGACTTAGCGCCCAAAAATACATATTATCGTCCAGTCGTAGATAAAATTTCATTAATACATGCAAAACTAAGAATCATATGTAACACATAACAGTGGATTAAACCACAGTAAAAGAAAGATGTGATTACCTTATAGAATGATGCTTCTCCAAAACCTCTTGACAAGCTTCCGAAGGTGGTTCTTGTCTAAAACAGGTTAGTGCCAACACCAGGTGAAAAATGTGCCATTTTAACACAAAAAATCACGGTAAATCAGAAAGAGTGAGGTGAATTATTGAGTAACGATAAAAACACAATACCATTATTTACAGAAAGAGATGTAGTCATACCATGTCATAGTAAACTGGTATAATCTTGAGTGTTACATGATGGAGAAAAATAATACTAATATTAGTCAATTTAGTATTTTTCCGTTCAGTTTGTTAGGTTACAATCCTTCAACAGAAAGATAAAAATTCACCACTTCATTTATAGCATTGATTAACATATTCTCCTAGAAGATGTGTATTTGGATGTTCACTTACAATTCCCCTCACAGCTATTACTGAAAGGACCGCAGTAATTTCTTTATAAGTGATTAAACCAGACTACATTCTCCTTTCAAATAAAATTGTTTGTTCTGAGAAATGACAATAACCCTACAAGAAAAAGACCACCGTTTAACCTCCTTCGTTCTTATTCCTGGGATTTAGTATTCCTAAAATTGTCAACGACGGAAAGTCCAAGAGGCGGCAACATTCAGACCTAAAGACGGTGGTTTACAGGGTATATAGTGGTTGGTGTATTTCACTTGGATTGGGTATCTTCTGTGGACTATTCCAATCAATAGTTGTCATTCGGTTGATTTTTTAGAATGGTTCCAAACATATACTAGTTCCAGTAAGAACGAGAAACACAGTCCACAAGGTACATAGTTGTATGCAAAGTGGTTGGCGTTTTCTAATTGGGTTGGGTATCTTCTGATGGAATAAGTTAATCAATGGTTGTAATTTGGTTGATTTTTCATAATAGTTCCAAAAATATACCAGTTCCAGTAAGAACGAGAAACACACAGTATAAGATGAAGATTCACTTACTCCAATTGCAACTGTTTCTTTTGAATGTCCGAACTATAAGGACTGTCGTTGGATATCAATTTCTGAGCTAAATCCTCACACTGCTTGTATCTTTCGGATCCAGCTTCGATTCTATGTTTGAAATCGTCAAACTTGGCCTTCAAAAGCTGAAATAAAGAACATTGAAGCACATCATTCAATTCCTGAGAACCTACTTTTAACCTACCAAAAGATGTTCATAATCCTGCCCATAATCCTCAGACGAAGCTTGCTGTAGATTATCAGCTATCCAAGATTCTAACTCTGCAGACTCGGCAAAGTATTCATGTCTGAACAGCGACTCCATAAGGCGATGTTGTCTAATGGCTGCCTTTCTTTGTAGGGATCTCACCAAGTGTTCCAGGCCAGCTTGCCTTTGACTTATCAGCTTGGAATCTGGATGTCCAGATTTGATCATAGCTTGTGCTCCATGACCCATCTCGGAGATTATGTTGTTGTAGGTGTCCAGTTCGAGTTCCAAAGCCTGAAATTTACCAAATGTAAGAGATATTATACTACAGCCAAATCGAAAGTATATTACCTTATGTTTTGTAAGCAGTTTTGTAGCAGAGTCTCTGTCCCTACCATAATCAGAGCTGGATAGGATGTTAGCTTTCTCGTTGAGCCACGATTCGACTTCATTTGCTTCAAAGAAATATTGCTGAGCTTTAAGGGAAACGTCTAACTTGTTAGCTCTTCGGGCTGCTTTTTCTTTCAGGTCATCCCACGAAGATCGCAATGTGGAACATAGGTCACCAATCTAAGTGAAAAGGTAAAATATATCATGAAAAATGTGGAACTTTTATAATAGACAAAAAGTGTTAAGGAAAAGCAATCTCACCTCTATCATTTTATCCCTTGATATATACTATAGAAAAAATTAAAAATGAATCTACTAGACGAGAGAGTAGAAAAAGTATCTCAAGTTAGATAAAACGTAAGGTACCTGTTTTCTTTCAGGATGCAGATTGTCAATCAAAGCTTGTCCTGTTTCTAAAGTTTTATCTATAACTGGTTGATGACCCACGATCTCTGCCTCTAGTTTCTTGTGTTTTTTATGCAGACTTTGAGCTTGATGCAGATTTTGTCCTACTTCATCTGAGCTGGCTAATGGCATATGCTCCTTTACCCATTGTAGTTCAGCATCCAACTCGAAACTAAAAAAGATAAATCAAGTTAGCACAAAAATATGATGCAAATTACGTCACGTAGATTTTCACAAGCATCACTATGTAGAAAACTGCATACCCAAATTTATAGAATTCCAGTGCTTCCTCTAGAGCCGCTTTCCTCTTTTCAGCAGGTTTATACATCTCCTCAACCCTCTGTTTGCTAGCCAACGCGTTTTCCCGTATCGCTTCAGAGTCAAAATGCCCTTCATCACTTAAATTGTGGCTTTGAACGACCAAGTCTTCTACACGTTCTGCCAAATGCGACAGTTCTGTTTCGATTGCATCGTGACGTTTCAAGAGTTCTCTGCATGACCTGGAATCAGATTTTTGAAATAGTAGAGAATGTAAGGTTCAAATCCTCCGAAAAAAAAATACAGACAAAAAATAATCTACCTTAGATCCGTGCCCATATTCGTGCTTTTCAAGCCCTCCTCAATTTCATCTAACTTGTGCTTAACATCTTCAATGGCGTTATTATAGCCATGTTGAGTAACAGCTTGCCTCAATCTTCTTCCTTTCTCCAGTGAAATTCCTACTAGGTTGTGCCATTCGTTATTCAACTCCTGAAACACATCAATATACAGAGGTGTTAGCAAAATACCTGAACTAAATTTAAAGCTACGTCGGGCAATTCTTTGTCTTTGAAATACATCAGTTTCAAATATTCTTGAAAACTTGCTTCATCTGGAAAACATCTTTTGAAATTTAGGAGCGACATACAATCTGACAAGAATTAAATAAAATGCTTTATTAAAACAGCAACTTAAGTCGCTTGATTTTTTACATATGATAGGTTTGGGATTTTTTGAAGCGTCTTTCTTTTACGATTTATTTTAGGTACTAAATTTCAACAAACTCCAATAAAATCGGCTAAAAGGCTACGAGGATTGCCTTCAGAAAATTCAAATATGGAGCTGGTCAAATATATCAAAAATGTACTAACTAACTGTAATTTTGTTTAGTTTGTAAAAATATCAGATTTAGCCCCCAATGACTTTTTCCCGCAACATCGGTTCTCGCTTAAATGCATGCCTATTTTGAGGGCCCTCCGAGATCGTACTTTTCCGACAGCATAAAAAAGTTGAAGAAATGCCTGGAAAACGAATTTCCAAAACAAAAGCCAGACTCTTTATTTTGAAAATGCAGTATTTCCGGGCCCGTTTCCATTAGCATCTTTGAACCCATATTTTTGGTAATATCTTTGTTATTTTTGGTAGTAGTATTTTATACCCTAGAAATAGTGCCACGCCTTTCTGATACACCCTGCGGATTATCACGGCAGAGATAAACATCTCAAAACTTTTAGCAGAAATGACATCGATTACAATGTCTCTCAAACGCTACCTGTAATGTCTTGGCCACATCATCCTTTCTGTAGCTATCTTGAGCAATCAGAGCCATACCAAGCTTGTTCACAGTCCTCAGCTGTCCTTCGTTGGCCCTTAGCTCCCTCTCAAACGCCTCATGTTTCTGCAACTTTCTCTCTAAGTTCGACAAATCCCTGTAGCTTTCGTCCGAAGCTGTTTTCAGTTTTTCAGCCATCCATGTCCGGAGATCGTGGACTTCCGCGCAAAATTCTTGGTAGTTTTTAGATGCCTCCAAGACGTTAGCTCTCTGTTGGGATGCTTCTTTCACAGCTTGGCGTCTTTGAAGCACCTGGTTGCGCTTATCATCTATGCTAAAATGTTAATAACACAGTCAAGAACTGTGCAACGACAGCATATTTAACACTTTACAGCAATGTGACTCCATCAGTTGCGTAGCTGAGGGGACTCAAATAAAAATTTATTGAGGGGCTCCACCTAAATGTGTGGAATCCCGAATGGGGTAACATTCGGGGTAATGATTTTCCCAAAAGAAATTGAAATGCTTGAATCGAATAATATGAATAAATAATCAGGTAATGACTAAGTATTATATACAGGGTGTCCGCAAAGTTGGGGTTTTCCTTTTCAGAAACAACTACCCTTGAAATAACAAAGGTAATGTGTAGTGAAACGAGGGCGACCAAGTAAAAAAATAAAGGAAAAAGTACTCACACTCTAGTTGACGAGAAGGGTTAAGTACGTCTCTGCCCGAAATCATACCGCTCCAACAGAAAATGAAATCAGCAGACGCTGGCGGTGGTGCAGACCACGAACAGAGGTAACAAATATGATTCAAAAACACAGGTGCGTGCACGACGTAGCCAAGCATCGGTGCAGGCTTTGAGAATGGAGTACCTCCCCCGAATGAAAGCACCAGCTTGTTCAATTCTTAGACGAACTTCGTCAACTGTATGCACTTCAGTTTTGTACACTAAGCGTTTCATTTCTCCCCAAAGAAAAAAATCACATGGTGTTAAGTCTGGAGATCGCGGAGGCCACGCTATGGGTCCATTACGTCCGATCCACCTATTCGGAAATAATTCATTCAAAAACTCACGCACTTCGCGTCTAAAATGGGGAGGTGCACCATCGTGCAGAAACCACATTGATTGTCTTACACTTAATGGCACATTTTCTAACAAGGAAGGCAAAATGTTGGGTAAAAAGTCTAGGTATTGCATCCCGTCCAATCGGTTTGGGAGAATAAATGGTCCAATGAGCAAAATGTTTGTTGAAAATGTTGCCCGGCGGACAGCGTGCGGATTTTCTACTGACCAAATATGAGTGTTGCGAAAGTTATTCACCCCATTACGCGTGAACGTAGATTCGTCTGTCACCAATATGCACTTCAAAAAGTCTGGATTATTGTCATGTTGATGCAACAACCACTCACAAAACCGCACTCTTGCTGGAAAATCGTCAGGTTGAAGGGCTTGCACACGTTGGACGTGAAACGGATATAGCCCCTCTTCACGCAGCGTTTGCCACACTTTAGTTTTTGATACTTGCACTTCTCTAGCCACGTCTCTAGTGCTTGTTGAGGGATTCTCGTCTACGCAATTACCTCTACACGCGTGACCGTAACCGTCGGTTGAAGGTTGCATACTGACCTGACACACTGACCCCGACCCAGTTCTGTCGTCGGGTTGAGCCAGTGACCTTGTACCACTCGGTGATGTCGCGGATCGCGGCTACAGGACGGTATTCAGATATTTTTGATGTTGCAGAGTCCTTTATCTCGGTTCCCTTAAAGCATTGGTGTATATGGTACTAAGAAAAAGTGCTTATGTTTTCCTTTACACGTCGTGTAAAGGAAAACCCCAACTTTGCGGACACCCTGTATATATATTTATTTTAATGGCTACTAAGTCTTTCGAAAAACGTGCGCAAGCATTTTTGGTAGAAAATTGTATTATTATGTTAATTACTTTGTATCGATTTTATCGTAAGGTAAGAAGTTTTTTCTATGTTTTGATGATGACAGCAAGACGAAGACTCATACCACTTATTTTAGTAATCTCGGAAACAGCTTTAGTGATTTGAATGAAAATCGAGGTAAAGCATGTTGTGAGGTCATATATGTAATGCTTCTTGATTAATTCAAAGTTTGTTTTTTATGGTTCACAACCTCAAAATTTTTTTTTGGAGAAGTTACGATTTTGACAAATTTTGAAATTTGATTTTGTCTTCTGATTACTTCTAGTTAGAGTTTAGTTAGAAAAACATGATTATGGTGCTAAAAAATGTTGAATTCCAGGAACGGTTATTTTTTACTTATAATAAATTTGTGGCATATAGTTTCAGGGGCATAAGTATATTTTACGTATTCTTTGAGAGGATTAGAACAATTCAGTAAAATTGTATAAGTATATGTATGAAGGAAAGGCCATTAAAATCATAATCAAAGGCAAAGGTTAAATTCGTCTAGTCTCGTAGTTCAAAAATCCTCAAGTTGTAAGGTTGAAAAGAAAATGTTGAAAAAAACAAAAATCATGCTTTTTCCTATTTAAAACAGTTTTTTTTTGTTTAAAACGTTAAAATTTAGCTGAAAACAAAACATGTTTAAAAAACTGTTAATACATTTTTAAAACGGTAAAAAAATGAAAAATCTATTGCCTATATAATCTAGCAACGTTAATGGAGTTCCTTCCTATTTTTGATCCTGCTCTATCAGGCACATCTCTAATTTTTTGCCTTTGGGTAATTTTTCCCCTTACGATCTCCAGCAGTCAAATGTGCGAAGCCGTAGCGTGGTGGGGTGTTTTGTTTTTTGTGAATTAAAGATCGGCAAAAAAAGAAAGGCAATGACAGTTCGGAGAAAGGATCCCGTGTGGAAATATTTTAAGGAGACTGATGCCAAAGCTAGCTGGAAAATAAATAAAAGAGCAAAATATTTAACCTGCAATATGGATATAGTGCCACTGGTGGCTAGAATGCGCAACCTTTTAAAAAATTCATTAAACAAGGAAGTTTGTTAGAAAAACAAAATATTCATATATCAGATAGTTCTGATACCGACAATGATAATGTTTTCGTTAAAAGTAGCGAAAAAAAAATTATTCTATGTACATTTTCCATGATTTTATAATTTCCAAATATGAATTTAAGGATTTTTTAGTAAATAAGATGGGTTGTATACTTTTATAGAAATTTGATAAGTGACTTGTTTAATGTTATTATACAAGTAAATATATAGTCTTATTATATGATTATTCTGCTGCTTGTAGTGTACTAGTATTAGAGTTTATCAAGATCATTCGTTCGTTAAGAAACAGATTTTTTCCGCTAGTACTTTAGTTCCCTAGTTTCATGTTTGATTAATTAATAAAAAATAAATTATATTTTTTAGCCTATGTCCCTTTTAGTTTCATTTTGCAAAATAAAATCAATTTTAATCATACTTAAAAAAATATAAAAACAAACTTGAAAAATTCACAAACGACAAAAAACAGTGTGTAAAACAAATTGGTTTAAAACACCTTCATTGTTTTAAACGGTGTTTATAATACTTGTTTTAAATATTTTGATTAAAACATAACAACTCTGTCAAGTTGATTTCATATAAGTCAAAAAATTGACTTATGCCCTTTTAACTATTTCAAACAGAAATATAATATAAATATAAAAGTACCTTTTTCGGAAAACTTCAATCAAATCTTTCATGGCTGAACACGATTTTAGAGTTTCGGGGTATTCTATCTCAGTGTAGCTATATAATCACTTTTGATTTCAAAAAGTTTCTTTTATCCATTGCAGTAATAATAGGATAGTCAAAAATATTAATCGTGGCTTTATCACCCAGACCTAAGAATTTAGCGTTTGAGGATTCATGGTTTTGTGTACGGCTTAAAAAATTGCGTAAGATTGTGGATAACACTTTGCACATTTTTTCTCGTATTTCTGATACGGCGGTTGCTACGCCCCTGGACCCAAGGTGATATGAGTGGTACGCGCATTGCATAATGGGCATCCCTCATATCATGTAAAACATGTCAATGGCTCGCTTTTGATACGGCTGCCGAGGACAACGGATGACTATTACGCATAGTAGCGGATCTAAGATATGTGGGGCCTGAAGTTGGTATGGAGCCCCAACCGAATTGAAGAACGAGGGGAAAGGCTGAGGGGTGCTGGAACGTTACGATTTTGTCATTTTGGAAGCGTAAATTTTATCTGCTCTGAGACCCAATAGATCCTGAGTCCCGGAGCCCACAGTATGTCGTGTGCGTATCTTAGATCCGCTCCTGATTACGCAGCGAATGTAGAACTCTCAAGGTCATGTAACGTCGGTAAAGGAATCGACGTAGTTTTTATGGAGTCGTATTGTTGTAAAGTGTTAAATATGTAGTGGCAAAGATGTAGAGTGCATATTGTATAACGGATATTTACCCATCACTATCATAATGCTCTTCAGCGATCAATGTATCCGCTCGTTTGCTAAAAGCTGACAGACGCTCGTCTTGAGCAGACAGAGTGTTAGCAAAAGCTCTGTGTTGTTTTTGCAAAGCCTCCACTTCGTCCAGAGAGTTCTAGAATAGAGCATATTGAAACCAAAACAAGTTAGTATCAAACTTTTGGCGTGATAAAATGTAAAAAATAATAAAGCTTTATTACCGTCATAACTAGTAGTGACCTCTTTTTAAATATTTCAATAAATAACTCATGAATGTGGGTAATATTATTTTCCAACAGGGTACGTTACTAGTTATAATGGGCTAGGGGCATGATTTTAACTGAGTGTAAACCCTTTATGTGCATTTTGATGTCTACTTGTCGTCATACACATGATCCAATACGATAATTCCAACAATGCCATTATAATTTCTATACAGGAATTAGTTTTCATTCATATGTAAAAATTATCATAACGGAGCGTATGATTATGGTAAGGCAACACAGTTTAAAGTTCATTTAAAATCAGACCCCCAGATCATTATTATCACAAGAAGAAAAATGTTCACACAATATGTTTTGTTATATGGATTAAATGAAGAAAATACCAATAAAAGCAAAAAGTAAAGAAACATGGTAACTTTTTTCTGTTCGCTCACCCCGAGATCGGAAAATTCCAAAAAGGCCTGATGAGCGGAAGTAGCAGCGTCTATCTTATCAGCCTCTTTATTGAATAGCTGCAATTGCAAACATTGCTGAAGCCAACGTTCTTTTTCCTTCCAACCCCTAGCTATAGCCGCCTGTTCTGCTATCAACCTTTCTACTGTATCCTCAACTTCACGGAGTTCTGGGTTAGATTTCAGGAGCTTTTTGCCCAATCCCGTGATTTGTCTGAACCTAGATTATGGATTACACGAAATAGAATTTAAAATAATAAAACACATACAATACAATACATAACATCATCATAAATTTCAAAATACTGGGCAGGCGAAACGCCAGTAAAATAATTCTTTAACATATGTCGTTTCAACTGCCATCCAGAATGGAAATGAACTCGACAGACAACCACAGGATAACTTGCAGAAGTTTAATTTACGAAATATTCAACTCACTCATCATCCTTGGCTTTGATGTCCTGCGCTAGATCCTGATGACTCTTTAACAACGTTTCAGCTGTTTGAACGTCCCTGACCATGTTATCAGCGTTTAGTTGGTCTTTGACGTCAGCGACCCATGCCAACAGGTGTTTTGCGCTATTGGTGAAGATCTGTTGACCAACTGCGTCTTCTAGCCTTGCTCTTCTTTCCAAGGCCTTATCCTTCACCCTAAAAAATTGATTGCATCAAGTAAGCTTATTCAGAATTTTTCGTGCGTTTCAACTGAATGCTGTGAAATCTGAATCCAAAGGGTATTTCAATTCGCCGGGTGCGAAGTGCTGAATTGACGCTTGGCAAAGGTGCAAATATTTCACTGGCATCATTTGTCAAAAAAAAAAACAATGCCAGCTTGAAATTCAAATTCTTCCTGACCTCAAATCAACTAATCGTGTATCATTTCTATTTCCGTTTATTTTCTTACCGACATCCGCTAGATGGTGCCTCAGGATTGTTTTTTCAAGTAACACCAACAATTTTGTAAAAATATGCTTGCCTATTTATCAGAGAACGTTTTATGAATAATTTTCTATAAATGTCTTTTTTAGCTGTTTCTACAAATGGCCATTCTTTGATTAACCATTTGGTACAATTGGGGCTCAATTTTATCAGTAACTTGAGGAATGTTTTGCTATACTTTTAACCTTGAGGAATCAAAAAAAAAACAAGTGGGGATAGATTGCATGATTTCTCAAGCCGGCGGACATCAATCACCAATGCGAGAAATCAGGTCGCCAACGGAAAAACTGTGGCACTTCCGATTTTGCCTCACCACATAGCATGTGGTCCTATATTGTTCAAGGGATATATTGGTATAACGCATATTATATAATTTGTGCACGAAAAGTCCATATTTGTGGCACTCCTTGCGGTTAACATTTACGGCTCCACTATTGCAATTTTTATGAAGAAATAAGTGAATTTTCGTAACATGCCATCATAATTAAATTCCGAGGAACCTATTGGAACACCCTTTAGCTTCTCCTGCAAACGTAAATATTTCAAGCATTACCTCAGCCAAAGATTATCAATCTCCTTCTGCTTCTGTTTGACGTTAGGCCTTTCACTGGGATATGAAACTTGAACAGAATTCGCCAGCAAGTTAACAGTATTAACTTTCTCCTCGACTGGCGCTAGCTCTCGCTCTAAGTTATCGTGTCTCCTCTGCAAAGCTTGAACGGTCTTCAAATCGTGACCCAATACTTGAGTGTCAAGCTGCATCATCTTCTCCAGCATCCAATCCTTCGTTTCTTCGCAGACCTTGTTGAAGAGTTCGACTTCGCTGGCGCCCTCAAGACTCTTGGCCTTTTGGGCTTTGAGGCGATTCAAGCGTTGCCAAGCGGCCTGAACTTGACGGTGACGTGTTTTCACCTTGTCGATCTGGGAGTGGTTCTGCTTTTCGAATTCTTTCACGTCGGCGTCCAGAGCGTCCATACGTTTTTTGTTGGCGGATAAGTCCGTCATGAATTTCTGAGAAAAAAATTGGTAAGAATGCATGGTACCCAAAGGGAAAATGTATGTATATGAAATTACACAGATATACGAGAGATTAGATCAGATGTTCTCAACTCAAGGTTTTAAAAGGGTGCTTTTTGGTAGTACATCTTGATATACAGATTCATAAAAGTGTTATATCAAAAACTTCAATCTGTAAACTTTAAAAGGTATTAACTCTTGCATTATAGGTAAAAAGGTGTTAACCCAAGAGTTAATTAACACCCTTGTGCACTCAAATTTTAATTTGTTTACGTTTGAACACGTTTCGTGAGAAGTTTTGTTTTTCTGATTTTTACAACATTTGGACTACTTTTCAAATGGATAAGGTATGTGAAGTTTTAGTATTTTATTAGCTAGTTAAGGATCCGAACCGTCTCTACCTTTATCTATGACGTACAACAATCCGATCGAGGAATAGCAAAAACAAACGAATAAATCATACCTCACATTTGATTTACAAAAAACGCTTCCCTAGCCGAAAATTTGTAAAAGTAAAGCCTTCTATTTACAAGTATGGCTCTATAATCTAGGAAGGAAATCGCGGTCCTGAAGAGATTGGAAGCTCACTTACAGCCTTTTTGGGAAATATCAAGGACCAGGGCATGGCTTCCGATCGCCTGATTGCATGGAGTGTTTAGGAAGGTGGCCAAAATAAAAAAATATATATTGACGTGTCTATGGCACTATCTAATAATCTCTGGAGTGTTAGAAAAATTATGTTCCCTGCACCAACTAATTTATACGGTGGATCAATATATTTCAATCATGGCAGAAGCTGGGAAAAAACACCTTTCAATATTACAAGAATGGCGGACAAATTTGTTGATTTTAAGGAGTTTCCAAGAAAACTTGGACTGGTCGATAGAAAAAAACTACAACTAATGAGAAATTTTCATTCAGAGATGTAAGATGGATCCAGATTGAAGAATTTGATGTAACCAAGTATACATACTCTTTTAATGAAACGGAAAATTGGAGTACGAGCCTCTTCTTTCTTCAGTTGGCCCAACTATATTGAAATCTTAGTTTTTTTCTTATCAAACACTAATAATAAAAATGTCGCAGGGTGTTATAGGTTTAAAATATTAACAATGAATATTTTGATAATATATAGTAGAAAACACCAACTATCACTCCCTAATTAAATTTACAGCATAAAAATAACACATGTTGCAATTACAGCATATCAACCTATTTTCATCTCAATGCAAAATAAGTCTATAACGCATAGGTGGCTGTGAAAAATAAAGGCCATGTTTTTATTAATCACAGCTGTCAGAATACGTTTAAAATAGTTTTGGGTAGTTAAGTTTTCAAAATGGGTAGAGAAAATGTTATTAGTGAGAAAATTCGGTTACTGATAATTAATTTTTTTAATTCTGGGAAATCAAACTCAGAAATTGCAACTTTGTTAGACTTATCGCGGTACAGTGTGAGAAATATTGTTAGAAGATATAACGTAACTGGTTCAGTTGATATTAAGCCACGATATGTGAAAAAAAGTAATATCACAAATGCCGACCGAAGAGCATTAAGAAGAATAATCGTGAAAAACAAGCGTGCCAATTATTTACAATTAAGTGCTCTGTGGAGTGACGCTGTTGGAAGGAGAGTTTCGAGGTCCACAACTCATAGAGAGGCCCACAAACTGGGATTTAGCACTTGCAAGGTATGTTTTCTTATAAAAAAAGTGAAGTAAAAGCCCTAAAGTTGCACAACTTGTTTATAGGCCAAAGAAAAGCCACTATTAACTCCATTGCAAAAGGAAAATCAGCTGAGATGGGCTAAAGAACATAGACAATGGACACCTCAACAATGATGTGCAATATAATGGAGTGATGAGGCCCGATTCTAAGTTTGTGTTGGTGACAGTCGCAGTAGAGTTATTCCCAAAAAAAATTAAGCATTCAATGTTGACTGTCTGAAGAGAAAAGTGAAATTTCCAGCATCCCTTATGGTCTGGGGCAGTATGTCATCATAAGGAGTAGGAAAACTTCATTTTATTGATGGAGATGTGGATACAAACATATATTTGGCAATTTTAGAAGAATCGCTTTTACCAGTGATGGAAGAATGTTGGACATCCGGCCAAGATTTTGTGTTACAGCAAGATGGTGTAGCGTGCCATACCTCAAAAAAGGATATAAAATGGATGGAAGAAAATAATGTACCACTTTTGAAATGGGTTTCTAGCAGTCCAGATCTGTCACCTATTGAAACTTTGTGGCACGAGATGAAAACGGTTCTACGACAACATCCTGCTCGTACAATCACCGAACTGAGATAAAAGGCTCGTACAAATCTTGAAGTGGGCCAACTGAAGTGGGAAGGGGCTCGTATTTTGTTGATATAAGAAAACAGCGAAATCTCGATAGAAGAGTACAAAATGAACCATTATTGTTGAATATCGATAGAAGCCGACCTATTGGGGCTAAAAAGTTTGATAATATTCAGAAACAAATTCAGCAAATTTTAGAGGCTTTTATGGGAATTTAAGAAGAGGAGGCGATTAGTTACAGTGTGTGGATTATTTATTACTTTTGTGAGATTGTAATAAGAAAAAACAAAAATGTTCACTTTTAATGAATAAATCATTGAATTAACACATTTCTGCTATTTTCATTTTCCGAACCAAGCAAATAAGATTTTCAACCATGTTTTTCAAATTTCTGATAATAAACCAATTTTTTTAACAAAACTGTTTATTCGAGACACTTTTATATGTGTCTAAAATAACCTTGAATAATAAAAGCAGCCCTAACAGTATCCAATAAAAAATGTCAGGATTTAATTTTTGAGGCCAATTATCTCCAACCTATAAAATCTGAGTTATTACCTTTTTGCACCAAAGGCTTCAATCGAAAATTGCCGAGTCAGTCAGCGCTTTTGGGAACAAATGATTTTATACCAATTGTACATCGGATAGACAATTAAAATTGAAGAAGGGGAACAGATCGACAATTGAAAATTGAAAAGCAGGTTCAGAAGAGCAGCTGTCCTCGTGACAATTGAAGAGTAGGGGACAAAAATTTTCCTCATTGATTAACGTATTCTCCAAGATGGTGCCCAATCTCATGAAGTATTTGGACGTTCAAAAAGTCAAGTTGCCAAGTAGGATCGCTGTGATTCCCTTAGAAGTAATAAAAACAAACTCCATTTTCCTTACGAAGACAATTGTTTATTCTTAAACATGAGATCAATTTTCAAGGAAAAATCATCTTTCAACATCCTTGTCATTATTCCTAAAACTTCGTATCATCAGAATCTCTCAACAAAGGAAAGGAAATCAAATAGCCCGCAGCAATACTCAGAGAGGTGGCAACGCTGACACCTAAAGATGGTGATCGACGTTTGTAAACATAAGTGGTTTTCGGCGCCAGTGTACGTATGCTCATTTTCGCGTAAGAACGGATTAGGTATCAATTTATTTACCTCATATTTCCTCTTAGCTTGTTCAACATTATCATTAGGATCATCAACAGTAAGCATCTTTTCTTTGTCCTTAATCCATTTCTCTAGGTCAGCACACTCCCTGTAGAACGTGAACAGTTTCACTGCGTCAGCGAGTAACGCGTGCCTTTTAGATGCCAATTCTTTCAACTGTTCATAAGTGTCGTTGATCTTCTTTTGTCTTTTTGGTACGCTGTCACTGTCGTCTAATTTGCGTTTGTGTGACCTGCTGGGAGTTCGATGGACCTTCACTGGAACTTTAGTTTTTACCTAGAGCAAACAAAAAAATAAATATAATAATAGTAACTCAATCAGCTATTCTTATTGAATAAGATGGCAGTCCCTGGGATTTCGACTGCTAGGGATCGTCCAAACACAATATTACTGACTTTTCTACAGCATGCCTAGTCTAAAGTAATAACGTTGACATTTTTGAAGCTGGAAAAATGGCACTCTTGTTTGATACCGATAAAATGAGTCATTTCTGAGTACAGTTCCACCAATTTTGACATCAAGTTCTACACCTTGTCGAAGTTTTGAGGACCGGTTGCACTATAAGTCGATAGGGCCAGTATTCAATCAAATCTATTTTTGATAAAAAGGCTCATATATCAAAATCAAATGTGTTTTTCAGCTAAAGAACTATGATTCCCAAAAAGCGTCAGTTTTTAATTACTATTACGGACAGTGTAAACAGTTGAAATATTTTATCAGGATTACTCGTCCTTGGCGATCTAATTAAGTTAATTGTCTTCTATGGACGCCATGTAAAGCCTCAAAACAACAGAAAAGATTTCCACTATGCTCTTCACTGAACCCATATTTCCGAAGAGCCCCATTTTCTTATAGAAACTTGTGCGTCATTATTTTGTGTATACGAAAAATTGCCACCTTATTCTCGGACACCCGGTTTAATATTGTACTTACCATTTTGGTCTTTTTAACCTTCTGAACGCTCTTGACGACCTCGGGCTTCCTCAAGTTGATATGTATGATCCTAGGTTCAATTTCAACAACATAATTTGCTGGTGCGAACCCATCTGTACCATCTGCCTTCCTCACACACCACCAGTCAGGATTGCTCTTGTTTAGAAGAAACATCACCTCACCTTTGACCATAGTAAGACCGTGGTCGTTGAACGAGTATAAAGCTTTAACTTGGGGCACCCTTTTTTCTTCTACTATTGTACGGTACTCGGTTCGTTCGACTGGTTCGTCTACCCATACCTCAGTGGGTACCATTCTAAAAAATAAAATATGTTGTGGTGACCAAATTTAAACGCTTTCCCCACATTAAGACGAATATCAAAATAATCCAAAGGATAATTTATTTATACGGGTCTGTTAGTTTGACCTTCAAATATTTCTGTTGGTATGCCACAAGGTAGTAAACTAGGTCCACTACTATTTATTTTATCCATTAATGACATTTGTAATATTTTAGATTATTGTAAATTTCAGATGTTTGCAGATGATACATTAATATACATATCAGATGAAAATATAGACACTGCTTTAAAAATGATAAATTATGACTTGGCAAAAATCGTAAATTGGGTAAATGTACATAAACTAAAATTGAATACTTTTAAAACAAAATTTATGCTAATAGGCAAATATCTAAATGAAACTACCATCACAGTTACGATAAATGGAAAAATAATTGAAAATGTTGAATCAATTAAATATTTAGATAAATATATTGATAGTAAACTAAAGTTCTAGGATCACTATGAACACATTATTTCAAAAGTTGCCAAAAAAAAATAAATTCTTTTATAGGGCTTCTCATAGTCTTGGTACCTATTCCAAGAAAATAGTTTATAATACAACTATATAATACCACATTTACTATATTGTTCAACTATCTTGTTCACTGCCAATGAAGCGTGTTCTCAAAATTACAAGTCTTGCAAATTAAAGCTATGAGAATGATACTGAATAAAAATAAGTACTCCAAAATAAACTCTATGTTACAAGAATTGCAGTGATTGAATATAAGAAGATCCATATCATATTTGGTTATTATTTTTATATCTAAAATAAAAAATCATCTTTTGACACAACATTTAGAACACTACATAGAATTGAATAATCATTACTACAATTATTATACAAGAGGAAATATAGATTTTAATTTACAAAATTGCAATAGTAATATAATATTTCGAAAAGGATTACTTGAATCTAATAAACTAAATAATGATATACAGTCTACTTGTAATTTAAATATGTTTAAAAGAAAATTAAAGGTGTATTCCATGGACAGTAAAAATTCTTAGAGATACATTTTTTTTTCTAAATATCTGTATGTAATGTAATTGTTTAGTTTTTTAGAAAAATGTAATTGTCGCAATCATGCTAAATAAATCCTAGTCAAACAAACAAAAGTTTGGAATTCACATAACTCCAGAAGAAAATATTTCTGAAGCTTGATGCTTCCAGTTCGGTGTTTCGAAATGACAGCTTCAATATTCATCATTTTTTCATTCCGAACCTACCTATAATCATACTGAATCTCTTCAATAGGTTCTACGACTTCTGGTTCGTTGTTGAGATCCAAATGCGATATTCCAGCTGCGATGAGCCTTTCAGCTTGGCTATTCAAGCTCTGGATATCACCACTATAAGCGTTGATCTCACCTTCCAGGTCTTTATGTCGCTGAAGCAAGGCCTGAGCACTAGGTTCGTCAGTACCATAGTCGCTAGAGGCAACTATAGCTGTCTTTTCATTCAACCTATAAAAAATGATGCATGAATACCCTGCTTATGTCAAACTTCATAGGAAATGTAAAATCAATCACCTGATCCTTGATTTATCAAAATACACAACTATGGGCGGGTAGCACTAAACCAATGTTGCCATTTCCCTGCTATATTTAATAATAATATAGCGTTTAGTTGATACTAAAAATAATAATTACAAGCGTCAAAATATACAGGGTGACTTTGAAGTTGAGTCATTAATTTTCAGATAATGATTGTAGAAGGAAGATAAACCAAAATATGTGTGTAAAAATAAAAAAAAAAATAAAAAAAATTTGTTACCTTGTTTTATAAAGTATCCTCCCGACAAGTATTTCAGTGCGGACCTGTATTTGATCGTGAGGTCCCCTGTGAGGTCTTAAGTCACCTGATTCACGAGCCCGTTGTACTACATTAACAAAGGCACGAGGGGTTGGTTGCACTCGATTGGGAAACCGATCCGCATAAACATGTGCCATTTTTTATTTCGTTTGAGCCACGCAACAGACACTATTCACACGCGACTGACACTAACTGTATGTATAACTGAACTGAATAAAATAAACATCGTTCCAAATTCTTTCGCTTTTTTGTTTCCGATGCGATGAACCAATAAGGTGGATTATATCCGTTGTTGCCAAACACGAGTACATGATATTATTGAGACAGGGCGGTACTCAAACTTCCAAAGGGCTATAACTTTGTTACTTTAATTTTACCAGAAAAATGGTAAAGGAAAAAAACATTTCTTTTGATCAGATCTACTCACTGTTAAAATAAATGACTCAACTTCGAAGTCACCCTGTATATATGTATATATACGTCTGGTAAATAGTACGACCAAAAAATGTCGGGGATAAGCGAAAGGCAGATCTACAACATATCAAAAAATGACCCTAGTAAAAGTTTCACTGTTTTTGAGATATTATTTTTTTTGTCTTTTTCGAAAAATTTCCTCATCTGATCTATTTTTGGTTGCTGATTAAGCAGGTACTTTATCGCAGTACTTTGTAGTAGCAGTCTAGTAGAGTAAAATAGTTTTCTAAAATAAAAATTAGGAAGAAGAAATTAGTTTGGCAAATTTACCTACTTGTATTTATCGACAATAATATTTCAAATGGCAGACCAACTATATGAGAATATTTTGCAAAAAAAAGCAACAGATATCCTGTTATTTCTAGGCACAGCAACAAAAGATAGATTAAAAAATTAATATCTCAAAAACAGTGAAACTGTTACTAGGGTCATTTTTGGTATGTTGTAAATCTGCCTTTCGCCTATCGTCCATGTTTTTTTGTTGTACTATTAAAGAAATTGTATAAAAATATAAAAATATAAAAAGGAAATTTTCTGCAACTTCTTTTGAAAGCTGACACAGACATAGACTTAATGTTTTTGGGGACGTGATTGTACAAGTGGTAGATAAAATGGATCTATTAAACATAGATGTACGATGACGTTTTTGGGAAATCAACTTCCGGGTGAGTTGTGATGTGTTTTAAAGATCAGGTTATATATTTTGTTTGAACATACCAAGAATCAGCTTCGTTGGCATCTGCATAGAACTGATAAGCTTCACAAGCGTCTTGCAGCTGTTTAGCTCTTTCATCTGCCAGTTTTTCCAATACGGTCCACTCTTTCTTGTTTTTGTCTATGTGCTGTTGTATCTCTGCCGATCTTGGGTGGTTCTCTGAGATCAGCTGTTTGCTGGTAGCTCCCAACTGATCAAACTTGTTCTTTCTAGCTTTGATTTCATCCATAAGCGCCTTGTGCTTCTGTTGCAAGGACAGAACTCCTCGTAGGTCTTTGGCAGTGATACCAGCCTGGCAGATGCGCTGTTTCTCTACCAGCCAAGCTTCTTCGTCTTCCTGATCTTGGAGGAATTGGTAAAAGTTTCTTGCTTCTTCGAGGATAGCTTTGCGTTTCGCACTTGCTTCCTACAAAAAAACAAAACTTCACTTTGGCAGGAAAACTAGCAAAAGTAGATCCGCCGTAATGGAGTTTGAGCGGTGAAAAATTTACATTAGAGTCGTGTGATCCTCCCCCCAATCTAACCACAAAACAAACTCTACTCAAAATTGCAGATATTATTTAATCTTCAGAGCTTCTCAATCTAACAAGAGAACAAGATTCAGTACGCTGGTGTAATTTTTGTCTTTAAAAACCTTATTTACTTCTGGGATCTTCGGTCGATTTCAGCAAAATTCTGACTTCAGCTTAGTAATAAACACAAGAATTTTCGATTTTTTTAGTGGTGCGCATTTGAACTGTACAGTTTCTGAATACATAATTTCCATTTTTGTCTCTTGTTATTATTAGTAAACAAAACAGTACAACACCAGAGTCATTCTGGATGCTATTTACGAATATGGCAATGAAAAAAGGTCAATGTGTTGCGAAGTCCTAAGAAAACAGAACTAAGCTTGATAGCAAACTGAAAGACAACAAATCAAAATAATGAAAAACTCACCTTCAATTGGGCATAGGCTGTGGACAGATCAGCCAGCTTTTTCTTCAAAATATCCTCTTCTTTAGGATTCTGCGAGGCTAACTGTTCACCAACTCTATGCAAACGTCTTTCAGTCTCACCAAGAGCGGAAACTTGCAACTCCTGAAGAGCGTGCCTTTGTAACAGCTCTTCAACAGCCATCAGATGGATTCCAGTATCGATGGAAGACATATCTGTCTTCAGTTGTTCGATACTGTGTAATGTCGTATCTATTTCTCGTAAAAGAGACATTACGTTACCCATCCTCGTCAAATTGTTCTTGTGCTTTTCTAACAGGCTCTTCAGAAGTTCCCACTGCTCTAAAATCTCTGCTTCTCTAGCTTTAACTCGATCAGAGTTTCGATATTTCTCTCCGACTAGTTCCTTTGCCATTTCGGTTAAGTCGTGTATTCTTTCTTCTCTTGCTAAGATGTCAGCACTGATGGCCTCGTGCTTTTTCACTGTTGCGTCGACTTGAGCCAGGTTTGAACCATACCTAAAAAACATACTATGGTTAGCATGGAAAATGTAGTCGGGGCGGCGGCACCCCAGATATGTGAGCAGTACTCGAGGCTAGGTCTTATCTGAGCCTTGTGCAGAGAAGGTTATTTGGAGGAAAGTACTCAGCCCTGAACCAATAGCATGTCTTATTCCCAGCAGCTTTAGAGATGAGTTCCTTCCAAATCAACTCCTCGGTGATCTGGACTCCGACCAGCCGAAGAAGGATCTTTAGGAGTGATTAACACACACTATTACTCTTTTGTTCCTAAGCTTTTGTATTTTCTGAATTTGTCAAGAAGGGAAAAAGAAATTTTATAATCTGAGACAACAATCCGTATATGCCTAAAAGACGCATGCTTATGTGTTAATCAATGATAGGACAAATTGGCATAGAGAACATCTACACAAAATATACAGTAGCGGACAAAAGTTTGTAAACAAATATGAACATTATTATGAACTATTTCATATACCTAAATTAAAATTGCGAAGGAACAGATAATATAAACATTAAAGTCTACCTTTGGCTTCCGAACTAATACAAGGTTTATCAATATTCAAATTCTCTGAAAATAAAAACACGCGTTTTATCAAATACCACAATTTTTGTAACGACAAAAGTATGGAATTCATCAGTGAGTATGGCAAAAGTAAAAGAATTTTCAAAAGATTTAAGAGACAAAGTAATTGAATTATTTAAAAGTGGTGTCAGAAATGTTGACCTTTCTCAAAGATTAAAAATGAACGAAGGGACGATATCGAAAATTATTAGTATGTAATGAATTTGTCAAAGAGGAAAAAGAAATTTTATAATCTGAGACAACAATCCGAGATGTGGTATATGCCTAAAAGACGCATGCTTATTTTCCCGCAGAGATGACTGTCAGTTGAGTTGGCTATATTCAGATGGAATGTGTTTATCGATGATAGGACAAATTGGCCTAAGAGAACATCTACACAAAATATACAGTAGCGGACAAAAGTTTGTAAACCAATATGAACATTATTATGAACTATTTCATATACCTAAATTAAAATTGCGAAGGAACAGATAATATAAACATTAAAGTCTACCTTGGGCTTCCGAACTAATGCAAGGTTTATTAATATTCAAATTCTCTGAAAATAAAAACACGCGTTTTATCAAATACCACAATTTTTGTAATGACAAAAGTATGGAATTCATCAGTGAGTATGTAGTAAAAGTAAAAGAATTTTCAAAAGATTTAAGAGACAAAGTAATTGAATTATTTAAAAGTGGTGTCAGAAATGTTGACTTTTCTCAAAGATTAAAAATGAACGAAGGGACGATTTCGAAAATTATTAGTAGTGAATTTGTTAAGGAGGGAAAAAGAAATTTTATAATCTGAGACATCAATCCGATAGGTCGTATATGCCTAAAAGACGCATGCTTATTTTCGTGCAGAGGACTGTCAGTCGAGTTAGCTATCTTCAGATGGAATATGTTTATCAATGATAGAACAAATTGGCCTAAGAGAACATCTACACAAAATATACCGTAGCGGACAAAAGTTTGTAAACAAATATTAACATTATTAGGAACTATTTCACCTAAATTAAAATTGTGTGATATCGAAAATTATTAGTAAATATCGAGAATACGGATCAACAGCAACGCGGCTCAGGTGCGGAAGACAAAAAAAAAACGATTATGTTTTGGATCGCTTTGTCTCACGAAGATCCTCGACTGCCAGCCACACATATTTTCAAAAGAATCGTACAAGAGGGTGCCGAGAATCTTTCTGTCAGAACAGAACACTTGGTGGATTTTGGGCTTTTTGGTAGGCGCCCAGTGCCTCTCATTTTAAAAAAATGTATTGCTCGGTTTGAATTTGCTAAGACTCATCTAACTTGGACAGAACAACAATGGGATACAGCGATGAAAGCAAATTTAACTTGTTTGGATCTGACGGTACGGCAGATGTGAGACGTCCAATACGAAAAAGATTCGACAAAAACTATCAGTTGCTGACAGCTAAGAACGGTTGAGGCAACATCATGGTTTGGGGCTGTTTTTATAGTTCTGGAAGGGGTCCAATTGTTAAAATTGTTGGGAAAATGGGTCAAAAACTTTACAAAGATATTCTAAGTGAGCACGTGCTCACTTTTGCTGAAGAAGAAATGCCTTTACTATGGACATTCCAGCAAGATTATGACTCCAATCATACCTCAAAATTCGTAAAGGACTGGTTAAGACTAAAAAATGTTAATGTTCTTACATGGCCCTCGCAATCCCCGGACCTAAACCCTATACGAGTAGAATATCTCTGGGAGCATGTTGAAAGACAAATGACAAGAAAAACTTTTAAAAATAGGAACGATTTATTTGATTATGTAAAAAATATTTGGCAAAATATCCCATCAGACGTCTGTAAAAAATTGGTGTCTTCTTTTAGCAGCAGATGTCAGGCAATGTTGAATGCTAAAGGCTACGCTACCAAATATCAGCTAAATAGTATTTTTTAAATCTTTTTGTAGTATTTTGTATTTAATTTTGTAATAAGAAATATGTTTCCATACTTTTGTCGTCTCATTTTTGGTCATGATATAATATGGAAGTATTTTAATGCTAGTCTGTAAGTACCACAGAAAACACAAATTGTCATTTGTATTCTCAAGACTGTAAGCATACTATATGAACAAAAAATTACCGCACTTTTTAAAAATTACTAAGAATGTTTCTAAACTTTTGTCCGCTACTGTAGTTGCACTGTGTAGACTTCAACCGTACACAATGAGAAAGAGGAACAAAGGCGTTCAGACAGAATTGATGCATAGTAATAACTGAGAAATTACTTTTCATTTAACCTACCTTGGATCTGACAGAACTTGAATCATTTCTTTGAGGTACCCTTCACGGAGTATACTCTTCCTCTCAAACTTGTACATCAGCTGCTCTAATCTCTGTTGTCTCAACAGCTCTGTCCTTAGAGCTACCTCACGTCTATGTTCAGCTTTCTCCAAGTTCTCCCAAGCTCTTTCAATATCTTGTACAAGTTTCCCATCGTTTGGATTAAAGGCTGGTTGCCTCAATTCTTTCAACTGAGTGTTGATGTTGAAGTATAGAGCTTCAATTTCGCTACGTTCCTTGTACTTTGGAGGTTTTTCTTGCGTTCTGTAATGTCCGAATTGTATGAAAAGGCTTTGGATGCCTTCCAGGGAGTTTGGAAAATGTCGGTCTTCTAGCTCTACGATTTTTAGTCGGATCCAATCTAGTAAGTCTGTAGATAGGTTGTCGTAGTGAATTTTCATCTTGTCACTTTCGATCATTTGTTTAATAATCTGAAAAAAAAATAGTGTGAGTACTTCAACTTGAATGATCATCTGAGACGTTTTGGTTTGAGGAGGTTGAACCTATTTGTATCTTGAATTGCAGTGGTTGAATATAAAAAATTTCATATGATATTTGCTTCTTATTTTTATATTTAAAATAAAAAATCATATTTTGCCACCGCATGCAGAACACTACATAGAATTGAGTAATCATTACCACAATTACTATACAAGAGGGAATATAGATTTTCATTCACAAAATTGCAATAGTAATATAACTAGCAAATCAATATTTCAGAAAGGATTACTTGAATTTAATAAACTAAATAATGATATAAAGTCTACTTGTAATTTACAGATGTTTAAAAGAAAATTAAAGGAATATTTCATCGACAGTGAAAATTCTTAGAGATGCAAATTTTGTTTTCTTTTTCTTAATATCTGCATGTTATGTAATTGTTTAGTTTTTCAGAAGAATGTTATTGTAGGAATCATGCTAAATAAATCTTATACAAACAAACAAACAAAGAAAGTCAAAAGCCTCCGAACAGAACTTTGAATAATTTCCTTCCTGCTCTATGGAATGTTTTGTAAGGTTTATTAACTACCTTAGCAATTCGTCTTCCACTTTTTTCTTCATTTTTCATCCGTGCAAATGTGTGGTAATAGGATGCCACATACGTCATTATACTTTTCTCGTCAGGTCTAGATGTATCGATATCTTCAGCGTCCAGAAGTCTGAAAAACAATACAAATCATTGATTAAAAACGCGAGGTAACTTACATATAACGTGAAATCTTCCAAAATATGATATACAGGGTGTCCCAGCAGTGGACGTGAAGTCGGAAACGCGGGATAGGCCAAGTCATAATAGTTATCAGATAAATGTAAAAAAAATCGAAGTCAAATTATAGGCTTTAAAAAAATTAGAAAAAATCTACATGATGATCTTTCAGTGCCCATTACTACAAATTTCATTTTTTTATACGTGGTGACAGCAAGCAGACTAACGCCAGATATATAAAAAAAATATAAATGGCGTTATAAATGGGAGCTCCCTCAGCCCCAGAAACTCCTGAAGGATGTTGTTATATTCCTTAGCTATTTGGCAGCTTTTTTTGGATCTAATTTAATATTTTAAACTTTTGCTCGAAATTTAATTTTTTTATAAAGGTACGTAGGTCTGTTTTGCGTAATAACTTTATGATAAAATGTAATCGCAGAAATGTTTAATCTGTTTCTCATATTGATCCATTTGGTTTATTAATTTTTTTCCGAAATGTGATCATATTTTCTTATGCCATGAATAAGCCTGAACAATTTGAATTTTTCTGCGACTTTCTACATCAAAACTGCTATGGAATCTAGGTGAAAGATACGAGGACTGTTGTAGTACACTAAAGACTTTCAAATAAAGCTTTTTTAGTGTTATAATTTAAATACGATGGGAATACAGCATCCTGAAGGATAGGCATTTTTTATATTCATAAGCACCTGTCTTCGGAAACGCAATTGTGACACTGAAACTATTTTTGATTGTTTCTCGAACTCGATTCTGACCAAACAAAACAAGAGTGGACTTTTTCGGATTTAATAATAAAGAATGTTGGTTCAATATACATGAAAGATGATACAAGTCATAGTCAATTTTTTGCTTTGCACTCTGTATATCGTCAACCTTAAATTTGTAGTATAACTGAGTTTCGTTAGAGTACATATGCATTTTACAATTATGCACATAATGGTGTAAATATAAAGTATCCATGAGGCACCCCCGGCGATAAAATTTTGCTAGATGATTGTCAAAAAGTCGTACTTGTTGACTACGATTTTGAATATATGAGTTCACCAGCGCATATATATTCAATTTGTATTATTTAATTGATTGAGATTATCATCCAACTCATACTTTCTATGTTCATTATTTTATTTGTACAATCTTTCTTTGTATCTCTGTAAAGTTGAGTGGAAGAGCACGTGATGGGAACTCCGCCTTTTGGTTAATCCAATAAAGGCAATTATTATTATTATTCATGATTGTGTAGTGATACCATGTCTGCGTACACCGTATAGGAATACTTCAACATGCACCTCATTTATGGAGAATGTAGATGGAATGCTAGTGCTGCAGCTAGGCACCAAAATGCTGCTCATCATCCCTGAGTTTTTGTGAAAGTGCACCGTTTACTGTCAAAGGGACGATTCCTAAATAATGCACATGTTGAAGGAAGAGTTTCGTTTCCTTATGTATCACAAAGCATTTGGTAATACTTCGTGGCCAGCCCGTTCACCTGACTTAAGTCCACTCGATTTTTCTACTGGAGAGCGGTGAACGAAAAAGATAGCTCAAAGCCTATCGAAAATATAGCTGAGCTTCGGGACAGAATAACGGAATTAAAATAATCTGAAAAGTACACGACTTAGATTTTTTTTATATTCTCTGATAACTATAATGACTTGGCATATCCCCCGTTGCCGACTTGACGTCGACTTCTGGGACATCCTGTATTATTAGACAATAAATGTTACAGAATTTTTCAGGACAGGGTCGGCACGTGGAAATTAAAAAGCTTAACTAGAACTCACCTTGGTATTCCCAATTCATTATTAGCCACATCGAAGGCATGGTTTAAGTTATCGATGTTCTTGTTGTTTGTTAGAGCATCGTAATCGAACAGATCTGGTCTATGAGCGTGTATCAACGCATTAAATCCTAAACCATTCCTCCAAGAGCCCGTGAAATCGTTTATGTTCACCCCCGCGTAACCATGGGTTTTCCTCTGAGCCCATAATAGCAGGGCGTCTTTGGCTGATTTCTTTTCCGAACTTTCATTTTCTTCGTCCTAAAGATTACATAAATTTATTTTCCATCTTACCTTACTGAAAGTTTTGATCGAGAATACGTGTCAAGTAACTCACCACATCAATTTCTATCTCCTGTATCTGGAACCTTAAAATAATCGTCCATATAAGTCCCAATATTAACCTAGGGTTGCCATCCACTATATCTTCTGCACCTATACTCTCTAATCTCACTTTGGTATGGAGAAAAGCTAAACTTTTGTTTACATTTTCGATCTTGTGCACCCGCATTTTTCCATTGTTGGGTTTGCCTAGCTTCTCTCCAGATATTATTTCTAATAGTTTCAATAATTTCTTGCCGTCTGCTAGGTCTACGAATAAGTCTTCTACCTCCATACGGGCCTAAAAAATAAGTACATGATGATTTATCGGAAAAACAAATCAGTTCCTGACATCTTCCCATAGTTGTATTTCGACGAATTAACGCAGAAAGGCAAAGTCCATCTTTGACGATATCGAAGGCTGGGAATGTTTTTGAATTAGTAAGAAACATTCCGGATATAACAAAAGTAACGAAACGGGTGTCATATTTTTAAAGAAGGCCATAGTCAGGTCTTTTCTAGCTTTGAACAAGGAGTTCAATTGTGAACTTGGTCTTGTCCTTGAGCCTTACCTGCAAGGTTATTTAAAGGCCCCCTTTTTCGGGATATGTATTAAAATCAAAAACAAATTATATCCAACGGAAAATCTTTAAGTGAATCACAAATTTTGGACTCCAGGCGACTTTATTAATTTCTACAGTACAATCATATATTGAACTAAACATACAAATTTATTACAGTCATCAAATACGATTCAATACCCAGATTAAATAATGATAATAAAAAAGTCAACGAAAAATTCTATAACATTCCACCATATTTTGAACATATACTAAGTGACATATAAATCCGAACACCCAGTTTAAATGGTTTTATTTTAATAAAAGTTGGTGAATGTATTTATCTTACTGTAAATAAGAAGTGAAAACATTTTCAGCCTTATCAGTTGGACATTCCGGTTTTTATACTGTTTTTTTTTAATTCACTAACGCTCTAAAAATGAATATTTCAGCCGCAGTAAAGAATCAACGTTGGCGGATTTTGGTTCTTGACATCCTTTACGATCGGTTACGATGCCTAGAGTACGGAGACCTGTACGATTTCGTCAACTTAGTGAGTTTGATAGGGGCCGTATAGTGGGACTTCGGGAAGCTGGACTTTCTTTTCGGGCAATTGCAGTTAGAGTGCAAAGAAGTGTAGACACTGTGGTTAGGTGTTGTCAGGCATGGCTTCGAGAAGGCCGTACGCAAAGAGCAAGGGGCACTGGACGCCGCCGTAGAACAACAGATCGCCGCCTAAGATTATTGGCCTTAAGGGACGGTTTCTCCACTACCAGGTCCATTGCAAATGAATGGTTTGCAGAACACGGAAGACCTATTGGCATGCGAAGTGTTTACCGTTTTGGCTTGTTTTCATACCGGCCACACTGGGTCCTCCCTTTAACTCGAGAACACCGACGTAATCGCCTTGAGTGGTGCAGACAACGGTCACTCTGGGATCAGGAATGGAACAGTATTGTCTTTAGTGACGAGTCTCGATTTTGTTTAGGCATGCACGATGGTCGTGCTAGGGTTAGAAGGCGACGTGGTGGAAGGAGGAATCCACAGTTTTTTGTTGAAAGACATGTTCATCACACTGTTGGTGTTATGGTTTGGGGTGCTATAGCTTATGGTTCCAGGTCACCTTTAATCTTCATCAGAGGTCACATGAACGCGCAGCGTTATATCCACGAAGTTCTAGAACACCATCTTTTACCCTATCTTGACACCCTGGCAGATCCAACTTTCCAACAAGATAATGCCCAACCACATGTTGCAAGAGTCACAATAGACTTCTTTCAACATAATGATGTCACATTGTTACCATGGCCACCAAGATCTCCCGACTTATCCCCAATTGAGCACGTGTGGGATATGATGGGTAGGAGATGGCTCAATTTGCAACGTCCTCCTCAGACTCTAGAAGCACTTTGAGAGGAGTTGGTGGTTGCCTGGAATGAGATACCACAGGAGGACATTGACCACCTGATCAGAAGCATGCCTAGGCGCATTGGAGAATGCGTAGCACATCAGGGTGCATCCACCCATTATTAAAGGTCAAAGGGCTTTAAAGCAGTGCAATCATTTTGAAATTTTTATCATTTACTTATTATGCTTCATTAAGTACTTATACAAAATTTTATTAAAATAAAACCATTTAAACTGGGTGTTCGGATTTATATGTCACTTAGTATATATAGTCCAAAAAACGTACCAAAACCGTGGATTCAAAGTAAGCCTTAATACTTTTTAGAGTAACATATTTTATCTTTATTGGTATATTTTCATTTATTATTTATATTACATTTTGTATTATAACGAATAAACATTCATCATTATATTATTACTAAAGGGCAAATGTGTGAAGCTAAAGAAGATTCCTACAAGCTTAGCAAGATTATTTAAGAAAAAAGTCAATCTCAAGCCGTTAGTAAGTTTTAAAAAGGATTTCAATATTGACCTTGCATTTGAACTATTCAACTGAATGTTCGATTACCGGAATAAAATAGTTAAATAAAAGTTGACTGTGAAATGAAGGTGAGATTCAAGGTTGAATCTACTGTCAGCAGTAAAAGTTAAAGGTTACTAAAGAAGAATTTTCTAATCTATAATCTTGCTGAGCTTTCATGGCCCTATACGTTTGACCTTCATTTAACCTTTGAGGGTGACCGTTGTCTTACACATTAATACATTTTTGGACCAAGAATTTTCCGCTCTGTCGATTACCTGTGTCAAAAAATGTGCTTCCATTTACAAAAACAAACGTTAATCTTGAAATAACCTTGAATGTGAGGTCAGATCGAAGATCGCCATTGAATTTCTTGCTCAAATCTGGGGAAGATCTGACCTTGACTATTTTCAAAAAATGCCTTGAGAACATACAGAGACATTTCGTTACCTTTATTAATACTGGCTATGTGCATGCAAATAAATTATGTTCATGCTGAAATATTTTATAAATACAAATGATCTTGAGGAGCTTGTTCTGCGTTACAACTCGCTAGAATTTAAAAAAAAACTTGAACATCAAGACAGTTCCGAGGTGACTACGACACAAAAAATACCGAAAATATGCTATTTTTTGTCTTTCGAACTTAGGATACTTTAGAAAAAAAGCATTCCATGTCCAGGAGTGGTTGAGTTTTCTTGTTTTGACTATTCCAGTGACCTGGAGCCGATTCAACTGAATTCAGACCCTTGCTATTATTTTCGATACCGTCATACATATGATCTGTCATAGTTGACAACTGAGTTTTGTTTTTATATCGAAATTATCACGGCAGTGTTTCAATTATCATAGCGGATAACGGCAACGCGATATCGAAATCAATTCCAAAGGTAGAAATTCAGTTACAATCAGGCCTTAGGTGATCTCCTTTGCTCTCTATTTTCAACTCTCCTCATTCCAGAAAGCTCCTCCAAGATTGAACATTACAAATATCTGATAGATAGTAACTTATCTTGAATTAGCATATTTTATCAGGATGCTGTGCTACTATGTTTCTCATTAAAAATGAGTATTAAGCTTTTTATCATTTATTGATTTAATCCCAATATGATTCACCTTGATAAAAACATATAATCCCTGTTTGGATTAAGGCTATGCATCAGTATAATATTATTACATATATAGATTGATAAGTAATTATTATACAGGGTGTTTAAAAACCAAATATGAGAAAAAATATAGTTTATGATGGATGACAAGAAACATTGAAAAGCCAAATGTGCCAGTATCTGGAGGAGTATAAGTTACTGTGCATTTTATTTTGAAATCAATCTAAGTAACGCCAGGAACAAATTTTCGGAAAGCTTTTTCCATATACTTCCGAAAATCCTTTGAATTTCGAAACTTGCTTTATCTCCAATTAACCGATATATTTTACGATTTCCAAGATCCCAATGCTGAGTGTAGGATTTGAAACATTCTGCATGATATTTGCATACAGTTGCAAGATTTAGACATTAGTACTGATCAACATATTTTAACCAAATATGTCCAAGAATGATCATGGATAATATCTATAACCACTTAATTCCCAGACATTGTGTAACTTGTAACACCTAAGATACTGTCAAACCTTTAGAAGTGAAATTTTTTCATTTTATGCCTGAAAAGAGAAATAGTTCCTCTCATAGACGAATATCTCTGGTTAATATAGAAACACTAACACATAAGTTTTCAAACCTTTTGTAGGAAGGAGTTCATCCATTTGGTAAAGGTTTTCTTCTGAATGTGTAGACGCTCCTCCTGCAGGACCCTGATACGGCCCTGCTCGAATTTTTGTACCTCATCTCGTTGACTCATGCTGGATCGTTTTTGGATGCCAAGCCCTGGTCTGGGCTCATAATGTACTGCGCCAACTGAAACAAGAACATCTCAGTCAACATACTGAATAATGTTTCAGATATATCTCCATCTCGAAACATCATAGTTACCAGTGGTTGCTGGTACGCGAAATGACCGACAGACTGATTTTTAGCGACCTAGAATCAAAATTTGATCAAAATCCAGCATGGACGAAGAGCAAAAATTAAAAAGAAAAATTATGGGATATCGAGCTCAATTTGACAAAAAGTTTTACTTTGTAAAAGTGACTGATTTGTAAATCAGCTTATAAGCTGTCTCGTAGCTGCAAAAGTATAGATCGTAAGTATGCTACGAGGTCTGTAAAGTAAGTGATGAGACTGATTTTTTATTTTTTAAAATTACACATTTTTATTATCACCCTCAAAATAACTTTCTTCGGAAGCAACACAGCGCTGGAGACGGTTCTTTCACTCCTCATAGCAGTGCTGGAACTCCGTACTGGAATAGCATTCAGCTTCGTGGTTCATCTTCAATCGACTGTCTCCCTTATGAAAATGCCTTAAAGTACCGAAAAACCTGGGCTCTTAGAAAAACACTATCACCGTAGCCCTGCTGAAATTTAGCAAGAATTTCCGTTGCACTGTGAACAATTCTGAAGCAAAACGTGATAGCACACCGTTGCTCAAAATTGTTGTCTCACATGTTTAGAACACAATAGAAAAAACTGTTTCACAAAAAAAATCTACCGACAATCAAATGACTCCAGCGAGTTCAAACTTGTACTGGAGGCGGATCACATGATCCCCTGTCTTCCCTCCACGTTCGGCGCCTCCAGTGTTGCTAGATCGAAGGCTACGTTGCCAGTTTTATCACTCAATTTCCAGACCTCGTATTCAGTGGCGGATATAGAGGGGGCGCCCCCCCCCCCCTAGACGTCTTTAGCTTTTGTAATCTAACACCATTGTGTTACTTTCTGATACATCATGGCGACAGAGGCATACTAACTAAAGTTACAGCTATAGAAACTGAGATTGCACTTAAAAAGTGGTTTATGTTCTGTTTGTTGCTCGATAGTGATTTGAACAGTGTGTACGTATTGACTGATTTTGTTCGGGGTTGGTGTTGCAGCGAAGCACTATGTTAGATGAACGCCTAAATTGGAAATAGACATTTATGAGATTTGTTTAGCGGTGCGCCTGTGGCCTGTCCAGAAAATGCGTCGATCGATGATCAAAGTCAATACCACACGTCCCGCATCTCTTCCCGCGTATGTGTCTACTTATGTTGCTATATTGCATTCGTTTAAATCACAGAGCTTCTGCACTACACTTGAATATTGAAGATTAACAACATTTTTACATACGATCAACACCGATTCGAAAACTGAGAAAACAACAACTATGCCGTAAATCTAAGTTCGACAACGAAAGTTTGAAGAATAACTGTAAGATCTATAATATTAAATTTCAAAAAATAATATTGACTACAACTATTTATATTTTTATCACCTGCTGATATAATTGAAGTGCTTGATTGTGTCAGAATTTGCAGCAATTACTTGATTTTTTTAATGGGCTGTTCATAGTCTTAATCCTCAAGCTTAGTACACACTAGTATACCCCGTTGCACAATTTGTCTATAGACATCCTTTTATCGTCTCATATTCGTTTTCGCCATCAAAAACATTTTTTTGTGTGGATTGGACTGGGCTATGTCTCGGGGTCCCTCAGAATGTTTCCGGTTGACAGAGCAATGAAGTTTTTTATGCTTTAATCTTTCATATTATTACACTAGTTAATTATAAATGCCACATAATTATTTCGTTTTCATAAATAATAAAATATTGAGTTATTGAAGATTTTGAGCATTTTCCATGTTTTTTCTTTCAAGCTGGCATTGACCAGATAGAACACAATGGATTTAAGGAGCAATAATAGGATAAATTCTAGATGTTTCACTGAGGTTGAAAAATTGCAGCCCCAAATATCGTTTGCGACAACCTCCCCCCCCAGTCGAAATCCTAAATCCGCCCTTGTCGTAAATCAAAATTACTTCTTCATTGGAAAAGGTGTTTCAGGATATACTCAAACACGCATTTATGTATGTTTAAGTTGACACTAAATTATAAATCACCGTGTAGAAAACTGTAGGTTCTCTCCAACTAGTTTTCTTTTTAAATATCTTTCAAAATAGTGTAACATTTGAGGCACATTAAAAACTTTTCATAACATATTACCCGTGCTAATATTTATAAAACCACACGCAAATATTAGTATGCATAATCATTGCGCTCATGGTATCATTAAGACAATAGAAAAACCTCATGGTACACGAACCATAATAATAAAATGCAAGAAGAACGTGTTCGAATGCATACACCAATGGGCGTGTTATACAGTTATCATTCCAGCTGTAAATGTGTCTGTGACATACTGGCAAGGACAGCGAACATGACATTTTGATTGCTTTGGCGTTACAATAGTAATACAGTGGAGAAGGCAGATAATGTGGCGGATCGTCAATAAAATTTATAACATTTCCGCTTTGTTTGGAAGATATATCAATGTTACACCGAATGGATCGAACGCAGTGCTGTTACGGATTTGAATGTCCAAGATCAGGAACCTATCTATGGGAATCACAACACCTCTGGGAGATACAGATTATGTTGAATTGGGAAAAAGTTGCGTCCTTGGGGCGTATCTACATGTAGGTGAGACCCTGTAAAAATTTGACAGCTTACTGAGATATTTGGAAAAAAAACAAAATTTGGCCAAATAATTTTTATTTTTACTGACTTTATTTTAAAAAACATCAAAAAACTGTTGAAACTTTTCCATTGGTACTTTTTAGGCACTACATGAGATGTTTTTGTGCTACAAAAATACTAAAAATGCTGCAGAAATATATCTTGATAAAATTCCCAAAAGAAGGCAGGAAAGCAAGTCCATTTTCTTAGAGTATGCTTGAAATTTAAATGAATATCGTTTATCCAAAAATTCTGTTACGTCTCGAAAAAATTAGCTTTTAGAGAAAACTCAAAATAGTCTTTCACAAGAAATTGCGGAGAGCTAGGCAAATTGAGGAAAATATAGAAGTAGCCAAATCCACATCCCAATTTATTTTGCTTAAGAACATATCGGCTGAACTATACTTTATAGCGCATGTCGCAAATATTTTATTTCTTATTTTAAAATGAAACATAAAGATGTAACTTGCACGAAAATATCATTTTTTCTTTAAGGAATCCTCTGCTTGGTATTTTATGGAACTACAAAATTGCATTTTGTATCGTAATACTGTGGTATAGAATACTGCTTTATAAGCTGTTTTTTTTTTCTTGTTTACACAAAAGATTGCTCAAAGTCATATGAATGTAGCATCCTCTGTAAATTACTGTGACACTGTTCATCGCAATAATGTATTTTTGTAGTAGTAATTTCTTTTATTTCAGATAAATACTCCCATCACTACACCGCCATCACTGTCATACTCTCTCCATCTAGTTGCGCTGTTGCCAAATCATGGATAGTAATATACCTTAATTTGGTTTGTCAAATTCTTACTTATATACTAGTGCAAAAATGTCCATTCGGCACAGGATTGTCATAAAAATGCGATTTCTAGGTGTGGCCGGCAGGTTTTTCTACTAAATCCACCACGTGGCCTACGATAGCGTTAGCTAAAGACACTTTTTTGAAGAATGCCTTATGCCCTTCACAAAATTACTTCAGTTATTGTTTTTGCTGTATTATAGTTACAATCTATTTACTTTTTGTATCTATGTACTTGAAGAATTATTTAAAGTGAAGCTGATGCCACAAAATATACCTAATTGAATGCGATATATATGAGAAATAACTGAAAAATCACTAAATAATGAAAACATAACAAATAACACTGCAAGTTTTTGGTCGATGATATGTTGGGTGCACCAGGCGAGGTGGTCCAAATCGAAGAATCGAAGTTGGGTATTTTTATATGCCTTTTGTATGTCACGCGAGCCGCTGGTGCATTTTCCACTGTTCAAACACATACTGTTCAAAATTTCATCTAGTTTTCGGTAAATATTGGGACAGCTTCTCATAGAACAAGTCGTTTACAATAAATTAAGCCTTTTATTTTGCAAATAACCTCATTTTTTATTACGCATTTCTCCCCAAAAAGGTACAACTTGTCAACAATGGACATCATTTATCTGTCAAGAAGTGAACGTTTTAAAATGGCCATTAAGAATTGTTTGTACTTTCAAATATTTCTTATTAACGCAAAACCTTTGATCTCATTGCAAATAACACAGTTTACCAAGTAAATACTATCACTTTAGTATATATTTTGAACTGTTATTTTAGCTAATAAGCTAATGTGTAATATCTTGGCTGTTTTTGACCTTTTTTGCAAAAAAAAACAATGATTTTTTCCAGTTTCACATTTATTTTCCTTAGTATTATACACTTTATGTTACATTCTTATAATTTACAGCATCCTTTTGTGCAAAAAACAAAAAATACAGCGTATGAAACAGTATTCTATTATAAAGTAATACCATCAAAAATGCTACTTTGAAGTTCTATAAAATAGCTAGCAGAGGGTTCCTTAAAAAAAAAATGATATTATGGTAAAAGTGACATCCTAATCTTTGATTGTAAAGTAAGAAATTAAGTATTCGCGATTTGCGCTAAAATATAGTCTTACCCAGATATCACCCCTATAAATTCAGCATTTGAGTTTTGATTACAGTAGATAATATTTTAGTGAAATAGCACAAATATCAAGCCACAGTCAAACATCTTCCTGTATCTGTCGCGAAATCAAAAAATGTAAAATTCTCTTCCTATAATAAACCCCAGCTTTTATTCTAGGGATATAGATTTCTAAAGTTTCGAGACACAGAGAAGAAGAATACCTTTACAGTTAAGCCGTAATATTTTTAAATCATCGCCTGTTTCAGGTGGGTCGGGAATTAATTTTTATTCCTAGAACACCATGCCAAACCTGAGCCTTTTATTACCGGTCTAACTTCTATGGAAAGAAAATATTCAGATTTGAGAAAATCTGTGCTGACCCGCAAACATTGGCTTCATAAAAACTAGACATTTTTATAAATGAATCCCATTAGACCAACCAATTATCTCACAACCACTAACAATACAATGAATCAGCTATAAAATGACCAGTGACATCACTGATGACAACGGATACTGCGAATAAAAATATCTTAATTGTTTATTTGATGAGACTCTGAATGCGATTCCAAGCATTTTTATCATTTTATGTTAAAGACATTTCTATTTTTATAAATGTCGTAAATTTCCTTATCCGAAATTCTAAAATGACAGTAAACAGGATTATGGACATTTTTATTGGCGCATAAATAATTTTAAACATCATTGGTGGATTCTACGTATAGAAGCTCATATAAATCCATTCATTAAGAAGTTTATCCTAGCTTGCATTTGAATATACCCAAGTTTATGTAATTGACTGGTAAATGGAATGTATTTTTTTAGTACCTGTTTTATAATAATTACTATTATTTTATGTAGCTTATTCAATCGAGTAACTGTAGAAAGTTTTCCAGTTTCACTGGAATTTTGATGTGGTAGAGGCAGTTGAATTAGTACCTTATGAATAGAACTGCGGAAGCCTCCACAGGTCGATTATTCGACAATTTAGATATACTAGGTACAAATGAGCGGTCGTACCAGCCAGATCTGGATGTAAGAATGTAGTCGGGGCGGCAACATGTGAGGAGTACTCAGGGCTAGGTGTGATCTGGGTCTTGTACAGAATGAAGAGTTTATGTGGGTAAAAGTACTTCTTAGCTCTAAACAAATAGCCTTGCTTTTTCCCAGCAGCTCACGCGATTGATGAGATGTGCTCATGCAAGATCAAGTACTCGGTGATCTGGACTCCGACCAGCCGAAATGAACTCGGCCATCCCATTAAATGCGGATGAGCGCAAGGGTGCGTCTTGTTTATCAAGGTGCAGTTACAGATTGTTATCTCGTCAGAGAGGAAGTCACTGCTAGTCTTATTTTCTCCAGTTCGCCAAGATACTCCAGAAACTCTCGATTTCTGCAAGTCTCCATGATCATACGTATAATAGAAAGCAGAGCTATTATAAGCCTGTAGTTGGAAGGATCGGTCTTAGATCCTATTTTTAGGACGAGTGAGACATGAGATGCGAACCAACTAGACCAAGCTTCTCTGCACATCCCCTCAGTACAACGGCTGGACTCAGGTCCGGACCAGAAGCTTTGTTGATATCGGTCGAATTATTTGCTCGGATAAAGTTGATGCATATTTGAATTCGGCGCCCCAAATTAGCTAAATGTAGAAAGTTCCATTCGCTTTGATACATTCGACTCCTTTTCATCACAAATAGGAGACAACGGAAATTTTGTTCTACAATAGGTTCAGGTTCACAAAATGTTGAGTTTATTAATTTAGTTTCCAATATTTTTTACAATAATGACAATAAGTAAAATATAAGAAATGGTTTATGGTTATGTGTAATGTCCCATGTATGTGAGTTTTACTATGAGGTTAATAATGAGATATTACCTTATTGGGAAAAGCTCCATAAACAAAAATAATCGATTTTAGGGTAAGCCAACATGTTTTATAGATATACAGTAATGGACAAAAGTATATAGACAAATTAATATTGTGCTATATTTCTTTTTTAACTTGTTTTATTAATACACCAACCAGTATACATAATTCGTTATAGCATAATACTCACTTATACATAAATAAATTCATTAGACTCCATTCAATCAAATATTAATTGAAAAAAACTGGAACTATGAAGGAAAACAATATATAGACAAAGCAAAACAATTATAGAAAAAAGAAGCAAAGTTTATTGAATTATAGAGAACCAACCATGTTTGTGTTGATATTTTGTAGCATAACCATTATTATCAATCACCTCCTGGCATCGTCTCGGCATAGATTGTAGAAGTTTCTTGATATAAGATTCATCAATCTGTCTCCACTTTTGCTCTAAAGCGGCAAAAAGTTCATCCTTGTTTGAATAATTGTTATCCCGTATTTGCTTATCTAAGTATTCCCATAGACTTTCAATGGGGTTTATATCGGGAGACTGTGAAGGCCATTTGACAACTGGTATTTTTTCATCCAGAAAGAATTTCTTTGCGAGATTTAAAGTATGCTTCGGGTCATTTTCTTGCTGGTAGATTGATCTTAAGGGCATATTGTCTTCCATATAGGGTAACATGACATGCTTTAGTATGTCTGTGTATACAAACTTAACCATAATGCCATCTATTCTATGTAAAGATCCCATGCCAAACCCCGAAAAGCACCCCCAAACCATAACAGACCCGCCTCCATGTTTGACAGCGGGCAAAGTGTACTTGGGGTTCATCTTTGTCCACTAGGATGTCTAACGTAATGAAAACCATCTGATCCAAACATATTGAACTTGGACTCGTCACTGAAACATACCCTCTTCCAGTCACAGATGCTCCAATCAAGATGCAACCGTGCAAATTGTAATCGGTCCTTACGGTTTTTCCTCGAGATTAGCAGCTTCTGACTCGGACGACGTGCAAATAATTTCAAATCATTTAATCTTCTACTTATAGTTTTCGTAGATACACTGACAATTCCTTTTGTCTCGATTTCGGCTTTTATTTGTCGTGGGGTTTTAAACGGATGTTTGGTCTAAATTACTTTTATTAATCTAGCTGGTCTAGCATTTCGTTTTCTAGGCCGACCACTTCTCGTAGAGGCTTCCCAAATACATTTTTGTTTATATTTGCTCAATATTGCCCAAACTGGTTTACGCTTCAGCTTCAAATTTTTGGCAATGTCGACTTGACGTTGACCATCTTTGTATAACTCAATGATCTTAGTTTTCACATCGAAAGAAATTTCTGGACCACGCGGCATGGTCTTAAAGTCACTCAACTTATTCCACAATACTTGATGAACACAAACTAATCCTCTCTCTTCTGACACGAAGCTGTACTGAACTAATGTTGAAAAGAATTTGTCTACATATTTTTGTCCCTCATAAAGAAGTGCTTATGTTCAAACTTGTATTGTGTTCATTGCAGATAATGTAAAAACAAGGAATTTAGTTTTTCTACTAATAACGCATTGGTTTATGGCGCAGTGAAGTATGAATTCGTTTTCTAAAGGAATTTAGGTAAATATTCATATTTGTCTATATACTTTTGTCCATTATTGTATGTTGTAACCAGTATCTGATCAATGTATATCTATTATATATTTTAGGTAATAATGCAATGTGTACCTTATCTGGATGGTTTCAGCTTTAAGGTTAAGTCGTTAGGATAATTTTCTGAAGTTTTTGCTTTCAACGAAGCATTGCCAAAATTCCTATTAATCGGTTAAATTAAATAATCGTGCACTTAACTTTTTAAGATATCTAAATGATAAACGCCCTTTCAGTTGATCGATCTACAGTGTGTAAAACAGAATTTGTAAAAAATATTTCGAGAGATAGTTGTTACCATCTACTGATGAAGTGCTAATGCGCGTGAATTTCATCATAATCCGAAAAAGGAGGTTCTGCAAGAGTAAGGAATATATGGAGGAGGTACAGACAGACGTATATCATACGTTCTCAACCGACAAATTTTAAAAAAAAGGTTTTATAATGCCAGTTTTGAATATGCATAATCTTTCTTCAACCCTTTACGTGCTAACACATCTGAATTTTGTCTGAACGCTTATTTTTCACCGACTTCAAAAATCATATGATTCCACCATCTTGGACGTTGTTACGGCGGAAAGCATCCCGAAAAATATTACCTATAACTTATTGAAAAATTTGTAAGTCGTAAGCTAACCTAGATTAGCTTTTAGGTATATTCGCGGGAAATTACACGAGTTAGTTTAGTATCAAAAGAGAACGCTCTGTTTGAAATTCAATTTTCTTCTAGCCCCAATTGGGGTCCAGCCTACTTCCTTAAAATCTGTGGTCTCCGGGATGTACCACCTTTAAAACATGACGTCAAGTATATTGACTCTATACTTCCTACGTCTTCGTTGGAGATTTCAAAGAAAAAGGGTGAGTCAAATCGTTTCAAAAGGCGAAATCGAATCTTCGACCTCTGCATATTAAACTATATACAGCAAATGTATCATACTTCTGTTTCCATGACAAATACATGGAAACTATATGTGACTTATTATGTTTAACAGGTGCATAGTATGACTGAGATCATGTTCTTCTTCTTAATCATAGAAGGTATTTCACTAACACCAAATATGCAACAATTTACAACCATTAGCCGCATACCTACAGCTTCCAACCTACAATGTTCATCCCCTCCAAACAATGTCTGAAAATGAGCAGGAATCTCGGAAATGTTATAACACTATAATTTTCAAAATCTATGACTACAGAAACGATGGAAGTATTAAACTGGCGATAATATTCGAATTTCGGATCACAAGTTTTCTGTTGCTTAATAATGTCTGACACTAGCACCGCCACCACTAGAGCGATTTTCAAAAACCACAAAGCATTTTCATCCTTGGCATATTAGTAACCTTGCGTAAAAATTTCATCAAAATCCGAGCGGTACTTGAAAGTTATAAATTTAATGGACAGACCGACAGAGAGATAGAACGAAGGAAATAGGTGACAAGGTTTTTCGTCTGTACATGTCATATAGCATCCAAAAAACATAATATTTCAATTTAGAAATTTTTCGCGATTATAAGACTTCCTCGATATGGTAAAAAGTAATAATATCCATTTGTGGATGAAAAAATATCGGACGTAGTTTGAATTGCAGAAACATTTTGGCGCTCGATGTGCTTTCAATATCTGCCAGCCCTCTGAAGGTCCACTCCCATTCCGCATTACAATTACGGTGAATTTACACTTACAAAAAAGTCACGACAGTTGAATACCTGTTGAATTATATTTCAGAATAAAATATATTTTCCCCATTCAAGCTCAACGACTCTCATTGTCTGTTAACGATCTAAAATTGCAATAAATTGGCGTATTCAAACTAAACATACTATCGGTAGTTAGCATTTTCAACATGTGCACACATTTACAATTCGACAGTTTGTTTTACAAGCCTATAGATCGTTCTTACGATTGCGCATCCGGACATTCTTACGAATGGCGCCTGAATTTTGATGGGCTTTAAACTCGATGAATCGATTCTTTCACTTCGAGATTTTAAATGCTTTCGGTATTTACTGTTTAGATGTTATTACAAAGCCTTCCAGATCTCTAGAATTGTATAACACAAATGAGATTCTCTAGAGATACAAGCATTTTGACCTCGTAAACTGCTCAACTTAATTAGCGGGTCACTTTTTCGATCACTTATTTTAGCACTACCACTAGTCTAATTACAATGCGGTTTTGAGGCAAATATAGCCCCATCGTTCCTCTACATCAGCGGTTTCGAACCTTTTTCTTTCTGCGAACCCCTTATAAAAATTAGAATATATCGGCGAACCCCCTGAGCCGCCGTTAGTGAGAGTAAATAAAACGGTACTATTTGGCTGTTATCAAAATTTATTAATCATATGAATAATAGTTATAATGAGGAAGAAACGTTAGTAAAACTAACTAAGCCTTACAAAAAAAGGATTACTATAATATGAATACAAGTAATTCGATACTTGCAAAAATCTTCAATGGGATATTGGTGACTGTTTGTTGGAACAAAGAAATTCAAAATTTGGTGCAATGTCTGATTGCTTAAGTCTTAGATCGGATTCTGCATTTAATCTATATCTGTACTTATCTTTGAGGTAACTGTATGTTGAAAATCCTTTCTCACACAGATACGTTGTGCAGAACGGTAACAAAATTTTCATGGCTTTTGCTGCTAAGATATGGTATTCATTTTTTACATTAAGCCAGAAGTCTATTAGAGAATGATCTGCAAAAACAGTTTTTAGAGAATTGTCAGAGGACAAATCACTGAGCTTTACTTTTTCCAATGAAGATAAAGAAGTGTTAAGAATTATATCTTCTTCAAAAGGATTGCGTATCCAGTTGTTTGATCCAGGTTTATTAGGAAAATACTCTTTTGATGTTAATTGAAGCTGTTTGAGATGTTCAGTAATATCCCTTTTAATGTTTTCAAAAACATCGTACTCATTCATCTGCAGCCATTGATTCCGAAAAATGAACTTCTGGCTTCTATTCTATCATGAACATTGAAAATGGTGATTCCTGGACCTCGTAAAGATATATTTAGTTCATTTAATTCAGAAAAAATATCGACTAAGTATACAAGTCTTTGGAGCAACAGAATGTCGGATACAGAAGCGGACAAATGAAACGAATGGTCAAGAAAAAATCCCTGAACTTCAATTCAAACAAGCGGGTCAAAACTTTGCCACGAAAAAGTCATCTAACTTCTGTATGAAGTAATAAAGAGAGGAGACTTCCCAAGTCCTCACAAAGTTAACGGAATGGACAAGAATTTGTAGCACGGGGCTTTATAAAATTCACAACTTTTTCAGCTTCGCTTAAAGTACTGGCTAACTCTGCAGGAATACGCTTACATGCGAATGCTTGCCTATGAATACAGCAGTGAGTCAGTGTCGTATTTTCGTTTCTTTCCTTTTTTTCCACCATGCTTGTCTATTTTCTCATTATTTTTATTCTTCTCTGCCTTTTCATCAGAGTTCACACGAATGCCCGTTTTTAACCAACTATCCATCTTAGATTTACATAATATTATTATATTTATTTAATTTCACGTTTGACATGCGTACGGCTCAGGAAGCGCGTTCGACTGTACTCGTCATTGCGTGACTGCGACCTTTTTATATCTGCAGACGTTATACTCGTTCTTTCCAGTGCATTCTCAGAAAGGTCTCGGTACGCTCGATTCGCCGAAGTAAAACTCTTGCCCGATTGTTGTAGCGGCGGTGTTGCAATATTGAGGACAAATTCTGCCATCACCATAATTTTTTCGCGAACCCCCTTCATATAGCTCTCGAACCACCTCTTAAGAAACCCTTCCACATAATGCTTTAAAGCGCATCGCAATTGCCTGCAATTAGAATGCCGAGATGTCCCAAAACAAAAGTTGCAGAAATCTTCACGTGGATTTTCCCCTACAATTCAACATGCTAAGCAAAACTTAGGTTATTTTATGATAATATGGTGTTATAACGTTTCTTCTAGTCCATCTACCCCCTTCCTTTTATTTTTTTATCTTCATCTGTGCGAAAAAATCGAAGGTGAAAATATATTTGCAACAATTTTATCTCTGACGAAAAATTCGCAGTCACATTGCCCGTATGGTATATGGGAGACAGGAGTATGAATTTGTTAGATGGAAGACAGTTATGGGGAATGACTCCTCTCCCCAAATTATCCAATCCGACCTCCATCGCTGACCTCACCTCAATAAGTATATTGCCGTGTTTGTCTTAAATTTTAGAACGAATAGATCACGCACAGACTGTAGATCATCTCAATGCGTATAATATAATCCACACCTATCAATCAGGCTTTCAGAAAAACCGTAGTACAACTACAGCTCTGTCTTATCAAACTGATTGTATCATATCTTCCATCGACAGTAAACACGTGAGCTTGCTGGTACTGCTAGACTTTTCTAATGCGATACTCTTAACCATCGACTACTTATTGCCACGTGCCACTACTATGGCTTTGAGATGTGGCTGAAGAACCGATCGATCTAGCGGGATCGAAAACGTTATAAAGGCAGCAGTGCACAAAATTTGTGATTGAAACATACAACCACGTTTTTTTGCTTTATATGTGCGTAAATCAATGCGGTTTTCACGTAATATCGCCCAAAATTTGTTTATGCGAATCATGTTTATTTAACATGTTCTAACATCCCACCAAGCCGTTTCCCCCAAGGGGGTCCGGAACACCCCCATCCGCACTTCGATCAGAATTCGATCAAACACCTGTCATTTTTCAAAATCGCTTTACACCCAAATTTTTTTCACGAATATCTGGTCAACTTAATGTGTTTTAATAGCCCATGATAGTCGTTTGCTCGAGCGGGGTCCGGAACATACTTTTTTTAGGGTTAGGGTGGGTTTACATGGCGTTCGCACTAAAAAAATTATATTTCAAAAAAATTGGCTTACGCCCAAATTTTTTTGTGCGAATCGTGTTTATTTAACACCTTCTAACATCCCATCAAGCCATTTTCCCCAGGGGGGTCCGGAACACCCACATCCGCACTTCGATCAGAATTCGATCAAAAACCTGTCATGTTTCAAAATCGCTTTACGCCCAAAATTTTTTCGTTGATATCAGGTCAAATTAATGTGTTCTAATAGCCCATGATAGTCGTTTGCTCGAGCGGGGTCCGGAACATACTTTTTTTAGTGTTAGGGTGGGTTTACATGGCGTTCTGACTAAAAAAATTATATTTAAAAAAATTGGCTTACGCCCAAAATTTTTTTGTGCAAATCCTGTTTTGGGGAGTAAAATTCATTCACAAAATGCTAAATCAGTTTAGTTTGAGGTGATGTACTGTAGGTTACGGTTATGCAAATCTGTCATTTCTTCATGGTCATTCCCTCACTATATTAGAAAGTGAGGGAACGACAATTATATGAGGGAATGATTTTTGCGAATATAAAATTGTAGTTTGGGTGTTATTGTTTAACTCTAGGTTGTACAGTTAGCCAGAAACGAAAACAATGGAAAAATAATAGTAAAGTTTATAGGGAAAATCGAGTTACATTGCAAACAAATTTACAGAGAATAGTTGAAGAAATACCCCCACCAAGCCCTGCACCATCTTTACAGCACAGATCAAGCGAAGATTAAAAGTTTGGAATATAAAGTAAGGAACGCAGCCAACCTCAGTGAAAAATACAAAAAGAGGTATCTGAGATTGAAAACTAAAAATACTGACCCAAACTATGCAGCAACTAAAGTGGCTTCGCTTTTAAAGAATATACAAGTTCCTGACGTTGTAAGAAAAAGACTCATTTTCGGAGAAACACTGTCAACGGACCTCAAGAATAACTATGAAGATCTTGGAAGTAAACATGGAGAAAAGAAAAAATTTTACAAAATGTTGAAGCTGCAATTAGTGCGAAAATACAAATTGCAATATAGTTCGAAACATTTTTTCAAACACGATACGTACAAAAAGAACTGTACTCGTAAAGTTAGAATATACAAGTTCCTGACGTTGTAAGAAAAAGACTCATTTTCGGAGAAACACTGTCAACGGACCTCAAGAATAACTATGAAGATCTTGGAAGTAAACATGGAGAAAAGAAAAAATTTTACAAAATGTTGAAGCTGCAATTAGTGCGAAAATACAAATTGCAATATAGTTCGAAACATTTTTTCAAACACGATACGTACAAAAAGAACTGTACTCGTAAAGTTAGCTCCAAAATGCAGAACGTTAAGGGTGATGTTGTTAATTTCTTAGAGAAGGATGAAAGTACGAGAATGTGCCCAGAGAAGAAGGACTATATAAGCTCTCTAAAGTATAAAACAGATCTCAATACATCTATTAATAAATTAACTTACGTTTGTTATTGAAATCTAGCATCAAATTGTTGTACAAATCATTCCCCATCCTATCAGTAATTCCCTTATTTCATAGTTTTTTTGAGACATTTTTCTACATGTTATACACAAAAATATGGAGGACCTTCATTTTACACGAACCTCACTAACAACTTTATATTTCTGCAAAAAAAAGGATATATTTTCATTATTTTTTTTTAAGAAATGCAAAATGAAATTTCTAAATTTAAATTTCGATATCAAAATACATTCAATCTGGTGTGCCGCAAGGCTCAGTGCTGGGACCATGATGTCTTTACTTCACACTGCACATTTACATGATACTCATATCTACTGTAGTACCAGAATCGGCGGCATCTAGCGGCCACAGTGGTGACCCGGCTGACAATGCGAATTAGGATGCAGTTTTAATAGACGCTTGCTGTTTTCACCCGAACAGTGGCCGATTCTGTTAATAGATGGCGCTCTGTGCTGTCTCATTTCGATAGCCCTTATATTTTGGTTAGAAGATAAGAAGAAAATATAAAAATTCCATACACTGTGACGTTAAATAGTCACAGAGGTTTTATTTAGATAACTTGTTGATGACACTTTATAACCTGAAACTGGATCAAAGAAGACATTTTGGAGCAAACTGCCAACATTGTTTTGCCATATAGCAATATTTACACATACGTCGTTAGTCGGATAGCGGCAAATTGTGTTTTCTTTTGTTATCTATCACACTGTTTGAACATGTTTATAGGATCGCCCATACTTCAGTTCAAAAAATTTACCTCAAATTTACTTTGTACTATACGGTTAACATTCAATGAGATTGTTTTGATCACCTTTTGATACTTACTTGGTGGTATAGTCAATGAATTGATCAAAAATGTATTACTTCAGAAAGCTAAGAAGTAGTTGCACTTTTTTGTGGATCAAAGAATCAATCGACCAATTACGATATTACGTGAAAACTATCTACTCTGATTTTTCAGTATGTATAAAATTATTTAAATCGAGCAAGGAAGCAAGTAATACAACCATTTCCAAAAAATAAGTTTTGTCATGTGCATAAACAACGAATATATTAGTTTTTGAATATACGAAGCATTTTTTACGACATCCTCTTTAAAATACCTTAGACAATCGATGACGATTAGTCACTATACTTATCAGCTGTTATCTGAAATCAATACACCACACCTTGCTAACGGGATTTTCACATTTTCACTATTCTAAACTGCAGACACCTGATAACCATATTACACACACCGAGCTTGAACACACACGTTACGTCAAAGTGTATCATGTTTTATTACTTTTTACTATCCTCACAGGTTTAACCTTGATTATTGCGAAAATGGAAGTGTAAAGGTGACTGTAACATACCGTAGGGATTCCTGTAGGACATTTTCGAAAATTGACTCGTAATATTATTTTCATTCAGTAAATCATGTTGAAATCACGACGATTTTTACAATACTGGCTATGTCGTTATCAATATTCGCTTGAGATTGGGTGACAAGCATGTTGGTCTGATAAGATTTGGTTGGCAGATAAATATAGAAATTGTTTATATTTTGTAACGGATATTTGTAACACCTTTCAATTTTCAACGTTTTCTGGACTTCAAGTGATAGATGACATATCTATGAAATGACGTAATTCTAAAGCACTTCAAGGCGTTGTTCGCACGATAATGATGGTAGAAAATATAAAGGTGACAATTCTCTATCGATATTAAATTAATTGGCTATTAGGGGATAGCTTATAGGTTTTATAAATAGCTTGTTTTTATTGATCATTTTTATTAAAAAACGATGCATTTGAACAAAAAAATCAAGCAGAGAGAGAATTAATTGGGCTTGAAGATACTGATAATAATTTTGTCAAAAACCAGTGGAGTCCTGATTTTTCTGACTTTCCACCACTACGAAAATGAGATATTGTAGACCGGGAGCTGTGGGCAAAAATGGGGGGGTCATGTGATACAGCAGGAAACCTACTCAGAACGATAGTACTACATGAAAAAATAACTTCTAGAACAATGCCGTCACTTGAGAGCGGTACATATCGTCGCCTTTCTCACGAAGTGTTCTAACTGACAAAATACCAAAAATTGAGATAATACGCACATAGGTGTATTATTCCATGCTGGTTAATCTGACGAAGAAGCATAACTATATATCTATTAGTGTGGGCAACGCACCGTTAGCCCCTGGGTGTCTTATCTGCAAAGGTAAATTTATGATTCCCACGAAGAGACCTAAATGAAGATAAGTCCCTTAGTGTCCAATAATCCTTGTTAGTATACGCTCCTCGGTGGTGGAATCATGGCCAAAGTGAGGGAGAATCTGCTCACAGTGCATTCATACTGCGATAACGGGAGTTGGAGATCTTTTTGAACCCTTCATAACTCTATCCTGTTTTTTGATTCGCCAGAAAACGTCAACCTTATTTAGTAATTCCCAATTTTTTGACTTCAAGAAACTTTCAAAAGATTTAAGAATATTGTCCACACGGCAAGCTGAGGAGGGGCAAAATATTAAACGGAGTTTATTGTAATAAAAGACACGCCCACCAAAATATTTTTTAAGTCTAGCGACCACGATACTAGTTATGACAGTATTGAGTTAAAAAGGCTGATGAGAAATAGTAATAATATAAATGATATTAAACCAGAACAACTTAAAAATAACAAAAAAGAAGTACTCCGACTTAATTTCGTTATGTAAAATCCGAAAAACGCCAGTTAGTTGTACGCTTACCAGAATTCCAAAACTTTTACAAAATTTGGCCCATGAAACGGAATGAATTATTGATAATTTTGCCTTTTTTTGTGTATCACAAGACATCAACATTTGCTGGTAATATGTCAAAATATAATATTTAAGTCAGTTGCTTTTCTTTTAGTTTTTATTTCAATAAAAATTGGTTTGACGTTTCGAGTTGTTTTCTTCATCTAATCACGTAATGTTTTTGTCATAATCTACATCAATTTTAGGCATGGACATTGAGGAAAATATTTTAGGGGGTAGCCAAACTTTAAAAGTCGATCTGAACTTTTTTACATAAACTTTGCTGTCAGCAGACCAACGATTACTTAAAAAATTTAACAATCAACAAATTTTCTGAGATAATCGCCCCCTTGGCTGGAAATATGATTCTTTGCTTGTAAGTGAATGAAACAAATTCTGTATGTCTTAAAAAATTATAATAACAAGAACTTCAATGAAAATATATTTTAGCTCTGACAAAAATCTTCTGAAAATTCTCAGGATTTGGCCTACGTGCGTTTTCCATTTTTTTCCAAAATAGCTTGATAAGCTACCGCAAATATTGAAACGGCATATGATTCACAATGAATATAGGCTAATACAGGTGAATTTTCAATTCGGAAATATCTAAACTTTACATACAATGCTCAATCAACAACACGCTGATTTCGTTTTCTTGCTCTCCTGTAAAATTCACTAACCGTTGGTTAGGATACTTCGTGAGAAAGCCGACGATATAAGTACAGGGGAAAATTGAATTTTCTGTCCAGAAGGGGTTGGAAAAGTCTAAATGATTTTTTACGGTTTTCTTTAGTATCACAGATGCCAACAAAATAATCACGATGCACTTAGTGCCGTACGGAAATAATGGTGCCGGAAGCCATAAAAAAAATGTATTTTTCAGGAAATTTTCTATGCGGAAAAATTAATTAATTAACATACGGCATTGTTACAGTTACCTTTCTGTATTTTTCTACATTTAAAATTTACCAACCCCGTACATATCTGCTGGTACAGGGGTGAGAAAACTTGGGTCGCAACCCCCTACCCTTATATAGTATAATGGTGGTGAGTTGATACAACTTAAAATTAAATAATTATAATAGTATTTTATAAATTGACCACAATTTTTATAATGCCGTACATTTTTCGTGGAATATATAGCCACACCGGGAAAACCTCGAAAACCCTCTATAACGCGTTTTACTTTATATTTTTGAAGGATATTTCAAATTTCGATTGTGATTTAAGATTTAACTGTGATTTAAGAGTGATTTAAATCAGTAAATCAGCACTTATAATGAAGTAAGAATTTGTACCTTATAAGAAAAGTTCAAAACATGCTTAAAAAGCTTCTTGTTGAATAAGCATGTGTACAGTGTGTCTGAATATGTTTATACCTAACGAATCTAATGCATATTTTTATGTCTTTAATACAGAAATATTATTATATTAGTCTACATCCAGCACCGGAAATGGAAGGACCTCTGAAGAAGCTTGCCACTCGTGCTAGCAAAACGTTAGCAAGAAATTCCAACCGACGACGGCTTTCAGACCCGAATCCAGACAGCAGTTTATCAACTGGCCGCGAAAGCCTTAACCAATTTGTCAATATTATCATTATTGTGAGCGTCTTTCCATTTCCATTTAACGTATTGCAATTTCCTTACAGATGTATTTTCTCAAAACAAGGCCTTCGTCGTGTATCCTTTCTGATGGAAAAGCATGAATGCAAACGCCTGAGCCAGCTCATAATGCCGATGGCCCTAGGCTATTCCTCATTCCTCGCAATTTAGTAGGTCAGTCAACGTGACGGAATATGATGACGCGCCAAGCCACTGAACCGCGAGACAGCTAGGCAACCATTGGTAAGCCGAAAGTGAAAATTTCGTACTACAGACTACATATTGTGATGGTACGAGAGGTGAATGGAAGACTCATATACAGGGTGTCCCAGAAGTCGACGTCAAGCCGAAACCGGGTGATAGGCAAAGTCATATCAGCTATCAGAAAAATATTTAAAAAAATGTTATGTATGTGTTTTGAAAAAAATATAGAAATTTCACAACCTACGGCAGTCTGTCAACTCCTGTTACTACAAATATTAACTGTTTTTGGATTTTATTTTTACAATGTAATAATGAATAATGCATCTTCAAACTGGTGTCTCAACCTTATTGCCAACTTTTCTCGTTCAGGAAAAATTGCCACTTATTTCCCAACCAAGTATTCCAAATTAAAACTTTGCTCAACTTTAACTGGCTGTACTGGAAAAAATGTACTACGAGAGTTTGGCAAGTAACCTTAAAAGTTGGCGCATTTAATAAGGATTCCAAAATGGTATAACACTTAGAAGATTACTCGTTAACTTATGCACAACTTTTATTTGAAGAAAAACTGATGAAAATTTTTCAAAATTTCCTAATTAAACACCGATTATGAAAACGCACAAGGACCCTTAAGGATAACTGTTTGCACAACAGTGGGCGTCAAAATGCTGCTGATGATGATTTACCTTTACAGCAAATGCTCAAACTGTTTTCCTTCAGCCGCAATACACGCTCGACGTCTTCTTAAAACAGATCGGGTTATTAAACGAGCGAATCCACGGTTATTAACAAACTCAGCTGCTCCCAATAGTCTTTGCCGTAGCTCAGCTGCATTTTGAATCGGCTTGAAATACACTTCCCCAGTAAAAAAATCTAAAGGATTCAAATCTGGTGATCGGGCTGGCCACGGTATTGTACCAGACCGCCTTATCCATCTGCCTGGAAAGTTTTGATCGAGATGACAGTGCATAGTGCGCTGGGCAGCCATCATGCTAAAACCACATGTCCCTGTAAATACTCAGTGGCACGTCCACCAATAAATTTTGTACATGATTTTTCAAAAAATCCAAATAAACTTCAGCAGTCAAAGTCTCTGGGAACTCAAACGGACCGATTATTTTACCATTTAAAATTCCTGTCCAATGGTTTATCTTGAAGCGATATTGAGATTTATCTTCTCTCATCAAATGTGGGTTTGCTACGTGCCACTCGTGTAAGTTATGCAGGTTCATGTACCCATCTTTCTTAAATGTGGTCTCATCCGACCATACAATTTTTTCAAAGAATTGTGGATATTTCCTGTGTCTTTCTAACATTGTGCGACAAAAAGCAACTCGGGGCTCATAATCCCGGGGCAGGAGAGGTTGAACACGCTGTATGTGGTATGGATGAAGCACATCACTTACTTGCTATTGCACACTTTGATACCGATCAGTACTCCTTCGTTTACTGCGCATCTTTATATGTTCGTGCTTGTTGATTTCGTACTGTTACTAATTTTGGATTCGTGAACTGGACTGTTGATCGCTTGTGATTTGGATTTGCACTGTTTAATTGCTCTTCAAAACAACATTTGCTTTCCTTAGACTATCTTTGATAGTGTGATTGTGCAGTGCCGCTATGTCCGTGTACACCGTACAAGAATATGCTAACATGCACCTCATTTATGGAGAATGCAGATGCAACGCGTGCAATAGAATTAAAAACAGGTGTGCCCAAAAGTACAGCCCATAGAATCTTGCAAAAAACGTGCTCCATCCATACCACGTACAGCGCGTTCAAGCTCTTCTGCCCCGGGATTATGAGCCCCGAGTTGCTTTTTGTCGCACAATGTTAGAAAGACACAGGGAAGATCCACGGTTCTTTGAAAAAATTTTATGGTCAGATGAGGCCACATTTAAGAAAGATGGGTACATGAACCTGCATAACTTACACGAGTGGCATGTAGCAAACCCACATTTGATGAGAGAAGATAAATCTCAATATCGCTTCAAGATAAACCATTGGACAGGAATTTTAAATGGTAAAAGAATCGGTCCGTTTGAGTTCCCAGAGACTTTGACTGGTGAGGTTTATTTAGGTTTTTTGCAAAATCATTTAGAAAATTTATTGGTCGACGTGCCACTGAGTATTTACAGGGACATGTGGTTTCAGCATGATGGCTGCCCAGCGCACTATGCACTCTCAGTGAGAGAGTATCTCGATCAAAACTTTCCAGGCAGATGGATAAGGCGGTCTGGTACAATACCGTGGCCAGCCCGGTCACCAGATTTGAATCCGTTAGATTTTTTTACTGGGGAACTGTAAAAGAAAAAGTGTATTTCAAGCCGATTCAAAATGTAGCTGAGCTATGGCAAAGACTATTGGGAGCAGCTGAGTTTGTTAATAACCGTGGATTCGCTCGTTTAATAACCCGATCTTTTTTAAGAAGATGTCGAGCGTGTATTGCGGCTGAAGGAAAACAGTTTGAGCATTTGCTGTAAAGGTAAATCATCATCAGCAGCATTTTGATGCCCACTGTTGTGCAAATAGTTATCCTTAAGGGTCCTTGTGCGTTTTCATAATCGCTGTTTAATTAGGAGATTTTGAAAAATTTTCATCAGTTTTTCTTCAAATAAAAATTGTGCATAAGTTAACGAGTAATCTTCTAAGTGTTATACCATTTTGGAATCCTTATTAAATGCGCCAACTTTTAAGGTTACTTGCCAAACTCTCGTAGTACATTTTTTCCAGTACAGCCAGTTAAAGTTGAGCAAAGTTTTACTTTGGAATACTTGGTTGGGAAATAAGTGGCAACTTTTCCTGAACGAGAAAAGTTGGCAGTAAGGTTAAGACACCAGTTTGAAGATGCATTATTCATCATTACATTGTAAAAATAAAATCCAAAAAAAGTTAATACTTGTAGTAACAGGAGTTGACAGACTGCCGTAGGGTGTGAAATTTCTATATTTTTTTCAAAGACCTATAATTTTTAAAACACATACATAAATTTTTTTTAAATATTTTTCTGATAGCTGTTATGACTTTGCCTATCACCCGGTTTCGGCTTGACGTCGACTTCTGGGACACCCTGTATAAACTGAAGTTTCGATATTAAATGTATTACGAAAGTGTGGAATTATTCTTTAGGACCATTCATCAATTCACTGTGAACGTTCAATGAACTTAATATTTTCATGCAGACAACTCTCTTCAATTATCCCAAGAGCATTTGCATATGCCACCCCCTCGGCCCCGATCTTCAATTTGAGACGAACATCTTCCTGACCATAAATGCTACCACCACCGCTACGCCCCCCTAGACAGATTTCTATACGTTGGCGAGAAATACTTTTATCGGAAAAAATCGCTTGGTTCTGCTTGATCGACAAGTTCACCGTTATTTTTGACAAAAGCGCAAATCATGCGGAATTTAATAATAACACTCATAGACGTCTTCATTTATCTACAATTACATTGTAGTAGAGCCAAATGTGAGAAATATGGCGAAGTTTAGCATTCTGCTACTTTTACACTTAACCATATAATTAGTAGCAGATGTTCACAACAATACACTTCACAAACATATTTAGTTAGTTACATCAAAAGTAAATAATGAAAAATGCATATTTTCCAAACCCAAGTATTAAACCAAAAATTAACCTGAGTAAAACAAGGGACGAAAAAAGAAATGTTTGATTACGTAAATTATATGTGGGGGAGGGTTGAGTAATATTTAGTCGAAAAACAGGTGACGAAAATCCTTGATATACTTTAGGCAGGTCATTATAAATAAAGGCAACACTGTAGGAAAGACTTCTTTGGGTGAACATCATTATTGAATAAATTCTCGAGTAGGAGGGATTTGACAAGAGTAGTAATTTCTGAACAAAAACTTAATAGTGAGACTTGACCAACTCATTCATTTTTGACCAGTTTAAAATACACATGATCAAATTAACGTAAGCCAAAGATGAAACTTATACAATTGTCCATGTGTCACACAGTTTTTCGTGCAACTTAATGTTTAGCATACATCTGTTTTCTGTGAAAGACTTTTAACATGCTCAATAAACCTTCATTTTTTATTAAAAACAACACCAAGAATTTTTGCAGAGTCTGAAAATTGCAAGATTTGGTTATTTATCGAATGTTCAAGGGCTGTGTTACATTGTTCTTCTTTCTTTGGGCGCAGAATAATATCTTAGATTTTTGTAGAGCAATAAGTAGATTATGATCTGAGTAACTGTGTATCATTCTGCAAAAGAATCGACATGAGAATCATCATTAGTTTTGCTTAAGTCGAAAGTATACTAAGTGACATATAAATCCGAACACCCAGTTTAAATGGTTTTATTTTAATAAAATTTTGTATAAGTACTTAATGAAGCATCATAAGTAAATGATAAAAATTTCAAAATGATTGCACTGCTTTAAAGCCCTTTGACCTTTAATAATGTGTGGATGCACCCTGATGTGCTACACTTTCTCCAACGCGCCTAGGCATGCTTCTGATCAGGTGGTCAATGTCCTCCTGTGGTATCTCATTCCAGGCAACCACCAACTCCTCTCGAAGTGCTTCTAGAGTCTGAGGAGGACGTTGCAAATTGAGCAATATCCTACCCATCATATCCCACACGTGCTCAATTGGGGATAAGTCGGGAGATCTTGGTGGCCATGGTAACAACGTGACATCATTATGTTGAAAGAAGTCTATTGTGACTCTTGCAACATGTGGTCGGGCATTATCTTGTTGGAAAGTTGGATCTGCCAGGGTGTCAAGATAGGGTAAAAGATGGGGTTCTAGAACTTCGTGGATATAACGCTGCGCGTTCATGTTACCTCTGATGAAGATTAAAGGTGACCTGGAACCATAAGCTATAGCACCCCAAACCATAACTCCAACAGTGTGATGAACATGTCTTTCAACAAAAAACTGTGGATTCCTCCTTTCACCACGTCGCCTTCTAACCCTGGCACGACCATCGTGTATGCCTAAACAAAATCGAGACTCGTCACTAAAGACAATACTGTTCCACTCCTGATCCCAGAGTGACCGTTGTCTGCACCACTCAAGGCGATTACGTCGGTGTAAGGGTTAGAAGGCGACGTGGTGAAAGGAGGAATCCACAGTTTTTTGTTGAAAGACATGTTCATCACACTGTTGGAGTTATGGTTTGAGGTGCTATAGCTTATGGTTCCAGGTCACCTTTAATCTTCATCAGAGGTAACATGAACGCGCAGCGTTATATCCACGAAGTTCTAGAACCCCATCTTTTACCCTATCTTGACACCCTGGCAAATCCAACTTTCCAACAAGATAATGCCCAACCACATGTTGCAAGAGTCACAATAGACTTCTTTCAACATAATGATGTCACATTGTTACCATGGCCACCAAGATCTCCCGACTGATCCCCATATAAATTGTCAAGTCCTACGTTATTTGATTTAGTAAGTAATAAGTTATGAGCGATGCTGTTAAAAGCTTTCGAGTAGTCTGTCGGGATTAACGATAGGCTATTTTCTTATCTAAGACACTACAAATATTGTCTTGCATATTGAGTAGGCCAAATGTCAAATGTTGTACCTACTATAATTTTTGTCCAAAACCGGACTGAGGATCAGGAAGTATAAAGTATTTTTCTAGGTAAGGGAATTTCACTATTTTTTCTAAAATTTTGGATAAAATAAAAAAGATCAATACTCAGTGGGTTTAATTTTTTTTTTAGGAACTGTCATAATTAGAGCTTGTGTCCATGCATTTGGAAAGCAGCCTTTTCTCAAAGAGTTGTTAATGATGTGTAATGTGTAATGGAGAATAACCGGTAAGCATTGACACGGATATACCATCAAAATCCTTTGCATCGGATTTTAGGCCCTTCATTGCCCGTAATACGTGACGTGACTCAATATTGCTCAATGAAAAACTATTTTCAGAATTATTTAATATTCTCCCCGGAATTTTATTGGGTATGATCTTTGAGGGGGGGAGTTTTCCCATATCCCCCCCGAAGATATGCCACTGGGAGAGAATCCACTTGCCTTGCCTAGGATTTGTTTGGATTGCCTCGGATCTCTTGGGCTGCCACGGGTCTCCTCAGATTACCTTGAATCTAATTTCAGCTTAATAACAAGTCTTCTTGGCTTGTCTCTGAGATAGAAAATCTCCTTGGACACCCTCGCATCTTCTTGAATTACTCATACCTCCGTCTCAGATGGTCAAAAACCTTTTTTGTTTGACCCTGTCTCTCTGTGACGCCACTGGCTCTGTCTAGATAAGCAAACAATTTACTTCGCATAAGCTTTTCCGTATCAGAACGATTTTCATTACTTTATATTCAATACAAGAATAACCGACAATTTCTTTATACTCCAGCGCGGCATGACGCCAAGTCGGCAATTTAATATTCAAGTGCCTAACGGTATGCTTATAATAATTTTAGCAAATTATTATTATAATAGCAAAATAAGTAGGCGCCTGTGTCTCGGACTACGTGAGTGTCAATAAATCCTAATTGCTCAGGAAGTGTGCTTTAAGGTGTGCGTAGATTATACAGACGAGATTTTTTTCAGGAAATACGTGAAAGCTGTGTGAAATGCACATTTGCTCTGTATACATGTACGATTTGGGCGTTACGAGGTGAATAATTTTGTGCAATCAGTAATGACATGCTCCTCCTATGAACTGGTAATATAAAAATATAAAACAGAATGACCGATTTTCATTAAAGGGCCGATCTATTTTCAGATCAAACCCTTCTATCCCCAAGTTTTAAAGAGATAAACTGACTTTCACCCTCATCAAACATAGCTAACAAGTAAATTTTTATATTGTCTGCATACATTCGCATACGTACGCGCGAAAAACGTAACACTCCTTTTGAGAAAAATGGGTAAACACCACCTTGACATACAAGACTTCTCATTGAAAAAAAAACACTCAAGTCTGTCCATCGGTTCATCCATTTAGGAGTTTTCATGTCCGAGGTTGAAAATTATATAAAACTGATGATAGCTCCAAAAAAAACTTAAAAAAACGTGCTTTAATAGCAAATCGAACTATAAAGTAGAAAATAATTTTCAAGTATACGATGGATTGTGTTACTGCACTAGAGTGTCCAACAATAAATCAATATAAAAATTAAGATATTAACAAAACATTCAATTATAATAAAAAATCGGGGGGTGCTCGATATTAAATGCTAGGATTTTTTTTATTGCTATTTAAAAAACGAGTTATTATGAAAATATAGTTAATTGCACCTTACGCTTTTTTACTGTAATTGTTAGTATCTTAATTTTTATATTGACCCTAATCCAAATCAATTAGTCTCAGTTGATCGTTGGAAGCAAACTCTCCTATACTTATTTTCTACTTTTTAGTTCGATTTGCTTTTAAAGCGTGTTTTTTTAGGTTTTTAAACTATAATTCTGAATTTCTAGTCTCAAAACGACAACAATAGCTTCGATTTTGGGTACATTTTATATACGACGGTAAATCTAAATTTACTTCCAGATCTTTCCAAATACATATCGATATTTCCAATTCTTTTTCAAAATTTCCAAAGCTTCAAATTATTTTCCAAATTTTCAAATCCAATTTTTTTACCAAATTTAAAAGTTCAAATTCGAAGTTTTTCCACTATAATTCTATTGTCTCGGCCCTTGACCCCTGTGTAAGTTTTCAAGTTAGGCTTCTGGAAACAACAACTTGCTAGGTTTTCATTGAAACGCCGATTTAGTAATTTACAAACTAAATCCTTCCATCTGCTACCCCATTTAAGTATATTCGCTTACTTTGGTTGCTCACCTCCACTAGTAAACAGCTTAACCGATTTTCATCAAACATAGCTAAGAATCATCTTGACAGACAAGAACTCTCTATTAAAAAAACGCGTTCAAATCGGTTCATTCGGTGAGGAGGTACGATGCGTTAAAAATAAATTCGAAGATAGATAAATTACTATATAGATTTTTGATCCCATTATGTTTATCTAGTATAAGTAGCGAAACTCATTTTACATATACTAAGTGACATATAAATCCGAACACCCAGTCTAAATAGTTTTATTTTAATAAAATTTTGTATAAGTACTTAATGAAGCATAATAAGTAAATGATAAAAATTTCAAAATGATTGCACTGCTTTAAAGCCCTTTGACCTTTAATAATGTGTGGATGCACCCTGATGTGCTACGCATTCTCCAACGCGCCTAGGCATGCTTCTGATCAGGTGGTCAATGTCCTCCTGTGGTATCTCATTCCAGGCAACCACCAATTCCTCTCGAAGTGCTTCTAGAGTCTGAGGAGGACGTTGCAAATTGAGCAATCTCCTACCCATCATATCCCACACGTGCTCAATTGGGGATAAGTCGGGAGATCTTGGTGGCCATGGTAACAATGTGACATCATTATGTTGAAAGAAGTCTATTGTGACTCTTGCAACATGTGGTCGGGCATTATCTTGTTGGAAAGTTGGATCTGCCAGGGTGTCAAGATAGGGTAAAAGGTGGGGTTCTAGAACTTCGTGGATATAACGCCGCGCGTTCATGTTACCTCTGATGAAGATTAAAGGTGACCTGGAACCATAAGCACCCCAAACCATAACTCCAACAGTGTGATGAACATGTCTTTCAACAAAAAACTGTGGATTCCTCCTTTCACCACGTCGCCTTCTAACCCTGGCACGACCATCGTGCATGCCTAAACAAAATCGAGACTCGTCACTAAAGACAATACTGTTCCATTCCTGATCCCAGAGTGACCGTCGTCTGCACCACTCAAGGCGATTACGTCGGTGTTCTCGAGTTAAAAGGAGGACCCAGTGTGGCCGGTATGAAAACAAGCCAAAACTTCTCATTCGTCGGTAAACACTTCGCATGCCAATAGGTCTTCCGTGTTCTGCAAACCATTCATTTGCAATGCACCTGGTAGTGGAGAAACGGTCCCTTAAGGCCAATAATCTTAGGCGGCGATCTTCACGGTCTGTTGTTCTACGGCGGCGTCCAGTGCCGCTTGCTCTTTGCGTACGGCCTTCTCGAAGCCATGCCTGACAACACCTAACCACATTGCCTACACTTCTTTGCACTCTAACTGCAATTGCCCGAAAAGAAAGTCCAGCTTCCCGAAGTCCCACTATACGGCCCCTATCAAACTCACTAAGTTAACGAAATCGTACAGATCTCCGTACTCTAGGCATCGTAACCGATCGTAAAGGATGTCAAGAACCAAAATCCGCCAATGTTGATTCTTTACTGCGGCTGAAATATTCATTTTTAGAGCGTTAGTGAATTAAAAAAAAAAAGCAGTATAAAAACCGGAATGTCCAACTGATAAGGCTGAAAAATTTTTCACTTGTTATTTACAGTAAGATAAATACATTCACCAACTTTTATTAAAATAAAACCATTTAAACTTCTATACCTCTATCCACGCTTATTAGCATTCTTGTAACTGTTGCGATTCTAAGCCAAATACTAATTTTCAAGTAGCGAAAGTAAAACGTGTGGTTATTTCCAAGAAAGTGAAGCTAACTTTCATAAAACAATAATAACCCATTTATCTTGTGTGTGGATTGTGGGAAGCTAAATATGTTGGTGATACCGAAACAGCTAAATTGCTACACAGAACACGTCAACTGATCGTATTAGCCTTGTTCGGGTTTTACAGAGAACTATCCCAAAACCCACTTTGACAACACGAGGACCTACTGCGCAGGTTTTGAAATAGTTCCGAGTAGAACCCGAACAAGGTTATTGATGACACATCTTCGTTGCCCACTATACTGCAACGAAAACACCGTTTTCACTGTCCAAAGTCGAATTACTTTGACACTAATTTATGACAATTTATAATCATGTTGACTGCTCGACTTTGTCTGACCGCTTCCGCTATCTGGTCGGATATTTATTCCCCTATCGGCGAGGCGAGAAACATTCCAGCGTTTTCGCGAAATTCCATGGAAATGGTCTAGATATGGTAGCAGGTGCTTCCAGACTAAATAACGATACAGCATATGAACAATTTCAGCTCTAAGGGTGGAATATCTGTTATTGGAAAGAGTAGGGCACCTTACTTGAACTGAACTTTGTTTTTCTAAATAGCTGTCTATGCTGTACATGATACGAGCAGATACTAGGGTAAAAGAAGATAGTTATACATATATACTATATTGGACCAATAAAACGATTAAGAAAAGATGCAAATACTTTGTTATAATATATTTTTTGGGGCGTGCTGAGGTTCCGTAACAGAATCTCGTGGTGCTAAAATGAGAGAACGTAAAGACCTTTCCTAATGGTAATTTTAGATTCAAAACGAAAGTAAAGAAGACTCCAAGTCAAAGTTCCAGTAGGCCCTTCCCACAGTATATCTGATAAATACTGGAAATTCTTGAAATTAAAAAAAACTACCACTGTGTAGGTCCGAGTATGATACGGTACAATGGGCAAGTGTTTATAACGTATATCTAAAGGGGAATCCATAGAATGCCACAGTAATTTCATTATCCTTACGTAATAACGTTCTGAGGTTACAATCACGCAAAATCGCCGCTGTACGTTGAACGGTGATATCATTTAGAAGGATTGGTATGCATGGCATATCGGAGGCAGTACTAAAGACCACAGCACGAGTACCGAGAACCAGCGACTAGTAATTTATTGGCAAGCATTCCTTGTTCTCTTTAACTGTTTAATGGATGGCAGAAGACTAGTTTACATGTACAGTATGTAAAAGCTGACTGTATTGAATTTTATAAAAGGGAAACCGAACTGAAAATACGACCGTCTTGATTTGGTAGTATTTGCGTTTGATCATAGTGGGCTTTCTCCATTTACATTCATTTTCCAGAGATGATGTAGCTTATTCGGATTAAAAGCGAAGTAAAACGTATAATCTAAAAAATATACACATAAACAATCTCTATTCATTGACCTCGCCATGTAATGAATCCACATGTTTCTATCCCACTTCTGATATTCTGATATGCATAATTTAATGGTTGACGCTTCAACGACGGTGTCGTTTAAAATTCATATTGCGGAAGCATAAAAAAGTGTAATCAGGATCGTTATGACCATCTTTCAAATGAATATTCAACAGACGGTCATGTAAAACATGATTATTCTTCAGACATACTAAACAGAAGGTGCCCACATAAGTGTAATAAATATCTAATATAGCAATCATTTGCGTGTGGGAGAAAAGTGAGTGTTTTGGTGACGAAATCTCCATAAGATCGTCGATACAAACAACAGAGCCATAACAGCGTTGACATTTAAAACTTTGCTTAAGTGAATAAAATCTCTGGCGTTTTTGGCCTGTACGCCGTAAAGTTGCCTCAAATGTATGCCGAAAGAAGGTTTACGATGAAACCTCAATGTTTACAAAATTCCAAATTACTCTTCAAATTAAAATAATGTTGTGAATTATTGTAGATAGATTGCACTGGACAACAAATTTTAGTTTTTTAATTATAACTTGTGGGATAAGTGCACTTCTTTATTAATTTTGGGGCGCTGAATCCAAAAATGACAATGAAATAAAAAAATTAGTTGCGGTTTAGAAAAAAAACTTTTTATTATTAAGGATATATTAAAAAGTAACAAGATTCATATACTTAAAGGAATCACTATATGCGCTGTCTTTTTGCTGTTCTTTTATGGATCGTTTCTGGAGCATCTCTACCAAGAGTCCAACAGTAGTCTGCAAGCATGGAAGGATTCCACTTTCCCTGGTACCTTTTTTCCATTGTTGAAATATCCTGATGAAAACGTTCGCCGTGCTCATCACTTACGGCTCCGCAATTGTCAGGAAAAAAGTCCAGGTGTGAGTGTAGGAAATGTATCTTAAGAGACATATTACAGCCCATCTTTTGATACGATGACAGCATATTTTTGACAAGGGTTTTATAGTTGTCAGCTTTTCTATTTCCCAAGAAATTAGTGACCACCAGACGGAAATCATTCCAAGCAGTTTTTTCAATAGCTGTTAAAGTGTTTTCAAACTGTGTATCTTTCAAAATATTTCGAATCTGTGGCCCAACAAAAATACCTTCTTTAACCTTTGCCTCACTTAGTCTTGGAAATTTCTGACGCAGGTATTGAAAAGCTGACCCATCTCTATCTAATGCCTTGACAAAGTTTTTCATTAGGCCCAACTTGATATGCAGTGGTGGTAATAAATTTTTTTTCGAATCTACTAATGGCATATGCTGTACATTTTTTTGACCTGGCTCTAGGAATTGACGAACAAGCCAGTTTTGTCTGGTGTAATGAAGTGCCTTTGCCCGACTGTCCCATTCACACAAAAACAGCAAAACTTTGTGTAGCCTAGCTGCAGCCCAAGTAAAAGTGCAACAACTTTCAAATCGCCACAAATATGCCATTGGTGCTCATCGTATTTTATGCATGTCAATAGGTACTTCATATTGTCATATGATTCTTTCATGTGAACTGCATACTCTACAGGAAGAGATGGTAAAATATTTCCAATATGCAATAACACTGCCTTTAAACTCAATGTTGAACTGTCTATAAACAGTCTCTATTCTTCTGGGTTATAGTTTATATTTAAAGCCGCCAGTAAGCCGTTAATGTTACTGCAGAAAGTCTTTGTGGCGTTTACGAAAAACACATACCGAAACATCGTCTTCTAACAAGTTCCACTGTTGCAGTCTTGATCCAAGTAACTCTGCCTTACATTTTGGAAGGTCTAAATCTCTTACAAGATCATTTAATTCTGACTGTGTTATTTTGTGCGGTTGGTGGCATGACGTGCTCGGTATAAAATCAGGATCTCTTGACGTTGATGGCATATCTTCTTCCTGACGAATCACTCGATCGGCATGATCTGATTCGTTTTCTGATTCGCAAGTGTAGGATTCTGGGGGTTTTGGAATAGGATTTTCGTCACTGTGAGGCACAGGTCTCATCGCAGATGGTATGTTTGAGTAGTTAATAACCGATTTTTTTTCTTGGACATACCTGTGGCTTGTCCAACACAAGGTACCATGCAAAAGTAACAATCATTAATATGATTTGTAGGCTCTCTCCAAACCATTGGGACAGCAAAGCGCATAGACCGTTTTTTGGCATTTAACCAGCTCCTCAGACTTGAAGCACATGTATTACAGCAGATGTGGGGTGCCCACTGTTTGTCTTGATCACCTAGTTTACAACCGAAATAAAGCTGATATGCCTTTTTTATTAGTGAAGTAATAGATCGTCTCTGAGACGCAAAAGTCACATCACCACACACGTAATAAAACTGATCTGGGTTGTTTACACACTTTTGAGACATCTTGCATGAAAGCTGTCAGCCAACTGAGGAAAAAATGGCTAATATAAAACAATATCATGTACACGTATGTATAACGTAACACAATCATACCGATTACATCATCTTTCCTTGCCGAATATCAAAATGTAGCACGTGCATTCTTGTGAATTACAGTATATTAACACTGTCACAGCAGGAACACATATAATTACCGTATCTCTAAAACTTGAACTAATATTGAAAAAATAAGTTTCATTCCGGTTTTAGCACATTAAAAATAGTATTATTTTGTTGATTTTATTTAGGATATTTTTTGGCTGTTGATCAGTGTTGTTATTGAAGATTTTAGATTATCAACTATCACTTCCAGATATTTGATACTTTAGCACAGATTATATAGATCCGACAACTACTGTCGGTCTATTTGATGTTCGTGTACCCAACTGTTGGCGCGTTCGTACTTAATTCCATGGGCGTCCGGATGATTTGTTTTTCTAAGGATGGGTAGTATAAAATCAAGAAATTTACCATTTGCCCAGATGCATATAGGCAAGCTTTTTTAAGAGCTTTTCATCCTGAATATAATCAACAACTGTAGAATTAAGTAAATCGAATATCCGTAAATACCACAGTCATATAATAGGTAACAGCCACTGAAATCCTACCAAACGCATCAAGCTTCAAGATGGCGTTGATAAAACCTGATTTTTGACAGGCTGTCGCATCTGGTTGCTGTAGCTTCATCTACAAGGCGGTATTAACTTGACATACAGATCCTGATAAAAACTTATACAATCACGTCTCAAACAACAAATCCCAAAGGCATTACGACTACCAAAGGGGAAGGTAGTTTTATTATTCATCCTTTACATTTGATTCATATTTCCAATATCCAACATGGCGTCCAGCCGCCATTTTAAAATTTATATTCGTTTATATACGTAGATACGAAATATACATATTATATTTCAACATGTAATGAGAGATCTGAACGAAACTAGAGCCATCTACTATGATACTTTGAAAAGAGTGATTGGTCCTGTGACTGTCCCATAGATGGCGCAGAATATGCAAACCCTTTTTGGCGACTCTGATTGGGTAACCTGAATCACTGATTAACGTATTCCACCTCAAGATAACAGCCTAACTCTTATCAAAGTTGATTTCTAAATTCATTTTTGTGTTCTGCTACCGTCTCACATAGATGGCGCTAGAATCTCTCAGACCCTTTTTTGGTCGCTGGAATATAGTATATGGTTGGCTGCCTTCAGAAAGAATACGCTTATCAAAGCTTTCAGGTAAAATATAGTATGCATGCCCAATTTCATCATCACGAGTGACTTGCTAAATAATAAATGACGGAACATTAACACATCCAAAGCCAACGGGCTTTTTTCAAAACGCAAAAGACATGTTTTTGTTAGAATATGTAAGGATATAAATATTTTATTTGTTTGAATGCATACCGCGTGTGGCAATGCTGATATAATTTATCAGATAACTCATGACTGAGAGCTCTGAATAGCAAGTTAAAAGTAGGTATGCAGTGTCAGTCACTGATGACAGACACTGCACCACTGGAATAGTTCAGTGAGAGTGCAGTCAATGTGTTAAAGAAAGGCACCGTATAATAAAAATTTGAATATTCTCGTGAGAACCAGACGTATTCTTCAAAGTTATTACACGGAACCATCCACAGTCTGGTGACCAAGCATTGAGCATCTTTCACTGTAATCCGAACACTTCATACATATCTGTATCGCGTTTGTCGTTATATAAGTTTGTTGTATTTGTTTGTCCTACGTCAACGGGAAATATGGAACAAACATATTCAAGCGGTAGAATCCCGATCACCTTGGAGCATGTTGAGATTCCTCTGAACCGTGCGAAAGCTGTAAATAGTATCATACACATACTTAACAGAGGTCGTCTTCATATCCACGGTTACAAGGAAAAACGAAAAACAGTCAAGTAAGTTGACTCCGAACACTCCATACTGTGGCTCTAGCTTTTAATCAAGAAACGTGAATACCAGGGAATCTCGAAACGATGTTAATGCGGTCAGAAGATTGGCGTAATAGTTCTCCTAGACGCTGTTTACTCGCCACGGGCGAGGAAGTACCGTAAACGTGAAACACTTAGAAAATGAGATATTATGACATGTACATCACAAAAAACCAAGTCACTCATTTCCATCGGTCTGTCTATAACTTGGTAAGTAGCGCCCGGTTTGTGATTTCACACAATGTTACTACTATGCCAAAGACGAAAAAGCTTTGCAGCTTTTGAAAATCGGTCCAGTGGTGATAGATCTAAGGACAAGAAACGAAATAGCAAACAAAAATCGGACAAACTTCTTTTCACGGCGTTTCAGGGACTCCTGATGATTTTAAGAAAGAACTTTGTAGGCGTTAAAAATTGGGGATTGTGAGTTTGTGGGGTAGGGTATAACTCAGTTTTCCCATCAAGCATATTTCACACATATTAACATACAGGGTGACTTCGAAGTTGAGTCATTTATTTTAACAGTGAGTAGATCTGATCAAAAGAAATGTTTTTTTCCTTTAACATTTTTGTGGTAAAATTAAAGTAACAAAGTTATAGCCCTTCAGAAGTTTGAGTACCGCCCTGTCTCAATAATAATATTATGTGCTCGTGTTTGGCAACAACGGATATAATCCGCCTTATCGGTTCATCGCATCGGAAACAAAAAAGCGAAAGAATTTGAAACGCTTATCACGATGTTTTTACTACAATTTTATTCAGATGTATTCAGTCAATGTGTCAGTCGGTAACGCGTGAGTGAATAGTGGTGTTTGTTGCGTGGCTCAAACGAAATAAAAAATGGCAAATGTTTACGAAAATGCTGAATTTGTGGACATAATCCTTATTTTCGGGTAGGGGGGGTTCGGGGGGGGAGTCTTTACAAAATGCTGCCGCGGCATCACGGATTTATGCGGATCGGTTTCCCAATCGAGTGCAACCAACCCCTCGTGCCTTTGTTAATGTAGTACAAAGGGCTCGTGAATCAGGTGACTTAAGACCTCACAGGTGAGGGCATGCCGGTGCTCCAAGACCGCACGATCAAATACAGGTCCGCACTGAAATACTTGTCGGAAGGATACTTTATAAAACAAGGTAACATTTTTTTTTATTTTTTTTTTTATTATTACACACATACATATTTTGATTTATCTTCCTTCTACAATCATTATCTGAAAATTAATGACTCAACTTCAAAGTCACCCTGTATTTATTTCACACATCATAGGTGGGAAATATTTTCAACACACGCGTCTCTAAGGGCCGTATCGTCAGTCGTTACTACCATTGTAGGACGCCTTTATGGCCTCCTTGATTTTCATAGTTTTCTACTCTTCCGTGTCAGCGCTCTATTTTGAGGTTATGTTACTAATATCTATTTGCATCAAATTGTTCATGCATTTCATTTATATCATCTGTTATAAAGCCTGAAACTTCCTACAATTCAAGAAGAAAACATAGCCTTACTACGCTGACACGGAACCGAAGAAAGCTAGAAATATCTCAGTCTTTCTGAAGAAAAGCAAAGACTATGAAAATCAAGGAAGCCATGAAAGTGTCCTACAATTGTAGGAACGACTGACAATACGGCCCTAAATATACCTGCATAACAACGTTGCCAGATGGTCGACAATGTCAGTAGGGCAGGGGAAAAATGTCTAGATCGCAACATTGTCATATGGGTGACGACTATGGACTAAATGTGTGGGCCTGTTCAACTGACTCCATCCATTTGCTTTTTTCCGTTATAAATATTCTTAGCTGTTTTTTCTCGGAGCGGCTAACTCAAGCCAAACATAGTTCTTTACAAATTGATGACAGCGTTGCATGGGAAATGTAGAATCAACGTACTTGACCCGACAGCGATAAAGAAGTTAAAGATTTGTTTATCCGATATTTATATCGGTGTAAGCTAAGTAGAACTAGGAAAAACATCTCATTGGAGGATTGTTCCGCAGTGTGGACACTCTAAGAAAATGCAGACCAGTTGTGGTCCCATTTAGAATCAGAGGTATGGTGAGTTCGCCTAGCAGGTCTAATTATGGAGAAGAGCTTAAAAGAACAACACCTATTGTTGGTTGGCATAAGAGACCACCCGACAGTGTGACAGATGCGACTGTAGTAAGAACCTATTTCACTCTGTATTCAGAAAGGTAAATTAAATTGATCGTATATCTTTAGGTTGAATAGATTTATTTATTTGTTTATCCGTGTAAGCAAGAAATTATCTCCAGAAAAAATAATGCCTAGTTCGGACCATAATTATGCTACCTTAATTACTTAATTACATAATATTAAGCATTGTGAATGAGTCTTTGAAGGTTTGCTTCATGATACACAATCCTCAACTATATTAGACACTCAGCACGCACGCATTGATGCCATTTAATAAATGATGCAGTCAAGTTGATCGACTCCATGCTACCATTTAAATTTGTTTGTCATAGATGGCTGATCATCAAATAAGAGTGTATTTAGAAAAAACGCCCAAGAACCCCGTCACTATGTCATTACCAAAGAGAGTGTAAAAAAGTGTTAGGGCTAACCCATCCTACCCAATCTAACCGAGCTAGCGTGGCCGCGTAATATCACAGCCGGTATGTTTGGTAAGAAGACGTCTAATATCCGGTGGTGGTCTGTATCTCTGTAGCGGAACCGGAAGGGGTATTACGTGCCTTGAAAAGTGACATTATGTCGGTTTTTTTTGTCACTATATTATAGGTTTTTCTATAAAATGCCAACTTAGCACTAGATGTTGTACTTGTTGTGTACTCGTTTCGTAGCTGTACGTGTTGCCTAAACGTCATTATTGGCTATCAATGTGTGGCTTTGATGTTATGTCCATCTGCTTCAGAGATGGCGTTATTGGATGTCTACGCTGTAAGTTGTATAGGTGCACACTGAGGATTTGTGTGCTAATTATTGGTTTTTGTCTCAAATACACTTACTTGAAATTTATGTATGCAAAAATTAGTTACGCATCCGCTTTTTCTTATTCAACCTGCTGAATTTCAAAAAAGAGCGATAAGAAAGTTAATGAAGTATATTAAAACTAACAGGTGAGAAAATATGGTATAGTCAGAATCACGAAAGATGACTATTACGTCATACCATAAATTGTACTGTAATCATGGGACGTACGTCGATGATAAAATCACGATATCAGGAATAATGACAACAAATTTATGTTATGATTTGGGAAGATAGGTTATTACACTGATTATTTTTGTTTTCATTTTATTTCATGGTTTTGAGTTATAATAATCTTAGTGCGGGGTTTTTGTTTTGGAAAAAACAGTTATGATTAGAATACCTTAAGACAGCAACACCAAAGACCAAAGTATTATTCGACAACAACATAAGCTGCTTTAACATAACCTAACTATTCATCTTTCAAATATGATCGATCATGCAACATGAAAACATCGTCTATCTTTGTCGGGTACATGCATATTAGCAATACAGTTTGTTTAGACAATAAAATTCTGTTTGTCTCTGTCTAGCATATCTGAAACTTCATTAAACATATTCACAAATCGCTGTCGTTTGTCTTTACTACAGACTAAAATGATGACGTAATCGTCATCATTCGTGATTTCGACTATACATAAGTTATTACATTTCACATTAATTTTCATTTGCACCCATTTAAATGTTATAGGTAAATTTATTTTACGCTGTCAAGTAAAAAATACAAATGAATGTTTTTGAAAACGCAAGAAAAATCGGGGAAAGTCGTAATTAATGTTCAACTTTGAACATAACCTCTCTTCTCACATAGCAAATATCACTGACTTTATACTCAACCACACATCTTCTCAGACTATCTCGGCATACTGCAACCAACAAAGCATGATGTCGAACTGACTTGCAGCATGGTCATTCAGCGCGTTGTGTCGTTGAGTCGTTCCTCCATAGATGGACGCTTTTGAAGTTGACGTTTTTTTATAGGATTTTTACGTCATAGCTCTGCTGTGAGTCATTTTTATAGGAAGATTTTATTGTAGTGTTTTACAATCCAAGAGATGGTAGATGTTTTGAACGAAACATGTAGCTTTATTGGAAGTCTCAGCTCTAAAGATATAAGCTCGGAAATATATTTCTAGCTAAGAATCATTGCTTATTCTCAAGGTCGTAGCAGCTTTTTGAAACCTGGCAACAATGGATAAAAAATCACTGTTCCACACTCCGGTTGTTTCTTAATATTCATCTTAGTAATTAGAGTACTTGCAAAGGTAGTTGGCAGTGGTAAGAAACGTTGTTTAGCATGTTTTACACCTGACCTATACTTATAGACAGCGCGTGATTACTCGTTGCATGCTGATTAAGGATGCCACGCAATGCCGGATTGAAATCAGACCAGATCACCAAATATACAGACTCACGGGTAGTAAGATCGCTAATTTCTTTTTACGTCGGTATCCTGACCGCAAGGAAGCCAGAAAGCAAGCAGTACAGTTGTTAATATTCCGCTTGTACCGTGTATACAAATCTGTTTGGTTGAAAAGTATTTCAGGAGCAATATCGGTTGGGCCACCCTGTAGAACTGAGGTTTTTGGTAATAAATATGTATCTCAGGACCATAGAAGACTATAACAAAATAAAGCAAAACTTTGCAAAATATCGAGAAGTCATTGACAGAAAAATATATCTTAAAATTTGTCAGAAGGATCTTAAGATCTTATAATCGAAGACTGTAAATTAAGTGACTGATGTTTTTTTTAATCAAATATAAATACAATTTTATATTGTTACCTTAAAAATATCTTCCCAAGATGAGTTCCCAACTTCAGGAAAAGAAAAAAGTCACAAGGACTCAAGTCAGGTGGGTAAGGAGGCTGAGAGCCACATGAATGTTTATGCTGGTCAAAAGCTCGTTTATTGACATTGCTGTGTCATAAGGAGCATTATCGTGATACAACACCCAGTTGTTCTTGATCTAATGAATGGTGGTGTGAGTCAAATATAACCCTTCCCCGATCATTCTGACTGTCAACCGACGATCTGAACGCACAAGAATCCGGATTCTGTCCATATCTTCGCACCGTTGCTCGAAATTGATGTCATTCATTTTTAGAATACAATAGGAAAAACTGTTTCAGAAAAAAAATCGCCACGGACAATCAAATGACTCGAGCGAGTTCAAACTTGTACTGAAGGCGGACCAAAGGTACCCGTGTCGCCCCTCCATACCCGGCGTCTCCAGTGTTGCCAGATCGAACGCTACGTTGCCAGCCTCATAACTTAATTTACAGACCTCGTACAATAAGATTGTCAAAAGTGTAATTTCAGTCAGCTGCAACGATGACGAGTGTCAAATAACGATCACTTTTGTTTTCAGCCATATTTGTTTTCGGTTTTTCTCTGGAATAATTTCAACATTCAACGTTTGAAAAAAGTACCAGCAAAATCCGCATTTTCTTGAATTCTATTTTTCTACCAACAGATGACCGCATACCGATACACACTGCCCCGAACCATCTCCAATGGAAACCTCAGCTACTTCAGAAAACATCCACATACCGGCCTTTTTAACGGTAGTCCATCTGGAGTATGGTAGCAGCAACAAAATGTGTGGTTGAAAGGAGTCTTTCCATCCTGACTAGAACATTTGAGAAGATTGGCGGCATTTTCAAAGGTTTCTCCGTCAGTGATCCTACTACTCCCGAGTTTGTATTCTTTGACCAGACCACGCGGAAAGGCAACCTGTGGTTTTTTGGTTCTCTTTACCGGCAAAACAGTTCCACGGACATAAATAATGGTTTTTCACTTCTGCAGAAGCACGAAGAGGACTTTAATCATCGCTCGTACCTCCTTCGAAGTTTATTAATTAGAAAATTGTAATTACTTTTTTGATGCCTGAAATGCTCATCAAAATTCAATCGGGTTAACGTCAGGAAGCTTCTGAAATTGATACTCTGAAGAATATCCTGTTTCTTAATATGAGAATGAGGATTGCATGCACTTATAGATATCATCAATGTGGTCTATTAGGCTAAGTTCAGATGACGCGCGTTCGTCTGACGCTATATTAGAAAATTCACAGAATTAATATACTAAGTGACATATAAATCCGAACACCCAGTTTAAATGGTTTTATTTTAATAAAATTTTGTATAAGTACTTAAGGAAGCATAATAAGTAAATGATAAAAATTTCAAAATGATTGCACTGCTTTAAAGCCCTTTGACCTTTAATAATGTGTGGATGCACCCTGATGTGCTACGCATTCTCCAACGCGCCTAGGCATGCTTCTGATCAGGTGGTCAATGTCCTCCTGTGGTATCTCATGCCAGGCACCCACCAACTCCTCTCGAAGTGCTTCTAGAGTCTGAGGAGGACGTTGCAAATTGAGCAATCTCCTACCCATCATATCCCACACGTGCTCAATTGGGGATAAGTCGGGAGATCTTGGTGGCCATGGTAACAATGTGACATCATTATGTTGAAAGAAGTCTATTGTGACTCTTGCAACATGTGGTCGGGCATTATCTTGTTGGAAAGTTGGATCTGCCAGGGTGTCAAGATAGGGTAAAAAAGGGGTTCTAGAACTTCGTGGATATAACGCTGCGCGCTCATGTTACCTCTGATGAAGATTAAAGGTGACCTGGAACCATAAGCTATAGCACCCCAAACCATAACTCCAACAGTGTGATGAACATGTCTTTCAACAAAAAACTGTGGATTCCTCCTTTCACCACGTCGCCTTCTAACCCTTACACCGACGTAATCGCCTTGAGTGGTGCAGACAACGGTCACTCTGGGATCAGGAATGGAACAGTATTGTCTTTAGTGGCGAGTCTCGATTTTGTTTAGGCATGCACGATGGTCGTTATATCCACGAAGTTCTAGAACCCCATCTTTTACCCTATCTTGACACCCTGGCAGATCCAACTTTCCAACAAGATAATGCCCGACCACATGTTGCAAGAGTCACAATAGACTTCTTTCAACATAATGATGTCACATTGTCACCATGGCCATCAAGATCTCCCGACTTATCCCCAATTGAGCACGTGTGGGATATGATGGGTAGGAGATTGCTCAATTTGCAACGTCCTCCTCAGACTCTAGAAGCACTTCGAGAGGAGTTGGTGGCGGGCATTAGAAGCACGCCTCAGAAAATGATTAGTCTAAATGGGCATATCGGCCGACATGCTGATATTTTAATAGTGTCTCGGTATTTAGGATTTTCATCTTTGTGGCAACCGAAAAAAATTGACAGGTATCCAAACAAAAAATACACCGTTGAAAGACAGCTTCAGTAGTTTTCATTTTAGCATTTTCATCATTCAAATCGATGACTGCATCAACAAGCATGGTAGCTTTTAATTTGGGTTAATAGTCGAAGACCAGCCTTGTTTCTCGGTAGGCATCGCCGTGCTGTAAATGTTAACTGCCCCTGGGCATTCGAATATGGCTGGATTGCTGCCTTATTAGTATCTACATAACCAGACGCACAGTCGTATATCCTATTAGAAAATCTGATACGTAATCTTCTGGACATAATTTATTTATATTGAATAATCATCGACTGATTCGCGATCCGCTAAAGATCCAGAATGGATTGATGAGATGAAAACTGAGATAAAGAACGTTACTTTGGATGGGATTACTATCTTTCAGAGCAATGCCTTCACAATTAGACACACAGCTGTGTGGTTCGCTGTCTTCTGGTAATGGACATGGTTACGTATGATCTTAGCAGAAGGTAGTTTTGCTATAATAGTGTATCGGTACGCACGATGCTAAGAAGAAAAAAAGTCGAATAAAGGAGTAAAAACAAGCAAATAGATATGGTCAAGACGTCGAAATGTAAAAACATTTAAGGCTAGGCTGTTTGGATGATATTCCCAGGTTTTGTATTGTTTTGATACCAACTCCAGAAAAATCAGGCACGGTTTTCAATCTCTGGTTAACTTTCAAGCCAGGTAACTATGACTTGCAAGTTACCTGTCAGTTGTCTGTGAATTGGCTCTTCAAGTTGTAGTTAAGGTGGCGCGTCCCTTTTTTTGATTTTTATTTGAACTACCTGCTTACAGCAGTATTCCAAATCCTTTTGATCTGATAATTTCATGGCGTATATAGAGATGACTAAAAAACTTTGCATTTTTTGTAAAAAAAAAAATTTGTACATTTTTTCTTCAATCGGAACCAGTTTACAAATACAGTACAGCTCTGAAATTGTGTGTGAATATTCTTGTATGGAAGAATGAGACGGGTGATTTGAAAAGCAAAGATTTGTCGAAGAGAAAAAGTTATAAGAATAAAAGTAATCACCCGTTTCATTCCCCCATAAAAGTGGAATATTCACATACAAATTCAGAGCTGTACTAATATTTGTTAACAAGTTACGAACGAAGAAAAAATCTAGAATAAAATGTACCAAAAATGCCTTCTATGACAAAACAAAATTAAAAGCGATGTTTCTCAGTCATCTCTATACATATCATGAAGTAATCATATGAAAAGGAATTAGAATTCTGCTGCAAACAGGTAGTAAAAAAGCAAAAAAAGGAACGTGCGACCTTAAGAATCAATAAACCGTTGATGCAGCAACGCTGTTTTTATGTCTGAATTGTCGTATTCTATGCTTTTGGTAATGTTCGGCAGGTATTTGTGTCTCGTGTCATCCATGACAACTTTTACCCACTGCGAAGCACACTAGGTTAGACATTGCGGTTTGACTACAACTTTAGTGATCCCATACATGGCCCTCTGGTTGAAGTTTACCACTTTAGGACAAAGCCGATATTGAAAAACTCTTTTTGAAACTTGTGGTTACCAGACAAGTTGCAGTTAACTTTCGATTGAAAAACTGGGCCTTAGAAGTCGAGTTTAAATTTAATGGCCGATATTTGGCTTTTTATCGTTAGATGATGGTACCACCAATACCACTTTCTGAATTTACGAGCCCATTCTCACTGCTTCCGGTAACTCCTCTCTCGCCTTTATGTTTTTTCTCGCTTTGGTAACTAAGAGTCGGTATTATAAATTGTTAACATTATCACTTTTACGTTTTTAGTGAAAAAAAAAAACAAACCTTGGCCGAAAGTTAAGTAACCTGATTTCCAATATTTATTTATCAAGGTCAAGATCAAGGCAGGGTTTACAACAGATCACAGCGCCGGTGTAGCATATCACTCATTTTTAGAACACAATAGAAAAATCTGTTACATAAAAAAATCTATACGAACATTCAAGTGATTTGAACGAGTTCAAACTTGTACTGAAGGCGGATCACATGTTTCCCTTCTCTCCCCATCGAGCCCGGCACCTCCAGTATTTCCAGATCGAACGCTATGTTGCCAGTCTCATCACTTAATTTACAGACCGCGTATACGTAGTGTGTTGCTTCTATGTGTAAATTATAACTGTTACCGATATAAGAGAATTCTTCTACAGGGTGTTAGGGAAATAATATTCGTAGCTTTAAGAGGTGATTCCCTGCATTATTCTAAGCAAAAAAGTTAATTATAACTTATGTCCGAAAATCAATCTTTTTCAAGGAAAGTGAGTCGTAAATAATTAAATTTTCTCAAACATTTGGCAACGCTGCAACGCAACCGCGATACGAGCGCACTACGACCGCGACTGATTCATCGAATTTTTTACGTTTGTATGATATTTTTGTTGAAAACATGCCTTGAATTATTAAATACTTTTACGCATTTTTTTGTGGCTAATATTTTTTATAATAACGCTTTCACTTATTTGAAACGATGCAATGCACGAAAAAAAAACAACATCCGTAAATCACATAATGCTACAGTTACATGTATTAGTAATCACAACAACACGCGATGATACATGCAGTGCAGGCGGAGTACGGCGTTGCCAGTTGTGTGAGGGATTTTGTTTGTTTGTTTTTCTTCGGAAAATTGTATTTAATAAGCAAGAAAATTATTTTGTTAGAGACAGTTAATTAATAAATAGATGTATTGATACATTTTACGCTATTAGGCATATGGATTTAAATTATTAAGGTGCACAATTAATTTATTTCATGACTAAAAAGACATAAGTTCAGCATTTTTTTGCTCCGAAACGGTTGATTTTCGGCCATAGGTTATAATGAACTTTTTTGCTTAGAATAATGCAAGGAATCACCTTTTAAAGTTACGAATATTATTTCCCTAAAACCCCGTATAGAAGACCTTTTTTAGAATTATGCGCTATGTACTATCACTATTGGAAGAATATCCTTCTACTACTACTACTGATAAAGGGCCAAAATTCGAAAGTGTGACTGAGTCGAGAGAAGTGGGACCTTACACACCTATAGATTAGGCAATAATACGAAAGTTTCCTTGTAATTAATTAAGATATCTCAGCTTTAAGGTTCCGAAAGACTCTAAATGGGCTAGCCCGATCCTGCCTCTCTCCCTGCTTCTTTCCTCATCGTCCAAGACTTGTGGTACTATGTGAGTCAGTACCCAAATCAGGTGCCGCTTGGTGTCTACATTAACCTGGTTTATAAACAAGTCGCATGTCAGTCACCGAAATTGGCATATTCCTAGAACAAGGACATGGTTATCGATTTGATTTAGGATTACTGTTTCCGTCTTAAAGATCATATTGAGACACCGCGAGTGTATTCAGAACGTCGTTCTCGATGTTTCCATCGGAGCTGCGTAGGTTTGTTGATATCTCTTAAAACCCGTCTGGGTGGACCCAGTAGAAGTCATGTGACGTGGCAGTACTTGAAACTCCTCACCAAATTAATGATGAGTATGTTTCTTCGAAGACTTTTTTTACATTTTTGGTGCCTTGATATTTCGAACCTAGCTGTGTCTGAAGAGGAAAGTCCCAACGTTCACGATATCTGTAGGATAGATATAGAATAGAATAACAATTTTTCCCAGGACTATTATAAACAGTATAGGAACAGTCATATGAGTAAGGACAAAGCAGTTAAATTTATTGCAAAGATAACAAAATGCAGTTAATACGGCATGACAACACAGACATATTGTAAAACAGATATATGTATAGTCGTTTCGTGTGTTTTTATTGCAGGACTTTCTGTAGAAGAAAAAGGTTTTATAATGTCAGTTTGGGTTTGGAATATTCTCCATCTTTATTCAAATCTCTCTTAGAATACACCTCAGAATCTAGACAATTCAGACTCAATTTTTCCGATAAAACAATATTTCATTATCTTGGAAGTTGCCACAGCGGAGAGCATCCACAAGTCTGATTTACAGCTTTTTAAAAACGGAAGTTATTCTCAAAACCTGTAAGTAATTGCATAGCTATTTAAATCTTAGGCCCATATGTGGAATATTACACAAGTTACTTTAGTAACAGAAAATGACTGGTTGAAATTCAATTTTTTTCAACCTTACGTTGCTCATTTCACCAATCGTCGATGTTTTTGAAATGTTTGCCAGTTATTTTGGCAGCCTAGCCTTGACAGCTAATTATTTAATGATATCAAAAATACCTTTTACTGTTTCATACCTCTTAGCGATGTAGATGCTTTTGTGCGAGTTGTTTTGCATAAATTAATTAGGAAGGTTTTGGTGTGCAAGCAGAACCATCCGATCAATATAGCATTTCAAGTCAGCTAAGAATTACATTAATCTTAATTGATGATTATCGAAAATGTATTGATATGCTATTAGTAATGGTAAATTAGTGGTCATTTGATAATCGGTAAAATCCGTAACATTCGATAATATTGGCTTAAAAAATGAACTGACATTCATTGAGAATTTTATTTTGGTTGGGTCATATTTTATAGTAGGTAGTAGTAATAGTGGGGGAAGGTGGAACCTGACCATTTTTGAGATTTTGCAGACCTTGTAGTACTAATACTATACTACTCCACAAGCCATCTACTGGTAACTGATTATTGAGCGATTTCATGTACATGTTGATCTTGTACCGATCTAGTACAGCATCCATGCTTCGAAATTAAGTTTCCAGGCGGAAATTCGAACCCGCGAGACTTCGAGTCGATAGATTATCAGACTACCACTCGGCTGCCCAACTCCCCAATGTTTTATAGTACCACAAATGTATTTTTTTATCAAATCTATATCAGCTGTAACAATAATATCACTCAATACCAAGAGCAATATTATCAAAACATAGCAATCGAAGACAACAATTCAATTGTATTCAGAGTAATTACAGTAAATATAGGGTTGTCCAATAGGGACGCAGGAAAGTAAACGTCAATTTGACATAGACGCCATCTTTGTTTTCTGTCACCGACATGTCATTTTGTTAGTTGAATCGCTATGGAGTCGTATTCGATTGAAGACCGCATTAAAGTTATTCAAGAGCACTACAAAAATGGTGCAAAAATAAAAAACACGTTTCGCGCGCTTCGTGAACATTTCGGTCGCAACAACCGTCCAAACGAAACAACGATCGGTCGTCTGGTGCGTAAATTCGAGGCAACAGATTCTGTGGCAAATCTGCCACGCTCTGGCCGGCCAAGGAGCGTTCGCACACCGGAAAATATTGCTGTTGTGAAGGAGAGTGTGAGAGACGATCCAAAACAATCAACAACGCGTCGATCCCAAGAATTGGGCATTTCGAGGACCAGTTTGCTCCGCATTCTCCACAAGGATGTGAATGTACACGCCTACAAGATCCAATTGACGCAAGAGCTGCGTCGGGCCGACCATTTTTCGCGCCGAACGTTCTCAGATTGGCTCCTTGAACACCGCCAAATTGATGCCAATTTTTCATCAAAAATCATGTTCAGCGACGAAGCGCATTTCACTTTGAATAGGACGGTAAACAAGCAAAACTGCCGCATCTGGGCGAACGAAAATCTCCGTGAGTATCAAGAGCAGCCGATGCATCCTCAAAAAGTGACTGTGTGGTGTGCATTGTGGTCAAAAGGCATCATCGGACCTTACTTTTTCGAAAATGCGGCCGGGGACGCCGTTACCGTCAATTCTGAGCGATATCACGTGATGATAGAGGACTATTTTTTGCCGCAACTTGAAGGAATTGATATGGACGATGTTTATTTCCATCAAGACGGTGCAACATGCCACACAACCAACGTCAATATCCATCGATTGCAGTCCTTTTTCGGTGATCGCGTGATTTCGCGCAGAGGAAATGTGCCATGGCCACCAAGATCGACTTGACTCCCTTGGACTTCTTTTTATGAGGATATTTGAAAAGCAAAGTCTACGTCAACAAACCAGCCACCCTCCAAGAACTCAAAAACAACATCATTGCCGAGATAAATGCCATAGAACCGACCATGTTGCAAAATTTCATTGAAAATTTCGACCATCGCGTGGACGTCTGTAAATCCAGTCGTGGTGAACATTTGAGCGATATCATTTTTCATACATAAATGGTATAAATGAACCTTCAAAATAAAGTACCCAACTTGATTTGAATATCAATCTTTCTTGTTTTAATAAGCGTTTACTTTCCTGCGTCGGTTTTGGACAACCCCATAGTATAGCCAGTGGCAATATTGGGAAACATGCACTTAAGCATATAAATTCTTATTAATTTTTTTTCATAAAATAGAACTTGAAATATTATGCAAACACGCCTTTATTATTTGGAATAATCATTAATACATTGGGTACGCTTGAACAAAACAATTTTAAAATAAAAAACATAAAAGGAAGCTTCACTAATCATACAATAATTACTGTAAATTCGATTCCTCAGTTTGGTAAGTAAAATGCACTCTTAAAGGAATAATCCATGGAAGTAAAAGATCGTAGTAGTTTAAACAATATCATCAACATTGTCATTATCAAAGATAACTGAGTAAACAGTAAGATTTGAAGTTGTTTAAAATTAATGAATGATGAAAATCCGTATTTTCGGAAATTTTCAGGATTTATGGACGTCAAGTGGGCCTCATTCCTCTCACTTCCATACGATTACTCAGAATACCTTGACTTTAAAACTTTTTAGACTTTTTGCTTGTGGGATTGCGTTCTCACATGGGTTCCGAGCATCTTACCGAATATTACCTAGCTCATGTTACCCAGGTCTGTGATCTGAACAGAATCAGTACTGCTGGCAGTGCAAAATTAACATAACGGTAAACTTAAATAGACGTTGAAGTATCATGGCAAAGAGTATATATAAATTTCCGCCATATATTGTTCTACCAAAACCAGTCCCCATGTTGTTCTAGACAACAATGTTCTTGCAATTGGACTTGATCGAATTCAAAGTATGAAATGCATAGGCATTATGCAACTGGTACATTCCATCGTATTATTTTCATCAGTACAAAGAGCGAAATTCCCGTACGCGCTATACGAGTTGCACATAAATACATAATATAGCTGTGCAGAGGAACATAAGAAACAGCATTAAGTGCAGGCCAGCGAATTCCATAGTAAAGGTATTGAATTGATATCAAAGGAAAAGGTTGGACAAAGGCTGAAACAATGGCGTAACAGGTACGTGGACAACGTGGGGTTATTGAGGTTCTAATACGCAAATATACTGTAATCGGTACACCACTTAAAATGTTATACTAAGTACGTGTTTATGGTAGGAGCACCACCAGCAGCCTTATGATGATTCTAGCATATATACTATATGTGGTCAAGTACCAAAATAGAAGCGAAGTATCTGCCTATAGCCACACGGTACCTATGAGTGTTTAGGCCTCAGGCCTTCGTGGTAGGTCAAGTATAAAAAAAGTACCGCACAAGTTCATAAAGGCACAATACAAACATGTATAACAAACAAAAATTAAATGGGTCAAGTCAGTCAAACAGGTATATCCTGCCTATTTGACAACGTTGGGATCTAGAAATGTTTTTCTCCTGCCTGAAATTTCCAACCATCTGGCAATGTTGCTATGATTAACCTCATAACTCGCCGGCTACGGCAGCCACGCGTGTGCTGAAAATAGTAAACATCACCTAAGACATGTGAGCAGAATTTCAAGTCATGTCGCTGCCACGTCAATATTATCCCAAAGTGTCCTAGTTTGACTGGACTGTGGAATTTTGTGATCGGAGGCAAGAATGGGCAGCTCGATTCTGAATGGTCAATTCAAACGATTCGACTAGCAGATTCAGCGTAAGAGAGTGAATGAGCATCCAGACCCCATTTTTCTATATATGTATCTGCAATTTATCGTCCGCCATGTTCAGAACCCCACGAGTTTTTAAAGAATATCGATTTTTTTTCAAAATAAAAATAAAGTTCATTTAAAGCAACATATTTTCTTGGGAGATGTCAATATAAATATTTTGGACGATGATCCCATCACAAATGAATACTTGAATATCCTATACAAGGTCCATCAGTGGCACATGTATAGATCACTGCTTTGTGAAAGACCTATCCAACAAAATTATTTTTATACCAATAATCCTAGAAAGCGATATTACTGACCACTTCTCCACTATTTTACTGATATCTTCAAATGAAAAACATTCTAACATCCCTACCGTTAATAACAACCAGGAAAATTACAAATTTTTTGTCGACAATTCAAAACTGATATCAAATGTCAAACAAGAATCCTGGGAACAATTATACTCTATAAATAATATAGACAAAGCAACGGGACTGTTCATAGAGAAAATTAAAAAAACTAATAGATATTAGTACCAATAAAGTAATAATTAGTCACAAAGAGAAAAGCAGAAATGCCTGGATTACCAAAGGATTAATAACATCGGCAATAGAAAAAGAAAGACTATACGTATATAATGTAATGAAACTAACGCCAACTACAGAGAATACCGACTGCTACAACCAATATAAAAATAAGTTTATAGAGCTTGTAAGGCAAACCAAACGAAAACATTACCTAAGTAAATTGAATAATAACTTAAATGATCCTAAGCGGCTTTGGACAACTATTGATGAGATTACTGGGAAAACAAAATTTAAAGAGTGTGTCACTGAGTTAAATACAACATCGGGAACAGTATTGAAAAATACTCAACAGATATGCGATGAATTTGTACAATTCTTTACTGACATAGGCGAAAATTTAGCAAGTAATATACAAGCAAATGTACAAAATTCTCAGCCTCCAAAAAGAACTTTGAACTCATTTATTTTGGATAAAGTCGAGCAATGTGAAGTATACACCACTGTTATGTCCTTAAAAAATCGGAAAAGTCATGGGCTCGATGGTATTAAAAGCGAGCATTTGAAAATTATAGCCGAGGACATAACAGAACCACTACCTTACCTAATCAACAAATGCTTTGAATCTGGCATATATCCCTCAATTTTAAAAAAAGGTAATATAATACCGATACATAAATCAGGAACAAAAACAGATGTTAACAACTATAGACCAATATCAATAATATCCAGTGTAGCAAAGGTTTTTGAAAAAGTTTTATCTACTAGAATGATTCGATACCTCACAAAATTCAAAATTTTAAGTGAAAATCAATATGGATTTACATTTACATCGGACGCAATAACTAAAATTGTAAATCAAATACATCAAAATATTGATAACAGAATCCCTTCAATCTGCATTTTTGTTGATTTAAAGAAAGCTTTCGACACAGTTAATCACAAATTATTATTAGAAGCATTGGAGAGAATTGGTTTCGGAGGAAACGCGTACTCACTGATCGAAAGTTATTTGTCAAATCGCCCACAATATGTGCAGATATCAGGATCATTTACTAAAGAAATGTATATTAAGTGTGGTGTCCCACAAGGAACTGTCTTAGATCCGCTGTTATTCAATATATATTTGAATGATATTTTCCAAATTAATTGTGTTGGCAAAATAACTAGTTTTGCAGATGATACTGCAATATTATATGAAGGCACTGACTGGTCTGATCTGAAAAATGTAATTGAAAATGATTTTATCAAAATTATTCGGTGGTTTAACAGTAGAAAATTAAGCATTAACTACTTTAAAACACATTTTTTACCATTTGGATCTTATGCTAGACGTCTGCCAAATTACACAAATTTCTCCTTCAATATTAATGATCAAAAAATGCAAATTAATAGAGTGCCCAACATAAAATACCTTGGAGTGGTCTTGGATCCTTACTTACGATGGGACATCCATGTCAATTATATTTTAAAGAAAGTCAGATTTGTATCCTACAAAATTAAATACCTTGGGAATATATTGACAGAAAAATATCTTCGAACATTATACCATGCACTGATTGAGCTTCATCTCACATATGGTATATTAGCATGGGGAGCTGCATGTTCCTCACATATCTATAATTTAGATGTTTTTCAAAAAAGTCTAAAAATGATATTTAAAAAACCGAAACTTTATCCCACTGAAAAATTATACGCAGATGTTCGAATGTATGATATAAGACAGCTTTATTTCTTACACAGTATCACTCACTACCATAAATTTGTAAACACCGACCAAAAAATTAAACATAATCATTATACCAGGTACAAAATTCGTGGCACAATAGTTCCTCAACCGCATAAATCTATAATGCAGCGATCATATCTCTATTTAGCGCCTAAATTTTATGAAATTATACCTAAAGACTTAAAAGATTTACGTTTCGGAAATTGTTTCAAAAGAAATTTAAAAAAGTGGCTACATTCTATATCTAGGACTGAAATTCATAAACTCATAAATACGAACATCAACTAAATACATAATCTACTGTAGCTAATTTTTGTCCTTTTTTGTCATTTGCATTCTACAGTTTCAACTTACATTATTGGTCCATGTACAGGCGATGCCTTCTATTGGGCCTGTTTTGATTTTATATTTATTTACTCATATTGTTTGTTATCTTTATACATTGAGTGAATAAATATTATTATTATTATTATTACTTATGAATAGTGCAGCCTGATTCCCTTTGCTTTTCCCTAATAGTATGTAGTGCCAGAGGATCTCTTTTTTTCAGCCAAGGAGCTATAAATTGCGTTCCCGATCAAGTAGAACAATTTTATCTAAGGCAGGGCAGCGCGGCTCAACATCTGGTCGTGGTCTGGTCATACTGAAGAGCTCTGACTTGGCCCCACTAAAGGTTTCCAGGACTATTATTTGTTATTGGTATATTTCTTTGACTGGTGAAATTGCTAGCCCAGATGGTGATCCGATACCAAGGATAGATGATAGTTGTGCTGCAACGTTCATATTATATGATTTAATATAATATAATTATTCATGTTGTGGATCCAAGGGAGTTTTTCATTAAAAAGATGAAACGAATTCTGTGATTCTTTTGCTGACAAACAAAATCCTTGGATACGCGAGTGGAGGGTTGCCTTTAGACTCTCTCTCTACCCATCATATCGTATCTTCTACTTTGAACAGAACCAGGGGATTTCACTTATAAACAGTTAGCTTCTTTCCAGCAGGTGTGATTGAGATATGTCCGATTGATGCTTTTGATTAGCTTGTGAAGAACCTAGTACAAGCATGTAACAACCATACAATATTTCATCTTAATTTCTGCATATGTGGGTGAACCGCGCAGATCAAAATTAACGGCATACAAATCTTTATGCTATATTACCAATACAGTCTGATTTATGAACCAGCTACAATGGGTGGTACCGGCACGATAGGTCGTGACCAATTAAAGAAATCCAACACCTTGGTACCGAGAATTCACGTATTGTTGACCTCTAGCGGAACTTTATTGCATAATTACAGAACACCACGCGAGATGCAAACGGAAAAAGCACAAGATTTAATATTTAACGTTCTCTTTGAAACATTTCTAATATTTGTAATTTCGCATTCACACATTGGAGCCAACGTTGGAGACAACTTTGGCACCAACATGACAACGATGGCCAACTCCGGCCAATGCGCATTTTTTTAGCGTTCAGACATTGGTGTTGGCCTAATATGTCAATGCGATACGATAGCCTTCTCCCGTCTCTCCAGCTTTACCTCTGAGATCGGTGTAGCCTGGCACGCTGACTGCCTGGGTCCTGTCCTTACTTACTCATATTCGCTTAGTGACACCACCCACCTGAAAAAAAAAACAAATATCAGAAACTCTGGGGTTGTCGGCAGTATTAAATTCTCAATAAAAAATGGCGTCGAGTAGGTTGACTCTGCAATTCCTATGCAAGGATGCTTTATGTTCAAAGAGGAATATGTTCGTCACAAATTGGCACCTCAAAAGTTAGCTACGAACATGTACGAAAGAAATTTGCAGATTTACCATGTTTTTGTACAATCTTGGGGCTCTTTAGAATTTGGCTCTCTGAAAAAATATGCTCTTACTCGCTCTTCAAAGATTTTTAGGCGCATTTACACTTTCACACAAACAGTTAGCTCTTGTCGGTGGATGGCACTTCCCCCTTCCCCTGAGAAAAATTCCTGCGCGTGCACATGATCGAAACTATATGTACATCCAGTCGAGCAGCTGACTGCTACATACAGGCATGGACAGGACCGCGAAGCGTATGATCGACTCGGGAGGGCCGGAAATATTTCTCCACCATTCCAAGTTTTAAGGATACTTGTACGGAAAAGTTTTCCGATGAGTGAAATATGTCTGAAAGGTTCGTAGAATTACCACGGCTAGAGCCGTATGAGTTTACCACTATCAAAAAATTTCGATATACCCTCACCCACCTTCCACAAGCTCATACACCTCAATTCATCCCTTAATTTTTTTTCCAAAAATGAGCGAAGTATGGGCGATTTTTACTTTTTTGCCGCTAGCTCCGCTGCCACTGGATCGATTTTCAAAAACTTTCCAGGTTATAGAAGCGTCAACAAATTATAAGATCCGTCAGGAGATATTTTAGGGTCAACGGCGTCAGTGATCCCGGCGCCGCCATTAGTGATTCTTCCTCAGAAGATTCTTTTAAGGAAGATTCTTCAGTTGAAGAGTTGCACAGCACATCAGCGGCTTCTCCCGAGATCCCGCATTGCACACCAGCAGAGCTTCAAGGTCATATTAAAGACCTCAAGGTGCGTAAAGCGCATGGGGAGGATCAAATCACTAATAAGGCGCTGAAGCTGCTTTCACGAAAGTCCTTGACTTATCTCGTGGCTATTATCAATGCGATGCTAAGGACCAAGTACTTTCCATCGGCGTGGAAGACTGCGGAAGTTATAATCATTCCAAAGAAGGTGGGTTCGATATTTCCCCAGGACTATCGTCCCATCAGCCTACTGTCTGATCCGTCTAAGCTCGCTGAAAAGGTGATTCTACGTCATCTTGTGAATTTCATGTCAGATCACCATGTGGTTCCTGACGTGCAATTTGGATTTCGGTCTGAGCATAGTACAGAGTTACAGGCGGTTAGGCGTGTGGAGCGAGTAACCAGGGGCTTCACCCTTAACGAAAGTACTGGCATCTTGCTTCTGAATGTCCCGAAGGCATTTGACAAGGTGTGGCACAAGGGCCTTCTCTATAAATTCAAAAGGGCTTTCCATTTTGGCTCCTAAAACTTTTGAAATCCTTCCTTGAAGGTAGGAAATTTCGGATCAAAATTTATAATTTTTTGTCGACAGTACGGCCCATCAAAGCCGGCGTCCCTCAGGGTTCGATTCTAGGGCCAATCCTTTACTCACTTTTCACGCATAATGTCCCTTGTCTTAGCGACTGTGAAGTCTATCTATATGCTGATGACACTGCATAGGTGGCCCAGTCACGTACTGGGAATCTGGTACACAAAGTGCGGTGGATGAGGTATTGGAATGGGCAGTTCGGTGACTTATCAAAATTAATTACTCGAAAACGCAGGCTATCTATTATACTAAAAAACGTGGCGGCGCCCCGCCTGAGGTTTCAGTCAATGGAGCTCGCATGCCATGGGGAAATTCTGCTAAGTATCTCGGTATCACTCTTGACAGGGGGATGACACTGAAGCGTTAAAAACTAAATTCCAAATTACGTTTGGGCAACTCTACCCTTTACTATGTAGAACCTCAAAATTAAGTTTGGTTAACAAAGTTCGGCTATACAAGATGGTTATCAGACCAGCAATCACTCACGCATGTGCAGCATGGTGTTCTCTTACTAACGCACCATGGTATGTCTCCTACGAGACCCTTCACAGAGACCTCGACATCCCTTACCTAAGGGACTACATCAAACATCAGGCGCAGTTACGCTATAGTCAAGCGGAATCTCACAGCAACCCTCTGTTGCGTGAGTCAGTAAACAGTCGAGCAAGTTTGCAAGCACACAAGACCGCGGCTCGCGCTGTGAACAAAATCAAATCGTGCAATTCTAGATCCAACCAAAATTACGATTTTTGTCACGCACAAAGTTCTAAATTAATTTAAAATAACCGAATACCAGTTAACAATAGCTAGGCATCCCTTTAAACGGCGCACTTCACCCTCTTTGCTCTTCCCCCTTCCTTCCTTTCTTTCTTTTTACTTTCTTTCTCCCACAACGACGGAAATGAGTGGCATGGTTCTTCGTGTTGAACATGTCATATCGCATCTTTAAATCAATTACCGAACTGTTAATGTCAAAACATTTAGTAAAGAACACATTTTCATCATGATGAAGTACACGAACGAACAACGCTTACTAATAAAATGTACTACCGAAATTCCGAGTCGGTGACTGCAAATTTCAGAGCGTTAACGCCAATTTTTGGTCGTAATTCTCGTCCCAGTTGTAACGGTTTCACCGTCCGATTGTATTTATTAAATCACTTCTCGATTTTCATTTCAGAATCGCAACTCATTAATCCCATCTCTAGCTTTTTTACTTGGAAACATTTCCGCTTGGAGCGCGCTTGATGCGGAGTTCCTGATCTGTGATCTTCCTCGGGCTTCCTTTTCACTTGAGCCGCCGATCTAACAAGAGCTGAGGATTTTGTTCTCTGTAGCATGAGGTCATATAGCACCATGTGCTAGCATTTTGTAAAATGTGTGTCTAAATAGGATAAAATGATTGGGGTCACCCCCTTTGTCTTTGACTTTGCCTTCCTTTGTCTTTGACTTTGCCTTCATCCATACTTTGGCTTACCTATTGCTTGGCCTATCACTTTGCCGTGCATGCATGTGCCTTGGCTTCGCCATCACTTACAGCTTCATCCTTGATGAAGATCACGTTTAAGTTCAACTTCACTGCATCCTTCGCCTACATCTAGTTTTGAAGCCACTAAATATGAGGTCACCCCTCATAACTGGGATCTCCACTTGAAGCCCTTGGCCATCCTCGCTTCAGTCCAGTGAAAATCGACCAGCTTAGCGAAAGATAAGTGGATAATTTTGTAACAGCGCCAAAGATTTAAATCTTTTATTTTTTTCTTTAAAATTTCAACAATGTTAATTCTCAAATGTAATGAAAATGCTTTTCTAGTTAAATAAAATCTGTTAAATTTTTGTGTTCTGTTTGTTCTTCTATCCTCTAGCCATGCCATGGTCGACACACAGCTACACGCCTGAAGATGTCTTCATGCCACCGACTGAGCTACCGGAAGCTAATGTGATTGTGCAGAAAAGTTGGAATCTTCATTGCATTCCATCTTTTCTGGACTTTTTGCGAAAAGGAAGCCTTTACACAGTAGACAAGCAATTCATAGTTTAGTAAAAAAATGTTAGTCCACATATTCGCTGCTGGATGTTCCCGTGCCAGTGAGACAACGTGTTGGTCGAAATGCCGAGAATATTGCTGCCGTTCAAGCTTCCATCGCAAACGAACAGAACACGTCGATTCCACGGCATTCTCAAGAATTGGGCATCGCTCAGACCACACTATGGCGAATTTTGCGAAGAGATTTTGGCCTACACCCTTATATAGTAACATCTAGTTAACTCAAGAACTAAAGCCGTTCGATACGTTCTCGAATTGGGCTCTAGAAATGTTGCAACAAAATGACCAATTCCATCGAAAATTCATCTTCAGTGATGAGACGCATTTTTGGCTAACGGCTTCGTCAACAAAGATGTGCTTCAAGAAACACCACTTCATCCACAAAAATAACTGCATGGTGTGTTTTCATGCCGGTTGTGTCAATGAGCGGTTTTTTTTTTGTTGATGAAAATGACGATACAGTCAACGGAGATCGCTACAGAGACATATTGCAACGATATTTTTTGGTCAATTGGATGGGCTAGATATTAATGATATGTGGTTTCAACAAGCCACATAGTGGGTGAAACAATGGACATATTGAAATCAAAATTCGGTGAACGTATTATATCGAGAAATGGTCCTGTCGATTGGCCACATAGATCGTGTGATTTAACACCTCTAGACTTTTTTCTGTGGGGCTACATTAAATCATTGGTCTATACCAACAAGCCGGCGTCGTTAGAGGAGCTCAGAGCCAATATTGAACGAGAGATAGCAGCAGTCATAAAAAATCGGGTTCAACGAATCGATCGCTGCGAACGTATACCCGTGGTGGACATAATATGAACGAGGTCGAATTCTATACATAAATGTTTTGAGTTTACTGCAATCCAATAACAAAATTTTCAAGATATCCCAAATGGTTTGCGTTTTATTTAAAAAGAAAGTTCTCGAGTTCTTAATGGAAAACCCTTTATATGTATGACACTCATATAATATATCTCATTTTCGAAATGTTTCGCGATTACAATACTTTTACGCCAGTAGCGTACGGAATAGAATAGATTTATTGCTCATTTCACAATGATGACAACTTTGTTACGAACGTTGTAGATTCAAAGACATTTCGTTGACAAATGATAGATACGTCGAAAGTTCTACTTTCACTAAATTGTGCTAACGACATAATCAACGGTAACACTGCCGTATACCTATGCAAATATGTCTATTATGCATTGTATACTAGTTTCTACGTAGTGACTATGAGAAAATTGCTTTCGAGCATTCATACAGTCTCTTGTATTAACCAGAAAACGGAAAAGCATTACATTGAGACGAGGATAGACATTAGATTACAATGTATACTGCTACATTGTATTCTTTTTCTCTTTCAGATAGCTAAGTCCCGATGAGACTAGATGGCGTTACGTCGTTACCCCATTGGGACGCCGCATAGAAGGAATCACCGACCACATGACACATCTATGCCCCCTCACAGGACAAGAGGAGCGAAAGTGTGCCAACTGTGGAGGGCCGCTAACAGTCCCACTTGCAGATTCACCTCCAGGCGAAATCTGGAAGTCATAGCGCAAAGACGCAGCAAGTCATACGCGGAAGCACCCGTCTCAACATCTTCGGTTGCTCCCTCTGTTCAACCCAGTATGAACACGCAGGATGTGGACCTAGCAACTGCGCTTAGGTCCCTTCAACAAATAATAAGTCCCCTGATTAGCGCCACTCAGGCATTGCAGGCGATCTTTCCGCAGCCATTGAATGGCTAAGTGCAATAGACAACCTGCATTTGTCATCTGTCAGGTATCTTTTAGTCCTCATTGACAAGGGGTTGACCTGGCAGAAATATACTGATATTTTGAAAACAAAATTCCAAATTACCTTTCGGCAGCTTTATCCTCTGTTGTGCAGAAATTCAAAATTAAGTTTGATCAACAAGATTCGGTTGTATAAAATGGTCAAAGACCCAAAATCACCTAGGCATGCGCGGCTTGGTGTTTTCTTGCCAAGACGCCCATGCAGAGGCTGCAAGTCCTGCAAAGCAGAACTCTACGCACAATTACTAATGCCTCTTGGTACGTGTCAAATGAGACTATTCACAGAGATCTTGATATCCTATATTTAAGGGATTACGTAAAACAACAGGCGCAGCGGCATTATAATCAAGCGGAATCGCACAGCAACCCTCTGTTGCGTGATTCAGTAGTCTACACAGTCGAGCAAGTTCGAAAACATTCCAGTCCGCGCTTCGCACTGTGATCAAAATTAAATTGTAAATTCAGGCCAGCCAAAATTATTTCTTGTCTATGTTCTATGTCTTCCTTCCGTTCTTTCCTTCTTTCCATTTTCCCCTTAAACATGTTTGGTATCTGGGTAGCCAGACCTGACAGACTAACAGACCCGCGAGACTTTTAACTAAGAGCAAAGGTCCACCGGACCGCTCTGACGAATAATGACGAATAGTAGTAAGAAGGAATCACCTTGACTTTGTCTGGTTTCTGAGCAACCAGGACTGACAGATTCGACTAACGCACATCAGACAGTGACTAATAGGCAAAGGTCCTACGGACCGCCCAGACAAACAAATGACAAATAGCTGGAAGGAATCAATTCAAATTGTCACGAATTTTGAGACCCAAACTAACCTCAAAAGTTAGACGCTTCTATTACAGAGTGTTTCAGAACTAAGGGATAAAACTTCTAGGGGTTATTCAGTGTAACAGTAGAAAACATTTGACTCTAGGGACCCATATCCGGAAAAGTGTCACTACGGCCCTAAGACACGTTAAAATTTAGAAAGACGATGAATAGCCTAAATAGGATTTAATGCATTTAATTTTTGCCTTTTGTACATGATATCATCACAACAATTGTTCAAAATGTCTTCCTCCAACCTGAATACACCGATTTAAACGTCGCACATGATTTAGGCGGACTTGACTAAAAATTTGATACTCGTTTTGAATGATTTCAAATGCTGCTGTAAATCGTCCAATTAAGTCTTGCTCTGTCTCTACTGGAGTTTCGTAAACCAAAGACTTTACATGTCCCCACGGGAAAAAATCTAGCGAAGATAAATCGGGTAACCTAGGAGGCCAAGAAACTGCTCCACCTCTGGCAATCCAACGCTGAGCCAAATACTCACGTACTTGTACAGCAAAGTGAGCCGGCGCTCCATCATTCTGAAACCACATTTGCTGTCGAACGTTCAATGGAACATGTTCAAGAAGTTCTGGATGAACTTCCTCCAAGAAACGCCGGTAAATAGATCCTGTTAATCGTTCCGGTAAAAGGTATGGCCCAATCAAATAATCATCCACAATGCCTGCCCATACGTTGACAGACCAACGTTGCTGATGTTTTCTAGGAAAAATTGCATGGGTATTTTCTTTGTCCCAAACGTGACTATTCCTACTTTTAAAAATACCGTCTCTTGTGAAAGAGGCTTCATCGGTCCATAAAACATAGCGTACAAAATTTTGTTGTGCAGCGATTTGAAGCGATGAAGAAGCCATTGACAAAATTGAAATCTAGGATGATAATCGGCTGCTGTCAATCCTTCAAATCTTTGGAAGTGGTAAGGATAAAGTTGTTGCTCGTGTAGCACCCGCCAGACGGAAGCGTTATTCGTATTCATATCCTCAGCAATGTGACTCGTGCTACTTGATGGTTCGTCGGCAACTCGCTGAAGGACCTCTTCTTCAAATTCGACCGTTCTTACGGTTCGAGCAACACCAGTATCATGTCTGGTTTTAAACATGCCTGTCTCGGAGAGCCGCCGATGAATAGCAATAAACCTTTTGTATCCGGGATGCTGTCGTTCGGGATAACGTTCTTTATACAACCGTGCTGCTGCTCGTGCATTACAGCTTGTTGCTCCGTATGCCAAATGCATATCCGCCAATTCTTGATTGGTGAAGTCTTCCATTAGCAAGAATTAATTTTTGTTAAATTCTTGCAAACTTCACAAATACGATAGCACGACTAGGGCGATATGGAATGCAGCTACAAAAAAAAAACAATCTCTGTTATCGTTTTTAAAGATAACAACACACAAGTGCCGGATATGCGTCCCTATACTCAAAAGTTTTCCACTGTTACACTGAATAAGCCCTACAAGTTTGATCCCATAGGTCTGAAACACCCCGTATACCATTACTATAAGACTTTATCACACATTTTTTTCTCTTTTTATAGTATTTTAACAAACAATTGGTTGGGAAAACAATTATTAACTTAAAGGATAGCATTTAATTTTCACTTATATTATGGCTTGCTATAACTTGTTAAATCTGATATAAAAAGTTCATAGTATTTTCGGTTTGTAGTAATGAAATTTTAAAGAAAAAGCGGAACATTTGCGCGATTATGAAGAAAAAGTGAAATACGAGTGCACTTTTATCCTTATCTAATCTTGACTCCTCAGAATCATTATTAAAATATTCCAATTGCAAACAAAGTACAAAATTAATAAGTGACCTAAGTTTTCTTAGAAATGCTCCCCAGAGCGCACCAATGAGGATGTGATTAATATATTAAAAATTTCTTCAAATCCATTCATCAATAAAATGAGACAGACATCGAAAAAAGCGTACGCCATGTCAAAATGTTATTAAAACAAGCTATTCTTTGTTAATGCTAAGATTCAATAGATTTATTCTTTTCTTTATTTTTTAATCTATATATTTCAGTTAAATTCAGTCATATAGTGAGGCTCTTGCCAAACTTTGGTATCATGAAAGCTTCAGCACGGGTACCTATCACGTATCTTGAAAAGTGACGTTATCCCAATTTTTTTTGACATTATGCTGGTTTTTTACCTTATGTAGGTTTTTCTACAAGATATTAACTTAGCACTTAGTTTTACGTGTTGCCTAAACGTCATAGGGCTTGTTATCAATCTTTGGCTCTGATATGATGTAACTGCTTCTGAGATGGCATTACTGGAGGTCTAAGCTGTAAGTTGTATATGTTGATGATAATTCAACTGGGTTCTTGTCTCAAATACACTTAATTGAGATTCAAAGCTAGAAATTAGTTGCATATCCACTTTTTCTTATCCATTCTGGAAATTACATATACAAACTTGCTGAATTTCAAAAATGAGAGAGATGAGAAGTAATTATATTCACTGTACACTGTCGAATTACAAGCCATATACATGCTAACAGCAATTACACACAACGCGGGCCCGGTGATGATTTCCCGTAATTCTCCTCAGTTTTCCGTAATTTATAACTTTGAGCATAACCTCTCTTCAGAAAGCGCAACATAAAAATAACCCGTCGGGCACAGCCATACACACACAGATATACTTCATTGGCAGCATATTCAGTAATAATTCTCACACACAGCAAATATCACCGATTTTATACACATGCAGACAATACACATAATCATCCAGACAACTGTGGCACGCTGCCCTCTTGTGCAAACTTCCATCCTATGGCCTCCCGTAGAAGCTTGGCAGATGGATGGCCGACTTCCGCTCTGGCCGCAAGATATAAATCATTTTATTTTCCAACTGCTACCCAACAGATGACGCTCCAATGCATTCGTAACACACACCTCACACATTTCGACAAGTTCTTTGACAAGACATACTCAAAGATAAAAATTAAAATAGATAATTGAAATTATTTTCGTAATCGCAAGCTCCTCGACCGGGGCCACTGGAGTGTCAGGCGGATTAACGACAATAATCCAGTGAAATAAACTTCGCAAGTTTATTAGGCAAACAGATCAAATGAGATTGGTCAGCGATGTTGGGTGAAATAACGAAAATATAATAATAGTTCAGTAAAATCAAATTCGCAAAATTATTCAACAACGCGCTTGGTTAAAAGTGGTCGATGATTCTATCAGACGGATTAAAGGCAATAGTCCAGTCAAATTAAATTCGCAAGTTTGTTACTCAAACTGCTCAAATGGGAGTTGTCAGTATTGTTGGATGAATCTGCGAAAATGATCCAGTGAAATCAACTTCGCAAAATTATTAGGCTTAGGGTCAATTTCACCAATATTAATATTTATATTATAAAAGACCTTATCGAAATGCAATTTGACGGAAGCTGTCAAAGCTCTCTGAATATCAGTGATTTCTATTGAAATGTTGAATAAAGTCCTGCAAAAACGGTTACCTTATAAATAAGGGTACATTATAGATGTAACATTATGTCTTTGTGCTTTAGAATTAGGATAACTTTCATAGTATTTTAATCTTTATCAGTTCACAAAAGACAGTCAGAAGTCAGTTATTTAAATGGACCAATGAAAATGAGAGAAATAATAGGGCGATTTTCTAGCTATTATATTTAGTAGGATGTTTTCACTGTTTTTGACGACTGTTCATGCATGTCAATCTAGTTTTGTCTGTATATCACGTACAGGGTGTTGTACATAATAGGTACCTGTAGAAATGTACCGATTTTTGTTATTTTGCAAAAAAAAAGGATATAAAACGTATTCCAACTGGTTCATCATCTTTTGTTACATCAAAAACAATTTTTGCCAATTTATGATCTAGAAATCCACTCCAAATGTAAACAAACAGCACATTCTGCATTTCTGGGTCCTAAAACATCGATATTTGTAAAAGTATCCGCATCCGCATTATTCATCGTCTAGATATTATAAGTCAGAATCAAAAATATCTATTTATGAAAATTTATCTCCAAACATTGTTATATTTTCTTGTTATTCCTATTATTATAACACGTCTGGGATATCAATTGTTTTTAAAGTGATCTGCACATCTGCAGTGTTGCCGAACCAGCAAAAAAAAAACGGAATCGGTAAATAGGGTCGTTGAATTCGGCATAAGGTAAATGCCGTCCCAAGATCAATGGTAGATCAAGGACCTTTGAGTCATGAAAAACGTCTGTTATTGTATTGGGAGCGCACACAACATGTTTTTTGAGGGCATAGTTCTATCTTACAACTTGTACAATGTGCATACTGGTCGCTCTTTCAAAGTACTTTGCAACCATTCTGGAAACTCCTTTTTCGATTCTTGCTTATAGCATTGTGAATATTTTTCTGTTTTACCCCTGAATTCATGAACTCACCTCTCATTTTAATTAAATATTTATTTTGAAAACAGGCAGGTTTCGGTTTCTTTATTGCTTGTCCGGTGATGAGGTAATGACGCTAATCTACCAGTCTGTACCTTTTGTATGCACAACAATCAATTCAGGACAAGCGGCGTAAGGGATGAGGATGTGCGTTCGTAATCATAGGCAACTCAAATCTAAAATCGCATATCAATTGAAGAAAATAGTATAAACATGAATAAACAATCGACACAAACATCATTTTTTTTAAAATTTTTAAATTATATGTAATTTCTTAATATTCAATAAGCTGGTGATGTTTCAATGACAAGCTGTCATCTCATACTTTGACAGTATTTTGTTTTCAACATTTCATAGCTATTGGTTGCTAAAATTTGTTGATTGGAACTTGAAGCTCATTCGCTGTATTTGACGGACTGTTACCCTATAGGTCGAGAATAACGGACTGTTGATTCGACAATCCTGGAGGAATACCACCCTTAGTCGAGGCTGTATAGTGAAATTAATTTCGCAAGTTTATTTGGCAAACACCTCACAGTCGTTTCAAATAGTGTTTCTTGGATGATGTTATATTGTGATCACGCCCTCACTATCTGTGCCGATCGTGAACTGTACGTACACATTCGGGCACAATCGTTAACCATTATCAAATAATAAACGATTATGTGGGTGATTTATTCAGTAGCGATTCGCCCATCAGTGCCTCAATGCGCGACAGCTCTAAGCTAAGACACAAAGAACTGCAATGAAAATAACATCACAAATATCTTACATAGATGACATGTGATACAATCCGTAAACTGTTTAAAATGCAAATAAATGTAGATGTAAACATTCATAGCGATCTATTGAGACACGCCCATGAGAAAATGTTTCCTTTCTCTTATAAAAAACTTGAGAATGGATACGTTATTAATTTATTAAATCAAGCCTCAATCAAAGAGCAATTCGATTAATAATGTAGTGCAGTCTTGAGTGTAGTATAACTAATCTCCTCGGAACATTGGCGTTTCTAATAAAATTTTGAAAGAGATACTAAATTTGCATGTTTTTGAACACAAAATAAAAAGCAGGTATGTTGTGAAGCAATATTAATCGTTTTATGGTTCGCTAACAAATTATATGATTTCTAAAACAAAAAAATACATAACCAAAATCTCTTCAACTATACTAAGTGACATATAAATCCGAACACCCAGTTTAAATGGTTTTATTTTAATAAAAGTTGGTGAATGTATTTATCTTACTGTAAATAACAAGTGAAAAAATTTTCAGCCTTATCAGTTGGACATTCCTGTTTTTATACTGCTTTTTTTTAATTCACTAACGCTCTAAAAATGAATATTTCAGCCGCAGTAAAGAATCAACGTTGGCGGATTTTGGATCTTGACATCCTTTTCGATCGGTTACGATGCCTAGAGTACGGAGACCTGTACGATTTCGTCAACTTAGTGAGTTTGATAGGCGCCGTATAGTGGGACTTCGGGAAGCTGGACTTTCATTTCGGGCAATTGCAGTTAGAGTGCAAAGAAGTGTAGACACTGTGGTTAGGTGATGTCAGGCATGGCTTCGAGAAGGCCATACGCAAAGAGCAAGGGGCACTGGACGCCGCCGTAGAACAACAGACCGTGAAGATCGCCGCCTAAGATTATTGGCCTTAAGGGACCGTTTCTCCACTACCAGGTCCATTGCAAATGAATGGTTTGCAGAACACGGAAGACCTATTGGCATGCGAAGTGTGTACCGACGAATGAGAAGTTTTGGCTTGTTTTCATACCGGCCACACTGGGTCCTCCCTTTAACTCGAGAACACCGACGTAATCGCCTTGAGTGGTGCAGACAACGGTCACTCTGGGATCAGGAATGGAACAGTATTGTCTTTAGTGACGAGTCTCGATTTTGTTTAGGCATGCACGATGGTCGTGACAGGGTTAGAAGGCGACGTGGTGAAAGGAGGAATCCACAGTTTTTTGTTGAAAGACATGTTCATCACACTGTTGGAGTTATGGTTTGGGGTGCTATAGCTTATGGTTCCAGGTCACCTTTAATCTTCATCAGAGGTAACATGAACGCGCAGCGCTATATCCACGAAGTTCTAGAACCCCATCTTTTACCCTATCTTGACACCCTGGCAGATCCAACTTTCCAACAAGATAATGCCCGACCACATGTTGCAAGAGTCACAATAGACTTCTTTCAACATAATGATGTCACATTGTTACCATGGCCACCAAGATCTCCCGACTTATCCCCAATTGAGCACGTGTGGGATATGATGGGTAGGAGATTGCTCAATTTGCAACGTCCTCCTCAGACTCTAGAAGCACTTCGAGAGGAGTTGCTGGTTGCCTGGAATGAGATACCACAGGAGGACATTGACCACCTGATCAGAAGCATGCCTAGGCGCGTTGGAGAATGCGTAGCACATCAGGGTGCATCCACATATTATTAAAGGTCAAAGGGCTTTAAAGCAGTGCAATCATTTTGAAATTTTTATCATTTACTTATTATGCTTCATTAAGTACTTATACAAAATTTTATTAAAATAAAACCATTTAAGCTGGGTGTTCGGATTTATATGTCACTTAGTATATTTGGAAAATACGCTGTCAGAAAGATACATGAAACGTATTCGTGTTTCATCTCTCTATATTTGGGAGGAACTGACGATACTGGGTTTCCTTTGCAAAACTATTTGCATTCCAAAAATGAACGTTCCAAGACTTATCATTTTATTCACGGTACTTGATCTTACCAACAAATATGCAGTAATTAAAACTGCATTGTTCTGTTAACTACCAGCATATTTCTTATCAGTAAATAAATAAAGTAGTTACGTGAGAAAAAGTGATTTTCATTCTAGCAAGTGCGATGAGAATTAATTTTGTATTGGCTATAAATATTGGTTAGGCATGCACAATTCTATATTTTTGGTTAATTAAGTAATGTTTAAAAAGTATAATCTAAATAATACCGACTGTTAAATGCAACAAACTTGCCACATGAAACAGTTCTAGATTGTCGTTTGGCAATTCAGTTAAATTCAATTCGTTTATTACCTTCAGACATATAAATGTATAGGAAATAGTCTAAATACAATTACAGAAACAAAATAGATACAATACATACATAATTTGAAAAATGACAAACATTGAATTTAAGTATACACAACCGAACAAATAAAAATTGACAGGACTATACCGTGTGAACAGATTTCCGGGGGAAAAAATGCTCAATGTTATAATAGGACTTATCAATGGGCCTTTTGAAGCATGCCAGTGACGTGCCGTTCTTTATATGTCAGGGTAGTCTATTCAAAATATCAAGGCCTTTATAATTTGGCGATGCTTTTGTGATCTCGATCTTTGGAGTAGGAATATGGAAGCGGTATTTCTGTCTAGTGCTAATGCAGTATGTATCTTTATTTTTTTTAAGATATGACGTTACAGTAAGAAAGCGATATTTTTTAAAATAGTTTCTTACATCATTCTCGTTGCCCAAGTTTGACTATGACGCGGTAATTTTTTTTGTGGATTCTAAATACGTCAGGGAAGAGGGTAAAGTGTATCCATAGATATATGTCATACCTTAGACGACCGTCAACCGGGTCAAGGTAAAATCTGATTATTTGCTGGTCGTTTAAAATATCCTTGAGCGTTCTCATCGAAAAAGTCAATGAACTCATTGTTTTTTGTTATATTAATGAAATGACTCTTCCAGTTTAGGTGCTGATCAAATAATAAACCTAGAAATTTTACTGCTTCCATCGTAGCTAACATCTAAATCTGAACTTTGGTTCTGTCTGCAATGAAACTAAACTGCACGAGTATCTGTTTTATATAGTCAAAAAACAGGTCATGGGAGTGAAAAAAGTTACTTAAATAAAGTTTCCGAATATTTATTCGATGGTATATTTGTACCTGTAGGCGGTATATTGAAGCTGCTTGTCAATGCTATTTACATACAAAATAAAAAGTATTGGTCCAAGTATCGACCCCTGAGGGACACCCATTGACGGAGTGGAAGTAGCAGATCTACCAGTGAGAGTTTGGACGCGAATTGTTCATCTTAAAAATACGATTGCATGAAATGCCTTACAGGCTCTGCTTAAATCACAGTATATGCTTGATGCTGCTTTATGGCTGTTCAGCTGTAATGGTATGAAGTGGCTGACGAACCAGGCCTGAGTAAGTACTGAGATATTTGCAGCTTAACCTAACCCTAACAAGAAACAAAATGCTGACAGAATTACCAAAAAATAACCCAATTACGAAAGACTTTTCTCTCGCTAGCAAAGGATCCGCAGAAATCTCGTGCGGAATGGTTTTTGGCGAACTGTTTTAGAAAGTTTTGTTTGTGTATATGTAGATCTCAACGCGTAGAACAAGTTTTCCACGAGTTGTTTTCCAGAAACAGAGCTTCCAAGACGACACGGGACATCGAGTAATAGCTTGTTGAAAAGTCTTTCAAATTCCTTCATTTTGACGTTTGATTTTTTTAAATCGGCCGATTCGTTTTCAAGAAAATTTGAAAAATCTTTATCTTAATCTGTTCAGATAGAAACAAAAACACACGAAAATACCGCTTTTTATTTCAATAGTGTTCAAAATGTTGCCTGTTATTGCCAAACAATGATATAGACGATGTTCAAATTCCTGACAGACATTTTCAAAAACATATTGTGGGATATCGTGGCAGCTTTCGATGATGCGTTGACGAAAATCATCCAAACTTTCAGGTTGGGGAGTAACGCAATATATTTCCCCATTGAAAAGTTTAATGGTGTCAAATCAGGACATCTAGCAGGCCCTCTTCGCCCTATCCATTCATCTGGAAACTCGTCGGCTAGCCATTGCCGAACCGAAAAACATAGTGAGGAGGAGCGCCACCGCTCATCAAGTATACGGTTTTCATCCTCTTCGATCTGGTTTTCAATGGTTTCAGTGATAAGCGGATTGATGGTATTTTCCAACTATCCAAATAAAGTCTCCATTGAAATTCCATTAATAATCAATGGCCCAATCACCTTGTTTCCTAAAATGCCTGCCCACACCTTAATTTTTTACAAAAGTATGACGATTTTCATTGCTCCAATATGACATTCATCACTGAAGCAGATATTTTGGAAGTTAAATCTGAATCATAAATAATTTCCACTATACCAAGATTCTCACAAAGGTAACTGACAGCAAATTAAATTATTTCTTTTCTCTAGCAACAAATAACTAAACAGGTATAGCAATAAATACAGTTCGCTCAGGATATCCTTGTTGATGAAAAGAATGCGAAAAAAATTCGGGTTGTTATTTGGTTGATACCACGTCTAATCTTACGAATTGCTGTTCATGTTGGCAATTTCCGTTAAATTATAAACGAATTGTAGATTTAACAATCCTAAGGGGCAACATTTTGAACGCTATTGAAATAAAAAGTGATATTTTCGCGTGTTTTTTTTTCTCTCTGAGAAATTAAGATAAATAAAGATTTTCTAATTTTCTCGATAACGAATCGACTGATTTTAAAAAATCAAACGCAAAATAAAGACATTTCGAACAAGCTATTACTTGATTCCCCTTGTCACTTAAAATTTTCAAGGGAATGGCCCTGGGGGGCCGAGGGTGTCAAATCTTTTGATGGGTCGATAAATCCGTGGTGGGAAGTTTTCACCCTGTATGTTTTTATTATCGCCCTCTACCCGGGTCACCATTCTATCACATGCGCAGGGTGACCCAAGCTGGAACAAATCGAGTATTGGCCCGAGGCTCAAAGTTTTTCAAGGTTTTGCACCATTTCTAAGTTGGTCCCAAATTCGAACCCTGTGGCACTCCTGGTAGATCTATATAATCAAAAATGAAAAAAAATATCCGAAAAATAAAATTCAAAACAGGAAAGAAATCAGTAGGGATACCTTCGTCATGTCTGCAGTAGTAAATATGAATCCTCATCCTTCCAGATGCGGCATTTGTCACAGCGCACAAAAACAACACACGTGCACGAAACTTGAGATGTCGAACAGAACTAAAAGAAAAGGCCTACGCAGGGCCTGCGAGGGTGACGACTGCTCTGTCTAAATACATCCAGATTTAAAATAAACGTAAGGCCTTTAACTCGAGGATGTATATGAGCTTTGGCACATGGTATGGTATGTGCCTTGTGAATATAGCAGAACATAAAATCTATATTCGTTTGACATTTCCTCCTCTCAATCGGAAGTCTTTGGTATTCGCCAATTTTAAGTTTTAAGAGCGCTACTCTAAGAAGTCATGAATATATACACATTATTTTTACTTCACACGCCAACTGGCGAGGAAGTATTGTAATCGCAAAAAAATCGAAAATGAGATATCTTTTTTGGACGTTACATCATGTATGTTCTTGACCTCTGCATAACTCGGAAACTACTGCTCGAATTTTATTGATACTTCCATACAAGGTTATCACTATGCCAAGGATGAAACACCTTTGTAATTAATCTAACATCTTAAACTTATCCTGTGGTTTACATGTCGATAATTCCATATGCGTGTCTGGTTTTTC